>CM024963.1:30865531-31480531 GCA_014282245.1 Rhododendron simsii
ACAACTGAGACCAAAGAAATTGCAGATCCAGTGAGGGAGGGAGGATTTGATAACTTGGTTTTGGGATTAGCAGAATATGCTGAAGAGGACGCTGAAAGAGCTTTCAACACCTATAAAAGATTAAAAGTTGTGCAGATATAAGTTCTCTTACTACAATGAAACAGTGAAACTACTGAGCAGTTAAATCCAAAAATATCCATTTTTATTTCATCACTAATCAATTAAGCCTTGAACAATTTTAATTTCTTTTATTGTGGAGTCAACATGCATTAAGTCAGATACGAAGGAGAGAGTTTACCAAGCTATTGGCAGGATTCAATGAATGACCCATTCCCTGAAAGAGTACAGGAGCCTGCAGAAATTTGGCAGAAATCAGTTAAACTGGAGAGATGCAAATATTGAACATGTCATGATTCAAAGGCCATAAGCAGCAGAATGTTAAAATGCATATAAAGTGCCAATGCAAGTCTGAATTAATGAGGGGGGGGGGGGGGGGGGGGGGGGGGGGGGGGGGGGGGGGGGGGGGGCGGCGCGGCACGGTCGTGGGTGGCAGCTTGGAAAACTGTCACCGGCTCTGCTGGAAAGCATACCAGTGGCTGCTGAATATCCAGCCGAAACATTTAAGAAGCTCTAGTAATTCAAAGTAGTGCTTTTTGATGCCAGACAAACTATAAACTAAGATCATTTTACGAATTATTGTTTCGTAAATAGGGAGAAGTAAACTATCCCATATCAGTTGTAGACAAACTCAGCCACAAGACAAAATATTGACACTGGAAATCACCTCAATTTTCGTGCTTCCCAAAAGCACCTTAGACTGAACGAAATCATCGTTCGCAATCAATGTATGATCACCTTCCGTGTCTGAAACTGCATAGCTGGTGTGATCAATAACCATAGCCGCCTGATCCTACATACATAAATAAACAAACAGAATTCATAAACTGAAGTCCATTATAGCTAAAATCAACATATACTCTAGGATCAGCTCAAGTTTCCACATATTAGTTCGTAAATAGATTTTAAAAAGAAAAAACAAAATGGATCACTACCATAGATCCACCTCAACTAGGGGTGGAACTACACTATAGGGTGGGGGTGCATATTCCGGCTACATATATACTACTACTTATTGATGCTAACTTCTTGAGGATCCCCCCCACCCCCCACAAGGCCCAAACCCCATTTTAAATCCAAAATTTAATTAAATTTATATCGGGCTCTCCTCTCTCGTCTAACTTAATAAGTTAGGCAATTTCAGGTTTTAACCTTTACCATATAAGTTGGGTTTATGTACTCTTCTACTCTTTTTCATAGCATTCTAAACTTTACAAAAGACTCAATCATAGATATTTTTTTTGACTTGAAAGAAGGTTGTATTCTATTCTATAAAATACTTGAGATCTGTATTCAAAATCTTCTAATCCATGTAAAACACTTTTGCCAAGTGTGAATGGCAACTGGTTACACTCTTTTACATGGAAATATAGTGTGTTTTAAGTTAATTTCCCGTGTTTGAACTTTTAGGTTTCGGGCCTTTCGGCACCCCCCATAAGGAAATTCTGGTTCTGCCACTGAGGTCCTCAACAAGAAACAAACACAAAGTTCGTATAATTACATCATCAAAATCAACACCGCACTCTGTAGCAATCTCTCGAATTCGTTCAGAGGCAGAATTATCAACTGCAATAATCAAGTCATGACCCGAATCAACGAAATCCACAATGGCTGCCGAATCAATGGACCCTCCAAAACCTACAAACAATTACAATTGAGGGCAAAGAGAAGGTGTAAATATAAACAGCATTTTCTCAAATTCACAATAACCAAAGTCCAAACACAAACCTCCATTTCCAAGTAAAAGATTCATTTGTCGAAAATACTGCGTGGGAAATGAATTGGAAAAGTGAAAGAAAGAAAAATGTCATTTATTTTCCTGCGTGCTCTTTTGAAAAAGAATTTTTCTGAAAAACTTAAATTCCTTCTTTTCAGAAGGATCTATTAGGAGGAAAGGTTTTTTTCCAATGGAAAGGTTGAAGTTGCGGTCCTACAATTTTCTTCACAACTCAACACATAAAGTAACAGAAAAGTTGAATTTTTTTAATCATTTTCAATCCTTTCCGTGCAACTGTACCCTAAAACCCGGAACTTGCGAAATCCAACAAAATTCAAGCCAAAACTTCAAAAAAAGAATCCACATCACTATATCTACATGGAAGAATAGATAAAGACGGAATTTTTTTTCCAATGGGAATGTTGAAGAAGTTGTGGTCCTACAACTCTCTTAGTATTAGTAACTCAACACCAAGAAAGTTTAGGAAAGTTTATTTTTATCACCATTTCCACACATTTCCGCGCAACTGAACGGCGCCAAAACAGAAAAACTTGCGAAATCCAACCAAATTCAAGTCAAAAACATCAACAACAAAAAATCCACATCACTAAATCCATACATAAGAATAGGTAAAGATTGAATTTTTTCCCAATGGAAAGGTTGAAGTTGTGGTCCTACAATTTTCTTCGTAACTCAACACAAAAATTTACAGAAAATATGATTTTTTTCCCATCATTTTCAATCCTTTCCGTGCAAATGAACGGCGCCATAAACCGGAAACTTGCGAAATCCAACCAAATTCAAGCCAAAACTTCAAGAAAAAAAAGAACCCACATTTCAAATCACTATACCTACACATAAGAAAAGATAAAGATAGAATTTTTACGGTCAATGGAGGGGCAGAAGAGGATCAAGCCGTCGTATAAGTACTGGCCGTAACGCTGCAATCCGATCTTTGAATCGTCGGCGAGTTTGAAGTCTAGGGCGTAGCCGCGAGACTGGAGGGAGCTGAAGTAGAGGGAGTGGGAGGATTGGAGGGCGAGGTCGTCGAGCAAGACTAGGATCCGACGGTCGGTGGGGTTTTCGGGAGAGAAAGAGCTGCAGAGGGTTAATATGAAGGGGATTATTGTGATGAGTACGATCAGTGAGAGTCGAGCCATTGTTGATTGCTAGGGTTTACGTGCTCTACAGAGAGAGAGAGAGAGAGAGAGAGAGAGAGAGAGAGATCTCCGTCGACTGTGGACTTGTGATGCAAAGTCAGTGTTTTCGTAGAAATTGTGAATTGCCAGGAGGCCCCCTCGGATCCAAGGGTTATCATTTGGCACGAAGGCCCACAATCCGACCGAAGCCCGTCTGGTCCACCGGGCTTTTACCCTACCCGAGCCCGTAAAATGGGCGGGCTAATCCGGCCCGTAATTTGTAATGGCGCGGGCTCGGGCCTATGAATTTTTACTCGGCCCGCCCGTAGGGCCGCCCCATGAGTCCGCCCGACAGCTCGCCCGTGATACCCGTCCAAAAGCCCCCCAACAAGCCCAAAATTCCACAAAATCCTTTCTTTTTTTCCCTTGGTTTAGTTTTGCCCAAGGAAATTTAAGCCCACCCGCTGGCCCGCCCCGCTTTTGGCCTGCCGGCCCGCGCAATTGGGCTAGCCTGTGGGCTAGGCTTGGGCTTCAATTTATGGTAGGTGACCCGGCCCGCCTGGCCCGCCAAAAAGAAAAAGCCCAGTTGGCCAGGCCCATGGGCGGGCTTGGGCAGCGACTTGGTGGCCCGGCCCGGCCCGATGATGACCCTTACTCGGATTGTAATAAATGATGAAGAAAAAAAGGAACTTGGGTTATAGCTGCAAACGAGCCAAGCCGATCCAAACCAAACCCAGTCTTGAAACCAGCCAACAAATTTCTATGAACGAGCCGAGTTTCCACAAAAAAAGTCAAGCTTTTGTAAACAAGAGGAGTTAGTACAAAGTAATCAGAGCACGGCTTGTTTATTAAACAAGTTTAAAATTTGAGCTCAATGCTCGAATCGTTTACCAATGAGCTAAGTAGAGATGAGTCTGTGACGAGCCAAGGTTCGACTTGCTTGAAAACAACTCTATCATTGCAGCCCCGACTTGGGGTGAGATTTGGTGGATCCATTTTCGTTATTTTTATTCATCCAAACAGCTATTAGAATTATCTATTTTTTCCCACTTTTCCATCATATCACCACAAGGATGATCAGTGGGAGCCTCAACATTGTTGGTGGGTTGGTAGGGTTTAAGAGCTCTACATAGAGAGATCTTCGTTGACTGTAGAGTGGAGTTTCAAAGTCTATTACAATAAATCAATTGAATGGGTATGGTTCTCACCTTTGTGTCGATACATAGCATTGGCGACGGTGGTTTATGCTTTAAAACAAGTCACACATGCTCCCTACACCGACGCAAAAAGCAGATACGCTTAAAGACAGTAAACCTGTAAGTCAACTGGACCGGACACTTGGTTAACAAATCCAAACCAGAAAGGCATATTTGCGAAACGAGGGACACAACAAAGGCATATTTGGGACAGTTGGGGTCAATTCAACAATTTTTTGTCTTTTAGGGATAAAGATGACATATTATAATGCTGTATGGTTGAATGTGTAAAACCAAGAATTTATGTCTCTATAAATATCAGCCCAAATTATTGGCGATCACCTCAACATCTGAATCTCTAATCGAACACAGGCAACGATCGTCGTCCTCGGTAGGATAAGTACAGTACCTCTCTCTCTCTCTTCCCGATCGTCTTTCTGTTTCTGTTTTTTGTTTCTTCTTGTTGAATCTGTATTGGTAATCTAGATGCTTACAAGTAATAGTACTTTTGTGGCAAAAAGTGGAATTTGTCTCCTATGTTGCAAAGATGTTGTTCTCCATTCAAGATTTTGTATGCACGAGGTTCAGGTTCCAAGTTACTAGCTTAGCTAGAAAAGTCTCTTGATGTGGTCAGGGAGTTGTGGAGAGAGGAAGGGAAGGGGAAACTCTGCTCTAATAGTCCCCTATTGTATTGTGAGAAAATGGGAGAAAATAGAAAAATTGTGGTTAGTAGCCAAATCTCACCCCAAAAGATAGAACACTAAAAACCCATCACTCTAAAATTGTCTGTCTTTTTTTTTTGGTCATCTCTTTTCACCACTTCTTACCTCTTTTGGTTATCGAAACAAGTGATGTGATTCTCTTTTCTTTTCTTTTCTTTCTACCCTTTTTTGCAATCAAAAGGGACTGTAAGTAAGGCTGTGGTGGCCCTAGGACCAAAATTTATAGAGTTACAAAATTTATGAGTGGATTGCGAGATTGAAGTTTTTGGTCAACTTGTTGCATTGCAAGCAGGATTTCCGAGGAAGCAAAAAACCAAAAAGAAAACACGAAGAAAAAGGATTATGAACACACCAAGGTACAAAGAGAAACAGGAAGAGGAGTCTACTATTCTGTTTTCAAAACCCTCTGAATGGAAATTTTATACTGTTCCTTTCAATAGTGATGCCAATACGCCACACAAGATCCCTACTACTAAATGGAATCAAAGAAATATGGTTCAAATGGGAATGGGCTAGGATTTGCTTTGTAGCTGATTTTGAATACAATCATTAGCCTGTGGTTTTACTTTGTCTTAGATTTCCGGTATTTGTTGTCCACTTTATGATGCTCCATGGTCTTCGCTTCTTTTGCTAGGATCTTGGAAAGTTGTGTACGTAATATGTGCCCTCGGGGACATCCCGACAGCTTCAGTTGCATTCTCCCAACAAAGTGACTGATTGCGTGTTTAAAAAAAGGCGTCAATTGTATATTTACTCTTCATATTCTTCCCTTCCTATTCTTCTTTAACAGTCAGTATGCCGAATTCTTCTCGGGAGGGTTGTCTGGCACATCTTCCGCCTGTACTTGATACATTTCTTTATATGCGTTGGAGAAGTTAATTATATGTGATTTTACTTTGTAGGAAACATGATTAAGCTCTTTAAGGTGAAGGAGAGGCAGAGGGCTGAAAACCCAAATGGGGCCGCACCTGTCAAGAAGCAAAGTGCAGGGGAATTACGCCTTCACAGAGGTATACTGTCATCTCAGGTATTAAAGAATTCCATGCTATCCGGAAGTTATTGGGAACAATTATGTGTATTTCAATATAAATAATGCAGTAGTAACAATTTGATCCTCTTTGCTGGGAATGTGAACAAAGTGATACCACGTTAAAAAAGAGAGAGTATCTGATCTTATCCCCCAGATTCTATATTAACTGCAGAAGATTTGTGCGCTTTGCCCTGTAGATATGGGTGAACTGAACCTACCAAAGAGTTGTAGCATTTCGTTTCCCAATGGCAAAGATGACCTGATGAACTTTGAGGTCACAATTCGACCAGACGAAGGATACTATCTGTAAGTAATCTTTTGCGAACCCCTTGTTTTCTTATTCCAGTATTTGCAATGCAACCTATATTGGGAGTTTGCATTAGGCTTGAAGCCAACATACACAAGGACAAACTGGAGCATTGTCTTTGGGATCGGATAGAAATTCCTATTCCACTTGGTCCAAAATTAAAGAATAGTAAATCCTTTTTTGCTCTACGAGTTACAGTTGTTTCAACGTTTTATTCAGGGTGAATACTCAAGCTCATGTAATCGTTTTCCTTGAAGTTGAGTTTTCAACTAGCACTTAGCAGCATAGGGCTGTCAGTTAAGAAATCAAGATGGTACGCACCTGTGGAAGATTATTGTTGGCTTCCATACATGGTCAAATCCTTTTCCTCGAATAAACCGTAAAGGCTCTGCAGCCTGGTTTATATGTTTTTCCTTATTGCCATAAATAGCTGAAGATTTTCTATAGAGGGATTTGTCCACACAAGCCTTGACTTGTGGAATTTGATACAGATAGCCATTAGTTTCGAATTGGATGCAGTCTTTATCATGCTCATAAGATTGTGTTTAGTGAATCAAATTGTAATGCTTAAGATTTTGGCCATTTGTCTGCATACTAGACAGACTCGACTTGACTCAACTTATCTAGCGCTAACATGTTATAAGCTTACTTTGTTTTTTAGAGGTTTGCGTTGATGTTCAAATTCCGACCTACTTTTCTGCACAAATCCTTTTTATTGTTTTCCTTCTCTCTATGCTTAGGTTTTTTTGTTCTTTGAGAGGCATTAAACTTCCATGTTTCTCGTATTTCCTTCCTATCTAGTTATTCTGGTTTTTTAACATTTGGGTGGGGCCTTGATATTTAATGACAAGCATTTGATTCTTCTGACAGAGGTGGTACATTCATGTTCACTTTCCAAGTTCCGCCTATGTACCCTCATGAGCCACCAAAGGTTAAGTGCAAGACTAAGGTAAACATTTGATCCCGTTTCCCATAAACGAAGACTCTCGACAATGTTACTTACATAGTGCCGGTAATGCATTTAGGTTTACCATCCTAACATCGACTTGGAAGGAAATGTCTGCCTTAACATTCTTAGGGAAGACTGGAAACCTGTCCTTAATATAAACACGATAATCTATGGACTATACCATCTCTTCACGGTAACTGTATTCTCTTTTCCGAATAAGTTACTCAGACTCCATTGTTAGATTTTAGTAAACATTTTTGTGATGACCATCTATTGTATGAACAGCAACCCAATCATGAAGATCCCCTCAATCATGATGCTGCTGCTGTATTGAGAGATAACCCAAAGATGTTTGAATCAAATGTCAGAAGGGCGATGTCCGGTGGTTATGTGGGACAGACACTCTTCCCCAGGTGCATGTAAGCAGCTACTTGTGCATTGAAATTCATTGCTCAAAGGTGCAGAAATTGTACATTGGGTTGGTGCTTTTGTCTTTTGCTTTCCCGTGTATTGTGTGGGTACTAAAAACCTTGGGAAAGCACACAAATCTGGTCCAGTTTAAAGTGTTGTATTCTGGTGTAAACTGTGGTACGATTGTGTTATTTTCTCTTTGTTGACTTTCTTCTTCCCAAATTGAATGTGTGAAACAGCGGGAGATTTGGCCTTATTGGTCGTGTCTATGGACATGGTTTTACTGCCCAATTGATTTTTCTCCATGCATATCTGATCGTCCAGAGGTGATAAGATTTCTATAATACCCTCTAGTCATAGCTGGATTTATATAGTCCCCGTTCTTTCCCCACTCCTTGTCGAGTAAAAACGGGGCGGGGAAGCAAACACCACCCCTGTTCCACTTTCTTATCAGGTTGGGTAATACCAGCTCGGATTGAGGCGGGGAGATCGGAGGCGGGCACGGCTGCACGGGGTGGAGGGCAATTGGGGTGGAGTAAATTGCCATCCCGGGGGTTAGGGAGGGATTTTGGTTATTCTCCGTTCTTTTTGCTTCTTTCTTTCAGTGCATACTGCAGAATTAAATCAATCAAAGGTCCTTTCTGTTCTTTTGTCTTGCTTACCTTTCCTAGCAATTAGTTTGTTTTTCTCAATTTGAGAGGCACCTTTTCTCGACAACTTAAAGAAAATCAAAGTGTAAGCAGTTTAATGGTGGTGCTAGGCGATTCCCAAGATAGGAAATGAGAGAGAGAGAGAGAGAGATAGACTATAAAACCATCAGTGCCCCAAAAAACAAAAACCTCGGAAGTAATTGAGGTGCCAAATTAATAGCGAATCGAACATATTTCCTAGAACAATAACCTATACAACAGCCCATGTCTGTCCATCTGCTTTCTTCTGCTACCAAACTATGATTCTGCACATCAAAAGTTTTGTCCACCAAAATTCAATCTTACATGGACAAGAAGCATCATTCTGCAATTACAGAGAAGCAAAAGAGTATTTTACCTTCCTAGCGAGGAAATACAAGCCCCGTGTAAGGAAAAAATTGGAATTCCACAAAAGATACTCGAATCAGAAATTAGAAGACAGTGTCCTCACTCTCACTCCTTTGAGGAACCATTTTGCGATTTCTTGACCTCCCAAGGTGGTAAGCAGCCTTTGTAATGGGTGTGTAAAAACAACGAGGATATCGACACCTGCCTCTCCCTCTGGTGCATTGAAATGGACGAGAAGCAACTGAAAGACCTTGTCAGTCTCCTATTTTCACTGTCATAGCCTTGGAAATTTGGGTCGTGCCGCACGGCAGAAGCTTTAAGGGCTTTAGGGAGTATCCAGTTGCAGAGCGAACCTGAAGGGAACACCAAGATAGGAAGAATAAATGGGCTAAAAGAATGAACTCTAAAAACCACCACGACAAAATAACAAGAGGTACATGTAGCAGCTTCCACAAGTCTTGTAACCAGCCTGGAATGTGGACTTATCAAGGAAAAGGAACGTGTAAAGAAAGGATAACAAATTGGAAAAATCCACATATGTTTCTTTGCCTTCCGTATCATTTTTTTTTCTTTTGCCTTCCCTATCATTATTCAATACCTAGATAATCCCTCCAAAAATCCATGATAAAGACGCACAACCTCAATCTCAATAATGAAACCCTCGTTTGAGATGAAGCACAAGGAGTACAAACAAAAGGTAGTATATTCAGAAAATTGTGTAGGTGTGCAATGCACAAACACACAAGCATGAAGAAGAAAAGCTGTAATTCTTTCTAGTCAAATTGACAAGCTAAAAAGAGTTCGAGGTAAGGCATTTAGTACCTATTCTTGCTAGTCGATTTACCCATTGCGGTATCCTGTTTCCTGTAAGCTTGTAACATATATCCTCACAGAAATGGTTGCAGTTCTTCACAATCAAGTTATATGTATTGCCGTTGTAATTTGAGGACTGATACTCCATGAACTCTCTAAACTGGAAAGGGTCCAAGTATGTTGTTCCCATGAATATTGACTTTTTGAACTTGAAGCCAGGGCATTTCCGAGGTTCAACCTCAAAGACACCAGTTGTTGGATAGTCATGGGCTCCAAAACCATATTCTACCCCATGAACTGCAACAATGCATAAATGAATTATCAGAAAATATTTTCTTCATTTTGCTGAACAATGATTGGATATGGGAAAAAGAGACACAGCAAACTTTCAATCACTCATTAATAGACCTTCTGTGGGAAAGGTCCAATAGTTATGCGGTGTTTACCCATGTACAGAAATACTGAAAACGGGATTTCGAGTTACAAAGGAGAAATATAATTTTTGTTTCACAGCAGACTGTTGTTATAGAGAAGAGAAAAGGAAGCCATATAGAGACAAGAAACTGTGACAAAGTTTGTCGGGTTGAGACAAAGAATTTCAATTTACGTTGAACAAAGGAAAAATAACTATTTTGGCTGCACAGCTCAACGAAAAACTTTCCCAAAGAAACTGGAAGATCATGCCACAAATTGATCCTTAGAACGCAAAATGAGCCAACATACAAATCGCAATAAAATACTTGAAGGTGACTTGAAAGAAAAAGAATGCACAAGAGTGAAATAATCAGCAGACAATCAAATAAAGAAGCTTCAAATATAGCAACTCCCATCAAAACTTTCTGATCCAAAAAGTGTACGGCCCTACCCAGCATAAATTTGAGACAATCAAATATTTCAGAGCAGCAACATGGTTTCTCCGAGAATGCCCTCCAACCTCTCTACACCGAGCTTTCAGGCCACAAGTACTGTGCTCTGCTCATCGCTCTTTCAAGACGCTTAAGATGAATGGTGGGCTCAAGGCCAGCCAAACCCCAAGGCCCAAGAGGCCTGGGCCTTGGGCATCCCAAAAATTCTAATTTTTAGAGGCACTCTAGTAATTTTACTATTTGGGTTTGAGTAGTACTCCTTTTAAGCCCAATAGCATTGAAAAAATGCCCAATTAGAGGTAATGAGTTAGCCCAACCCACCATCCCATAAGCCCAAGTGCGCAACCTACTAAATCCCCAAAATTATTTCCCCCAAACCATCGAATAACACCTCCCAAAAATTGTTTTCCCCCAAACCCACCCCAAAAACTTGACAATCTCGTATTTTGTATTCGTATGTAATGCTCAGTAGAACTTTATATTGGTTTGACTTTCTTGTATTGTGATTGTTGTTGTAAAAATTGTTAAGTATTAACTCTTTAAAGACACATTTTTTTATTAGGCCTTGGGCACTAAAAACCCTTGGGCCGGCCTTAGGAGGGCTTCAAAAGGTTACAAACCTATAGAAGAACTGAAGAAGTGCAAATGATTGTATATGGAGTAATGCATGGTCTATTTGATGGCCTTACTCATCCCCTTTTACATCCCATTCTGGGATATGTGTAGTGAGACAAAGCAACTTAATGAGGCCATACGTAATAGTCTAAGCATAATCAATTCTATCAAGGAAACTAGCCAACCACGTAATAACGACAGTGAGGCGAAATGAACCATCCTTTTACAAAAAGGTATCCCCAGTTCTCAGACTGCTTAAGTAGGATGGATTACTGCTTTTACTGCACAGATTAGTGGCAAGTCTCATGTTTGTAGCAAATCATATGATTGATGATGATTAGTCAAAATAAGTTGAGTAAGCTGACCTTCAACGCCAGTGTGGAAGACACCGAGGCCTGCCCAATAGAAATAACCATTGACAGGCGTCAAGTCATAGACGTTGAGATACACATGCGTTCTGCCTGGATCATAGTCCATTGACTTCACCTTCGGGAACGTGCGAAGATGGGTAACTGATTTGCTTCGTAAAGGAAGAGGCATGACTGAATGCCAGACCTTTGATCCAGGAAGTGTCATACTTAAAGAGTTAAAGCAGGAATCAGGGAATATCTTGTTCCAACCTGCAATATTGAAACATGAGCATCAACAGTACGTAAAAGAAGTACCATCTCACGTACCAGTACCCAACTCAAAAATACGTAAGCCATGTCCAAGAAATTAGAGTCCAAGGCCTAACACGATGTTACACCTGAGTCCACGTAACATGGTCGACATAAAAAGATTTTGTTCACACAAAGACGAGGGTGTACCAAAAGGCACCATCTAATGGGGCTTCCTTTGATACATCACAAACAAATACAACTCCTCTACATCAATGATTCATGGCACAAGTGTTAAATTCATTTATTTCTTTGAGACTAGCAAAATCCGGACACAACTAGTTCCTTCCTTCTTTCCCCAATTATATTCAAAAAATGATGTCCGTGTGGCATAGAGCTAGGCGTAGCACTTCCCTCTGTTCAACCAACAGCATTGCGAATGGAATTTCGGATCCGCCACTAGTGCAGCCAAATTTGTTGCTAATAAAAACCAAACAATGCATCCCTTTCAAACCTGTGATAACTCCAAATCTAATAACTTCTTCAACTCATGCATTCCTCCACGACAAACAGTTTACACCTATGTTTAGTGCATAGAATCAGTATACCTGCAATATGTAGCTACTTTCTACATAAAATCAAAGAAAATCACAAGTAACCAGAAAGATAATTTTGCATGAATTTGTGTAAAAACAACAGCAAACTACAAAGATGACGAGTCAGACTCCAGCCAAAATACAGATTTCACAACCCTTCTTTGCTTAACCCCAAGGGGTTAGCAAAGTGGGCATGAGAAAGCAATAAGTGCTTGGCCATGAGGTCGCATGGGCCAACCATCCCAAACCTTGGAGCCACTGGGTTATGCTCGGTCATTACCTTCAGGCTTGGAATTAGTCGTGGTGCGCACAAATTGGCCCGGACATCCGGTTACAAAAAAACAAACCCTTCTTCGCTTGCATTGACCGCAGCGGTCCTCTTCCTTCTTCTTTTTTGAAAAAAAAAGCTACATGGGTAAACTCATGAATATCTCTGAGATCTTCAAAAAAGAAAATGCAAGAAATTATACATACAAAGAAAGAAAAGAACTACACATACTCAGAAGAGTAGATCAGGTTCATACACAAGGAAAGCCAAGAGGTAATCAGAAAGGTCCCCGTGGTATGAATAGATAACAAGACACAGAAGAAATAAACCAAAGACACAGAAGAAATAAACCAAACCCATAAAAGATAAGAGAATAATCAAGAGACCCATTTACCTTATCAAGAAAATAAACCCATCGGAGCACGAAAGAGAAGCATTCCCAAGAAAATGGAAATGAAAATGAAAATGAAAATGAAAATTCCACCACTCTCTCTCACCGGCGAGAGAACACCTGATACAGAGAGTGGAGGAAATGTGCCTGCAACCCACACATCTGCAGCATCTGCTAGCAAAGGCGTGAGAGTACAGATACAACTGTGCCGTTCAACATCCAGTCAAAGATAACAGAGAAAAGTTACATCGAAATGAAATGAAAAGATAAAGAATTAAAGATCCATATATGACAGAGAATCTCTTGATGTAAACTTTTTAATTTGAAGGATAATTTATGCCAACCCTCCCTGAGATTTCTGACAAATACATTGCGCCCTCAATCTTTCTTAGTCTGCGAATCCATCCCGAGGAATTAGGCTTTTTGAGAATGAATGGTTGGAGAGAAACTTGAATTTTTTTTAAAGCGCACTGTGTTTGGTTGGGCTTTTTGAGTTTTATTTCATAAAATTAGTTTTGAATGCAAAAAAGATGTGGGGACCAAAAAGTGCTGACAAAGACTGGAAATCTATCTCTTTGATTTTAAAGTCTGATTACAACTATGAGTTTTGAGAGAGTGATGAGTTGGGGATTCAGTAATTGAAGAGAGAGATGAAGTTGGGATAGAACTTTTGTCCCACTTGTTGACCCGCACAGTCTTTGTCCGTGAATTTTTCTTTTTTTTTCCTTTCTGCTTACTCTCAAATATGGGGACCCACTCATTTTTGAAATAACCTATTCAATTACATGTTTTTACATTTTAATTCAAAATTTTCAATCCAAAATTGTAAACCAAACACAGCGCTAAGATCTTGAAATCCACAATTTTAACAGAGGACTACCAGAGTGGATCTAACTCTATTGTGTTATTCTCATTCAAGAGAGGCCGGTGTAGTAAGTTGAAAGGTTATGGGTGTAGTGTATTTCTCAAAAACCTCAGGGATGATTGGTGTAAATTACCCCCTTTTTATTACTGATTACACGTAGATAAAATTAAAAAAAAAAACCTTAAGAGTTGAATTTTGTTTTGTATGATGATTATCACCAAATACTCGTATATAAAGGTCAAGTTTGCCTAAATAAAACAGTTGGCTCTTTTTCTTTTTCTTTTTTTTAATGTTTATTCAATTTATTTGCTTTTGTTAGTTTTGCATCAATTTTTAGTGGATTATTTATTTGTCACGACGATAGAAACCAAAAAAGTAAAAAATTCTGATCCAAACTCAAATTTTAAAATTTTTTTTTTTTTTTACACAAAGAAGCCAAAAGGTCTTTTTAAAAAGAAAAAAAAACACAAGAGTTTCGAGTATAGTTTTTTACTTTTTCGATGCTCTTGTTGAGATAAATCAATAATTCGTTAAAATTTGATGCGAAACTAACAAAATACGAAGTTACAAAGCGTAATATTTAATTTTTTTCATAAATGCTTGGGACGACTTTCCTTCTATGGAAAATTTTTCATCTTTCTATAATTTGGCGTGAAATTATTATTTCATTCTTTATCGTAAACGATGTAAAGTATAAAATATTAATTTTTCATGCGCTCATGGATGAATGTCACACGTTGCTAGTGGTTACTAGTTAGGATGGAAAACCATCTAAATGACAAAAAAAGAATATTATACTTTTATCAAGATTCCAGAATCTACAAGTTAAATAAAGAATTGCAAATTCTATATAATTATCATTGCGTGATTCGGTAGATTTTTATTTTTTAGTATGGACAAAAGGGCGTGTCTTTTTCTCCGGTCCCCGTTTTAGCAATTAAAATAGTACAATTTAGTTAGTGTGTTTGAAGTTTTTGGACTTTTTCCTTGGGGTTTTTATTTGACTAGATGATCATTTTTTTATTTTTATTTTGTTAAGGATTGGCCATCTAAGATCTTCTACGTAATCCGTGTAGAAATGAAAAGGAAGTCCAGGCTTTTGTTAATGTTGTTTTGGTCTTAGGTACTTTGGGTTGAATTTATTTATTGAATGAGTTATTTTGCGTATTCTCTCTCTTTTTTTCTTTTTTCTTTTTTTTTTCCCTTGACCTTTGAAATGGGTCAAAAATTGGATAAATCGAGTAAACCGGGCCAAAAACAAAGTTGTTTGGTCCGGATTCGATTTTGGAATCTCCAAATTGAAACGACCGATTTAGCCGTAAAGTTAGTAAACAAACAGACAAAATCAGACCGATCAAGCCCCCACCACTAATTATCATTAATTAATGCTCTTTTGAGAGTGAACCTAGGGCTTTGTTTCACTAAATTTTTTTGGGGATTTTTTCATATTTTGTCCTTATTTAATATTTTTTTTCCCTCGTTTGTTAGATTTGTGCCTAAATTGTAAAGATTATTGATTCGTCTCAAAGAATAAAATTGAAAAAATATATTTTTAACTTTTATCTAAATATTTTTTAAAATATCTAAGAAAAAATCTCAAAAGTCAATTTTTGGGACTGTATCTTGAATATTTTAAAAAATATAATTGGTAAAAGTCGTAATTTTTTTTCTGATTCATATTGATGAGACAAATCAATAATTCATAAAAATTACTTGCAAAACTCTGCAACGATTTTTTTATTAATAATAATGACAAAAAAACATTAAAAAAAATTAGTGGAACAAGGCGTAATCAGGGGAGGCGGGGGGGCTGCTCCCCCCCTTGCAGCTCCCCTTGCTGCTGCCCCCCCCTTTCCGGGCCCACTTCGGTCTCGCTCCGATGATCGAAAAAATTCACTTTGTAGAGCTCGTCGAGTAGAACAACCATGTCAAAAATCAGCTTGATTGGATATCATTAAGTCCTTGATCGGAACCTTTTTATCTTACAAAGAATGGATCCAAAACACTGGATCAAATCCATTGTAACCCATGGACTGAGAGTTATATGGGCTCCGATCAGGCACTTAATGATATCCAATCAAGCTGATTTTTGACATGGTTGTTCTACTCGAGGAGCTCTACAAAGTGAACTTTTCCGATCATCGGAGCGAGACCGGAGTGGGCCCGGAAAGGGGGGGGCAGCAGCAAGGGGAGCTGCAAGGGGGGGAGCAGCCCCCCCGCTAGGGATGGCAATGGGGACGGGTCGGGGACGGGGGGTACTACCTCCACCCCCTACCCATTACCCCCTATCCCATCCCCATCCCCGACCCGATCCCCATTGGGGATTTGTTTTTTTCCTCCATCCCCGACCCAAACGGGGAACGGGGATCCAAAACGGGAATTTGGGAATTTGGGGATTCGGGGATTTGTATTTGCGGCACATAATAGTACCTCCATTTTCTACACCTGTATTTCACATTTTTAGCATATACTACCAATTTTCAGCGCATAACAACACATGTTATTCACTTTTTTTAGCAAGTACTATCAATTTTCAGTACATAATAACTAATTCCAACACATAAGTTAATCTACAACATTGTTTTTCCAACATTAAGTTAATTCCAGCCAGCACTAATTTCATAGTTCCATAGTTCCATAGTTTTTCCAACATTACCAAAACAGGACTGATATATAATATAGTATATATTTATTTATTTTTATATATAAGTATATATTTCGGGGATTCGGGGACGGGGCGGGGCGGGGAACGAACGGGGAACGGGGACGGGTAGGGTTCGGGGCGGGGACAGACCTATCCCCTCCCCTACCCGATCCCCGAATTTTTTTTTTAAAATTCCCCATACCCTACCCGATCCCCAAACGAATCCCCAAAATTCGGGAACTTTTCGGACGGGGAACGGGGAGGGTTCGAACGGGTCGGCCGAGATTGCCATCCCTACCCCCCCGCCTCCAGGTGGGGTGGTTCACTCTTATGACAACTCTAAACACCGTTATAGGCGTAATCAAAGCTAATAGAATCCAATTTACAAACACAGAAAAACACGTGGCAGAATCTTCTTGGACAGATCAGGATTAACCGGTCCAAATATATCGGGGACCCACTTCAAAAAGTGGGGACAAGTCTCGTAAAAAGGGCACGAGGCTGTCGAGTACGCATGTTGTAAATTCGTAACCGTCGATTTTTCACTTGAGAAGATCTCAGCCGTTTATATGCATAGTAGTCTTTCCAAAAGGTTTACTAGCCTCTGTCACTACATCACGAGTAACCAGCCTGCGTGAAGCAAACATCTCTGCCAAATTAGGACAGGTCTCTCTCTCTTTCTCTCTCTGTCTCTCTCTCTCTCTCTACGTACGCGCGCGCGCACACATATATATATATATATTCATATACATATGTATGCGTGTCTTTTTGGTTGAGCTGTGATTGTGTTTTCAAGATGAATGGAAAAACTTGATTTTGCGTTTGTTTTGATGTAATAGTTAAACAGAGTTTGATCTGTTTCCTTATTTGATGGCGTGGTCGATTATTTGAAGTTCTTGAATATGTAAAAGCCAGTTCAATGACGAGTAAAAAGTACTACTACAATGTGCACGAGTGAATAGTTCAGACGACCCTCTTCTGGCCCTTTTCTTTTCTTCTTCTTCTTTTTTTTTTTTTTTTATAACAGGCCAGACATACCTTGACTAATTCCGGGTCTGAAGATATGTCTAATTCCGGGTGTGAAGTTAACGACCAGACAAAACTCGATCCTAATATTTGAAATATTTGACCTCCGTAATAATGGTACATGTGACTTTATGGAGGAGTTATTGCTTTTTTATAACCACTTGGCCGAACCTTTGGGGTTCTTCTGGTCCTTTTCGAGCAATTGAAATCTGCTCATTATCGGCTTAGAGAGAGAATGAGGACTTTTAGTACTAAATCTAGGTTACCAATAGCCCTTAGATTGATCGGTGCATTGATCTTTCAATTGCATTGTAAAGTTTCTTTTTCAATTGGATAAAATAGCTAGAAGAACTCAAGAGCTACACTCGTTGGTGAACTTTTGGACTTTGGAATTAGTTGAGGTGCGCAAAAGCTAACTCAGACATCTAGTTATAAAGAAAATAAAGTATGCCCGTTGGTGCAAAAATGGCAATGTAAAAGTCAGATTTTAGCTTTGCTGCTTAAGTGTTAAACAAGAAGAAAAAATAATAATACTGTTGTACCATTTCCCATTTTGGCACAATCTTAAATTCAAACCGTTTAATTAAAACCATCTCATTTTTTATGCAAATCAAATGGCTTGGATGATGCGATAAGTTTGGCAATTGCCAAACCAAGAATGACATTGCCAAAAAAAAGCATTTAATCTGACACAAGGGTGGAAAGGGCTTTGCACCCTTGTTGCCAAAATTTAGCTTTGGGATCGGATTTGGCAATAGTAGTGGACTTGCTCTAACAATGTGAATTTGCTGTTTTAATTACAGTCTCATGTATTGATTTTTTGATTTCATCCTCATTCCAGTTACAATCAGATCGCTCAGAGTTTTTGGATGAAATAAAACAGCCATTGGTTGGATACTTGGTGTGAAAATCAATTGTTTTGATTATCTCATATTGATCGTTGAAACAATTAAAGGTATTCAAAACCTTTTAGTATACATTTGCGATGGAGACTGAGGGTGTCGGTTCACCTGCTAAACCTCCCAAATTAATGGCAAATGGAGAGGATGCAAAACCTGTCAAATCTTCTAAACGAAATATTTCTACTGAGGTTCTCTCTCACCCTATATACATTTATGTGGGTTGCAAACACAAAATTGATGAAAATGCACAAGCCATAAGCAATAGGAACTCACTTTGACCTGTTGTTCTCTCTATATGTTTTTTGACAGGAAAGAACACTTGCTCCTCAGCCTGATTGGTTAGCTTTAATGCAGATGCAGGTTGAAGATATTATATCTTGGATTTGAATTTTCTGTTTCATGCGATTACCTTGTTCTGTGCATAACGGTATTTAATTCAGTAGCTCATTTCTTACTCTTGAATAGTCATATAACAGCGCAAAGCATATTACACCACTTTCTTCCTACCTGATTTTTTCCGTATCACATCCATATGTGTGGGGGAAATGAGGTAATTATAGAGTTTAAGATATACAATTCATGTGCTGTATTGAATAACAAACAAAAATCCTTATTTTCTATTTATTGGTTTTCAACTTTTAGTATCTGACCGTAGGATCGTATGTCTCCCAGCCCCTTTATTCTGGTTCATATCATCTTTGTGCAATTCATAAGCATCCTAATGCAGTTGGGGTAACCCACAGCCTTAAATTTCACCCGCTCATTTTGCATATAGTCTTCGCATTTGGTATTCTGATTTTTGCTGAGTTTGAATATTCTGTTACTTTGTTAGGGCTTGGCATTCAGACTTCCAAAGGCAGAAGGAAAGGTATCCTACAGGGCCGAGCCAATGAGAGAGTGCACAGGAAGCTTGGGAGGTGTTGGATTTATGGGTGAAAGGTCAGGAGAAAGTGCAAAGACAACTGGGAGTTCAAGAATTGACTGTGATAGGTGATGATTTTTCTGATGGACACATACGATGATGTTGTCGTCCCAAGTGTCATGATTTTATAATTTTTGTGCTTATTTTTTCCGTTCAACTTTTTGGGTGCTAAAATTTGAGATTGGTAGGGGCCTTGGGATATATTTTGTCCCCTTTGCTGACAGTATCCTGAAATGGCTTTTAAACAGTGGAATTGCGAGCACATCACACGACAGTGACAAAGCTAAACACGAGGTATATTCATAAATAATGTGTTAAGTACTTTACCTTAACTTAGTCCCGTTATTTTGTCCTCTCGGTTTGCAATAATGATGTAAAGTACTTCATGGTAAGAATGATTGAAACCTCTATATGCTACTCGGGTTCTTTGGAATACTATACATTGTCATTGTCCCCTCGACTGAGAACCTTGTGAGAATTGGTATACTTTGCTAATTGTCTACACTCAACCCTCCCTTTTTTTGTTTTGTTTCTCATTCAGGAGTGTCATGTCATGAAGAAGCGAAACTTTGATCAGATGCTTGCTGACGGTACTTTCAAACTTCAAAGTTCTACTTTCACATATGATGCTTTATTTTTCGGAAACACCTAAAAAAATTGATGCTTTATTTTTCCAAAGCACCTAAAAAAAATGATGCTTTATTAGATCCATGACTTCTGTTCTTGCACAGAAGCTAATGTGGACTACGAGAATACTGTGAGTGCTAACTATGGTGGAGCAAAGCATCAAGTTTTGCTCCAGGGCGACAAACTCTTATACATGCCTGCATCAAAGGGGGACAGGGGGATTAGCTCTAAAGGATCCTCTCCTGCGTCCAAATTCATGATGAAGAACCATAATAAACCCTCTGGTGCTTCAGAGCCAGTGGCGTCAGCTAAAATGGTTGCGCATGAAAAGGTCATGTCTGCGCAGCAGATTCAGGTAATGTAGAGAATGGATAGTTCACTTTAATACTACTCCTAACATTTAAGAGTGAAGATGCTGAAGTGAGCTAAAGAAATAATAGCAACTATGTTGCTCCACTACAAAAACAAATGTCTTATCCTGACGTCATTAGATTTTAGCTGGTGGCACAACCCTCATCCTTCATGTCGTGGGACTAGCTACGCAAACGGTGGATCGCCCTCCCTCCATCCCATTCTTTTGTCCATCTTTCTAATTTGGAGTGTCCAGACTCCCAATATGCATGTCCACTTTGAAAAGTCGAAACATAAATTTTCAAGTTTTCCAAAGACATCCCTTTGAAGATTGTTCTCCCTCCCTCTCATTTTTTTTGTCCATCGTTCTAATTTGGAGGGTCCCAGAATGCATGTCTGCTTTGAAAACTGAAGCATAAATTAGTAAGTTGTTTAGAGCTATCCCTAATAAATGGTTATGAATACCTAAGCGGAGATAGTATTCTACTTGCTGTGTGGTTTTAAACTTGCAATTCATGAAAGTTTGCAGCACAGATTCTCGCTTGACTTGAACTTAGTTTCAACACGCAATGTTCATTGAATGCTCGTTTTCCTAGCTTGAATTGTTTCATTGACAGGATGTACCTAAGCTACTGGATGAAAGGAGGAACCTGCAAAATAAAGAGGCAGCTAGGAGGTTGAGAGATCGCAGGGAGGTCTGTAAATAGTTTTCACAATTTATCAGGATACAGTTTGTTGGATTATTTTACCCCCCCAAAAAAAGTTTGTTGGGTTACAATTCTATTGCTGTAATTGGTAATTCTAACAATTATATTCCGTGTCAATACCAATTTTTTGTCACGAAAGGGTGTCAACAAAGGTGTTTTTTGTTGTAGTGCCACTCTCCGGACTCTTATTTGTCTTAAAATTGCTGAAGTGTAGGAAAAGGGAAATCCCTTAGAAAATCGAATTGCGATGAATATCATTGTCTATAATGTTGGTGATGCCATCCTCATGCCAACTTCAACATTTTTTTGGCCTGTTGGTCTCTTTAACTATTTAAAATGTTGATATTGCATTTCTTGTGCTCCCAGGAACGAAAAGAACTAGAAGCCAAGGCGGACACCTTACGCAGGGAAACTTCCATGCTCACAAAAAAACTAGCCAGATATTCAGAGATGTGCTTAGAGCTCAAGGAGGAAAATGACTGCTTATTGGTTAACTTCCTTAAACCTAATCCTTTTTTTTCCCTCTTTCATCTATTTCCTATTTGTGCATGGAAGTAGTAAGCAATTCTTAATTCTCTATATTTTTAAACCTTGTGATAATGTGATTTAACATCTGCACCCTCTGTCGGGAACTTCAAAGTCCAAACTCTACCAAGCGAAAGTAAATTAAATAATACTACCCAAATCTTTAGTTCCATCACCGTGCTCTTTCCGTTTCTCTTTGGATGGTCATTTCATTTTTTTCCTCTGATTGTGCCGGCCTTCTCACTGTGACCAGAAGTGGATCTTTCTTTCATGTCTTTTATGGTGGTAAAACAAGTATAGAAGAAAACTAAAAAAAGTGGTTCCTCTAATCACAGTGAGGGAGTGCCCTGTGTTTTTGTTATAAGGTTTGTCTATGGTTGGAATCAGAAGTATTGATGAAATGGTTTGCTGATGGAACAGGAAGAACTAGAGCGGATGGATGAAGCAAATGCTTTCTCTGCACTCAAGGCTAAGGATCCTTACCGGTGTCTTCAATCGGTTCGTGAAGACAACAATGGCTGCAATCAAGAATCTTCAAGCGACCACAAATCGTCACTGACAGATCCATCAACACCTGACACATAGAATTTCTTAGTAGAGCTAGAAGTATTATTTTTCTGTTCTCAAGTCTCTGAGGTCTAATTTATCCTGCTAAGTGACCACACAAGCAATTCAATTTTGCAGAAAGTAGAGGAGTTTTGCTTCTCGTTTGATACATTTAGATTTGGTACTAAAGTGAATAATTTTCGTACTGGCATTTGTCCTGCGTACAGATTCTAATGATATTCGCAATTTACATTGCTCTTCAAATTGGTATACTTTCCATTTGAAGGGATTTTTTTGGAGTTGGAGGAGCTGCTGTCCCGGCCAAGGGGGCCTCTCTCCAGTCTTGCCCTCCTTACTCAACCTCCAAATGCCACACAACTCTACTGTGAATCTGTGATCACTAATTATGAGTGAAATAATAACCGAGAAAATCGAACCAACCGAAAAGCCGGCCGAAAAATTTGGGTTGGTTTGTGTTTCTTGAGCTATTGGTCCAGTTTGATTTTGTATTTTTGAATTTTTTAAAAACCGCTTTGGTTTTGGTTTTGGCTGAAGTAAACTGAAACCGAATGAAAACGTATAACCCATAATCGGACTTCGAGTTGGTGCCGTGTAGTGAGGTAGGTGCACACCTTTGAGTCGTCGGATCGCGCATCTGACGGCTTGGATCTCATCTCGGCAACCAACGATCGAGAGCTGTTCATTGCCGAGATGAGATCCGAGTTGTCAGATGTACGATTCAACGGCTCGGATCGAAGTGTGCAACACGATTCTGCGTACACTATTGCACAGCACCATCCCCAATTCCCCATAACCATAGTAATCCACATATTCATTACCGTAACACCTATTTTCCATAACCGAGTTTTGTCACTTTTTTTTTTTAAAGGTTTGGTGAATTTAGGACATATGGAAATCGTTTCTAGTTTTATAATTTTGTTGGGCTTTTGTTAATGTTGTTTTGGTATTAGATACTTAATTAGGGTTGAATTTATTTATTGATCAGTAAGTTATTTTGTCTGATCCTTTGAGCTTTGAAATAGGATAAAAATTGAATAAATAGAGTAAATCGGACCAAAACCGAAGTTGTTTGGTCCGGTTTCGGTTTTGTAATCTCCAGATTGAATCGACGGATTTAGTCGTAAAGTTGGTAAAGAAACAGACAAAATCGGACCAATCTAGTCCCCACCACTAATTATCATTAATCAATGCTCTTTTGAGAGTGAACCTAAGGCTTTGTTTCACTAATTTTTTTTGGGATTTTTTCTTGTTTTGTACTTCTTCTTCTTTTACGTTTGTTAGTTTTGCGCCTAACTTTTGTGGATTATTCATTCGCCTCAAAAAAGAAAATTGGAAAAATGAATATTTTTTTATTTGTATCTAAATATTTTTGAAAATATCCAAGAAAAAGCCTCAAAAGCCACAAAATTACTTATCCCGAGGCCCCAACAATCCAACTCCACGCCATCCTCTTTTTCTTTGGCCTTATTTTGGTCTCTCTCTCTCTCTCTCTCTCTCTCTCTCTCTCTCTCTCTCTCTCTCTCTCTCTTTCTTATCTTAAAGGAGAAAATCTTCTTTATGGAGGTGCTGTAACCAAGTGTTTACAACACACAATCGTAACCGTCCAAAAGTGTTTTGGACGGTCAAGATGTTAATAAAACTTTTATGGGGAAGAGTTAATTGTGACCGGTCATAATTGAAAACAAAATTCAGCCATTGATTGCGCGAATAGGCGGCTGAGATTGGTTGGTGCTATAAATAGATTGTTTACGGCACCTCCGTAAATAAGACAGTCTCATTTTGAAGAGTTGTGGAGCCAATCTGATGTTCGTCCTGAGAAACAAAAAGAGAAAATGATGGCCCAAGACGTGTTTTGATAATTAATACCCGCCAAGAACATGCTGAAAATATTTGTTAATGTTGAAAATGTCCTTAACGAATATTAATTATCAAAACATGTCTGAAAGGAAACTGAATCTCTTATTGATTTCTTGAATTGAATCTTACAGAAGAGAATAAATCTTCTCTTATGCCACATACAACAGAATCCCTAACTACTTTACTAAACCGACTACTTTACGAAAACGTGATTACACTAACCAATTCTGTTACAATAGAGGCCTATTTGTCTACACACGCATCCACGCTATACGAACTACTTTTTGCCAAAAGCCTTTGCTGAGAAGGCTTGCATACACACTGAGAGTGAGTAGTAAGAGGTAAATCAGTGATTGGTCTAATCTCACTAACGTCATTAGCTGTCATTTTCCCAATCAAAAAACCTATTTGGGCCGACCCTTGGAGGAGTGAAAATGACCTTCAAACCAAAATAGAAATGGTTTTGGCTAAGAGAATAGTCGAAATTAATAGTGAGATGATTACACAAACTTTTAATCTTCCAAATTGTAATTCAATAAGCATCTCCAACGGGAGATGCTAAAGCTAAGGTGGACAATCAAACGGTTAGTTTTGGCATTAAGTCACCATCCAATCATGATGTCTTCTATCATGCCCAAAGTGACATGATTTTGAAGGGTGGTGACGTGAGTTTGAAGAAAAATCCTAACATGTCAACTTTGATATCAACCTTCTAAGCTGGCAATTTTCAAAAATTGACCATAAGCTTTCAAAACAATTTGACATAAGGGTTGGAGAGGGGGAACTTGATGTCAAATTGACACATAAGTTTTCAAAATAATTTGAGATCTCCACTTTTGCCCTCTCTTGTTGGAGATGCTCAAAGATGTTTAATTGGATAGGCACTGTGCAATTAGCTTCATGCGTTGACTGTAATTCTCTACGGTACAAGAAGTGGTGTTTTATTCATTAACTGTTGTAGGAAGAATCATTGGGTGTAGACTAAAAAAAAAGTAGGTATTTTCCTATGCTCACATTATTGGTAGGGTTGATTTTTTTATTTTTACCCAAACATATTTGAAACTATTTACCTATGTAAAAAGTCTACTAAATTTTGGCTTGCGAGCGAACTCGAGCCAAGCCTCTACTGGCTTGTATTCGGCTTGATAATGTAACGAGCCTAAAATTTGAGTTTGAGCTTGTTTATTTATGTTTCGAGTCGAGCTCAAACGAACTTTTACCGAGTCGAGTCTCGAGCGGCTCTGCTTGTTTGCAGCCCTAAAAAAGAGAGAGGTACTTGTACATTGTAGAAACCACAGGGGAGGTAAGTAAAAGTTACCCTAGTTAGTTAGAAAAGGCAGTGTGTGTGAGGCGTGCGTGAGGGATACTATATACTCAACTCGAGTATCAAATCCAGATCAATTAATTCTCTAATAACAACAAAGCAGAGAGGGAGAGAGAGAGAGTGTCAAAAGATGAACCTTGTGAAGATATTCACTATCATGCTGGACAGAAGCGGTCTCGTCCCACATAATTCCCATATTCACGTTCTTGGGACGCACGGTGACTGATCCGAATGTCAATGCAATAGGGCTTGATGATAAGGAATAGGATACAGGCCATGGCAATGTTATTGGAGGGTTTGGGGTCCTCGTAGTTCTGGAGAAGTGTTGTCACCTACCTCCATTAGCCTGCATATAATTAACAAGCAAAGAAGCCATTGTTTCATTCTTTCTATGCTATTGGGCTACGTATCGCCTCCTCAAAGCTCCCAACTTCGTGCTCGGCATCAGCGCCATCCCCTCCGTCTTCCTCGCTATGCCCATATCCCCTGGCTGGCTCATCCTCCAAGGCCGCCTTAGCGACACCAAGAAAGTCCTGAAAAGACCTTCGATTCCAAACAAGAAGCCCAAGTCCGCCTTGCCAACCTCAAGGACGCCACCAGCATCTCTCGGAGTGCCACGATGATGTTGTTGTTGGAGCATAAACTTGATTAAGTATTTTGGCCCAAGAAAAATAAAGTCCAAGACAAGCCCAAATAATAGATATTATTGGAGGAGTATAAATATCTTGTTTCTAGAAGACATTGTTTTAGAAGAATTCTAGAAGATCTTTGGAAAGTATCTAGATATTTATTGTTAGTATAAGTCACATTTGTAAAATCTAGAATGTACGTATAAACTATCTTGTAAAAGATATTTAGAACCTTCCATAGAACACTATATAGATGGGTTCTACTCATTATGTATTATGTAAAAGAAGTTCAATTTCAAAGTGAAATACATGTACTCTCCCTCTTAAAATTTTTTGTCCAATATATACCAGATACCCTCCCTTTCCAACTGTTGTCCTTGTCCCCAAAAGGAACAGCCATGACAAAGGAACAGCCATAAGAGTATAATTACATATCGCTGTTCGTCATAGAAAGAAGTTAACCTGTTGGCCGGCGCAGTTGCATAGATAAGAGTCCTAATGCTCAATTTGGGTTCGAAACTTATCAACAGCTTTTGTAAAATAAGTTGGAAGCAAAATTTTTTAGGACTCAAGAACATAGAAACCTAGGCAGGCTTGAACCCGACACCTACGGTTTCTATCAAAGCTTACCTAACGCTGAACCACAACGGCTTTCTTTTGGGTTTGTACCGTATATACGGGCGGTCGGCATTTTTTAGGCTTTTTTCGTTTTGTTCTTATTAAAAAAAATATGTTTGTTCGTTTTGCGATAAACTTTATACCCTTATATATTGATTTCTTCTCAAAGAGAGAAATCGGTAAAGTAAATTATTTTTACTTTTACCCAAAAGTCGGATATTTTTTTAGATTTTATCTTGAATATTTTCAAAAATATTTAGGTAAAATTCATAATGGTTTATATTCTGGATTCAAGACCAATCAATAGGGGTAAAAAGTATGTCGCGAAATGAACAAATGCGGAAAAAAATTAAATAAGACAAACCGAAAAATTTTAAAATCCCAAGTATCCCTTAGAAGTTACCGTTATATTAACTTAACTTTTCCAATTAAGGCCCTATTTTTGGGCCCAAACGTTGGCAGCGCCTCGCGCACGAAGGAAATCAGTTGGAATAACTTCTTCCCGCTCTAGCAAATATCAAGAATTGTTGCGCGCGCTCTCTCTCTCCCTACAATACTTGAAGTGAGTGCAGTGCAGTGACAGTAAAAGACGGAGCAAGCGAAAATCGTTCCGACCATCTCGGGTAGAGGTGTAGCCATCACTCGGTGGGGCACCATTAATTTTTTTTTCCGATAACCGGATATTCAAACCAATTTGTACGCACATTGACTAATTTCAGAACTATTAAATTAAGGGTAAATTTTAAATACACCCCCTGTACTTTGGTCGTTTTTCAACTACACCCCCTCTACTTCATTTTTAATCACTCGCACCCCTTGTACTTGTGACTGGTTTGGAACTGTTAGTATTTCCGTCTAAAGAAACGGAAAGACTAAAATACCCATTCATATTTCACTTTTTTTCCCCCTTTTTTCATTTACATATTATCCTTTCTCTCTCTACAAAGCTTTTGTTCTGCAATGGTGGAGAGAGAAATGTAAGATCGTGAATCATTTGCTTCAAAGAACAGAAGATTGTGTTCGGTACGTTGATTGACCCAAAATCGTCTAGGGTTTTTATTCATTTCTGGTCCTTTAATAGCCCAAAATTGTCCGGGTTTTTGTTCATTTATGGTACATTGATAGCCCTAAACCTATGCATGCAAGGTATTTTAAGAAATAAAAACAATACTTTGTTCATTTACTAAAATCTGTCACCCTTTCTTTGAAAAATCAAAACTTATTCATATAAGGTCCAAAAATACTCAAACCAGCGCCCAAACTTGCGTAACATCCATGTGTATCTACTGTAAAAATTGAAAGATTAGTTATCAACCAAATATTCTCCAAATTTCAAAAGAACAAGCTGTTCTACAGAAAAACAGGGCAGCCAAACATGTCTTCGTAGAAAATCCATAACTAATTCATTTCAACTACAAAAATATTGAAACCAACTCTCAAAGTTTCGTAACGTAAAGTAACCAACTCTCAAAGTTTCGTAACGTAAAGTATTATTCTCAGTAAAAATATCAGATTCATAACTTAATAGGATAGTTTCCAGAAATAAAAAGAAGATGGCTCTGCCCAGATTTCGAAAATGTGTATCAGTCCGTATTCCGAAAATCATAACTAATTCTGTGTTCATCAGTTTTGCATGTTCTTGGTATCAAAATCTTCGTCTTTAAACGTACTTTAAAAGTTATGAAGGCTTTAAAAATTGAAGCATAGCAGAAGGTTTCTCAAAATACGAATTTGTGATGGTCCAGAAACCTGTCAGGAAAGTTTAAGAAGTTACCGGCAAGAAAATAAGTTTTCCGACGAGAGAATGGTGATGGGAGGTGGTGGCTCGTGGTGGAACTGAGGTGGGGGCTGGAAGAGCACCATCCTCCTCTTTCTTCAAATTTCGTAGCTCTCTCCCTCAAAAATTAAAATACATGTTTGACTAGTTTTTACCAAGATGATAAAAAAAATGTTATTACCAAATATATTTACACATGCATAAGCGTGACATGTGTCCTTGCATGCGCAAGTGGTCCTAGACGCCCGAGCGCACGCGTAGCCGAGAAGCTGTCTGGGTTTCGGTCTCAGAAAAATATGAAATTCGCACAGTACCCTAAATAAATTATTCTAAGAATAACTCCATTCTCGAAATTTCAAGGAAAAATCCAGAACACAGAGATTTGAAATGCCTGGCCGATTGACTTGTAAAATATGTTCGTGACTCCGTCCGCGGCCAATAATTAGTGTTAGTATCATTGTACTAATATTTTTAACGTGAGGGCTCTCACAATATATATAGGATGTAAATGGGTTTGAAGGGTCATTTGGTCTTAGAAAAGATGTTTTAGAAAGGAAAATTCGCGCCGACACAATTACCTACTTTTTCGTTAATTTGGACGGAAATATTAACAATTCCAAACCAGTCTTAAGTACAAGGGGTGCGAGTGATTAAAAATGAAGTAGAGGGGGTGTAGTTCAAAAACGACCAAAGTACAGGAGGTGTATCTGGAATTTACCCTTAAATTAACTGCCAAACAAACTACAAACCCTAAGGGGTTGGCCCTATAGTCAATGTTTGAGACTTGTTAGTTTGCTCCTTTCTAAGATCTCAGGTTCGAAACCTTAGGTTCTATTAACTCCTTTGGGGCAAGGCCATACAGTACTCTAACGTTAATTGGGACTCCTACAAGTGAACGGCGAAATTAGTCCTCTAGAATTAAATGAAATGAACAAAAATTGACTTGGACGCCTGAATTACAGTAGGAGCCCATGCCCCCACTGGTCCTATGTTGTCTCCCCCACAGGTCCTATGTTGTCTCCGCCAACACCCCCTGATGAGCACCCAATATTGTAGATATTTGGTGCGACTAGTCCCGTACTATATTGGTTTATCTTGCGTTTATTTAGCTTTTATAGTGATATCGCACGTAAGGTGTGTTTTTGTGTATTTCAGGTAATTCATACAAATAAGGTGCGTTTGAATGCCAAGAAATGATCCGGGCGCGACCAAGTACTCAAGGCCACGTGCCACCCCATGGTGGTGCCCGAAAAGTCATGAAAAGATGGTTTGGAGGTTGTTCGGGTCGCCCAAGGGTCAAGGGAATTGAAGGACATGTGAGGATTTTACTAAAGCAATTCATCTTCCGACTAGCTGAGGGTAGAATCATCATAACTTTTGATGTACAAATTACTTTTGATCCAAACCACGTGGGTTAGAAAGTAGACTCGACGAGATTTCCAACGGTCCAAAGAACGCCTAAATCCGAGTTCGGGAGTGTCCGGAGCGAGCCTACGAAGTTGCCCAAAAAAATCTGCCTTCTATGAACCGGTACGGATTTTGGCTGTACCGGTTCATGCTGTCCAGAGTTTATGTTTTTCA
The DNA here is from genome assembly GCA_014282245.1 of Rhododendron simsii. Taxonomy (NCBI): domain Eukaryota; kingdom Viridiplantae; phylum Streptophyta; class Magnoliopsida; order Ericales; family Ericaceae; genus Rhododendron; species Rhododendron simsii. The sequence goes on from CM024963.1 coordinate 30,895,227, forward strand.
GCGTTTTTGAAGACATGAACCGGTACGGATTTTGGCTGTACCGGTTCATACTGCAGAACTGAGACACGTTTTTGCTACTTTTTCAACTTTCTACTTTTGGGATTTTTTTCCACTTTTAGCTACTTTTAGGATATTTCTTGGGATATTTTGAGGGAGAAAGACCATTTTGTATAAATAGGGGTGTCTCTCTCTCTTCTTGATCATCTTTGGTACATATTAGTTGCTTTAAGTCTTTTTATTTTAGAACTCCATTAATGTTTCAAGCTTTCCTAGCTTAATTCCTTCAAGAACACTAGTAAGTCTTTCTCGTTTGTTAATTTCTCGTTTATTAAAATTGTTTGTACGGACTAGATCTTTACTAATATCAAGTTTATTTCCGTTTTTATCGGTTAATCATGTTTCCTTTCTTAAGCATGTTTTCTAGTCTTTTTATTATGTGTGAGTAGTTTTTCGGTTAAGTCTTAGGCTAATCTTTCCCAATGACTTAGGTGGTTATTTGGTTCTCGAACTCTCGGGTTTAAAATCATGGTTTTCGGAATTGGATTAATCTAGCCATTTTGGTCTAAGCGAGGGGTGTTAACTCCTTGGTATGTTGTTTAGTCAAGCGGTCTTGGCAAGCGGCATACCGAGAGCTCGTGGCCTCCTACGTGTTAGATACATTAGAAAAATAGGTTGGTTTAGTTCCATTTAATCACATCTCTTGATAAACGTAGTCGTTAAAGCTAAATCTTCCGGGCGTGGGCACGCGGTCGTGACTCTCGCCTGAGTTATAATCGAGAACCGATAACGGCCTTTGTTAAGGGTTAGACGATCCCTAGACTTGCCTCTTTTAAGTTCTTTAAACTCGTTTCTAGTCTTTCCATTATCATTTCCGTTTAAAACAAAATCTAGTTGGCCGTCTTGAAAGCCGCACTCCACCGTATAAACCTACAATCCAAATTAGTTATATTTCGATTCTCTGTGGGTACGATCCCGGACTTCCGGATATTATGCTATCAACGACCTAGCCCTACGCTTGGGGTTTTCTCAACCTTATTTGAAGGCGAGGTTCGGAGGCTAAGCACCCCCCTCGGCTAATGAATTTTTTTCCCGACAGAAGAGATTCAGGACTTACAGTTTAATGTTCCTCTTACTTCCTTCGAAGACATAGTTGTTACTTCCCTCAGGCCCCGTTCAGTTGCCAGGAAAGTACAGGAAAGGATGGGAAAATCAACTTTTCCATAACTTTTGTAGTGTTCAGTTGACAGAAAAGTAGTGGGAAACATGTTTTTAAGTTTTCCTGCAAGATTTACTTTCTTGCAAAAGTGATCCTGCTAAAAGCATAGGATTTTGCTTCATGGGAAAAGTTTTCTCCATTGTGAGGCCAAAATAATTGGGGGGTACAAAAAAAAGTGAATGACGCCAATACCAAAAAAATACGAATTAGGTTATTAGAAGGACACTTGAGATTTACGAGAGCAATAACAATTTCGACTACTATGGTGTTTTTTGAGATAATTGTTGCAGAAAAAGACTGATAGTTTATTTTTTTTGGAAGTATTTATTTATCTTGTCATTAGTCTTCAATTTTGTTTTGTACTATCTAATTTTCAGTGAGTTTTTGCATCGGCAACTAATTAAACACAGTTGTTTAATATTTATTTATTTAGTTATCATCAACTTATTTTTTAAACTTCATTTGTACGGTTGATTATCAGAGAATGTCAATTTCAATGGAGAATTAACATAACCATTCAGAATATAGCAAATTGAATGGGGAATTGTAAGTCGATTTTTTCATTTAATGTTAAGGTTTTTGATTAGATAAAATATATTTTCTGTATGTGTTAATTTTTGAAATATGGTAGCCTATTATTTAGCTCTCAAAGTTACTTTTATTTAAAATTAGCCACGGGAATAAAAAAATAAAGAAGTTTCTCATAAGTGTCTTTTCCCGGCAAATGAACCACTAAACTTTAGTTTTCTTGCAAAAAAAAATTGTCAAATGAACATTCACAGGAAAATAGATTTATTTTTCCTTTATTTCACTTTACTTCACTTTTACTGAGAATAACTTTCCGGTATAACATTTCTAGCAACTGAACGGAGCCTCGTGTGTTCCAGCCATCACCCTAGTGCGCTTAGTCCTATCTCAGGCACCTAATCGCCGAATCAAACGAGGTCTAATCGGACAAGTTACAAAAAGATCACCAAATCAATATCCTTTCACGTAAATATTTGGTTTTGAATTTGAGGAAATAAGTGGACAAAGGTTCCTGAAAAATTGCAAGGACTGGTGAGTCGTGAGGAGGTGGACTCGTTTAATTTCGTACCAAAAAATCGCGGCACGAGAGTGGGTATTATGTTGCTCAAAAGGAAGTGTCCCAAGGACCTTCTCCGTGGTGAGCTATTTGGAATTCAAAGATTCCACCGAAAGGTCAAACATTTGTGGGGCAGGTCGTGCAAAAAACCCGTGCCCCGACGGACCCGGCCCGAAGGGTTTCGGGCGGGGCTAAACATGTGGTTCGGTTGGGTACGGGTTCATTTTTTTGGAAAAAAAATCAGTTTTCGGTTCGGGGCTCGGGTGCTGTTTTTTCTTACCCGACCCGCCCGACCAAACCCGACCAAAACCCGAACAATTCATATAGATTTACTTCGGTTTGGTCGGATCCGACCCGACCCGACCAAAAAAATCGGGCACGCGGACGGTTATTCCCACTCGTTCGGTTCGGGTTCGGGGCCGAACCCGGCCCGTCCGACCCGTGCACACCCCTACTGTTAGCCACCAAGGAGAATCTATTCAGGCGCAAATGCTCCTCTCGTCCGCCTTCATCTCTCCCTCTTCCCTCTCTCACTTTCCCTCTTCCGTTTAGATCGCTGCTCGCTCTCATGCCTCTGTCTTGAAAGACAAAATGGCAAAATTTCAAAATAACTCCAAACTTTGACCTCAATATTTGATAAACACTCATACTTAGGCTCCGTTTGTTTCGAAGCTTAATCGGCGAAGAGATATGAGAATATTGAAATTGAATGTAGGTCAGGACCGACAATCGAGAAAATTGAGCAATAAAAATTACAGTAGAGGGCAATGGGTTCATTTCGGAAAATAACTTACGGAAGATTTAAGAGTAAGTCATTTTCATCTAATTAATGAAAAATGTTTTAAATGTAAAATATTTTTCTCATTTTTTACACAACTAAACACCGGAAGATAGGTAAAATATTTTACCAGAAAATATTTTACGCCCAAACAAATGGAGCCTTAGTGAAACTTCAATTTAACATCTAAACTATCGAGGTGTTATTCAATTAACCCCTTGCTGTCCAAATTCGTCAAATTATTATCGAAAAATTGCTGACTAAGACTAACGGCTCCGTTAATTTTGTCTCATCTCTCTCTCTAATAAATCCAATGTCCCCTTCCCAGAACCTCCTTGGCTCCTTTCTTCTCCTTCCTCTTAGTCCTCTCCCCTCTCCAAACCCTAATCCTAATTCTCCAATTCCCTAATACTATCTCCCTTTATCAATTACTCCTATTTAACTCTTTTTTTCCCCCAAAAAATTCCACCTCACACACACCAAAAATCAGACAATCAATTCACAACAAAGTGTGGAAATGGAAGGGATCTAATTTTATTTTATTTTTTCCGGTCAAATGGAAATTCAATAGAAGGGATCTATTGCTAAATCTGCAAACTTACAAAACTACTGTAGTTTCTAAAATCAGGACCTACATGGACAACCAAATTGCGGACGTTGCTATAACTGAAACGCCAAAGCTGCCCCTGCAAAAACACACAGTTTTCTCCAAAGGTGGAGTATCCAAGGGCAGGATAAGGATCCACGCCACTTAAAATTACGAGAAGCTGAAAAAACGCAAAAGTTACACATTTGTAATAATTCATCCACAACCCAAGGCAAGGTCATCGGCGTCATTTTACAACTTCATCAGCTTCCTTGAACTGCCGTTACTGACAGCGATCCATCAGCTCAATTGTGTGCATTTTGTGATCCTGTAATACAGTAAATGCAGTTAAGGCTCTTAATTGTACCATGTAGATTTTGCTTTGATGTTAAACTGCTAGCCTGTTGGATTGAGATGATGATACAACACTTCAATAAACTCCTAGGAGTTGGCGTAGTGCGGTAGTGGTAATTACCTAGTATTCGAAGGCCTCAAGAAGCTTTTGGTATGCATTCAACTCTCACCCAGGTGCTACAATTACTGTGTTGGACCAGTCCATACGAGACTTCACACCAGCTTTAATCAGGGACCCCACTAGTGGACAATGATATTGATTAGTCGGTCCATTGAACCTGATACCAAGTTCTAAAAATATATAGCATCAATAGTTGGCTGTCCCAGTCATGTGAGTTCATTTGACTTCGCAATGAAAATCACAGCCATGGTAAGTTTTAGCCGCCACACTGCTCCCCCAATCTAAAATGCTGAGAAATTCAATGCGGCAACACAACTATTACTGGTGACATTCAGTTTATGAACCCCCCGACAGAGTGCTGTAGTTCTAATTTCCACTTGACCAAGTCGTTCATTTCTAAATTCAAACAGTCCAAGATTGAATATATAGCTTCTGTTTGAGAATGAGATCTATAGCCGGAGGTGAAGATGCCAACTCTGTTCTCCACATATAACCAACTGCAACCAGCAAACTTCTTTACCTCTTTCCCTCTCATCTTCTTCCTTATCTTCCCCATTTCAACCCACTTTCCCTCTGCAGCATAAACATTAGCCAATTGCACATATCCCGCCCTATTGTAGTCTCCAATTCTCAGTAGCTCCTCCTCTGCTTCTCTAGCAAGTTCTTCATTCCTGTTCATCTTGCAAGCATTCAAAAAGGTCCCCAAAAGCACGGCATCACATTCTATAGGAATTTTCCTCATAAATTCGACTGCCTTTTCTAGTTGATTGGACCTCCCGTACAAATCAATCAGACATGCATAGTGATCACTTTCGGGTGTTATGGCATAGTTCTCTGCCATGGAATAGAAATACTTCTCACCCTGCTCCACTAAGCCACTATGACGACATGCAGACAAGAGTGCAAGAAAGGTGACTTCATCAGGTCTGAATCCTTTCTCCAACATTTCATCAAAGAGCTGAATAGCTTCATCTTGATACCCATGATGAGCATAAGCAGCTATCATCACATTGTAGAGGATTGAATCTCTAACAAGAGCTCTCTCAAACAAAAATCGTGCATACATTATATTCCCACATTTAGAGTACATATCAACCATGGCACTTATCAACTTCTTCTCCATTTCAATTCCTGATCGCAATACGTAAGCATGAATTTGTTTGCCAGGACCCATAGCCGCTTGTAATGAACAGGCACCAAGCCCACTAATGAGGAACAAAGCATCAGGAATGGTTTCTCCCTTTGCATTGAACTCCTTTAAAAGCTCAAACACAGCGTCACACTGCTGGGATTTCACGTACCCAGAAAACATAGCTGTCCACATGACAAAATTCTTGTCAAAAGATGAATCAAAAAGCCTTCTGGCTTCTACCATGTTACCTTGGAATGAATATCCCACGATCATAGAAGTGATAGAAAAGGAATTTTCCAAACCAATTGCCGCATAGACTGACTCCGCATTTTTCATGTTGCCGCACTTGGAATAAACATCAACAATGCCACTACTTACGAATGGATTAGAATACACCCCATCCTTTAAAACCCAAGCATGAACTTCCTTGCCAAGCTTCAAATTCTTCATACCAGAGCAAGCACTCAAAACACTAGCAAAAGTGTGTTCATTCCATCGAAATCGACTCATTGACATACAGCCGAACAACTTGATTGTCTCCTCCTCATAACCATTCTGGGCATACCCTGAAATCAATGTATTCCAAGAGACTGTATCATTTAACTCTGGTTGGCTCCAAAATATATCTCTTGCCATTTCTAACTCCCCTTCTCTACAACAAGCAGCCACCATTGCATTCTTCGTAACCAAATCAACACCCACACCATTACCCACGTTAAACACTTGACACGCATCTCCAAAACATCCACATTTCGAATACATGTCAATGAGAGCACTCATCACGAACCCATCGGAATCATTCCCAGTTTTAACCATAAAGGACTGCAGTTGCTTTCCATAACAAGGAACGCATATCTTTGCCGTGAAATTAAGCATTGTTGCGAGAGTAAATTCATCGATTTTAACCCCGTCAGACACCGATTGCATATTCAGAAACAGTTTTAGTGCATCAGTTTCATACCCATCTGTTCTTACAAACCCAGACAACATCGAATTGTACGTGACTGAATCTTTCTCTGGAGCTGAATCAAAGAGAGCCTGTGCTTGATTCAGGTTTTGGGTTTTTACTTGGGCGCAAATCATGGCGTTCCAAGTGAACACGTTTCGTTCAGGCATTTCGTCGAACAGTTTCTGGGCTTCGTGCATGAGACCGTGTCTGGAGTATAAGTTGATGAGTTGGTTGGACGTGAATATTATGGGTGTTAAACCTGCTTTTATGGCATGGCAATGAAATTTAAGCCCGTCTTTCAGCGACCTCATTTACATGAATATACACAGTTAGCCTGCGGGGTGGAGGGAGAATAAGCATATATGGATAGCAGAATATAATCGTTTCAAAACAGAATGTTTTTAGCCTGCGGGGTGTAGAGAGAGAGAGCTGGCCTCTCAAAACGAAATACTGTGGAAAAAAAAAAAACACAAAATAGCGTTTGGAAATTTGCAATAAAAGATCTATTTCCCTATTCTCAATAATTACTTTGAACAAAACTCAATTTAGTATGACTATGAAACCGAATCAACGTGTAGTAAGTTTTTACTAAATTTTTGCTCCAAATAGAGTTTGAGTAATACGGATTTTGAGAGTAACGAGTGAAGAGGGATAAATAAAGAAAATTTTATGAAGAACGTGCCAAAGATTTTTGAGTCCCCAAAACGAACAATGAATCCGGGTGCATTTTCACAAAATGCAACAAGTGCAATCACGATGTCAAATTCGGCTCGGACGATTTACAAGAACACTACAAGATAAAATGACAATAATTACCCATACTTCCGGGAAAAAAAAAACACAAAGAAATATAACAGTAATTAAGATAATTAGACATCAAAGATTATTGTTAAGTTTCTCACTCGCCAAGAATAATGGCATTTACACATTCAGAAACAATTGTATGTGTACAAGTTTTTAACAAAGATATGGTCCTACTTGCTACTAACAAGAAATGAACAACTATGCACACTAGAAAGTAGAAACAACAGAAGAGATCATTCATCATTCTCTGATTCTGAATTCGGCACTAGAGGTGTTGGGCCTTCAATCTCACTCCTAGCTTGCTCGTCTCTACCAGTTGGACCTTCAATCGAGCGACTTCCACCGCTAGGTTTGCTCTGCAACGGGTGGAAGACAACGCCGACCACTTGGGTTGCTGGTAGAAGGCATGGGGAGGAAAAAGATGTTAAAACTCGTATATGTACTTCCTCAAATGAATTGTATGCAAACAAGTGGATATTCATTCTTATGTTTTAAAAATGTTATGATAGGACGTGAGAAATGGGATGAATAAACAACTAAATGAAACATAAAACAGACATAATTTCCAAAAAAATTCAATAGCTGTGGACCCCACCAACCAATACCTGTCCCCAAAATCTTCATTAGCAGCGTCTTTGCAAACTGTAATCCTCCTTGGTGTGCACTTACGAATTTAGTCTGCAAATCAAGAAATCTATCATACAACCAGAATTTCAAACCCAACAAATGTTTAGCGTAATACAAATGGGTAAGAGGGTAAAGGCAGAAGGTTTAGGAAGGTTTCAAGAAAGATATTTAGGCAATTCAGCTCACAAATTCACTATCTATTTATAATACCAAAAGCATTTTACTTTTGCTTCAAAGATCAGAAAACCCTCTCTCTCTCTCTCTCTCTCTCTCTCTCTCTCTCTCTTGTTTCTAATAAGCAGTAGAGAAGATAAGAGCAAAAAGTGGCTTCAAATGGCAACTGAGCATTTAGATCTCTTGCCCATTTCTAGACCTAACATGGAGGAGCTTAGCACATGGGATGATTGCCTCTGCTAGCTATTGTTCTCGGCAGAAAACAGCCAAGATCAATGGACATAACAACATGAGAAAGGGCTTACCATCTCACTGTACAAACACCCCACGATTTGATCGAGTCTAGCTTGATGCCTCAACAGGAAAGGGCGCAGATGGTTCATATACAATTGTTTTGCCCCCTGTCAAACAGCAAGCGGTGTGCATAAGCATGTTGGAACTTGGAAGACCACACCTTTCTCAGGATAAACATAAAAAAGAAAACCCAAAATGCATTGATGTAAAATCCATCCGAATTAAAAGAGAGAGAAGTATAAAACCAGTAATATCACAAAGTTACGAGTACTATCTCTACATTCTCCTTAGTGCTCCCAAAATAAATCTTACATCAACAGATGGAAGTTGAAGCCAAACTAGAAATGCCAACTTCATATGGTAATAGAGTGGAAACCTGATGAAACCCCCAAAAAATACAACTGTGAGATTGCATACCTCTCTGAACAGAGAAAGCTAAAAGCGACAATGGAAAATACGGAGACTAAAAGAAGAGAAAGAAGCACCAATTGGGTCGAAAGGTATTACCAGGAGAGAAATTTATCGGTGAAAACTTCAGCAATACTAAAAGATCCATATGCTGCATAAATATGTAGCCTCATGAGAAATATCCAAAGGAGCACCGCGATGAGAGAAAAATAGATCACGTAACTCCATGATGGGCTAGGAAAAAAGATGAGTCTGACTAAAATAACCCAAGTTTTCCATAGTGCATCTGATTACAAGCTTGGTAATTCGCAACTGCACAACTAGATATATTAGTAATAGCCACCTTGGTGGGTCAACATCCAAAGTGCTTTTTAGACCATCAAATGATAGTTTTCAAAGGTTTTCAGTAGTCCATCCTATGAGTTAACTCGAACTTCCTCACATTCTCTAGTTTAAAATAATTAGCATGATGAATTGAACCCCTTTTTTCTTCCTCGCCAAGTGAAGCCAGTTTCTTAGGATCCACTAGAGCTGACAATAAAATTATAAAATTACTCAGTTTTTGTCAACTCCCCTCATATTGAATGGTTATACTAAAAGTGCTACTGCAACAACCCACCATCTTTGCAACATATTATGAGTTATGAGTTATGACAAATACAAGGTAACAAATTAGAGCGCGAGCAATACTGGCAACAACATTTCTCACCTGCCCAGTACAAAAGCCATCTTTGCTGCTCATCTTGGTTTCTTGACTCAAGTGCTTTAAATGTCGAGTACACTGGCAAAACAATCCCCACTGAACAGCTGCGCAAATCATGTTTTATGATGCATTAGCTACCAAAATATAGTTCCTTTTCATGAGACTAGTTTCTTTCATTAGTCCCAGCATAACACATTTTACTTTCCTGGACAAACAAAAAGAACAGGAAGAAAAGTACCAGTAGTACTACAATTGGCATCGTTGTCATTAACCAAACATTACATGAAACTATAAGCATAAAGTAAGATAAAACATGGACATACTTAAGGAACAGTGCTCCTCACGCAAACAATACTCCTGGTAAAGTTCAACAGGAAAAGTTAAAACATCAGTTCAAAACTTACGAAGCTGTTCGGAGAACAATGTTGGAACCAAGAGGACAATGAAGCAAACGCAGCCCAACCTGCATCCATTAGAACTCGACATCAATGGTCTATGTTTCTTCCCAATACATACGTAAAAGAAAAGAAATAGGAGAAAAATGTCCAGCTACAACCATGAAACACAAATAGGCCATAAATTTGACATGAAATGTTCCATAAATCATTACAATTACGAAGATTTAATAATCTCGAAGCCGTAGAGCACTACATTTCCATATTGGTTAATGGGACATGGCACCACAAAAGCGCAATCACACCAGCTTAAGAAGCACAGACAAATACTTGTGTTAATGACACACGTGACTACAGAAATGGGGACATGACAATTTTAAAAGACTAAGACTCTGATTCAGACACAACAGGAGTCTCAAAAAAAGAATTAGACATGTTTTCAATTCCAGTATACCTACACACATATCACTTCGATAACCCAAGTTAAGTTTATCAAACCCCTGATTTTAACTTCAATAACCAAGCTATTTACGACTTGCGAGATAAATTCAAGCCTTTTATCAACTGCTTGCCACACTTCACCATCAGATTTTGAATATGCTAATTTGCCTAGCCTTACAAGAATTCCTGGACAACGGGGAAAACAGATACTCTGCAATAAGCTCAATCTACAAAATCACAATTTAGTTTCTCCATACCTAGCATTCAAAAGCCTTTCCCCAAGAGGCATACACGGTTACACACGATCCAAAAAATAAATTCAAGGCCACAGCTACTGCATAAAGCTTACGGCAATCTCATTTCCCCAAAAAAATCGAAGTTCATGGAAATTACACAATCATATTCCTTTTACTGATCAAATAAACCGCGGAAAGTGGAACTAAAACCCTATTAAAATTTTTTTTGGCTCAGAGAGAGAGAGAGAGAGAGTATTTTACCTCGCTAGGCATATTCGATGCAAAAGCAGCCATTTGTCAAGGAGAATTCGCCGCGTCTCTCAGTGATCGATTTTTCCTTTCTCTTTTTGCCCGATGAACTGGAGGAGCCAAGGACTGTTCAGTTTTAACACCTCAAAGAAATTTCCCGTTCGATCCCTTTGAAAGAACCATATTACTAATACGCACCAAAAGTGTGGCATTTTCGCATTTGTCTCCCCATAACTTTTCGCCAACTACATTTTTTTTTATCGGCAAAAAAAGTTTTATTCAGAAATTTTGACAATGAGTACATCTTGACAGGGGGAGAGAGAGAGGAATCCAATTGGATGAAAAAGAAAAAAATATGTTGGGACAAAGCCCGAATACATCTAAACGGACTAGGCCCCAAAAAATAAAACCTATATGGGCCTAACCCACACCTCAAAGGGCTCAGCCCAGAAATTGTGGAGTTATTCTCTCCACAACATTGCCCGAAAATTGTGGAGTTATTCTCTCTTATTATTATTTATTCCCATTAGTTAGACATCTTGAACTACTTTCATTGTTCCTCACTGAATCTGATTCGAACTTTCACCGGTGACTAAAAGGTCAAGTTTGTGCAGTGACATTTACTCTGACAAGGACTGTGAAAGAGACAACATTTGGATGATAATACTAGGTAACCAAGTCTTGGGTTTAGCCAAAGATTGCTTGAGCTTTGACTCAATTGCTATTTGCTAAAGGAGCCACCACAAGAGCAAGTGTAGCAACCCTAAGTAGTACGTACAATACCTAGTTTGAAAGTGTACTCTCTTTTTTTTAATTACTTGTTGCTTTTCACCTAGACCCTCTACCAGCCTCTATATATTTTCCGCTCTACAATATTACTATAACTTATCCCCTCAGGAACGAGAAACGAATTGTTCTTGGGCAGAAAAAGTGGGAAGAAGTAATAAAATAATAGTGTGAACCTCGATGGTTTAGGCGAGGTGCTCTATTAGAGTGGTTTAAGCTCGTTCTTTTATCAGCTAAACTTTAAGTCAAGATGTCCATGTACCAATCGGTAGCGGTCTGTTCCCAGCCCAACCCAAACCTAATACTTGCAATTGCATATCACTAACTTTTTTTCCCGTTTTCGCTAATGATTTACGAGCGAGCAAATTTTCATACTTGCTAATTCAAGAAGGTAAGGAGAAAAAAGATGAAGAGAAGCAGCTTAAACATCATACTCTGTGTTATTGATGGGAATGCTAGCAACATCACTTCACTATCATACATTCATAACCCCATTCACATAACCGGTGCTTTTTTGGGAAAAAAAATTATTCAAAATTCCTGCTGCTACACATTACATGCAGAATACATATTTCTTCCAGAAAAACTTGACTAGGATAAACTACAGATGAGGAAATAAATTAGCATTGAGGAACATAATTAATTTACAGCACAAGGAATATAAATACATCGGCTGACCAACTAATTGATGCACAGCCACAGGAATTTCAATACATCAGCTGACTGCCAATGTACCATAAAAAATTGAACAAAATACATCAGCCAGTGCTTCCAGAAAGCTCTCCAGAAAATGCACTTCCATATGATGTTGATCCAGTTTGTGAAACGGCACCTCGAGCAACGGCGCCTCGAGCTTTTTGTAATTGTCGTATCTTAAACATGTCTCTTGGGAGTGGTTGGCTTTGGACAGTTGCAGTATCATCATCATCTTGCCCTACAAGTGATAATACCTCCTTTTTAATCAAGCAATCAACTGTCTCAAACCACAAAAATCTGGACACATGCAAATCAGGTATATAGATACACATACCCACTGAAGTTAAAAGTGGTGCGTATCGCCTACGTAGCATGTTCAAGCATTGACATCAGTTTTGCAATTTGGGCAAAAATTAAGAAATACTTTTGAAAATACTAGTTCTCATCAACAGAAAGAGATGATGTTCTGAAATGTCTACGCATTATACCATAATGTACCATCTACAAGAGGAAGGAGATTGGGACATACCATTTCGATCTCTCTTTTTCCCGGACTGTCTGTCTCTTGTTGTTTTGAAAGAAGAACCACTCGGAACTGGATGAGGTTTGCTTGATCCAGAAAGGTCACTCGTACTAGGAGCAGGGCCAGTTTGCAGCTGCTTTGAGGGGTTTACAGATTTCCCAATTTGCGCTGTTGGTATGTTGCTTTGCAGACATATTGATAGTACAAAATCAACATCTGGCGATGGACCTGAAAATATCACAACGAATCATCAAGCATTAGGTACTCAACAGCAAGATTAGACACATCACATCAATTGGTTTCTGGTGGATAATGGTGCGTCCTACTAATGAACAGTGCAAGACTGAAGTGAATGAAAGGTCTGAAGTAGTTGTGTACCGAACTACTGCATAACATTCAGGTTGAAGCCACTAAGCCAGGCATACCCATGCTCTCAGGGTGGGCAAATATGCTAATGAAGTTAATGTTTTCCAGGAATTGACACTCTCCTCACTGTCGGCGATCGAAGCACAATTAGTTGGGAACGTATTGCTACACTGCCAAGTATGATTCAGGAAAACTTGGAAGGTACCATGGACTACAAGTTTCTTATAACGTATTTGCCTTATATATTTCCATATTTCAATCTTTTTATCTTCAAGCATTTGCTAGTTGGGGCAATATGGCACAGGAGTATGTAATAGCAAGTGGATGCTGAGAAACTATCTTCAAGCATTTGCTAAGAAGCGATTGGAGGCTGGAACTGCAAAGAGGTGACAGATTCTTATGGGTAGATTGTTGAAAAGAATTAGGAGGGGATGGAAGGACTTTTCTTGCTTTTTGGCACTTGGGAGGGGTACCAGATGCGGAGTTGAAAAACTTGGCATGATGTGTGGTATACTGGATACATGAGAATGCTATTGCTTCATATCATTGGTGGATGTTTAATTCCTAATTGGTGCTGCACGCTAAGAAGCCAAAAGTATCTGCGGTTGATTTGGACCCAATTCCTACTTCTTTGCTTTTGAAATTCAAACAACATAGTAGGAAGAATTGGAAGGGGAAGTTGGGGACTTACCTTCTACAGTGGGCAAACTTGCTAGAAATGCTAGCAATGCAGGTGGTGTTGCTTTCAAAAATTCATTAGGAGCATTGGGTGTTCCACCAGCAACTGGTGCAACAGCACTTGGACCAGTCAACGTGCTTGAAACTGCTGGAACTCCAGGTCCAGACGGGCCTACAAAAACCAACACCTCCAGTCAAATGATGTCGCACCTCTTGTCCCAATAATGCCAAGCAAATAATCATAAACATAACAGCATACCAGACTTTTGCCTTGGATCGTATATCACCATCCTAGAAGTGTCTGGATAAACAACTTTTGCAGAGGAATTAGAATTGTTTAACAGTCCTGAAGAGGCCTTATCTGTGCTCAAAACAGCAGGACTTAAGAACATCAAATGAGAGACAAACTAAAAACAAATAATTTTTTTTTAGTGCAAAATGCAAATGATAAAATATAGTACCTACAACAGCAGCTCCATCAGCCAGAGTGGACCTTTCGACTTTCTTATTGATGTTTTTAGAAAGCCACTGAAAATCAACATAGATTCAAGTAAGCAAAAAAGAGTAAATATTTATTTCCTTAAGATCTAGATGGTCGGACACATATCTGCTTTTCCCCATATTCAGCACATTTACATTTATATGCAGTCTCATGTCTTCTTGATATATATGGATGTCCAACAAGACAGGAATAAACCATTCCTAACTAAAAATCCGTCGGTACTACCCACATTAGTAGTACAAATAAGCTGTACGAAAACTTCTAAATATTTCTGTGTAACAAGACGAGAAAGTAAACTCAGATTGAAATTTTAACCAAATAACAGACATATATGAATGCACGCTTGGGTAAAACACAAAATTTTGGCTGGACAACATGCCAGCCATAAATTTAAGAAAAATCAAGCACAACAACAAATAGCTAGGAGACAAAGAACTGATGACACTCCCCGTTCAAATTTCAAATGAAGTATTACCTCTTGCCGTGCCAAATGATCCAAATCCTTGGAAGAGCAAGGCCAAAGATCCATGAAACTATAACGTGATACAACATCTTGTAGTGAAATATCTAAAGGTGATTGACTCTCTTCCTCTGTTCTAGAAAGTGCTTCTTTCCTTCTTTGCTCAACCTGTTCAGGACCCATCAGGAAAGCTCACACCTCAGATTCTCAAACAAAACAAAAAAAAAAACAAAATGACATGACTTTGGTAAAATGCACAATGCAGAAGAGCTGGTGTTTATAAGGATTATGCCACGCAAACAAAATATACTTGTCTACATTATGCATCTCTGTCACAAAATGGGCAAGATTTGTCAGATTGTCCACACAAAAAGGTCCAGGTTGCATATATCTCAAATGTCAACCCCATACGCCAAACTAAGAGAGTCTAGAAGATGCCCAATACAAACCCAAACTAAATGATGCATCAAGATACGGCACTACCTTCAACATGCTAGCAAGATCTCCATAGGTCTGCTCAAATTGGGTGAATCTTTTCCAAACCTGCAAAAGACAATGCACAAAACCAATCAATAGCCAAAAAAACAAATCATACAGGCGGCATTTCCCTGATGCCTTCCATTTATATGATTTACATGCTCATCACAAAAACAGGCAATAGCTTCAATGGGATGATGAACACCTGGGCTGCTAGCCGACAAGTATCAGCCAATGGGGCAAGCTAATGAGATTCTAAAAACTAGTAAACGATGAAAATATCATACCAATCTAACTATGTGTATGACAATTAAACATCGAGGCAGATTGCACGACGAGTGCGATAAATACTGCAGATAATCGAGTATATCTACAAATAGACCTACATTATATCCCGAGTCCCAACACTAGACAAGCACAGATTCGCAATTGAACTCAGAGATTTAACTTATTACAACCAATTCCACAGATTTTCATATGACCTTATGAAGGAAGCACTACGGTGAAGAACAAATCTTTGAATTTGAAAGGTTTGCAATCATGAGTTTTTTTGTTTTTTTTTTTAAACGGCAGTTTGCAATCATGAGTATAACTAAAAACTAGACAAAATGATTGTGCACAAACTTGATGACAAACCAGTTCTCAAAAGGACAATCGTGGTGCTGGTGATGACAATAAGAATGATAGCAAAACTAATAGCACCTGTAGAGGAAGTGTTAAATGGCGCGTCAGTGTTTAAAGGGTGTAAGAGGGAGTCTGTCAGATCCAATTAGGAGCTCCAGCAGATCTACTAATGAAACCACCAAAGGGCAAGCCTTTTTTGTAAGCTTGTTAACTACGACAGCCCTTTGGCTAGCCACGTCAGCCACTCTCCCTTTTTCAAAAGATAAAGAAAAATATTAAGGCCTGACCATTGCGTCCCAAACTCTACAAGGAAATGGCTTAAATAAGACGAGTAGTTTTTAGCTATCACTGTCAGTACTTGAGTACATGTTAGCTAGATAGCACTTTAACAAGCCAAATAGGGGTCCAGTTTTGCCCACGTGAACAATTTAACACACCCCACGTAAGCATCTCCACTAATGATGCTCTATCAAGATTCAAAGTGTAAAAGATACTCCCTCTGGCCTCTGGCCAACTTTAATTGTTCCTTTCTGGAGGTAATGCCATATAATTGGGTCAACAAATAACGTACTTCATAAAAAGGCATTCGAGACATTTTGCACCGATAAAAATATCAATCCGTTCTCATACATAAAATTCTCAAAGATCATATGAAAGGAATAAAGCCAAACATATAAAATATTTACCAACATTTTGAGAATTCCAGAAATAGTCAAAATGAGACGGAGGGAGTACTGTACCTCAACAGATTCCTCTGGTGGAAGTGAGCTCAATGCCCGTTCAAATAATGCTCTGATATTCCTATCATCATTCAAACGAGACAAGAAATCTGCATATCTGCAACATCAGGTCAGGTTGTAATCGATATTGCATAAAATCATAAGGCAAGCCAACAATTTGTTTCTCAGTTTCCTTTCCTTGTGTGCATTCTTAAGAAAAGGAATTTGTCCATTTTTCGGGGTCTCAAAGGGGCATGAAAACACATAAGAACTCTTGAATAGAAATGGAAAGGAATATGTATTTAAAAATACATCATAACACATGCATTGAATACTTTTCAGCACGACAGAACACTTGGAGCTTCGAGCCTGGTGCATTGGACATAACACAACTAACTCGGTAGTGATATCCTAATGATTATAGCTATACAAAAACTGGCCAGGTAACTCAAACCAATTATCTCAGAACCGCTAAAATTCTAGCATTCATAGCCACTGTCAAGCATTCTCTTGTGTGCTATATCTATAAACACAATGGGCTTGTTCGTTTTGGGTTTTGAAGGTGGTTTTTGAGAGTAAATGAGTGAAGAGAGATCGAGAGAGAAAATGTATTGGGGAGTCCTGTGAGCAGGGGCTTTAAAGCTCCCAAATGAACAAGCTCAATATGTTCTAAAAATCGCAAGGCACTAGTCAGGTGGAAAAGGGGCGCCTAGCACTTAGGTGCTGACTAGTCGGGCGCCTAGCACCTAGGCGCTAACTAGTCAGATGCTTAATCTAGGCATTGGACCATCGCCTAGCGCCTAGATGGGGACCAGTCGGCCTAGGCAGCCGACTTTTAGAACACTTTAACTCATATTCGCTTCTAAGGTTGAAGGAGGAAAACTCACTCAAGAATGTATCCAGGCTCGTGCATAAACCGTTTCAACCCAGCTTCAAAAACATTATGTGCAATCTGCATAAAATTGAATCAATCACAACAAGAATCTGTATAGCAGTGCTGTAAGTAATAATTACTAAAACATATTTAAACACTAGAAGTTACTATACGACGTATACTTTTGAGGAGTGACTTTATATCGTACAGAAGAGGGTGAGATGGACGAAAGAAGTAAAAGGATGTTTTTTGCCCATTTTTTGTGGTGGTTGTTTGGTTGGGGAGAACACCAGATCATGTAATTAGACAGCTTATATCCTCCTAATGCAAGAGAAAAACGTATTCAAGAGTGCAATATCGTCTCATCAGTTACCTTTGGATCTTTGTCAAGGCAAAAAGCCATCGTGGCATAAGCTATATAAACATGATAAGTGCAGTTTGGAGATTTTCTTGCATCTACAAAGTACTTGCGAGCAGCTTCTACTCCTTCAGTTCTTCTTAGAAAGCGAATATACTGCAGAATCAGCACAATAAACACAAGTAAATCTTCTGAAATTTAGAGCACAATGTATTTCTTTTACAAACACTCAAATTTTGTAGATAAGCTTCAAATATTATAGATAAGCTTCAAAACATGATGCTCATTTTATTTCTCGCCTATAAAGAAATGTCACAAAAATGTCTCCAATTCCAGTAATCGCCTATGTGGAACATAGAGTAAAGCCACTTATTTCATAAAACAATTACAGAGGACAAGAAGCTGGAGGGAGGTAAGTTGGAAACTTGAAGCAGTTATCTAACCATACATCAAGCAATCAATGAGGCAAAGAAAGGCAACTGAAGCAAAGTTATGGAATCAAGATTGCACAAGGAAAAATAAGTTATGATAGTATGAGACAGTATGCATTGCCACAGATCGACTAGGAAAAGCCAAAAAAAAGATAATTATGATGACATAAAAGCTACAAAATTCCGTACACAAGAAAATCTACTCAAGCAAAGTATGGCTTTGCTCTGGTTTTCAACCACTTTCAATGACTTAAAAAGTTTTCTCAGTCTTGAGCCACCATATTTCGTCCACAAGACAAGCATCGGCAATTTTTGCAACAACACATCAACTATTCTAGAATAGACTATAAAAATTGTTGGTCATACTGCACAAAGCTCCCACTTATGCCAGAGTATAGGGAGCCAATAGCTAGCAGCATTACCCCCACTTTCATGAAGAGAGGCTGATTCCAGTGACTTGTGTTGAACCCGTGCTACAACTCTAGGGCAGATAGCACTTGCCATTGTGCCAGGTCACAGCTTCTATACAATGAAAAAAATGTGTCTTCACTAAGATTCAGAAGCCCATAATTGTGCGACAATGTGGTCACATTGACCACTTCGTGTTTAAATATAGTACTCCCTTTGTCCCTTAATATTGGTCCCCTCTAGGGGGTGCAGACTTTCTAAGGGGACATGTAATTCAAATTGGAAGACATATTTCCAAAACTAAAAGATTTTTAAAGTTAGCAATGTTTGCTCAAGAAAATGCTCACAATGGGATAACCAAACTTACCAACCCCTTGACCAATAATCAAATCTTGGCCCTTGGATAACCAAAACTAGCAACTTTTTCTCTTTGGCTAATCAAATTAAAGGGGCTCTCTCTCTGTCAATGTATCCACCCACTTACATTAAATTCCAACTCACTCTATACTCTATATCTCTCTCTACTAAAAATGAGTTTTTGATTATACACCATTGTGGGGACTTCACATTGTCAATATTAGCAACCCCTTAACTGGATAACCAAAACATGAGGTGGCAAGTTTTGGTTATCCAATTTTGATGATACCCTTAGTTTACAAATTTGGGACACCCCAAAATGAAAAAATGGACCAACAATTAGGAATGGAGAGAGTATCCACTAAAAGTTCAAAGCACATACTTGAATATGTGACAGTGGGGTCGCATTGACGCCGTCCCCTAAAAGGCTTTCATAGACTTTCTTTGCAGGCTGCATAAAATAGAACGATATTTCAAAAACAAGCATCCAATAAAATGGCTGAGGAAGAAAACATATATCACACTTGCTTAACCTGAATCGCTCCACGAGATTCCTCCAGCTCCGCATAAGCATACTTTAGCATTTCTGAATCTAAACAGGAAAAGCAAAATTCAAGACGTAAAGAGGAAAGAAAAGCTGGAAATCACAATGCTATCTAGTACAAGCCAGTAAATAATTAGACTCAGGAGCATTCTGAAAACAATATCAACAGAAAGAAGAAAAACAGAAATCTGGTCACCAAAGACAAAAAAGAGAATAATTAGTACCAGGAAGAGCCTTCAGAGCTCGATGGAATACTTTGATTGCAGAATCTACTGAACCACTTTTTGCATGCCATGTAGCATAGTCATACCACATATCAGGATAATGATACAAGTACATGAGGCACTGGACAGTAAAAATCAGGAAGTTATTCAGGTGGAGAACAACGCGCTCAAAAGCAAAAAAGAGCCAGTCATACAGAAATATACCATATTTAATCCAATGAATGGTAACTTATATCGACATTACAGTCACAACTCACAAGCAATGCACAAAAGAAAGGAAAAAAATAATATAAATTACAGCAAAGCAATGCACCCAAGAACTAAACAAAAACAACATAGTGCAAGGAATCCAATGAAAGTAGCTGTAGAGATAGTGGTAAAGCATCGGCAAGAATGTCCAACAACAGAGTGTTTCATGGTGAAGAGTTCTACAGATCATGGTGAGGAGTTCTATAGATCATCAGCCTCTTCATGAGAGAGAGATAGAGACAGATCGAGACAGAGAGGTTGTACGATATTTGGTGATTGAAGCCTATGTAGCACGGACACTTCGTCGGAGTCCACGTCCCGGTGACACTCAAATCCAAAGTGTCCAATTTTTTCTCAATGTTTTTGGTGTAGCTTGCCTTCAAGAGACTAAGTGGGTAGGGGAGAAATCTAGGGAGATAGAGGACACAGGTTATAAGCTTTACTATACGGGTAAGGATAGACATAGAAATGGGGTAGGTATCGTAGTAAATAAACACCTAAAAGATTCAGTAGTTACAGTCACGAGGAAAGGAGATCGGATTATTTTAGTTAAGCTTGTAATCGGAGGAAGCATAGTTAATATTATTAATGCTTAAGCACCCCAAGTAGGCTTGAATGATCTTACTAAAGAGCAATTATGGAAGCAGATGGATGACGTGGTTCAAGAGATACCTTTCGGGGATAAGCTATTTATAGGAGCCGATTTCAATGGTCATGTGGGAGTGTGTAAGCATATGAGAAGGTGCATGGTGGCTTTGGATTTGGTGACCTTAATGAAGGTGGTCGGAGATTTTAGATTTTGCAGTAGCTTTTGACCTTATAGTGGAGAATACTCTCTATAGGAAGCGAGAAGAGCATTTAATTACCTTTAAGAGCGGAGCAAATAGAAGCCAAATCAACAATTTTCTTGCTAAAGGCGCATACCACTTGACATGTAAGGATTGTAAGGTTATTCCCGGAAAGTGTCTAGTGGCACAGCATAGACTTTGGCGTTAGATATTTCTCTTAAGGGGAATAATAGAAGGAGAGAAAGGAAACTAGATGCCCCACAGACTAAATGGTGGGCCTAAGAGGGGAGAAACTAGAGGTATTTAAGGAAAGAATGTCTCAAGAACTACGGTGGGGAGTGGAAGGCGATAGTGACAATATATGGAATACCATAGTTGGCAGTATTAGAAGAATATCGAAAGAAGTTCTTAGGGAGTCGAAGGGAAAATGTCCAATTTCTAAGGAGATATGGTGGTAGAATGACGAGGTTCAAACCATGGTAAAAGCCAAGAATGAATGCTCTAAAAAGTGGCAAAAAGACCGGAGGAAAATTTTCAGGGTTATAAGCAAGCTAGCAAAGAAGCTAAGAAAGCTGTTAGGGATGCTAAGTTGAAAGCCTATGAGAATTTCTAAGCTAGACTTGATAGTAAAGATGGAGAAAAGATTATTTATAAACTTACCAAGCTGCGATAAAGGCAAGCCAGAGACGTTTCTCAAGTTAAGTGTATAAAAGGTTTTGATTCGATGGTGTTGGTGAAAGACGAGGCGATCAGGGATAGATGGAAGTCATATTTCGAGAAGTTGTTAAATGAGAAACATGAAGGAGGCTTTGGTGGGGAAGAAGTGTATGTACCTGGCAAGAACATAGAATATGAGTTTTATCGGAGAATACAAAAGTTCGAAGTGGTTGAAGCTTTGAAAAGGATAAAACCAGGTAAGGCCTTAGGACCAGATGGTATCCCTATTGAAGTGTGGAAAAGTCGAGGTGACCTGGGGGTGACTTGGTTGATGAAGTTGTTCAACAAAATTATTATGACTTGGAAGATGCCCGACGAATGGAGGAGCACCTTAGTACCTATCTATAAGAATAAAAGGAATATTCAAAGCTGCAACAACTATAGAGGTATTAAATTGATGACATACAATCAAGTTGTGGAAAAGAATTATTGAGCATCGTTTGAGGATGGTGACTATGGTGTCAGAGAAATAGTTTGGGTTTATACTTGGAAGATCATAGACTTAGAAAAGGCTTATGATAGGGTACTTAGAGATATCATATGGTGGGTTCTGGAGAGAAAGAGAGTGACCAAAGGGTATATCGAGGTGATTAAAGACATGTATGAAGGTGTCATCACTACCATTAGATCACAAGTAGGGGAAACAAGTGAATTTCCAATCATTGTAGAATTGCATCAAGGGTCAGCATTGAGCCCGTACCTCTTTGCCTTAGTTATGGATGAATTGACTAGACAATTTTAGGAGGATATCCCATGGTGTATGATGTTTGCAAATGACATTGTCCTTGTAGATGAAATTGCTAGAGATGTTAATAAGAAACTAGAAATTTGGAGGGAAGCATTAGAGTCAAGGGGTTTTCGGATAAGGAGGAGCAAAACTGAGTATATGGTGTGCAAGTTTAGTGGTACCAGCAGTGCGCATGAAGAAAGAGTGATGATCCAAGACCGGAGATACCAAATACTGATCATTTTAGGTACTTACGCTCAATTATTAGTAGAGATGGAGAGATTGTCGATGATGTGACCCATAGGATCCAAGTGGGGTGGCTCAAGTGGAGGAGCGCTATTGGTGTACTATGTGGCAAGAGGGTCCCAACAAAATTGAAGGGAAAATTCTATGGAACTGCCATCAGACAAGCGATACTTTACGGGATAAAATGTTAGCCTATTAAGAAACAACAGGTGAGCAAGATGAGTGTAGTGGAAATGAGAATGTTGAGATGAATGTGTGGTAAGACTAGACAAGACATGATTCGAAATGAAACGGTTCGTGTGTGAAATGGTAGGTGTAGCACCTGTACAAGAGAGTTGAGGGAAAATAGGCTAAGGTTGTTTGGGCATGTCTACCGTAGACCAAGAGATGTCGTAGTTAAGAGAGCGGATAGAATAGCTTTGGGTAGCAATGCTACGGGGAAGGGTAGACCTACATTGACATAAGATGCAGTGGTGCACAAAGATATAAGTATAATGGGTTTGTGTGAACAAGTGACCCTTGACAGAGCTCAATGGAGGAAAATGATTCATGTAGCCAACCCCAAATGATTGGGACATAAGGCTCGGTTTGGTTTGGTTTTTGGTGTAGACACTCCAGGACACTCTAAAAAATGCTCCAGACACTCAAAGTAAGAACACTTGCAAGACACATCGGGGGCGTTATAGTTAATACTCTTCTTAAACCTTAGAAAAATATTTCCTATTTGTGTGACTATTGATTATAAAGACACAGAGATAATGAAACACTTTTTGTGGGGAATACTTGTGAATGATGTGATGATAAATAAGATTTATAAGGTGTGTATGGTATTACATATTAAAATTAGAGCCTTTTTCTTATTCACATAATCGAATACATAAATATTATTTACAATGTATCCCCAAAGTGTCATGTCCTCCAATTTTTTAAAATTTGAGTGTCGAGTGTCCGTATCGGTGCTACATAGGCTGAAGCATTGGTAACAGAATATGTGTTCATATTGATATTAAAAGGTAAGTCATGTAGAAATATTTCCATATAAACAGTTGAAAATTTCTCAGATCATGAACTGAACTCCTTGGCTGGGTACCAAGGAGACTCCAAATAGGCTGGTTTTATACCAGAGGTTGATCAACAGGAATTTTTTTTACCATCTGGACAGATACCAAGCATGCCCAAGATGAGAAGGCAATATTCCATTTCAAAATGACAGGCATGTGACTTGTCACAAGGTTGTCAAATTGTGAATCGAAATAGCCTTTTTCTGAATTGTGAATCGTAAAGATACAATAATAATAGAAAAACATAAATAGATATCCAAGATTCATTTAAAAAATAAAGCTCAGCCTTAATAAAATAAAATGCATGACTTTAACTGTGATTATGTAGCCGTCCAAAAAAAAAAAAAAACTGTGATTGTGCAGCATAGTTGTAAGAAGCTTGCTATATGGCATTATATGAGTTGCTCCGAGGCTCTGAGCCCTGCCACGTTCTTCAGATTAGACGATAGAACAATTAAAGAGATGGGTTCATCAAAACTTGAGTTCGTGTAGGATATTATGATAGTAATAAACTATGGAGATTTCACCAAACTAATAATACACAGTTCATGAGAATAAGGTATCTCAGCGTTGTACATATCTAGAATGAATGTTTTAATGTTTGAGAAAAAAAAAGAAAAAAGGGTTAACATCATGCTCCCAACAAGAATAAATAGAATTAATAAATTTCGCATGGAACTACAACTTTTCTAACTCAACATTTTTTTGAAGTTATTCTTGCTTTCCCAGAAAAAAGAAGAAGATAAAACCAGTTTCATATGCAAAAGTAGTTATATTTGCATGAACAGAATCGTGAAAAAGACCTTGAATCGTATAAATTTTGTCTAAAACGTTGATTCACCTATAGATTTATACTGTTTATGCAAGAATCGTGAACCAAATCATGAATCGTGCGATTCTAACGACTATTTGACTTGACAAGTAGGACTCTTAACACAAATCCAATTATTCAATCATAATTGTAAGTACATAACCAACAGAAGCACAACTTTTGCACCATAGAGCACAGAAGGGATTTGCCAAATTAAAAAGAGAGAAAAACCCATAATTAAATTTTCAGTACCTGCTCATATGTGAAAACAATTCGTTTGTTGGAAGAAGCACTATCTATCCTTTGAGGGTTTCCTCTGTAACAAAAGTAAATAGACTAAAGTAAAAAAATATTTCAACTGACCTCTGGACCTATAAAACTTGAATTCCATATTCTCTAGTAGTTTGGAATGACTAACTAAAAGTATATGCGGAATGAAGAAGACAAGAACCATCAGAGGAAATTATTACCCACCAAACTTAACTCCATTGTTCCCAATGGATACAAGTTCCATAGTATGGTAGAACTCCCACTCGAAAATGCATGAGTAAGGCCTAATGGGCCTTTTTTTTATAAGTAGCATGAGTGGAAGGCATTGCCTCCAAACTATCTTCGAAGCCTACACAAGTAGAATAATGCAAGTGCTATATCATGCTAAATAAAATGCTGATTAGTCATGTTTCTTACTTTTCGAATGCTAGAAGCCTCTTCCATGCCAACCATTGCAGCTCTTCCTGTAGGAGCACAATAATGGATTACATTCCATCCAGTAACATACAAAATTGGATCTGTACTTATCTTCTTGTTATAAACGAGTTAGAAAAATAGAAAAGCAATGCAGCTCTTCTTTGTAGGTCAAAGTGCTCTCAATGCACTTGTGTAGACAAGTGAGCTTTGAAAACAAAAAAACACCACAAGTGGAAAGAAGAGAACATTCTGCTAGTAATTTTCAGTAATCAATGACTTGTTCACTTCACAACTCTATTCAAAAAATATTTCTCAACTCAATCATTATTCTCATTCCTCTCTCTAACTTTTCAATCATTACTCTTTTTTCTCACTCTATCTCTCTCCACTTTTTACCACTCTCCAATCATTACACTCATTTCTCTCTCCACTCATCTTTCAAATACACTAATCAAATCACAAACCAAACAAAGCACAATACACTTGTAATAAAAGAACCTAGCATGGTAAGCCAAGGCATGGTGTGAAATAATAACATTATTGCCCTCCAAACTTTTTCTTTTCATTTTGCCCTTGCAAGTGTTGGTGTTTGGGTAGTTTTGGTATTTGACATTCTCAATCAATACACTTGTAATTAAAGAATGTAGGATGGCAAGCCAAGCCACTTGGTGAAATCACCGATTTGCCCTTGTAGTTTGTTAGGAGGGTGGCTACACCAAGAATAGCCATAATGTGATTTGACATAAATGCCCTCCTTTATTTATGATGAAAGAGGTATTTTTGTAGTTTGGTATTTTGTTGGAGGGCAAAATAGGGAATTGTGTTTGGCATAGCCACATCATGAAAATATAGATTTGCCTTTGTAGTTTTTAAAGGGATCATATTGGACTTTTAAGGGTATTTTGGACTTATCCTGTTTAAGAAAATTGAGTGGCTATCCTTATTTTGTGTTTTTTTTCCTTAATTTATGGCTTACTTTTGACTTTTGAAGTACTTCACTTTTTTCCCCCTTAATTTATGGCTTACTTTTGAAGTACTTTTTTTCACTTTTTTCCCCCTTAGTTTATGGCAAATGTTGCTTTGTCAAGAAGAAAAGGTACATTGTGAAAAGATGAATTTGCCCTTTTAATTTGGCAAGGATGGATTTAAGAGGTTAAGGTATTTTATGTAGCTTGATATTGAGTATAAAGGCAAAAGGGAGAAGAGTGGCAAGCATAGCCATTTCATGAATATATGAAATTACCCTTGTAGTTTGGCAATAGTAGATTTAATAGGTGGGTTATTTTAGGTATATTTTTTGTTTTCCTTTGCTTAGTCAAAAAGAAAATGCTTTTCGGGGTATTTTAGGTATTTTAAGTCCCCATGTCCTTAGTCAAGAGGAAAAGGTTTTTCGGGAATATTTTACGTATTTTAAGTATTTTAAGTCCTCCTTTTCTTAGTCAAGAAAAGACTTTTCCGTAATTTAAGGGTATTGAATCTATGTAAAAACCTCTCTCCTTCTCTCTCTCTCTCTCTCGGCTGCAAATTTGCTTCATTACTGTTCAGAAGGTCCTGATCTCTTTCTTAGTTCATATGTTGTTTAATTTAGTATTGCATAAATTTGTTGGCATGAAATTGCCATATCCATATTGTTGAATGTTTACATGCGCTTGGAGCTGCAGGAGGGTTGGAATCTATTGCAACCATAAAAGCAATCAACACTGGCTGGCTGCATCCAACCATTAACCAATGTGTACTGCACCGAAAGCTTATTCCTCTAATTATGCTAAAATTTTCTCAGTTATTCAATTTTATGATGCACTTCATGTCATGGTTCTCTAATTTTGCAGAACTTGGAGTCTAATGTCACAGTCGACACTGTTCAAACGTGAAGACTAGAGCATGAAGTCCATGTTGGTACGTATTTTAGTCCCTCTTTTCAAAAATTATGAAACCGCAGAAGCTTAATGCTTAATCCATACATGCGGTTTATTGCTTAAAAACCAAGGACCTTTAAGTGCCTTTGTTACATGTTTTTGCTTTGTTGGCAATGAAGATAATATATCTTTCGCAAACTATATAATAATCAAACATTTGAACATTTTGTTATCCAAATTCCTCATATTCCAACATTGCTTAGCGAATAAATAATATTTCAACATTCACTAATCAAATTTGCCTATTTCATGCAGGTATCTCCAACTCATTTGGCTTTGGTGGGCATCATGTGGTGGTTGTTTTCGCTACATTCAAGCCCTAGATGAAGGCAAATCGAAGTAGCCTCTCTCTTCACCTTTTTCCTTTTGGAAAAATTTGATTTTGGTATCATTTTGATTGTCTAAAGCATAACTACAAAATATTCAAGTCTATCCTGGTTTCGTCATTTTAAGATATTTGAGTGATGGCTGATGAAGTTGAACCGCTGAACGTACTCGAAAAGTATACAGTTGGTGGTATGAACAAAAATAACATATGTATATTAACTTCCTGACACGCAGAAACATGCAAAGCACGAGCATTACACTAGTCTGCCAAACAAAAATGCAATATTGAACAAAGCAAATGCAGTGAATATAGTAGCAGAAAGTGAAACATGTAATCTCAACGGTAATTACACAAAGAAGAAAACTCATTACCTTGTAAGAACCAGACGGTGGCACGGCAAGCACATTCCAATCAATTTCATCAATATATTTCTTCCGCTCCCTGTAGACTGCCCTAGCACTGTTATATTTTGGTTGATAGTCAGATAATAATCCTTTTGCCTGCATCAAGAAATTTAAGATGTAATGAATGTGATTGCACTAGTGCACATTTTGCTCGTGCCCGAGCCAAAAATCTGAACACAAGAAACAATCAAGAATAGAATGCTGACATAAATTAAACATTCATCACCCCACTGCCTACATTTCATCCCAATTGAAACAACGAAAGAAAGAAGTACCAGGGTGCGGCTAACAGAATTTTCAAAATTCTCGTAGTCCTTCCAAAGTTGTTCCGCATGCTGGGTAGGAGTAACAATAGCCTTCTGATATGCTTTCCTGACAGCAGTCATTCGTTGCGACTCTTCTTGTGTGGTTTGAGCCTTCACCGTCAATATTACAAGATTAGAGATTAAATATAAAACGAAACAGAAAATAAAGTCGTTAACAGTGTAAGATATCCATGATTCAGCATATATGGAAGCATATGATATACCGGCATAGACTTTAAAAAGGTAATGTACTCCATCCATACAGGGCCCGAGGCAACGTCAGCTCCTGTTAACACATCTCAAGAATAAGTATCATTAAAAGAACTTTGGTGAAACTTCAATGTAAACCATCCCCTTGATAAAACCATGCTTGATATGCTTAGGAAAAGCGAACCAAAAAAATTCCCAACCTTTACCCACCCATGCGAATATTTGCCTGCTTGACTATTTTGTGTTTTTTGAGTAGAAATAGATAGGAGTATTTATCTAGACTCTACTACAAAGCACACTGTTTTTCATTATGAATTTAGTAGCCACAATTACAATCATGAAAACATACATCAACCCTTGAGCACATATGTATATGAGTATACATGACACACACACACACACTCTCTCTCTCTCTCTCTCACACACACACACAAAGAGAGAGAGAGAGAGCATGCAGCTTCAGTTACCATGTAACCTAAGATCAGAACAGCCAAACCACAAATAAGCAACTAGATAAACACAGGAATATTATCACAGACTTTGCTTTTTATCAAGAACTATCAACAATGCAAGACGTGTGTAGTTCTACTGAGTTATTTACCCCTTTTAGATTAAAAGCTAATAACACTTAAAATGACAAAGTATAAATAGGTTGCATCTGTCATTTGGAAATATATACCAAAAATTAAATAAAAACCACACAACAATATGACCGGATAATTTAGAAGAATACAAACCAACATAGCTGAGCATGAAATCAAAAGCTTTCCTAGTCTCTTCCTGACCCTCTACCCCCTTCTTCTCATTGACTTTTCTGATGTAACGGATATAGCATCGCCTACAATGCCAAGATTTGCCATCATATGATCAAATCCACAACAGCTATTGATTGATGGATAAACAACAATCTAATTAAGGATCTTTTTTTTATAAGTAAATAATCATACAAAAGAAAGCATTAAGGCCCCGTTTGATAACTTGATTCGGCCATGGGACTGGACTAATAGTCCCTTCGGACTATTAATTCCTTCTTTGGTAACACAAATCGCTCCGGATTGTGAATTCCATGGGATGAGGAAGCCGGACTTTAGGGGGTATTAGCAATACCCCTTGGGACTTGGTATTGATAGTTCAATCCCAACCCCTTCTCATTACCAATTTCTTCTATCAATTCAATCCCATCATCTAATCTCATATCAAACAAACATGATATTAATAATCCCATTATCTAATCCATCCCAAACAAACATACTCATTATCAATCCCTTCACATTAACAATCCATTCTCATTACCAATCTCAATCATAATACCATCTCCTTACGAATCGCATCCATCTATCACAATTATCAAACGGGGCCTAAGAGAATGCCACCCGAATACAAAAAGGACCAACAAGAGCTGTAACCAGACAAAAATGAGTGACATTTGGTAATAGACATCAACCAACATCAACCAGTAAAAGAAAAGATGTACCAAAGAGGAATTTGTAGACAGGTCAACAGACAACGGCTAAAAATTTGTTTCGTAGCATCATCATCATTCGCGGCCATGTGTGCCTCTACATATTGCTTCCAGTATCTTGCCTGGAAAAAATAATAGACTCAGCAATTTAATGGCAAAATTATTACAATCACGAGCCCATAAAATATATCATTAATATATGCTAGAAATATGAGGGCACTAATAATCTAATATAACATGACTGCACTATTTTGAACAGCCTGATCTATGCTTTATATATTTTCTTCTAATTGGAAAAGAAAGATAATGCAGGATACTGGTTCATTGCATAGTTGGGTAGAACAAATGATGCTATAGAAAAACAATGTTATTGAGATAATTGCAAGCATAAGGGAAACACTTGTAAACACATACTATAGAGCATGATGAATCATGCCTGACCGATACCTACTATCCGACCATGGATTAAGAGTTTAACTTGACCGGCCATTCTAGGCTATGAACGACCACAAGAAACAAGAAAGATAAAGATCGTAAGTTCTACAATTAGCTTCATTGTTATAACTGAAAACTGAAAAGAAATGATGAAACGTCGACGACTCCCGCAAGAGTGGACCTGTCTAAGCAACAAAAGTAAACCGATTACTTTCAATGCTGACTCATTTGGGTCAATTTCATCCAGTTATTTCAAGAACGATACCCAATATTATTTGAAATTCACAAGAAAGTAAACTGGCACAATTTCTTTGCATCAGCTAAACCACTGAGCACTGACAGTTGATACAAACACTCACAAAACACATTCAAGCATAGAGAACAAGCTCACCGCAGTCGGAAACGTAGCCAATAGTTGCTCATATATTGGAACTGCTTCCGAAATGGTCAAACGCTAAACAAATGACAACAATGAAGAGTTAGGAGTCGCTAGGCCAAAATCAACAGAAAGGGTATTTAGAAAAAGAAGAAAACCACACATGAACACACCAGTGCTTCGTTTGCAAGTATTTCTGCAGCTTCAATGTTATACGTATCGGCCATTAAGTCTTATTTCCTCGTTCCAAGGGCGGAAGTACTTGAAGGCTAAGGTAGGCTATAGCCTAGGTCATTTTGAGAAAAATTTTCTTACGATCCAGAAATTTTTTTTTTTTCCGAGAGAAAAAGATGACAGACAAACCTCGGTGGATCTTCGAACGAACGATTGGGTGAATATTCGTTCGTTCGTCGGGGTTCAATCGTCGACAGCAGCTTCGTTCTTCGTTTCTCTTGCGTCGCCTCTCTCTCTCTTTCTCTCTCTGTTCTGCGTGAATGGCTCAAAGGGGGGAAGTGTGAGGGCTTTAGGGGGCAAAGTGTAATTACTTGGGGTTTTTATGCCATCTCTTATCCTGGCCGTTTGATTTCAATCCAACGAACCACATGAAAGTCCCGCACCACACCCAAATCCATCCCCGGATTGTGTATATATATATATATATATATGTACAAGTTTTGCTTAATTCATTTTTTTTAGCCCAATCCATTCCACCCACCTATTTTCTCTCCCTCTTTCCTATTTTCTCTCCTATACTCTCTTTCTACTACCGTCAAGGGTAGGGGTTGTTGTTGATTATTTAGAGCTGAAAACTCAGTTAAATTGACTCAAGGAATTTCATGAAATCTCATGGTGCTCAATCTTTTGATTCGAATGCCACAGGAAAAACCCTGAAAAGTGACTTCAAACTATCCATTGGTCAAGATGTCGATTAAAATTGGTTCATTAAGCTACCATCTTTCAAATCGGGCGAAGGACTGACATTTAGGGTTTATGCTAAACCAAAAAATTGGGCTTTGTGTGCTTAAATTTTTTGTTCTTACAATCTTATTTTTTTAGGTTTAAATTATAATGTGATAACAACAAAAAATCTGAAGCATTTTTTGAGATTTGTTGATGTCCAAGAATTTTTTTGGGAGCGACTTTTTCATATTATGTATTTAAAGACACCACTATATTAACTCCTAAGAAATAGATATCCAATGTTCACACTCGTTACAATCTGAACATCTATATAATAACAGAGCTCAGTTTTTGAATCTTATATACGTAGTTATAAACCTAGACCTTCATTTCTAAATCCTATGGCTAGCAAGTGTTAAGAGTATCTATAAATCTAGATCATCCACTACCAACGGCTAAGATCAAGTTTTCAAACACTTACTTATCTAAAACGATTGATTTTGGATTGATTTTATTTGTTATGGAAGCAGAACTTTAGTTGATATATATGGTAATCGATACAATCCATATTGATTTTATGGAAGTAAAACTCATATACGGTAGAACTTTAATTGGGCGTTCGAGCTATACCTTCAGGCATGGGCAAGCACTAGTTCACAATATGTAAGGTCAATGGTATGATGATACTAGCCATACGTGCAGTGCATGGATTGGATTATAAACTTTATTTATTAGAGATTGCTCGTATCCGTATGCATACTATATACACCATTTTGTCAATAATTGCTAAAAACCTACAATACATGACATGTACACTACGATTTGCATTGTCTCATTCAGAGAACGGTACGTATTCCACCCTCTATCCCTTTTGTATAGAAATTACACTATACGACCGTGTATCCTACGATTTATACACGTATTCTAATTCGGTAAGTATCATCTGATTTTTTTTTGAGAAAAAGTTGGACTTTATTTCAAGAAGTGGAACCCCGAATGCATAATCTAAGCCGTTTGATCAAATTATGGAATCTTTCAAACCATTTGATAGACATCCAGCCTCAACGTATGGCTTATATAGAAGAAAGAACTATACTTTGATTGTATTTTGCTTGACTCTTTTTTTTTTTCCTAACAAAGGGTATAGAAAACCTTAATGTAATAGGTTCTAATTGAGAGACTTGAAATTTTGCATCTTAATTTTTTTTTTAAAATGTAACCATAATTTGTAGGTGGTATTAGGTGTATCTACTTTTTAATTGTCTATTAATTATGATTAACATTGTTGAAGTATATACGAAATTTAGTATTTGATACAAGAAAATTATGTCCAAACAAGTCCAATCGACAAAACCCAAAGATAGAAGATATTATTGAAGAAAATATAAATGTTATCTAGTTTTTAGGAATTCTAAAATATTTAGCTTTAAAAACTCTAGAATATACTTGTGAAATATCTAGATTTTTTTGTGAGAATTAGTCATGTGTAATTCTAGAATTATCTCAAAATTTATCTTGTATGAAAATATCCTTGTACCAGAGTCTTCCATGGAGTAGAATAAATATGAATGAGTTCTACCTATTTTGTATCAACAAAAAAAAAAGGTTGAGTTCAAGTGTCTAATTCCCCACTCTTTTAGTATTCTCTCTTTTCCAAAAATCTTGTTCAATTGAACAATAGAAATTTCTACTCTTCCAACAACGTATCTTTAAGATATGCGATACGTATCCCAATACGATCTATATAATTGAAAACACTGATTTTGGGTTAGCCCGGGGTAAAATCAATTCTTGGTTCCGCCCTTGCCTCGTTCTTTCCTGAAAATCAAGACGTTAACGTCCAGAGTATAAATAGTAGCAGGGCTGGCCCTGGGCAGAAAGAAGCCTAGAAAGCAACTGCTTTTGGCCGCAAAAAAAGGAACAGGCTTGTCTACAGTCAGTCCAATGCGAACTGCATATAGCAGTTGGCGTGATCACACCGTTTTCAATAGACCAAATTTGCTGATATATTCAGCAAATCTGATAGTCGAGACGCGGGGTCCTGAAAATTTGCTAAGAAGGCGGTTGCACTAAAAGGAATGGTACTAGGGTTAAATTGATTCATTCACTACTGGTGTGTGGAAGGAACTGGCTTTACATATTGGAATACAAGGAGCGATTATTTACTAGGCACCAAACATAATCGTGTTTGAGCAATTAAATTAAGCATAAATAGGAGATATACAGACGATGAGAGAGACGAGACGAGGAAAAACGAGAGCGTGCGGGTTTGTGCGCGCGCGCGCGTGTATGTGAGAGAGAGAGAGTACCTGCTCGATTCTGGGTTGGTTCAATCGCGTAGTATACATGTGGCAACAATGACAGAGACAAAACCTAGAATTTGATCCTTGTCTCAAATTACACCGTGAAGTATAACCACATCACACACACAAACACACATCTAAATGTCCCGCACGCAAATTGTTTTGCGAGAAATCAAAGGAAACCGAACCCACGAACCGACGGAACGTACGTAGGCCCCATTCCAGAAACGAAATAAGAACTTATTTTTTGTGTAATAAGAAGGCTTGTTCCTGAAAAGATTGAACAATTACTTATTTTTTGAGAAGACAATTTCAAGCTCAAAAATCATGTGCTTATGCAAATAATTTTCCTATCAATATGGATCTTGTTTGATAGATCTCAGAGCATCCACAGTGGAATAAGCAAAACAAAAAGTTGTTAAAGTTAGCAATATTTGTTCAAAAAAGTGCTCACATTGGAATAACCAAACTTAACAACCTTTTAGCAACTCATCAAATTTTGGCTTTTAAATAATCAAAACTAGCAACCTTTAGCCAATAATCAAATTTAGTGATCCCCATATTTTTTCAATCAAGTACACCCATCATTACACAAAAATCTTTTCTCTCTCTGTCGACAATGTTTTCAAAAAATAATTATAAAATACTATTCTTACTATTCTTTTCGGAAACTTTTTTCTAAAAAAAAAAAACCCGTCTTTATATGAACTCTTTTTTTTAATAAAAACTATTCAAATTTTTTAAAACTATTTTTTTTAAAAATTGTATTTACACAAAGCTGTATTTTTACACATTTTTTTTTATTAACTATTTTTTTATCCAACTGTTTTTAACTTCAACTGTTTTTTTCTTTCCAAAAACTGTTTAATTAACTTTTTTTTCAAGAACAAATATTTTTTTATAAAAAATGTTTTTAACATAAACTAGTTTTTCAAAAGATTTACGTGAAATGAAGGAAAAAATTTGGAGAAAACTCATGGAAGGAAGCTATGGTCCTATTGTTTTTGATTATGAGCAAAAAATAACCAATGTGAGATTTGACATTGTTAACTTTAGCAACCTCTAAATGGATAATCAAAATCTGATGTGGCATGTTTTGATTATTCACTTTTGCTTATTCCACTGTGGATGCTCTCATTGAGATCTTTAATACGGTGCAAAAAAAATTGAAAAATTATTTCTCATTTACGTTATTTTTGAGTTTAAAAATGTGAAATAAGCTGCTTATTTGAATTTTGTGGAACAAACCTTTTTATTTTTCTTTGAGAAGTGACAAAACAAGTACTTATTTTTTAAGAAGGTTTTTGAAAACGGAGCCTTACAGGCATGCGGAGCCAGAGAGACAAACCTAGAATTTGATCTTGTCTCCAATTACACATGAAGTATTTAACTACACACAAACACATAACACACACTCAAATTTTTTGAGAGAAACCGAAGGAAACCGACTGAGCACACCTATCAGGCGTACGGGTGGCCACGCAGAGTCCATTCTGACCTTCACACGGATGATTTAATTCATTCAATATTTTTCTTTAAAAAAAAACCCGAATGGCCCCGTGAAAAATTAGCTCAATTCGATATGTGTAGGTATTTGATCCAATCTTTCATTTAATATGTGTATAAAATTGAATCGAACACTGCACTCGGGAGTTGAGGCCTTCCAAAATGGTTATTCTTTATATTCAAAAAGGGTAATCTAGTTCACTCATGTATCGAGATGAATGTTATTTAATGAAATTCTACCATTTTGACCAAAAAAAAAAAAAAAAACACTTTTATCTCCATTATGAGTTCATGAAGTATTCTACTCTTTTTTTTTTTATCAGCATGAAGTATTCTAATGGTACTCTTTTCGTTTGGATTTAATAGTCCCTAGTTATATCCTAACCAAATAAAAAATAAGTTAAATCTTTTAAGTTAGTAATGAATTTTATATCCAATATGAAACAAGATAGATTTTAATTAGTTTTACAAAACAATATTTTTAAAATGACATAATACATTATAAATTACAAGATATAAACAATTGAAAAGTGACACGAACTCTTAAAAATGACCATTAAATCCGGACGGAGGGAGTAGTATTTAGTCTTGTCACATCTTTGGAAAACAAAAGGAAAGAAGAGAGTGGAAAAAAAAAAAACAACAAAAAAAAAAATTAGAGGAAACTAATGCCTCGTTCTCTTTACAATTTAAAAAGAATTTTTCAAAAATTTTTCATAGATTTTTACTACTTTTAACATTTTTCTCTCTATCTCTCTTTACTTATTACTCCTATCATTTTTCAAAAAAAAATTCAAATTCAAATGCCAATCCAAACATAACATAAATTTCAAACAAAAGTTGACTTTTCTTTATTCATCTTGCAAATCTTTTCACTCAGTACTTTCTTCAGACCATGCACAAACACTTTCTCCCCTTTCTGCCCTTTTTAACTAGTAGGGTAATAATAATGTAATATCCATAATTATCTATCCATCTATCTATCTAACAGTATCTACAAAAGCAAAGCTACACTTTTCACTCAACCATGGTTCACTCCTAATTGAACTTGGCCATTCCCATTAACATCAGCATTCTTCTCCAATTCCCTCATCGTTGACCTCCACCTGAAAAGCCCACCAAACAAGTTTTGCATTTCTTCAAGGGTCTTCCCCCGCGTCTCCGGCAGCAACAGATAAATGAACAGCCACCCGACCACCGCCACCGCCATGAAAATAAGAAAGGCCCCGCCGATCGTCACAGCCTTGTACAGAGAGATAAAAGTCATCGATATAACGCCGCTCATCACGCGGTTCACCCCGACCCCGATGCCTGTCCCCTGAGCCCGCAGCCTCAGCGGGAAGATCTCCGAGCTGTAGATCCACGCGATGGGGCCTAGCCCCATCGAAAACATGGCCACGAAAGCAAGAACAGACACTACCGCTAGAGCGACCGCCCAGGCCAACTTGTCCTCTTTGAAACGATCGATCACCATCAAGCTAGTTCCCAGGCTCGCGAGGGACACGATCATCCCCCCGACACTGACCAACAGCAGCCTCCTTCGCCCCACCCGGTCCACGAAAAAGGTGGCCACCAAAATGGACAAAGTCTTGATGAATCCGACGGCCACGGTCGCGAGTAGCAGATGCTTTTTGCTTATCCCCGCTTTCTCGAATATCTTCGGGCTGTACAAGACGACGGCGTCTATCCCGGACGTTTGCTGGAAGAAGTGTATTCCGACTCCGGCGATCAGAATGTGTCGCACGGCCGGCGTGGGGCGGAGGAGGAGGTCTTTCCAGACGCCTTCGCCGTGGCTGCTGAGTTTGGGGACCTGGACGATGTCGTCGTGGGACTCCGGGGGGATGCCGGCGGCGTCCTTGATGTCCGTGAGGCGGACCTGGGATTCTTGTTCGGAGTCGGAGGTCTTGTCAAGGACTCTCTTGGCGTCGCTGAGGCGGCCTTGGAGGACGAGCCAGCGAGGGGATTCGGGCATGGCGAGGACCGCAATGGCGAGGAAGACGGCGGGGATGGCACCGATGCCGAGCATGAGTCGCCAGCCGAGGTGGGTTGGGAGCTTGGACAAGGCGACGTTTGATACGTAGCCCAGTAGTATGCCTGAATTTTGAAGAGAATAGAAACATGTTAGGAAATGATTTTTAGTGCTAAATCGTTTGGCAATCTCAGATCTCATCTTCACCGTATAGCATACGAGCCTATTATTTTCAAAATAAAATTTAGACTATTGAATTGCCAAACGGACGATTCGGATAATACACAGCACAGCGCTGTGCACCACGTTTCTTGTTCTCATACGTTTCACCACAATACCACATTAAATTTTTAGGCATACGCTGATCCACAAGAAAATTATTTACTAGAAATTCTCTGCTATCTCGTCTATACCCATTATTAAAAAAATCTGGGTCAACAGCCCAATCTACAACAGTGTAAATCTTTTAGCTACGCTATCTCTGAAGAATATTGCTAGAGGTGTAATACAACAGCCCAATTACAACAGCTGCGTACAGATCCTTTTTACACCTATTTCGAATCCCACAAAGATGAACAGAGTCGCTCATTTTGTTTAAAACATGTTTAAGGTCTCTGTAAAAAATTATCTTAATCCGATATCAATAAAAGCATTTACGAATCATACAATTTTGCTTCAGAACATTTGCTGCACTTGGGCCGCTATACCCTGGCATTTCTCTAAATAAAACTGGGCTTTTGCTAGTATCCGATAACATGTTGCGGATAAAATGTCAAATAAAAATAAGATTGCATACACTAATACGAATTAAGTTGTTCACGAGCAGTTCGAGACTTACATATCTTTTAAGGGCTCGGCTTGGGTCTTTTATAAACGAATTAAACTCGAGCTTGATTCAGTAGTAACTCAACTCGTTTGCAAAAACTCGGCTTGTACAATGAATGAACCAAGCTTGAGCACCTCAATAGACTGAACAAGCCGAGGCTCGAGCTCGATTTTTTTGGTCCGAACATGGGTGTAATCGCATGGGCTTCCAAAGAGTTAGGAGCACTACTTACCAATGTTTATAAACACTTCCGGAAAAGACGTGAGAAACCCACGGGAAGATGCCGGAGAGACCTCGGCAGTGTACACCGGAGCTATCATCAAGGCATACCCAACAGCGATTCCGGCCACAAACCGCCCCACCATGAGAAACGCGTAGTTGACGGCGAAACCCATCAGCAGCGATCCGGCGAAGAAGATCACGGAGGCGAGCACGATGGTGTACCGGCGACCTATCCAGTCGGAGGTGCGGCCGGCGGCGCAGGAGCCGAGGAGGGAGTAGAGGTTGAGGACACCCATCACGATTTCTAGTTGGACGTCTGAGATTTTGAGGTCTTCCTTTATGAAGATTCCTGCTCCGCTCATTACACCAATGTCTGCAAAATCATCACAAGTAAATTAAAGATTTCTTCAGTTCTTGGTGGATGAGTTTCTCGAGATAAGAAAAGGTTAAATTCGCCGATCACTAGGTCTCGAAGTTCGAAGATGGCCAACCGCTCGACTAAGCTCAAATAACTTTAAGAACATAGTGGCCTACTGCCCTGTTTAGTGGCATTGATTAGGCAAACTTTTTTGTTTTTCAAACCATAGAAATCATCTTTTTCATTACACATTCAGGCCTAGTTTCCTTCCAAAAAAAGATGACTGGTATTTTGGTTTTGTCCTTATTCAAAGCTTTTTTTCCTCTGTTAGTTTTGTGTCAAGTTTTTGCAGATTATTGATTCGTCTCGACGAAATAAAAATGTACAAAAATTTCAGCTTTTTAATGGGACCATGCTTTCATCAGTTTCATGCATATTGAATACATAGTTCTGTTCCTTTTTAAAAATAAAATAAGTTCCTTCCCAAAAGCAATTTGTACTGTGAAAACAAGATCAATAAATTGTTTACGATACAAGAGTTCTATGATTTTCCGTAAACACCCATGCACCTCAGAAAATGCAAGGATTGGATTTTGAGTTTCTGAAAACTATTTTGCCACAGCAGTGGAAGCTGTGTGAAAACATTGTGTTTTTCAGATCGAAATTTTCGTTGTGATAGTTTACGGAAACATCAAAAAAAAAAAAACGAAAAGTCGAGGTGCGCGTATCTGGACACCTGAGTTATTCAAAACAGTGAAAAGAAAAACGAAGACAAACCATAAAACCAATGACATGTCAGTGTATTCACAATGCAACAAAGACAGAGAGAGTACATGGAAAACTTAATTACCATAACCCAATAGGATGGAAGTCATAGAAGCCAAAATGGCACAAGCAAAAGCAAACTTGTTTCGTTTTGGCTTCGGCGGAGGATCAAATGCAGGAATTGGTGTCGGGGTTTCACCTGAAAATCCATTTTCCTCATACTTCCTGTCAGCCATTCTAGAGAGAGAGAGAGAGGGATGATGTCTTATCTTAGATTCAAACGGATGGTGTTTGGATATGGAGAGTTTGGTGTGAGAAAATTAAGCCGTCTTTGTAGTGTTTAAATAGACTGAGATTTTGGGATGATTATGGTGGATAAGGTCAAATGACTTTTTTTCCTATGTAAGTGGGAAAAAATGCATGTGTAAGCCACTACAATACTGGGTCCCCGAGTCCCGTTTTGACAGGACATTTACTTTTAGCCCGTTCGTGGAATGCAAAACGATTTTGAGGTAAAGACGGTTGGTGTAGTTTTGGACTTTATTAATTTCTTTCTTAGATCACAACAATTAACTTTTTGAACTCATATAAATCAAATTTGAAAAAATCTTAAAAGGAATTTTTCCTAAACATGAGTATTTTTCTTGAATTAATTTTGTCTTTAGTGAACTTTTAAGAATTCCTAACAATTATGATATTTCAATTTTCAATTTCCCTCGTCAAGATAAATAAAAAAACTTCAATCTCAAAAAATACAAAAATAATCTCATGGAATTAATTTAGTCCAAAGCGGCCACTAGTTTGAGTTCAAAATCCAAAGTGTGTGTGGGCAATACTCCTAGAGCACCGACACGTGGTGTACCAAATGCCTCTTTCATTACACATTGATGTGAAAGCCACACATTTGAAAAAGGTTCCTGAAGTATCATGTGGCGGTGCTCCATGATTAAGTAATAATTTTTGGTATAAATTTCAATGGATCTCCTACTTTGATTTTGTTTGTATACTTCTCCGCTCTTGATTTTGATAATCTGTGACATGAAAGTTGTGAGTTTCCTTTTCTCTTTTTTGGTTTTTGCACATTTTTGGTCAAAACCTTTTCCACTGTTTATCATTATTAGGCAACTAAATTTAACTACTAGTACCAATTAGAGTTCCAACCAAACTACAAAGAGAGTGTCTTCATACATGGTAAGAGAATCACCATCCATGCATTAATACTTTGACCCTTTCGAGTTCATTTTATGTTCAAATTACAGGACAATATTTATGATAATCACCGCCCATGTTATCTTTTGTCTTTTTTTTTTTTTTGCCATTTACATTTTAAGTCCATGATAATCTTTTTCTCCCGATACAATGGCACGCAAGCTAGTCAAGATATCCGGTTATAAAAAAAAAAAAAAGGATAATGTGAGTGTCGCTTATGTCTGTATCTTTATTTTTATTTTTTTTGGTCAATCGAAAATTAAGCTTGTGTATGTTTCTGTGTTAGCTAAACTGTTGGTCATTTGGCAGAACCAAGATCTATGAACCGGGGAGTCATGTACCTATGTCATCACAATTAGATCCTATTTAGCAATGACAAAGGGGAAACTAATAATTTCTGAGTTGTGTCACACCTCAGGCACACCCCTCTCACATTCAGGTGGAGTCCGTTCCAGTGAGCCCCTTGTATGTGAGAGGGGTCTGCCTGAAGTGTGGCACACTGATGTGCCTCTAACATTTCTGTAATAATTTTCTTGATTGAGGCGGTTTTGGTTTCCAATTACCCTTCGAAAAAGAACGAAAATTACCTTGGGCGAAGGGACCAGATGACGAAAATTATTAGGCAACTAAATTTAACTACTAGTACCAATTAGAGTTCCAACCAAACTACAAAGAGAGTGTCTTCATACATGGTAAGAGAATCACCATCCATGCATTAATACTTTGACCCTTTCGAGTTCATTTTATGTTCAAATTACAGGACAATATTTATGATAATCACCGCCCATGTTATCTTTTGTCTTTTTTTTTTTTTTGCCATTTACATTTTAAGTCCATGATAATCTTTTTCTCCCGATACAATGGCACGCAAGCTAGTCAAGATATCCGGTTATAAAAAAAAAAAAAAAAGGATAATGTGAGTGTCGCTTATGTCTGTATCTTTATTTTTATTTTTTTTGGTCAATCGAAAATTAAGCTTGTGTATGTTTCTGTGTTAGCTAAACTGTTGGTCATTTGGCAGAACCAAGATCTATGAACCGGGGAGTCATGTACCTATGTCATCACAATTAGATCCTATTTAGCAATGACAAAGGGGAAACTAATAATTTCTGAGTTGTGTCACACCTCAGGCACACCCCTCTCACATTCAGGTGGAGTCCGTTCCAGTGAGCCCCTTGTATGTGAGAGAGGTCTGCCTGAAGTGTGGCACACTGATGTGCCTCTAACATTTCTGTAATAATTTTCTTGATTGAGGCGGTTTTGGTTTCCAATTACCCTTCGAAAAAGAACGAAAATTACCTTGGGCGAAGGGACCAGATGACAAACAACGGCAGTCACTTGGCTCTACGGAGTTGTAAAATTTTCTTACAACAATCATAATTTAATTAGTAGTTTACGTACTTGATTTGCGAGAGAGAGAGAGAGAGAGAGAGAGAGAGAGAGAGAGAGAGCAAATTTCATTTTACATTCTCTCGTATCTTTGGATTGCTCTGAACAAGAGAAGATAATACGTACAAATCTCTCCTCAAATAAAGAACACATACTTTCAACAGCAAAAGTGTCACTGTGGCGTTTTCCCTACCTTTAAAGAAAAGAAAAAATGTCCCTTCGGGAACATATGATAAAATTGGAACGATACAAAGGAGATTAGCATGATCCCGGCGCAAAGATGACATGCACAAATCGAGAAGAAAAACAAATATACACAAAATATTTAGAGAAATGATTTTAGCACACCTT
The DNA here is from genome assembly GCA_014282245.1 of Rhododendron simsii. NCBI lineage: Eukaryota > Viridiplantae > Streptophyta > Magnoliopsida > Ericales > Ericaceae > Rhododendron > Rhododendron simsii. The sequence goes on from CM024963.1 coordinate 30,937,325, forward strand.
TCTTCGACCTTGTTCGTATGAAGTTACATACTATTATCCATCAAACATTCTATTTTCCACACACAGAAAGGGCAATTTGTAATTTTAAATAAACAAAAATAAAAAATGAGTACATTTATTATAATATAAAATGGGACGGGCAAAACCGTAAACTAACAAAAAACCACCCACAAAAACACATTAGTGTTTGTGCCATTCTTCTAGTTATGATGATAAAAGGGGAGTGTTAAAATCAATTCTCAAACATTTATACACTCCTAACAATCACAACGGCTGGCAGCCTCAGGAAACTAAAATATCATGGGTCAGGCTGGCCTTGAAGCTGACAGCCTATTAGTAAACACGAGCTAGGATGTGATCCCTGTCCAAAATTTCTGGAAAAAGGATTAATACTCCTATGCAGACTCTGCATACAGGTCCCAAAGAGGAAGAAACTTTAAACACTCCATTGAAACAAAATGAATCTCATTGACCTACAAACTGTAAATTTTTACAACCTCACCAGGAATCCCTCTGCAGAGTTACAAACAACTCACTTCTGATAATAGCCGATTTCAAACCTACTTAATCGCTACCGTAGTGGTGATTCCACACAGAAAAAATCATGGCATGGGCAACAATAATTAGAATTGGAACCAATAATCATATACATGTTGAAGACCAACCTCTAAAAGTTCGTTTATTTCTCGATGCCCTGCTGCAAATACTGTATCAAGTCGTACCCGGCAGTGGTCCACTTGTTGTAAGCATCAGTGCACGTGCGGATCATGAAAATGGCCGCCTCGCGTTCGCTCATTTCCGGATGAAACCTCTTTCGGAGATTTCCAATCGGGTCCCCCCTGCTGAAGCAAGGCAATCCACTGTCTATCATCAACAGTACCGTGTTGATGATTCCATCCATGTACCGACGCGCAGCGAGATAACCCTTCACACACAAGCTGTGTACAACAACAAAAGATTTCATCATGTTAACAAAGCTTTGTCATAGAAAGAAGTGGAAGGCGAAAAAAAAATTTGAAAAGATAGAGAGATGTTTGCATACCTAACAAACTGGTGCCAAGAGTCACTTTTCATCACACCAGATGGGTCGAGTAACTGAGTCATCTCGTGACTGAGCTTAAAGTGGGCGCTTTCAAAGCGCATATTTCCACCCGGTGAAGTTTCGAGGATAAAACCAAAATCAATATGAACAAGTCTACCCACACTGCAACATCCGAGATATTCACATTATTTAGAGCAAAATTTTGAGTAAAACCAAATTTCCCGGAACTTTCAAAACTCATAAACATTTCGGGAGAGTAAAGCATCTTAACTTCACAAAATGTTGAATATCATCTTGAAGTTAATGTGGAATAGGATGAAAAAGAGAAAAGTTAGAATTTCACATTGACACTGATAATGATTTCTCCCTTGGCAATGCCAGTTAAATACTTCGGAAAAAACATTGCGCAAAAACGGATAAAGCATACTTGTCAAACAAAAGATTCCCGTTGTGTCTATCTTTCGGTTGAAGCAGAAGGCTGGCAACTGCATAACCGGCACTGCTAATTATGAAATTCTGACGAGCAGCCTCAAAGCTGGGAGAACCAACTGGCCCATAGTCCTGTTGAAAAATCTCATATAGACCACCATCAGTAGTTTCACCCATCTGACTTCTGCTCCGTGTATTAGGCACAACCTGCAGAAGCGAATGCCTAATCAGATATCAAGATAAGAATGCAAGTATGATAATAGAAATTCCCTACCAGAAAATATGCAGTGAATAGTACAAGTAATGGTGCTTTTAAATTGCCTATTTCGGGTGGATAAGTACGGGACATTCAAGGGTAAAAGTCTTGATCAAAATTGCTTTGAGCAAGAGCCAAGAGGTGATGAATTTCTTCTATACCTTGGAAAGGAAGAAGCATATGTTGCAACAAATAAAGCAAAAACTCCCTATACTTCATAACCGTAAATCCTTCACAGTAGCCCAATGGCCCCGATCATTGAATAGACGACAATAATGTTGGACCTTGACAAAGAGTCTCATGGATTTTTCACAAGTTAAGATTCCGAGTCTAACAAATCAAAGAAAAACTGCTGTTGGCACTACACAAGCATTTTCTCACATTCTGTGAGTCACTAATCGATCTAAATACCAAGCCAACTTTTGAATAAAACAAACCACCAGTGTCATTGGAATTAGATTAACTCAAAATTTGAAGCAATTTATTCAAAACTACATATGAGAAAAGGTTGAACTAAAACAAAGCCTACAGAACCCAGACAAGAGATTGAATCATAGAAGGCAATTTCTGGCTCTATCAATTCAACCTCCCATACAATCACCCAAACCATGGTACCAAAATATCAACTCTGACAAAGCCCAACTTCAAGGAAGAAAGAAAATAATTAGAAATCTTTAAAATTTTGAAGCAACTTAAAAACTTGATAATTATCTGCCAACCTTATTTGCAAACTCACATATGTACTCACCAAAATATACCTCCCCTTTGTGGGGATGATTGATTGAAAAGCTTAAACGAACTAACCTTCTGTTGGTTTTTTGTACCCTGACAATATTGTGCTTTTGCGATCGAATGAAAAAAATAAAATGCACAAAAAAACATATTCTTGACTTCATATATTGTACTTGTCACTATTGTGACTCAAAATACAAGATGCTACCAGCAAAACTATCAAGACTATCACACACATGCGCACAAACTTCTCACTTGGATGTCATTGAGAAGCTACCTCAATTATCCCTCTCTCTGGACCAGTGGGAAGAACTCCATAAGGAAACAAATACAGGTTCACTCCAACCGCTTCAAATATGTCTTTAAGGAGTGAAATTACTTGTAAAGCAAGAACATCTTGCCGACAGTCATCACCAACCTGGGTAAGAAAGAACTCAATTAATTCAGATTGCCAGATCCGAAAACAATGTAGGAGAAAAAACTACTAAGATTACTCCTCAAACTAGCAATATCATCTATTTTTTAATCAGGAGCATTTAAGTTATTGTACTTCAGAGAAAATATAAACCAGAAGGTACAATGAGGTTATGTAATGCCCCAAACCAAATACATGTAATATTGTCTGCTCTACCCACACACAACAAGCTCCCATACACCTACGGTCAAAATTTAACTATAAGTTCTTTTAAATCAAACCATCACACCCATCCTGACCTTCATGCAACTAATCCAAATTCTACTTCATTATTCATCATGGTCAACTAAGAAAATTAAAAGAAACGGCTTACCATGGGTTTCCTCTGATTAAGCCAAATTTTCAAACCTTTTCAAAACCAAGAACCAACACTTGGTGAGCATTAACATCGAGAGATGTTTGGAAGCAATCTTTTTTTTTTTTAAACTCTTCCATCTACCTGCTTCCTCCCCCAGTATTTTTCCGCATTTTAATTTTTTCCCTTTCATCCTTTGTTCTCACCCTCCCAAGAGGCATGTGATATTTTCTTCCCCTGGGCACCAGTCATGCAAGCACCACACCCCTCCCTCATCACTCACGTGCACCACAAATTCACTAAGTGACACCTAAACCTTGTCATGCAAACTGACCATAAATAATACCTTTGCTCTTTAACTTTAACCCAATTTCATTTGACTCCCTCAAAATACTCCACGATCTTTGAGCCCGTATTAATTGTCGTGCAATATTTATCATCTTTAATTTCACCCAATCTCAAAATGCACAATAATAAATGACTCGGGTCTCACAGATTAGCTCGAAGAATTGTAGCTCCAATATAAGGAATTAAAAGTTCTTTTTCCTAAAATTCTATAATTCAGGATATCCAACTTTGTTGTCACTGTTGAGAGGACTTAGCCTGCACGCTTGGACTTGGTCTCATTAAATGAGATTTTAAGAAACACAGCTCCATTTTCCTTCAACTCTACGAACAAGATATATGAACAGACTCGCTTTTATAGAAAAAATGAACATAAAGAAACTGGGAATATGAATTTTAGATAGACCCAATAAGTCTGTCAAGATCATCATTCATTGTAACTTGCAAGAATTAGATAGACCCAATAAGTCTGTCAAGATCATCATTCAAATTCACCTCTGCAAGCAGGATTCAATACAAAATAGTAGCAAGAGAGGGTTACCTTGAAGATGCAAGCTTGGGGCTTTATAATATTCCAATCACCATCTCGATCCACCACGTTAAACGTGATCATGATTGGAACTTTTGCTGCTGATTGTAAGGGTATTCCACTGTCAACCCTAATACCTCTGACAAGTTTATTAGTAGCAGTAGGAAGGTAAAGGTCTTCTCCTTCCATTTCAATTTTCTCCAACTCCCTGTTTCGAAAAGAATATAAAAATCCATCTTAGCAGCACGCACATTATAGCATGGTTTTAGTCAACATATACACAAGACAAAGTACCTCCGAATACCAGCTCGTCGTTCCTCTTTCGGAAGAGGAAAGAGAACACCAGATATTGATGTCACTTTATCAAAGAAATCAAACTCTCTATGAAACAAGTTGAGAGCCTTGGGAGTGAATCCATCAATTATTCGTTGCCTAACATCGGGCAACATGTCTTGAAACAAGCTATTCTGAAACAAGACAGATACTTATAAGAAATTAACAAGCCAAGATGTTTGATATGATTAAACAAAATCATAATCCACTGTCATAAGAACATGCAACTTATGCAGAATGGTAGAAGAAAAATACAACAGCAGATATCAACAGCCAAGATCCATCTCACCTTAATACATAAGTATAAGAGTGAAGTAAGTTGCATAATAGTATAGATTCCCAAAACGAATGCCATGAACAGTATTTCTAGTGGTACCAATGGTGGAGGATAGAAAGACTTGGGGGCAATGCTAGACCGACAAAAACATTATCTTTTCTGGCAATTTGAATCAGTAACTTTCTGCTTCTACTGAAACCTTTTTCCTGTAATTTTGTTACTTTTTCTGCTCAAAAAGCAAGAACAGTTGCATCTATTTGGTTATTCAAAATAGCACATACAAAGAGAGAGAGAGAGAGAGAGAGAGAGAGAGAGAGAGAGAGAGAGAGAGAGAAACAATTCAGGGGTTAAACCCAATCCACACAAGATGTGGAATAATCCAGATTATTACATCACAGAAAGAGCACTTTCTAGAAAACCAAGTTTTCAATTGAGAGGACGTAACTAAGTGAGTAATTTAGCTGTACTACAACTTCAAAACTTACACTCCTCACTCTCCCATTAGAGTGGGATCATGTAAATAAGAGCACTTTTCAGCTGAGCATCCCAAAAACAAGCCAATTTTGGAGTTCTAGCATAAAAAATAGAAATAAAACTGAGCTTGATAGGACTGATGAATGTTATAAAAGCTTCAATTACTCCACAGAGGCTCGTGAAGGAATATAGTTTACATCACTTCATCTCTCCAACTACTTATTTACTTTTACTCAAGACACTATGCAGATCAAAAAAAAATTAAACAATTAACTCATAGAAAGCCTCAGATCGGTTCAGGATCAGGCTGGTTTCTGACCCATCTGCCATCCTGACACATGTGATACATGCACCTCTGAAACCTTTTGAAGGTTACAGTTCGCAGGATTATGCTGGAGCTGGTACAAGATTAGTCATGCGAACAACACAAGTTGTACACAAAACAAATGAAAGAAAGGGGAACAACGAAAAATGAGTCAAAATTTAAAATTACAAGATGTCCAGAGCAGTGAATAATGATTTTTAATCTTTAGGATACACGTACCGTCCCAGAGCCTGCGTCTTTTCCTGATTCTGGTACCACCTCCTCACCCTGTTTATGCCAAACACATTGTCACTATTTGTAAGCTAAAACATGTTCAACATGAGAATTACAGTATCAAGTGGTCAATGGCTTTCATCAATTTACTAAGAAATCAAAGCCAGCCATTTTTCACTTGCATCACCAAAGCAAAATGGTCAGCACCTGTAAATGCCATATGAGAATATGAGCAAATATGTCGCTTCTCTGAGCAGCTCTAAGCAAGTAACCTTCCACCAATCGCTGTGAATAGAAAAATCATCCATCAGATGAACCTAAAGAGTATATGAAAAGTAAAAAGCCTAAATTGCATACAAAAGTATAGGAGAGCACTGGTGGTAGGAAGGTTGAACTGAGTTATTCAGTTACATTGAGGTCAAATCCAGGAACTCTACAATGGAACACTCTGCAAAGCACAACCCAACCTGAACTCAAGAAAAGCGAAAAGAGCATGGCTTCAGATCAGCTCATGTCTGGTTGGATAAAAGAGATCACATTGGCTTCCATGGAATATTTCAAAGATTTAGAAAGTTTGCCTTGTTCTCTTTACTTTTCAAAAAGAATTTTTCAAAAAATTCCCCCTAGATTCCCCCTACTTCCAACATTTCTCTCTATCTCTCTCCACTTATTACCCCTACTATTTTTCAAAAAAAAATTCAAAAACCAAACCAAACGCAGCATAAAGTCTCCGCTGAAGTCCGCATCTTGCATAACAATTTACACCCTTAGAAATGATAACTCCCAATACTGTGTTCTCAGTGCCTCCTAATATCAGTTATCTAAATACAAAAAAGAAGGGAATTTTCTCGGAACCACTCTTGTTCGTCCCTAAGCTTCATAAGGGAAGGAACAATTAAATTTCCATGCCGACTGCAGCTTGCAAAAGTAGAAAACTAGGATCGAGTCTATTGATATACAATACAGAACCTCAACACATAAACCCTTACACATATGTCAAGTCAGGTTGGAGGCTAATTTCACTGAACCCTTCATGGGATATACTTGTGAAAGTCCAAGACAACCTGAACTACAGAAAAGGCTGGAGCCTCAAGTTGAAGATGATGCCCCCACCCACAGGAACAAAGAATTAGTGATACTGCTGAAGTAAACATTTCTTCTCAATAGTTCACCCCTTTTTGACTGACTCCTTCACATGATACTTAACAAGACCCATCACCAACCTGATTAAGAAAGGGCAGAGCTTCGGGCCACGCACAATAACTCAGCTTATGACCCCACCCACATTAACAAAGGATTTGAGTTACTGCTGTAAGTTATCATTTTCCTCAACAATTCATTCTCTCTTTTGGGTATTGTTCCATCTACCAAGTCATATTAATAATATCTTGTAGTGTAAATCCATTGAAAGAAGTTACTAAAATATCCCAGTAAACCCAAAAATCACCATTGACCCACAAATATAAGTTGAAAATATATTTCACACGATCTGATTAATCAAGCTAAAAATTTTCCTTTAAGAAAAGTGCCATTGAATAGGTGATACGAATTAAAACTGTACATCACTCAGCATGTTCAGGACCCAATACAAATTGGACTTATCAGACTCATGCAGTTTTGATACCTTTATAGTGTTCTTTCTTATAAGCAACCTTTTACATATGTTAGACTTTTAAGGAAACAAATATCACATCCAATCAACTGCACCCAACAAAAAATCAACTTTATAATTCCAAAATTAGAAGGTAATGGGTAGGACCAACCCTGACTGCAGATGTAAGATCAAGTTGACAACTGATTTGCAGAAATCGCTCACCCAAATGCCCAACCATAAGCTACAATTCTTTAGACAAACCCACTCATTACTGGTGCTGGCTAAATCAATATTAAACAAAACTCCTGTCCAGATCCGTCGATGACTAATGCAGGTTCAATCTATCAAGTTCAACCCCTTTAAGTACCTACCCTATGATGGAATGAGATAAAGACAAGTATACCCAAAAGGTGGACTTGGGGAAGAACATATTGGGCGATAAGATGTAATTAGACAACCCACCCCTTCATCATATCGTAGAGCCTGCACCAACTGTGGCATGAAAAAGGTTACTCGCCCTGGAGGATAAGACTCCAAAACTCTGAGAACATAGGCCATAACCCGGGGATGACCTTTATGTGATGGAGTGAGAAACTCAAGAGCTTGAGTGATCGAACAAGCAGCCCAGTGTGGCAGTTGTTGCAAAAGTGGCGAGTTTTCATCAACAGCCTTTGGAGTAACGAAATATGCCAATGCCTCAGGTATGCAACGGAGCTCCAATATGTGAGACTGCAAGCGATTAGAACTGCAGTTAGCTCAATGAACAAGACCCACATGAAGTGAAGTACAACCAAAATTATAAAGAAATAGAGGAATTGCACTTCAAATGAGATTATGATGTAAGTGGTGTCTTGTCCTAGTGGTATAGTGGGAGCTACTGCAAAATGGACGCCAGAGTTTGGACCCCATCAACATCGGAAAAAAAGAGCGGAGTATGTATTTGTCCTGTGTCATTACAGCCAAATGAGACAGGAATAACATACCTGAACTAGCTGTGTCATTTCGGCCTTTAAGAAAGTATTTGTAGGGAACCTTGAGGCCAAGGATAATGCAATCCGAGGATCAACAGAAAATGCAGTTCGAGCATATTCGATCCATTTCTCTGAGGTGATTTTGGGCAGAGAAGGCGTAGTTTCCCTGGCAGAGGTAGAGATATAGCAAATAGTAAAAACATAAGGTCATCATCCTTAAAGGATAGATACAATCCATTGTAATGAACGTAGCAAATAAAAAAATAAAAATTGTAATTAATGCACGTTCGATTACTTTGCATTATAAGGTTGTGCCCAAATTTCAAGTCTATCAGATTCATGCTGGCAAAGCATCAAAAGTAATTGCTTCCGCTTTTCTCTTCCAACAGCATAGTTCTCCATATGGCCCCAAACAGGGTGATATTGATCCATCTGCAGATAAACATGGAATCTTGTGGATAAACTGCAAAAAGAATAGCACATACGAATCCTATACAAACAGTCGATAACTAAAGCAAACGTTTTTTGGCATGAGAAGAAGAAGACTACTTTTGCGCTGAAACATCTAAAAACTGTTAGTGGATGACGGTTCCAGAAGCTGCAAATATGACTAGCTTACCAACTCATTCACAGAGGTTCCATTTTCTTGTCCTCGCCCTTTTGAATCAAGTTGAGGAGTATCCACTTTCTCATTCAAAAGATACTGTACAAATACAGAGAGGGATTGAGCTTCACTCTGGGAGAAATTTATGTTGTTTATATCATACCACTCAGGTTCATGGGCAAACCAAGCCAAAGAGGCCCTGCAAATGCAACAAAATGAGTCTCAATATCAAGATGCAAAATTACAGTTTGAAAAGACAAGGTTAAACAAATTCTGCAGAATGAACTTTGATCGAGTGAAGAATAAAAAATGTTAAAACATCAACCAACTTAAGGCCAAGCATAGTTTCAGAACTTCAGGGTTCAATAATATGATTTATAAGAACACATAAATATAAAGGAACTCAAGTAAATTTTGTCAGGTAATTGATATAACCAACTGAAGGCGAGCCATGGTACACCAGCATTTGTATTATATGCGTAAATGGCCAAAGGGAGGATAGCAGGCTGGAAAAGGTGAAAAATACAAATTTTCCGCAGGTAAAGTCCCATATAGCATGACTGACTACCTTAATCAGAAGTCTAGGAGAAACAAGAAGGCCAAATCTATATGATAACAGCAAACACACTTCTAGAAATTTGCAATGAAGATGCAAAAGTAATTGCAAGTAGAATTAAACTATTCACCTATATATCCGATCCTCCAGCAGCTGAATCCCTGTTCTGAATTTTTGCAGATTGCCCTTGGACTGGCATGAGCAAAACTTTAGCCCTAGCATCATGAAGGTGAAAAATGTTCCAGTAGCAGCCGGATGGTGTGAGAAATTCCATTTGAGCTTAGTGCTTCCTTGTAACATCCGACCAAGAAGTAAGAGTTGCTCAACACTACCATGTTGAATTACCTATACAGTAGAATGGATCAGGGAGCAAAACTAAAGAAAGTACCAGGTAAAATCACGAAAAATGAAAACTAACTAAGTTGACAAAATCAAAATCTTTCAAACATTACCAATAAGAATAGAAGGTAAAGCCCAGAAGATCAACGCCAGAGATGAATTTCCAAGAAACATCTCAAACTACTAAAATGAAAAAGATTGGTACTTGATTGCTATTTTTGTTTTTGGTTGAGATAAAAGATTGGTAGAAATATGAAAGCAGGACATGTTAAAGCATGAGAGCCGATTTTCTGCCTAATTAAACATGTGTCAAAATCAATGAACTACTGAAGTGATCAGGTGGAATGAATTATTCTCCATCATCTTTGGTAAAGCCCACAAGATTAACAACCAACGCAAGTCTCCAAAATCCGGCAGCACATGATTTCAATCTCTTTCTTTGAGACGGAAAAATGGTAACAACCAAGTTAAAGCATGAGTGCCAAGTTCAATAAAAACCAGTTTCGAAAAAAAAAAAGAAAAAAGAATTAAAGTGACCAGATTGAATGCCAATTATTTCTATATCATTTGTGATACTGGAAAGTGGAAACAGCAGCACAACTGGTTCAAGTGGATTTGACTTTCCATTGTATGCAGAGCACAATGAAGAATTCAACCCAAGTCTAAACAATTTTTGTCAAGCTCGTCACGAGAATTTTCCAACCTTCATTACTTTGGATCAATCAGACCTCAGACACATATTTCAAGCATCCTCTCCAGGACTCTAATCTTGCAATGCCCTCTTCTGTGGTGATAGGATACATCCTCAAGATAATAGCTAGTGGTACCAAATTATTCAGCATAGAATCACCAGCGCATTGGTAAAGAAGCCAGAATCAAGTTGTCAAGTAAACTGACTTCTTAAAAATCCTAGGCATTAACTTTTTTCCCACTCAATAGCCACATGAACTAAGTAATCAAACCCAATGCCAACACCATTGCATAGAAAAATCATTGTATCAGTAACAAGAATTTCGTTAAAGCAGCACAGATACATCCACAAAGGAATCGCATGAGTTTATGCGTACCAAAACACACATCTGAAAAGCCCGAGACAATGTGAGGATTATATTCGCAAATGAGTGACAAATTTATAGGAAGAAGCAATGTCCAAAATCGCTGACAGATTCAATTCCAAAGACCATCTTAGTAAACAATTTAATTAATGCAGCTTTATTTGCATGTCTATGATTCAAGCCGGGGTTGGGGTAAAAGACGTTACAATTCCTGACCTCAAAACGATCAATAAAAAATCCAAGCCAGAGTCTGTGAGCAATTATTTGTTGGATAGGATCCTTTTCTGGTGGCAATTCTGGCTCTCCCGGTGCAAGGTGAGGCCTCAATTTCGCAGCAGGTCCGGAATACCGCACGTCCGATGCAAAGAGACCTCGTTTGGTATCGATTGTCCACAACCATGCATCCACAAGCTCGGCAAGAACAAGAGATCCCAATTGAGGAGCAGCAGAAACTAACCAGGTCCAAATAAATATTCCAGTTTCCATTGCATCAGGCGTGGAAATGTAAGCCGGACACCAGCATAGAAGACGTAGAAGTTGTGAGAAGCTCTCTATATTTGATTTTGAGTTAGAATCCTAGAAAGGTCACCATACCATATTCAATAAGAAGAATACATGGAATTACATCAGGGTCTTCTGTACTAAGAAAATAGAGACATGAAATAAGATGCAGGATTACCAAATTTGAGAGAAGCAATGCAGTAGCCTGAGAACAAGTTTCCCGAAACGATAATTTATCCACTTCCCCACCTTTCTCTGCAACATTAACGAACTGTTGAAGTAGACGCACAAACTTTGTCAACATAATCTCATTAAAAGAGTCATTCTGCAGGGGTGGTGGCTGAGGAAACACTCCAGATCTCAACTTTTGAAGGCTAGCACCAAGCCCAAAGCCAGTTTGTGATGTGCCTGGTTGAATTCCACCTATGCTGTCATATAACCTTCTCATGCCAGCAATTTCTCCAGCATGGTTACACTTGGCTGTTGCACTAACTATGGCGGTATTTAGGACCTCCAAGTTAAACGCCTCCATCAGTTTAAAATTTGCTCCTGATGCCGCCGCCGCTGCAGCCATTACTGCAGGAATATTTCCAGTTTTTGTGCCACTCCAATCATTTTTTCCAGTACCAATCCGTATCTCAGAAAGAAGAGAAACAACATCAGTGGCAGGCTGCGCTTTTTGCCATGTGTTTGCTTTACAAAGTTTTTCCTGATTCATATAGTTCAACAAAAATAGCAAAAAACAGTTAAATATCAGCAAATTACATGAAAAAGTGAAAACAAAACAACAGAATTTAAGGAAATTAACAACAGCAAAATGTAGAAGGGTCAAAGTAGCACCACAGTGCTAAATACGAACGAGAGCATTTATATATATGTCACAATCAATTAGTACTAGAAGCAGCAACTGTTAGATAGCTTGATATGCGTTGTTGGGCCCATTTCCTAACAACCTAAGCTTTCAGGACTACTAATAACTTAACATGGCATCAAAGCTTAGGTTGGGAGAGGTCTTGGATTCAAGTCTCTCTATTTGTATTTGATCGCCGTTCGCCTTATGTTTCTCCCCTTTGCATTCTATCGCAATATGTATGAATGCTTGCAACTCTACGTGCAAGATGGGGTTGCACGTGAGCGAGGGTGTTAGATAGCTTGATATACATTGTTGGCCCATTTCCTAACAGTTATAGCTTTGGAGACTATTGGTAACTTAACAAGCAACAACAAAAAGCTACTACACCCATTTCCAAAGGACCAGATGGAAAAATGAAAAAATGAAAAACAGTCCACTTAAGAGTTTAGGGGCATACAACCAATACCAACACAAGAATATCGTAAGAGCTGAGAGTTATAATTTTACATGTTTCCTATAAAAATCCAAAAGACCAATGGCTTTCTCCAAACTGATTTCAAGATGCCGATCAGCATATCAGAAAAAAATAAAGTAACAACCCGTGGAAAAATGACTAGAAATCATTTTCCACGAAACAATATCTGAGGATAAAACAGCCAAAAGTCAAGTTTCATATTTCAAACGTTAATGAAGAAAAAGGGAGCACAAAACTTACCTACATGTACGTATACACACACACAAACATATTATATATAGATAGATTATCTATGAACTCAGTCAGAACTGACATTCTGACTGACCATATTATCTATATCATGGAACGGATGGACTTTGGGGAGCGGTGGAGGATGGTTAATGGGACTCCAGCTAGGTTCTTTCAGATGTCTTGAGGCCTACGCCAGGGGATCCTCTTTCCTCTCTTCTTTTCATCCTAGTCATGGAGGTGTTCAGTCGGTTGATTCAGAAAGCTGTGCAAGGACCCTTTTTACAAGGTTTTGAGGTGGGATGTGAGGATGGGTTGCAGCTGATGGTGTCGTGCATTCTATATGCTGATGATACTCTCGTATTTTGCGATGCGGATTTGACACAGGTGGGTTATTTAAGGTGTGTCCTTCTTTGCTTTGAGGTGATGTCCGGTTTGAAGGTGAATTTGAGAAAGTCGGAGATGATTCCAATAGTAGGATCGGTGGAGGATATTGATGCTCTTACTCAGGTTTTGGGCTGCAAGGTGGCGTCATTACCTGTGTCGTATTTGGGTTTGCCTTTAGGTTCATCCTTCAAGTCAAAGCAAGCCTGGTATTCAGTTGTGGAAAGATTTCAAAAGAGATTCGCAAGATAGAAGCGCCAACATATTCCAAAAGGAAAATTGACTCTAATCAATAGTACGCTGTCAAGTTTACCCACTTATTTCATGTCTCTTTTCGTCATTCCAGTTTCGGTTGTTAAAAGACTTGAGAAGATTCAAAGATATTTTCTTTGGGGAGGAGTGGGGGATGAATTTAAGTACCATTTAGTAGATTGGGATACGGTTTGTGCTCCCATTAGAAAGGGAGGTTTGGGAGTGAAGAAGCTAAAATTATTCAATCAAGCTTTGTTGGGTAAATGGCTTTGGAGATTTTCTTGTGAAAGGGAGAGATGGTGGAGGAGGTGGTGGTTGCAAAGTATGGATGTGGATGGGGAGAGTGGTCTTCCCTCACTGTGAGCAATCCCTATGGCGTGGCTCTTTGGAGAGTTATTATGAATGGGTGGGATGCTTTTGCGAAGAATATTCATATGGTGGTTGGCGACGGGAGAAGGGTGAATTTTGGGATCATATGTGGTGTGGGGATGTGAGCCTCCAAGTTTATTTTCTGACTATTTATAGTTTGGCTTGTGACAGGGAGGCATCTGTTTCTAATTATCTTCACCTTAGTAATGGGGCTACAGTGTGGGATATTCAGTTACGAAGGGACGTTTGCGACTGGGAGGAGGAGGAATTGTTGTCTTTGCTTGCTAGAGTGTATGATACTCGGGGGGGGGGGGGGGGGGGGGGGGGGGGGGGTTGTGTTGGGGAATGGGATGAGATGTGTTGGAAGTTGTCTAAATCAGGGTCATTTCAGGTGAAATCCTACTACCAATCGTTTTTTGGAATTGGTAATCCATCTCTCCCTTGGAAAGCAATATGGAAAACTATAGCGCCTTTGAAAGTGAGTTTCTTTGTGTGGTGTGCGGCTCAAGGCAAGATTCTCACTTTAGACAACTTGATCCGAAGGGGGAGAATTATTGAATTGTTGTTGTATGTGCAAAAAGGATGCGGTGACAGTCAATCATCTCCTAATTCACTGTGCGTGGGCAAAGGAGCTGTGGTGCTTGGTGTTGTCTTGGTTTGGGGTGCATTGGGTCATGCCGAGGAATCTTATGGAACTTTTAATCACCTGGAGAGGTGTTAGAGTTGGGAAGAGTAGACGGCATGTTTGGGCCATGAATCCTCTTTGCTTAATGTGGGTTATATGGTGAGAGAGAAATTCTAGATGTTTTGAAGGAATCGAGTATTCGTTGGCTAGACTTAAGAGTCTTTTGGTGAATAGTTTGTATAGCCGGGAGAAAAGAGATTGTAATCCTTATATTGATCAATTTTTAGATTGGTTTACTCTTTTCTTTTCTCTCGGAGGTGCATAGGGCCTTTTTGTCTCCGGCCTTTTTTTGAATACGGGCAGCATTCCTTAATGTCTCGTTCTAACATATTTATTTACTTATCAAAAAAAAAAAAAGATAGAGAGAGAGAGAGAGAGAGAGAGAGAGAGAGAGAGAGAGACATGAAATAATAGGCAGATGATTCCAAGTTTCAAGCGTCAACAAACCTGAAGAAGGCCCTGGCTAGTGCATGGAGCATTTGAAAGTGAAATAACGATCCATTCCCGCACAATTCTTTGGTACAAAGAGCGAACAGTAGCTATCCAAGCAGGATCATGAACAACAGCCAAGGGAGGGTCATTATGCACTGAAAAGAGTAGGGAATCCAGACAAGAAGAGTTCCACAGAATCTGCAGGAGTGTAATCTGGTTGATTAGGTGTACTCAACAAGTTAAATGAACAGACACTAAATTTTATACAAACTGCAGTATAGAGCAGAACTGTGATCAATAGCATACCAGGGTGTTTGGTTTAGTGCATCAAACTATGTTGGGAAATTATGTTAAGAAGGGTTTTTATGCACAGACAATTTGCTAGGTAACATAAGTCATGATTTAGTGGAGCACGAGCTGCAAGACTAAATATGTACATAACTTCATCCACACTGCGTACATATGCATCGCGAGGTTACGTGGCACGGGCAATTTGCTAATATTAAAATAAATGATAACTCATACAGGGAAGTTAATACCCGCCACTAAACTGCAATACTTGCCTTCCAGCCAAAAGTTAAAAAGAAACAGAACTTTCACCTGAGGGAACCTATCTCGAAGTCGAGTTAACAAGGTAACAGAGATGTCCCGAATATGCTCCTCCCTTTGTGACATACTTTTTATGAGAAAACAGGTATGTGCTGTGAGAGTACACTCTCTTATGTCAGCTTTATCTCCTGTCTCAGATGTCTGATCCTCCTGTGAAAGCCCAAAAATCAGTCTAGCTGGCATGAGAAAAGCTTGAGAGAAAAATAATGAAAGCAACTTTGTACAGGAGGGGAAATTTTGTCCACATAACATTCAACCTCTAATACAACAATGCACGAATCCACCTAACCAAAGTCCACAACATCAATACAAATAGAGAAGATATAAGGGGGGGAAAATCAAACATAATACAATTCCATCACCCTCAGCTCACACAAGTCTAGTTTTATTTTAGTCTCAAGTGACATTATAATTCAAAGAAATCCGAAAAAACAACGCCAGAGAAGGCACATTTATGATGCCCAAAGTTGGCAACTTAAAAGTATAGGACAGAAGTCCATGCCCGGTGAATATTCCAATCCCCAAGAGCTGTTCCAAACGTAGATAATTTTGAATCGGTGTTGTATGCAAAAACAGGGAGGAGGGAGCGTTAACCACCCTCTCCTTTAGTGCAGTGCAGATACAGAGCTTTAGAGCATGGTCCTTTTGGACTCAAGGGGTCTGTCACCAATCTCTGTCTTTGTTGGGGGTGGAGGTATGAGGACTAAGGAGGGACAAGAAAAGTTAGAAAGTGACACTGCCAGGTGCAATGTGATTGTTTGGAGGGAAAGGAATTACAGGACTTTGAGGATGTGGAGTTTTCAGTCGCTGTTTGGACAGAAGTTCTCGTAACCTTGGTTCTCGGTTGAACTAGCTGTTCCCTTTCGTCTGCCATCTGTCACTTTCTAGGGGATTTTATATCAACATCAATACCTAAGCACAAGATATTTTTGGTACATTTTCTGCATTAAGTCTGCTATCCCTCTTTTTTGCAACTGAGAAAGAATCTTAATTTCAAAACTCAACAGAAAAAGGCTGAGCTGGAAGTCGTGGTTCAATAGATGGACATCAAATTTCGGATGGCAACACAGGACCAGCTTAAGAGGATCAACATTTCCAAGGAATGTCTGCAACTCTTCTCACTCTAAGGCCTAAGCATATGTGAGGGATCATTCAACAGAGAAGAAAGCAGTGTAATTCCAAAAACCATAGAGGAGGTCCTGTACTTGTCAGCAACAATAGGAAAGGTCCGCGTAATTAACCCTTTCTAAAAAGAAAAGGAACATGGTCAACAAAGTAAGTGAAAGGAAAAATACCAGCCACATTACTGCTGTTTCAAAAGCCTGGTGAACAATAGCTGTCAAGCACTGTAAAACAGCGGGCATGAGGTTTGGAGTTTTCAGGTATTCAAACACACAGCTGAAGGCGCTTCTAGGAGCAGTTAAACTAGGATCACTGTTAAGAATGCCGCCATTGCTGCTAAATCTTATTATCTCTAGAAAAGCTACAGCAAGGAGATAAGTTGCCTTCACACCTGGAAAAGTTAGAATGAACATAAGCAATACTCTACAGAACGAGTGTGGAAGAAAGAAAAATTAAGTTATAAGAACTTATGTAACTCATAAGTCTTGCAAGCAAAACCACCTTTTTCTCTAATATGAAGCCAACAAATGTTAGGCTGCAATTAAATCACTAAGCAGAGATATTCAACTGTTCACAACAGAATGGTAAGCAATTTACCAAACCTGAAATGCTGGTCATTGCTCCAACCTCAACCCGCGCTCCTAAAGCAGCAGAAAGTGCAGTTCTTTGTGTTACAGCAGCTTTCTCATTGCCACTCCCTCTACGACTGCCAGGGTTATGAAGAGCATTAAGTTCCAACTCATCTTCAAGCCATTTCACAGAGCTAACTACCTGGAAAAGATACATACTTTCTTTTCAACGTCTAAGAGGTTTAGTTACTACTTAAATTACAACGGACCATCAGAATTATCATCAAAGCACATAGACAACAAATGAATAAACCTGCATCTACTTAAATCATTGCACAAGAATTGGACATATGCATGCATCAAACAACAAGCAGTCAACCCACCTTCGAAAATGACTCTCCTTTGCATCCCCATACACATGTGACTTGGGAGGCACACCAAAATGTCCAAGGCCGAAAAAGACATAAAAGAAACGAAGCAAAAGAATAAAGACATGACATCATCCCGTGTCCCATATGTAAAATTTATGTGTATCTAGGCATGCTAACATCCGTGTCCTCACCTTAATCTTACTTTTTCAAGAATTTTTTGGGATATCATGATATCTGCTTGTCCAAGTTGATTGAACTGTTTTTCTCTACTTATAAACCATTTACTTGAAAGCATGAAGGTCGACTCATGTCCCAACAGTTCTCATAAAAGAAGTTTTCCCTCAAACCATTTCATACGCTTGTGCATTGCCAGTAGATAGAGAACATGTTTTTCTTTAAAAAGTGATTTACTTTTATTTCTTACTTTCAGTTCGCATTAACCAACTGTTCCTGGGTTCATACTTAACAGTACATTAAGTGATCAGAGCTGTAATGACATTGTAGTCATATTGTTCTATACTAGTATCACGAAGTTGCCTGTGACTAGCTGCTTGGATTTTCCCAAGGCCTAGTCCAGTCAAGTGTTCGTAAGCACTAGTTAAATCTAAATTAAAATCAGCTCGTTTGTAAGCATGTAAAAGCTGCTAGAATGATTTAAAATTTCGAAAACATGTGATGCATTAGTAATTCCTGACTGCTTGCGGAGGAAAAAAGGAAAAAAAAAAAAAGAAGAAGAAAAAGAAATGCGCTCTCGTACGTTTGCACTGAGACAAGGAACAATGTCCAGCTTAATCAAAGAGTAAACAATTGAAAGATTTGTAGCAAGAGTTCCTTTGTTTTCTGTAGTTTGGTTCCATAAGAATGTCTCAAAGTGGGCATTCATTTGTTGGTCGTGCTGTCGAGGTAAACTTGCTTCCAAGGACAGCCTTGGAGTCTAGGGAATGAATGTTCCAGCCATCTGTGGCTTATGTACCAAGCAGAATGAAAACCATCAGCACATATTCTCTGATTGTGTCTTCTCAAGACCTATATAGAGTACTATTTTGGGGAGGTGCTTGATCCACAGAAATCCTAGGCAATTGGATGCTGAACTGAATTGGGCAGTTGTCAATTGCTGTGGAGCTCTTTCAAGACTGTTCTGTACAAGTTAGTATTTGCTACTGTAGTTTATCTAAGTGTAGAGGACTGCAAGATTTTTTGGGAGCAGTCATATGGATGAATCTGGGATTCTTTGAGCCATAGAAGGGATTATTAGAGCTAGGACAAGCTCATAGATGAACATCCCCAAAACACAGGACAATGAAGTTCTTTGCACAAACTGGACTATCCCTTCATAAAATTTAGAAAGGGATTCCATTAGAATGTGTAGGCTTACCAGTGGTGGTCTAGCAGTATGACCAGTACCAATGTTCTTGTTTTGCTGAAATTCTGGGGAGGTTTGTTCCCTGATCTCTTATTGTCGTTGTTTGTCCTTTTGGTAATAAAAGCTGTATTTACCAGAAAAGTAAAACACAATCGCAACAGTTACTTGTGAAACTTACAAGGGGTGGGGTCCCTTGTGAAATGCGTTGGACAGCCGAACACCAGAGTGTATTCCACATGTATGGTCCACCCACGGCTTGAAGGGCCGTTGCGCCCATGCTCCCCACACTATTCAGCACACTGGAAACAGACTTTGTTGGAACCTCAGTTTTCTGTATGGGAGGGGCCAATCCGAAAAGGGCAATGTAGAACCATAGGTTGCGAAACAACTTGAGAAGTGAAGGTTCCACATCTACAGTAGGAACGAAATCAGAACATATTTCAGCAACAGCGGGAAGTAGAGGTCCAAGAAAATCTGCTCCACTCCTGCAGATTGTCAAGGTCTTAGTCCATAAAACTCCAATTTAACAGAAAGGGGTAAAGCAGGACCATCAAATTGTTGGGAAAGTAAACATGAAAAATAAATCAAAGGGAGTACAATTTTACATAAACAATCAAAAATTGGAATTACAAATGGCATGCCATTGCTCATATCGTACTTGGATAAAACTTTACCTTCCACTTTTAGACTCTGCAGCCAAGCCAACATCTGAACACAACGATAGCAGACGATGACGGTAGTCTGACCGCAACTTAGAATTGGAAAGAGAACTAGCAATTAAACGAAATCCTGCAGGAAGAGCCTAGAATGGTTGAACCAATGAGCATCTGTTTGTAGAATGAAGTTCCTTTAAATAGATAATATGACAAATCATTCACATAAAATAAGTAATTGCACCTCAACACGCTCTGTTGTTGCTTCTGGTGCCAGGGTTTTACTTTCAGCAGAACCAACACTGGAGAGTTTACTCATGTAGCTTCTTGTCATCAGAACAACAGTTTCACGATAAGACTTTTCAAAACCTAAACTCGCCATGCGAGAAACAGCATCAAGAAGCTGCAGTAACTCAGCAAGAACAGGTTAAGAAACTATACGAAAGAATTGGTATATCAACATTTAAAGTGAAGCAAAGTGAAGTGCGCGATATGAAAGGTCATATAGATACACATAATCCTCTCAAATAAAAATTCTTACTCGCAGGCGCAACGGGCCCGGCGTTGAAGCATCACCCTCTTCTAAACTTTCAATGAATAGTGGCAATATCATGTCTACCACTTCAGGCTTCTTAACAGAAACATTCAGATCGGCAAGCAAGCGTATAACATTAAGCTGCACAACAGGAACCGGCTGCTTCTCTTTCCCATCCTTAAAGAGAATTTTCAGACGACCTTGTCCATATTAGTACGCCATATACATTATAAACAAACTAAAAGGGAACAAGATGCGCAATTAAGTGTATAGAGAAAATTGGAAGACGTTTGTCCTTAAAAGTAAGTCATTGTCAGAATCAATTGTGTAAGATGTTATGTAAGAAACACTTGACAATAGCACTTATGCATCATGGATGATTAACGAACAAGGTATAGAATAGTCAATACAGCGATGCAGATCCATATGTTTTAACTATTAAAGAGATATCAAAGACACAATTAGATATCAAAGACACAATTAGGTTTGTCTATGTGGAGGAGGAATAAATGGCTCTCACAGTCACATGCACAAGCATACATGTGCATAATGCATTAACAATTTCACACTTGACACATGCACACGGTTGTACACGTGTTTGTGTCTCTACAAATGAGTGTGCGTTGCACATTATTTGAATTTGGCTCACTACAAGCAATATAAAGCTAACCTCTTCCTCGTAATCAGCGCGTTCACGAATGCTTGTAGCTAATCCCATGATGAAAGTGTCAACAGGGGATCGGTCCTTGCTCCAACCAAATTCAATAATCTCACAGCTTGTTTTCAATACACTCTCAAACATGGCTCCCTGGCTGTTGCCCCAAGTATCAGCCTGTTTGAAAGCAAAAAATGTGTAGAAAAAGTTCACTGCAGTAACTGCATTGTGCATTAGATAGACAAGTTACTAAGTTAGCTCTCAAGTAATTCAAGGTATGTACCTGCACACATGTGGCTAGCACAAGGGGTTTAAGGCGAATGAGCAAAACTCGTAGCAACTGACCTCCACGAGTGAGAGCAATCTGAGAAATTCCAGAAAGCAAAGAGCTGAATAGCTCTTCACATATCCTTAGTTTTCGCCACACCGAACATAAACACGCTTCTGCAGCATCTACCAGTAGGGCAAGAGTACTGAGGAACAACCTCTTGGAAGACTTTCCATCAGAATCGAGTGATCCAAGACTTCTTAACTTTAACTTAGCTGTAGCTTGGAAAACAGAGAGTTTTGTATTGATTCTAGCTTTAAGTAGCTGCCCCTGTTCCGACCAGTCACGCTTCCTTATCTGCCCACAAAACCAAACCATTGAACGAGTTCTTCAATTCCTTGTTCCCCTTTTGGACAAACTAATGTCATGCTAATCTAAACAGGCAGCTGTTAAGCTCCACATAACACCAAAATAGTCAAAACTTCATTTCACAATTCACACATTTTGACATATTTATGTACACTTCTCAAATATTTGAACACATATTTTACACCATAATCACCCCTAGTGAATGGTGGTTAGCATTTTCCTGATTTTATTCCACTTCTTAATGCCTAAAATACTAGAGCATCTCCAGCCCTTACCCTTTTTTCACAAACTCAAAGTTTGAGACCCCAAAATCAACTCCACTCCTTAACACAAACTTATATCAAAGTGAGTTCTACTGAAATTTCTACTCAAATCTATCTTCGATCAAAATTTAGAAGGCAACTTTGTGCTTCTCAAATTTACAACTATGCCCGTTAATAAAGCTTTTATTCAAATTTATGCTTAGATTTGGGTTTGTCCATTGGAATGCTTCCAATCAAATGAAGCATTTACTTAAAATTTTACTAAAATTTAAGTAGAAGTGTAGCTAAAGGCCGGAGATGCTCTAAACAACGAACGGAAAACTGTACACCGATAAAACTAACCTTTAGAAAAGCAGGCATTGACTGGAGCTGCTCCTTTGCAATGATCCGCACCTGCTCCAACAGTTTGGGATCAACGTACACTTTCTCCAAAACATGGGCAATCAAATTGAACGCGATTTCTTGTTTCTCAAGGCTGTCTACAGGCTCCTCCTCAAACGAGGCAACCATTCGCCTGTAACTCGCGGCAGCACTCCCTCCTCCTCCTCCACCACCGTCACTCAACCCAACACTCCCAATACTCGTAACCAACTGATCCACGCTACTCTTCCACGCAACACTACCCCCGTTCGCCACTGAATTGCTAGAAGAACTAGAGGCATTGTTCGTGTCATTTCGCGGGCTAAAGCTCTCGTTAATGGGGGAACTCTGCGACGAAGACAACGCGTGCGGGGAACTCGGGACGTAACTCACGAAATTATCAAGAAGACATGAAACTAATTTACCAGCATCAGA
This sequence comes from Rhododendron simsii, assembly GCA_014282245.1. Taxonomy (NCBI): domain Eukaryota; kingdom Viridiplantae; phylum Streptophyta; class Magnoliopsida; order Ericales; family Ericaceae; genus Rhododendron; species Rhododendron simsii. The sequence continues at coordinate 30,959,920 of CM024963.1, forward strand.
AGGAAGAATTGGCAAGAAATTCTTCGACAGGGCTCTCAAAAAAGCCCTGGAATTCCCCAAATGGGCCGAATCCCCACTCACATTGTAACCAACCGCCGTCATCACGATCTCCCCCACGAACCCCGCCACGTCAGTGGCGAAATCCGACGACAATTCGGTTGCCCTGGAGACATAACCTAAGAAATCGCCGTAAAACGAAGCGATTGAATCGGCCCCAAAGGACTGGGGCCAGAAGGAGGGGTTGAAGGAGGCCGGGATCGAGCGGAGGAACTCGAGGATGACGGATTGGGGGCGGTGGTCGGTGTGGTCGGGGGATTTGGAGAGGAACCTGGCGACGGCGGTGACGGCGTTGAGCTGGGAGCGAGAAACCCTAGGGGATCCGGCGAGGAGGTACTCGGGCTGGGGGCACCGGCCGCACAGCCACGTGAGTTTGTCGTGGAATTGGGCCGGGTTTTGCGCGATCAGGTCGCAGAGCTCGATCAGAGGCTCCATTCTCATCTATCCAATGGCCGGAAACGAAAACACGGAGACGATTGAAGAATGCTCGTCCTAGACTCCTAGGGCAGCGGGTCGTCGAAAATAAAAGCCCCCGTGACGAGTCTACAGAGAGAAACAATGCACGCATGTAGAGAGAGATACCTAGCAGGGATCCATTCAGAGGGATAGAGTTCCGGAGCTCGTATTGAGCTTTGGGATGGAATGCCGAAACTAGAGAGAGAGAGAGATGAAGAATTACATGGGGAGGAGGAGAGAGAATGGATTCTTCTTGTGTACGTGAGAGGTGTTTTGAGGGAAACTCGCGCCTGTTCTCAGATCTTTGTTTTTCACGCTTTATAGTGGTGGACGAGGTGGAGATTCTGTTCCCATTCTGTTTCTGCCATCTCTCTCTCTCTCTCTCTCTCTCTCTGTTTGTCAACTCGGATGCCATGAGTTTCAAACTCGGATCCATGTTTGACCAGGTGTTGGGCCGGGTTACAATTCACCGGCCTATTTCGCATCGGCCCTTCTGTTCTGGGCTAAAGAAAGCCCACGGATTCTTTAGCCCACGGGTTCAGCTCGTCAACCCAAAGTTCCACCGCACGGCTAGTGGGGCCCACTTCAAGTCCAAAAAAATACCTATACATTTTTATGGAACCCTGAAAAAAAAAATCAATTTCAACGGATATCAGTAGGTATGTTTTCTGAATTCATAAGGGTAAAACTATTCAACCGCTCACTTTTGCCCCTACGAATTTAGAAAACATATCTATCGATATCTGTTGGAGTTGATTTTTTTAAAGGGTCCCATGAAGTATCATTTTAAAATTTATGAATATTTTTTATATTTTTATGGAATCCGAGTGGGCCCCACTCGTGCAGTGGACATATGTGGTGGGTGTGTGTCGTGCTTCTAGACTTTTTGACAATAATAAGTGGCCGCGCTAGAATTTAAAGTTTGAAATGGCAATGATTTATGAGACTCCACTTTGATGGTGCACGTTGTCCATAAATATGTGAAGAAAAAAAGTTACGGTATATTCATGTCATTAAATATAGTCGTGCACCTATTTTCGTAAAAAATAATGAAAGCCTTGTCGAGCTCTCTTGTGGTCTTCGAATGAAAAAGGCACTGAAATATTACGGTTATCCAAACTAAATCTGTCACAATATTAGTATAAAATTCTATTCGAATACCACAAAGTTCCTAACCATATTGCCTTGTCTTTAAAAAAAATTATTTTGAAATTGGGGTTGAGGGTGGCGCCAACCCCACCCACACTTGTTACCTCCGCCCCTGCAAATAATCTCTGTACTCTTTTTAAGATATGAGAAGATAATAAATGGTGATTTTTTTTTTTTTTTGGTTCATGGTTCTTAAAACCAAAACCTTTAGGTTATGTTTGGATTTTAGATTTATTTAGGAAAATACTTCTTCTTGTTTTTTATCAGAATGGGAAAATAATACTTGAATAAACTAGTTTGAGAGAGTAGTTCGCACCCAACGATTCTTTCAACCTTTGGTTGAATTTCTCTCTCCCCCTTCCCCTTAATGAATTGTTGCTTTCGCCGAAAAAATAAAAATCACTTTGGACGGTAATAAATTTGTTTTTTTTTTTGAAACGGCGAAATCGGAAAATTAAACTTGACTAAAGGTACATCAAGTTGGAGAGAGAAGAACACCTAGAGGGCCAAACCCGAAACACCCTAGGGCCAAACCACTCCTATGAAGTTGCATTGTTGGGCCTCAGGATGAGTGATTTTGTGTCTGCAAATTTGTTTCGAGAAGGGAAGGGTGCTCTTATTTATTTGGGTTTTCTGGCAAGTGATCTAAGTGCAAGTACATCAATAGGTAAAATAACTAGTCAAAAATTAACTTTTATACTTTACCCAGTCCCTTTTTCTTGCATGAATGCAGTAGTATAGCTATCATCCCTCTATCTCATACAAAAAATGATTTTAAACGCATGCCACGTCTGAAAAGTAAAAGGAGAAACAGAATAGATGTGAGGAGAGATAGGTGATAAGGTGGGTCCACAGATTACAAAGTATTTGTTTACTCTTTAGCTTCTGAACAATGGCTCGCCACTAGTACAGAGGGAAGGTAGCAAGATGTATAATATAGACCCTAGTACCTAGTCTGCTGCAGCATGATTTTTCATGATTTGCTTCGTTACTTTACCGAAATTCTCCTTTTGCCTATGCTGGTGCTGTTGCTCTAACGACATGGATTAGAGACATAAATTGGTTGTGATTGGGAATGATCCAAAGGTTGTGCCTATGTAAGAATGATCCAATTGTTGAAGTGGGTACGCGCGCGAGGAGTCAAAAAAACAACGAATTTCACGCCATTTTTAACCCTCCAATCAAGTCGAAAAAACACAATTTACGCCACTTCCAACCCAATCAAGTGACTATCCCAATTTAATGGACATATGGACATGCAAAAGCAATCAAGTGACTTAACCCTCCAAAAGTTTGTAAGTTCGAATTTTAAGAAGTCAAACATTTTAATTTTGGGGTTATTGAGATTTGTCCGATTGTTAATTTTATGACTTTAAAATTATTTGAGGTGCGCGTAAGTTGAATCAAACATTTGATTATTGGGAAAAAAAATACTCTATGAGGAAGGAGAAAGTTTTGGGTGCCGAGCAGGTACCGCGTAAGTGGTGGCATCTTGTGTGCATCCTAGCCATCTAAACGTATTTTGAACGGCCCATATTTGTACTCTCTCCCTCTCCCCTCACTCGACCACTCTCTCTCCTCTTTTTCTCTCTCTAAAATTCGGACCATCCAAAACAGTCTAGAAGGCTGAAATCGCAGGCGGGGACCATCCCGCAGGCGGGGACCATCCAAAACAATCTGGAAGGCTGAGATCGCAGGCGGAATACCACGTGTGCGACAACCAAAAATTTATCAAAAGGAAGAGTTTCAAGAGACACTATTTTAGGAAAACGTGGTCCTTATTATACCGGATTCAGAGCATGAATCTATTAGAAAAATGAGCATGAATATATAATAAATAAATGAACAAGGGTCCACCTGAAAAATCCAAGAAAGATACTTAAAAATCATCATTAATGCCAAAATGCCCTAGATCCGAAACCATCATTTGGTCGGTTGACCTGTCATTCATTCTGCCAGGGAAAAAAATTCCAAAACCCGAATCTCCATTAAAATTCAACAAGATTTCACCGTAAAGAACTGACCTTTTTTACTACTAACATTCATAAACCACCAACAAACAAACTGTCTTCACAAACCCTAAAAACAAACAAACAAACCCATGCATACTACTAATTCACATCCTACACACAGAAAAACAGAGCAAGCGAACGATCGCGAAAACGCAAAAGATGACGATCTTGAATCTCACTTCGATCGAAATAATAGAAATCTTGAGTCTTGATTCACTCGCGATACTCGAACGGGCCATTGGGATCGACCTGCTTGCACAACGCGAGGTAGGTCAGGTACAAGACCCGATCTCTCGCTCCCGTCCGATGATTCTTGGTGTGCTTGCAGAAGTACTTCAGCTGCGCCAGCGTGCAGCACCCGAGCAACTGCCCCAGGAGCAGGAACAGCCAGTTGATGTTCTTCTTCTTCTGCGCAATGACCGGCTTCACGCTGTTCTCCTGCTGGCAGAACCTGCACGCCGGAAGGACCGGGTTCATCCACACCCCCGGGGCCCGGTCGTGCATCGACCCCTTGTTCTCGACGATAAAGTTGGCGACTTGGAGGAACTTCTCCCTCAGATCGAATTCCATTTTGTAGTTCTGCTCGCACCGCTTGCACTGCACGTCGCCGGAGATGGAATGGATTTGGTTCTGGACCAGGTACTGGAAGCTGTGGACGGTGGCGCGGTGGTCCGTGGCCCAGGGGAAGGGGGGAGCGATGGGGGGAGGCGGGGACTGGGTGGGGTTGCGACGGCGGCGCTGGTGGTGGGAGGAGCTGGGAGCGGATGGGCCGGGAGGAGGTGGCGGCGCGCGGGGGGGCTGCCGCGGAGGGACGAAGAGTGGGTGGGTGGGGGAGAGTTGGAGGGGAGGTTGGGGCGGGGGTTGGGAGAGGAAGGCTTGTAGCGGGGGAGGAGGAGGGTGGGGGTGGGGGCGGGGCGGGCGGTAGGCGGAGGAGGAGAGAGAGAGTGCGAGGAGGTCGTTGTCGTCTTCTTCGTGTCCTGCATTTGCCGCCATGTTTGGGTTAGGAAAAAAAACTAGGGCTAAACTGAGGGTGGAAATGGTATGAGCATAGGGGGAAGGGGCGGGTTATGTGGAAGGGCTTACACAGATGTTGTGTGTGTGTATATATATACCAGAGAGAGAGAGAGAGAGAGAGAGAGAGAGAGAAGGGGGGTGGGATAAAATTGGAGATAGAGATGAGAGGTAACAGAATTAATTTGTAGTAAGTCTGTTGGGAGTAGATGTCTTTGGAATTCAAAAATGTCCATTCGAATTCTTGTTTTCGTCTGTATGAGTACACTGGCTTAGGGCTGTGTACATGGTACACAATTTTTTTTTTCTCTATTCATTTTCTTTATAGTTAGGCAAAAGCGCTACACACATAACGTTTGTGTAAAACACAATATACAATCCATCTCTAGCTATCCATTGCTATAATAAATTGTCAGGATTCGCTCAGACTCTTCCCCGGAAAAGTTAAAATTTTCTCTAAAAGAGTTTTTTTTTTTAAATCTAAACCACTCAAATACATCTGGATGGTTAGAATTACTCGCAGCAAGTAGCATTTTTGTTTTAATTTTGTTCTTATTCAAATTTTTATGTATTATTAGTTTGTCTCAAATATAAAAAGTAGCAAAAGAATGGAGCATGACTGATACAAGTATATTTTGAAATATCCAAGAAAAAGTTTAAAAAACTGACTTTTTGAGCTTTTGCTTGTATACTTCTCAAAATAGATGTGTAAAAATCATAATTATTTACTTTTCAGACTCCTCTTGTTGACTCAAAAATAATATTACATAAAAGTTTGGTGTAACACTAACAAACGTCAAAAAAAAAATTGAATAAAGACAACCAAAAAATTATGGTCGGCGACTTGTTGATTATTGAAAACAACCCCTCAATCTGGGAAACCATAAACCAATTGCCCACTAGCGAGGCCCCACTTGAAGCCAAAATTCTTCGTATAAATCGGAGCTAAAGGAGTTGATAGCACCTTTTGAACCTATTTTTTCGTTAGTTTTTGTTAGTTTTATCCAAAATTAAAAAATTTAAGTTTGCTGTTTATGCCGGCTGAGAAACTTAATTAGTACTTCTAATTTATAAAGAAAACCTGAAAAAAGATACTAAAGGCAAAAAAAAAAAAAATTATACATTTTGTTTTTTTCTTGTGTTTTAAGTATTTTTTCTCATTTTTTTATTCTTCTCTAATGAACTTGGGAGTCAGATACTTTGATCAAAAGTAAAAAACTAACACTAATGACAAATAAATCATTGTAAAAGAAATAAGTAATTTAGTCCAAGCTCATTCTAGATAGATTGATTAATGGCTTAAAAGAAACGATATGTCGTCAGGTAACTCTTTATTAATGATAAACAATCAACGAAATACATTAAGATTCAGTTTTAAAAAAAACAAAGAAATATTTATTAACGTTGTGAGATTGGTTTCCCACGACACAGAAGATTAAGTTTGTTTTCCATTTTTATTAGCCTGTTTTTTTTTCTTCAGATTTTTCACCAAAAAATTTAATCTTTTCCATCGGGTTTGAAGGAAAAAAAAAAACTCATTGCATGCAGACAAGTAACAAAGTAGTAATGAAAAATAAATAATCTCTCTTTTTTTAGCCCTCCCTTTTTCCAAAAGCTGATCAGATTGATTATTAACTATTAATTAAGGTTAAAACTTCAAAAGTGAATGTTATCATGAAGAAAAAGCTAACCTCGTTATTAATTAGGAGGGGTTTTGTCTAATAAATTTTTTTTGTGATTTAAAAATTGAAACCTTAGACACATTGGATCATATATATTGTTGAAATGTGAGTGAACAAGACATGCCATTTTGCAATTGGTGTCCGTTTGAGGCTTTTTTTTTTCCTTCTTAAAGTGTAGTAGAACTTATCTAATCATCTTATTAATTTTGATTTCAAAAAAATTGTTATAACAATACAATGTATCGGAAAAGTAGGCCAGTATATTCCTACGGAAGTACGGATACAAGCTTCATCAGTTATCACGTCCTATTTTCTCTCTCTCTCTCTCTCTCTTAATTATTATGTAAAACAAAAATGCTACGCGCACAACTACCGTTGTGTTGGTTGTGCGCGTAATTCTAACCGTCCAGATGTATTTGGATGGTCTAGATTTTTAAAAAAACTCTTCTGGAAAAAAGTTTAATTTTTCCGGGAAAGTATTTGAATGAATCCTAATCATTTATTACAGCAATAGATGGCTTAATTGTGTATTGTATTTTACACAATCGTTCTCTGCAATCGTGCATGCAATTAGTATTTCTTCAAATTTCAAGTGTCTAAAAAAGACAGTTAAACGCTTATATATAATTGGAGACACGAGCAGCCAGAGTTCCTTGGAAATTGTGTGACATGTAACTCAAAAGCTCAAAACATTTTCACAAATTCAATGGATATATATATGTCTATAAGGTATATATATGTGTGGTGTTTATGAAGAGTCAATTAGGTTGTGGTTTTCCCTCTTGTTTAGACGGACTAAACATAAAATCTTAAAAAATACAGATTTCGAAACAGATTATTCTTCTCATCTATATCAACTATAAAAGCCTATTTACGTAGCGAATTGAAAATAATAGCGAATTGAAAATAGTTTATCTAAAGTTCTTAAGTTATATATAGACACAAACTTTTTTTTATTTGGAAAACCAACACTTAATAGATGTGCGTGGTCTATATACTTTGAGAGAAACTTATTTACGGAGGAACCGTGAATAGCTTGTTCTAGGGAAAACACTTAATCTCACCTGTTTGTTTAGACAATTAACAGTTGAGATATATTTTTAATCTTTGACTGGTAATAAATATCTCTTACTGTTAATTAATAGTTTGCCTTTAATCTGTAAACTTTATTTACGGAACCGCCCTACAACAATTATTCGTGAAATTCAAGAATTAACGACAGAAAATTAAAGGTAGCCATTCTCCTTCTTAATTTGTGTATCTTTGACTCTTTGTCTCTCAATAAACAGGGATATTAGAGGAAAACTTATCAATTTATCTCTTTAATTTCCATTCTCCTTCTTAATTTTGTGTATCTTTGTCTCTCAATAAACATTACTAGCAATCATTAAAGATATACTCAATTATTTATGGTGTCCAAACCATGTCAAAACAAAGAAATATGAATGTCACTTTTCAATGGTCTACTTACTTACTTCCTTGAGTTTTAGGGTTTGTTTGGAACCTACATAAAAACGAAAAGAAACAAATTAAGGGATTATTATTTTCGCTTGTTTAGTTTGAGAGGAAATTAAAAAAACAAAAAAACAAAAGCAAAACAGAAAATCAAGCGCAGTAAATTTTTTTGCATATTTTCTTAAATGGACCGTTATGTGCGTAGAATTATGGGTCAAGTGAGTAATATTTGTCCTCTTAAAACTAATTGCATTATGAAACATGTACTATCAAACATGCAATGAAACTGAGACGCTCTTAAGAGACACCCTTGTGACACAGGGACAGAATTAAAACGTAGAATGACATTATTGTAGTCGTTAAAGTTCTTTTTGTGGGTAAAATTGTTATATCCAAATATTGGGGGTTGAGTTCTGCAAACTTAAGAATATAACCATGGGTCAAGCCCTAAGCCTCTCCGTTTGGATAAACAAGTTAGTATTTTTTTTTTTTTGTCTTTATTCAATTTTTTTCGTATTTATTAGTTATTCGTCAATTTTTTGGAGATTATTGCATCGTCATGACCAGAGAAATCTAAAAAGTATAAAATTAGGATCGAAATCAAATTTTTTTTGAATAATTAAGGACGAACAAATTGGCTTATTAGTTTATTTTTGTCTTTATTCAAAAAAATTAGGTTTCAATTGTAATTTTTTTACTTTTTATATTCCTTTTGTCATGACGATGCAATAATCCAAAAAAAAATGTCAAAAATTAACAAATATGAATTTTTTTGAATAATGACAAAAAAATAAGCCAGTTGGCTTATTTAGCCTAATGGGGATTGATTAGAATAGACCTCCACCAAAAGCTTAATCCATGAGAAATCTTTCCTCGTGAAGTTGGTTGTCTCACCCTCCCTCCACAATAGATGGGGAAGTTCGAGCCCCACGGAAGGCAGATTTGGAGTTCAGGGTTATAGATGGCAAAAAAAAAGACTTAATCCAAATCCAATCAATCTCAACCGAGGTTGTGAATATCGTTCCATATCTGCCGGTATATACCGGATTGACGAGTAAATAGTACCATGATCCTCCGACACTGTACCGGTCCCAATACTGGGGCGATATCGCTCGGTACCGGCTATTTCGGTAAATACCGGGCGAGATCATGCTCTCGCCGGAAATTTCGGCCAGTATTTTGCAATGCTGGGTCATTTTGTTATAACGTCCAAATTAAGTCCTAAAACCGTATTTTCCCCTCAATTCCTGTGTATCTACACTGTATATCTAACCCAAATCACGCAGACATCGATTAGTGAATCGACCCTCACCATTCAAGCTCTTCCCTTTTCACCTCATCAACAGCTTGTCGCCGTCGAATCTCATCCACGGCGGAGTCGGTGCAGCGCAGCTAGTCCCCGCCGCCCGCCTGGATCTAAGCCACCCTCAACCGAAGGTACTCCCTCCAGGCTCCAACACTCTATTTGGTCGTTGTGTACACTGGGTTTTTTTATTTTGATTCTGAACACCCAGTTTCATGGATGTATAATAATTAATATGTATGTGTTCTACTCTTCAATTTTGACACCCCATCCAATTAATATGTTATGCTCTTGGAACTTTTTCTTGTTAGTTTGAAGTCAATTATGTGGATTTTGATGTCTTATGAATATTTATTTTATGATGAATTGCATGGTATGGGGAAAAAAAGTTAAAAAAAGAAGAAGAACCTTTTTGATTGGCCCTTCCCCTTTCCCACCCAATCTTGCAAAAAAGGATGAGATTTGGCGAGAAAGGGCTCCCATTTCTTATCTCATCCTTTTTCTCACATCCAAAGGGTTAGTTCTGGATGATGTACCTTTTTAATTATAATCGTAATTCGAATTTCGAACCACATCCCAAGTTAGGGTATTTTGACTGATATTAGACCATCATTAGGAAAAGAATCACATAAGGCCCCCCTTTACGGCTTTGTACAATTCATAAATTCGGGGCATTTTCACTTCCCTCCACCTTAAGCAGAGGCTTTGTAGAATTCATAAAGCCACCCTTTACAGCTTTGTTCCGCTACACAAATAGGAAGAGTATCCACTTTGGTGGCTTCACCAAATTCTGGCAACACAAAGATGTGATGTTAAAAATCTATATTCCATTCTGTAGCCTCGATCCTTGGTAGAGGAGTTAAAGGTATCGTGGTTAAGTGGAGTTTTTGTATATGAACAATGATAGAACCCCTCAATTTTGTATGTCTAGATAAGCATCCATAGTCCATACGGGTTGGAAGGTTTAAAAGCCTCTTGTCAGAATAGCGGTTTTTGTTAGAAACGAAATTCGCGTACTTTGTGTTCTATAGGGGATGTGATGTGGCAAGAGATCGAACTTGGTGCTAGAACTTGAGTAGGCTATACATCTTTCCTCTTTAGATGACAATCTTTTTGAACAATATAGGTTGTTTACATCTGAATACCTCTACTGGTAAAAATCATTGTTGTCTGCATATCTGTTCCACAAATTTTTTACTTGTTTGATCAGGCAAGTTTCCTTATATCATCCTGGTTTTAGATGGCAGTGATGACACAATACAAGTCTGTTTCTTGGTTCTTTCGAAGTTATTAACACCAGCCTTGCCCATCATATTTCGTGTCTGTGAATAAATTTGTATGGATTAACTCTTTTCTTCTTATGTTGAAAGTCTCTCTCCCCTATTGTCCAAGTCGGATGAAGTTAATCTTGTTTTTTTCTTCCATTTCTAAAAATTCTGTCCATTTTTGGTTAATGAATATTGTTGCTGAATGAATAGCATTTAAAGAACTGGCATGCTTTGCACATCTCACTCATTCCTAATTTTTGTTATCGGCTTATAGAGTTCCCACTCCTATATCCTTTTGAAGGTTAGCTGTTTAGGTCCCTACAGATTTATCAGAGAAATATTGCATAGCAGGAGCATAATGCCAACACCATGCTATTTCTACTTTACTTTTATCTTACAAAGTTTCATGCTTTGGTTTTTCTGAAGGTTGAGGCCCGTACAATGGACAACATAGTAGATAGTTTAAACAGCGCATATCAAGATTTTGTCGCAGCAGCAGCTAGTGTTCTTGAGGCCAAGGAGACTTCTGCTGGCCAAAAAACAGCAGCTACGGATGCTGCACTGGAAAATTTTAAGCAGCGTTGGGAACTGTTCAGAGTGGCTTGTGATCAAGCCGAAGAATTTGTTGAATCTGTGAAACAAAGGATAGGTTCAGAGTGCCTTGTTGATGAAGCCACTGGCTATGTGGCTGGAAAGCCAGGTCAGGCCGCCACCACAGGTCTTCCGCCTATTAGTGCGGTTCGGTTGGAACAGATGAGTAAAGCCGTTCGGTGGCTTGTGATTGAACTGCAGCAGGGTTCTGGGACCGCTGGTGGTCCATCACATCCCCACTCTTCTGCTCCTTTCGATGCTAGATTTTCTGAAGATGCAACTCAATAGGTATTATTGGAACTGGTTCTGGTTATACTGCATCTGGGCTTGTAAATAGCTCAATTGTTATCTGTTGGTTCCGTGTAACATATTGTACCCTAGTCTCCCACAATAGTTCCATTTATGTACTGTAACAACTCCTCTTTAGTCCGCTGTATTTTGTTGCGGTTAGAGAACATCACTACTGCTTTGGTTTGTAGTACTATTTTCACCGTTATGAAAAAACTGGGCGATTCGAAGTATAAAAGATCAAATCAAGATCAACTGCGGAATCTTAAACTGTTGGTCTTATGAGTTTCTTTGTATGAGATTGCATCTAATATGCAGAGGGGGATGGATAGAACTTTTTTCTCCCCCTTATTTCACAGATGTGGGATGCGATGGTGCACTGAGTAACTTTTCCTTTTGAAATACGTCTAATTTGCTGTATCCGACCACAAATCGGCTACAAACGTTGATGGGTTCAAATTAACAACAAAGCTTATAAAATCTTGCTTGTTCATGTGTTTTGTGGACGTTTTTAAGGTTGGTTTCTGTATTCATAGACTTATTGATATAGATGATACTCTCTTTTGGTTCATCTCTCATTCAGTTTCTTCCCATTTCTTGTCCTCACCAAATTGAAGAAATTATGTGGAGGAGAAGATCACCAGTCAATATTCTTCAAAGATCATTGTAGTGGGTTCCCTGTGTTCGAGTATGCAACAATCAAATCTAAATGGCTTTCCAAAATGGAACAATGACTCCCAATTTTGGTTGTTAGAATCCACCTATTGGCACTCTTCTATCAACTTTTTGAGCAAATAAGAAAGCCACTTTGCGTTTATCTCCTCTGTTTTTTTCATCAAACAATGAGAGTTTTTTTTTGTGGGTCGTCTCTCACACCCTCGGAGTTTGCAAGTTTGACTCCTCCTACCAATAAAAAACGCTCATGGTCGCTAGAAGTTTGCGTGGTTGTTAGTTTAAGGACCTCATAATTAATTGAGGTGCACATTAATTAGTTCAGACACCTCTAATAAAAAAAACTGAAAATTCTAAACATTTATAATCATCCCAAAATGTGGCTTCCGATATACTACTTTTTATTTGAGTTATGAAAAGTATTGGACTTTGTTGGAAATTGTGGGAAAGCAAAGCGAAAGAAAGAAAGGGAAAATTTATTTTTCCTCCATCACTTGTTTGGAACTTACAACAAAGAACGAGAAAGAGAAGAAGAGTCTATATCACCAGTGTTTTTTTTTTTTTTGTATAAACACAGTATAAAATGAAAGAGATCGAGAAAGAATCTTCTTATTGATTTTTCACATAAGCACAGTATAAAATAATAAATTATACTATAGGTAAAAATGTCTACTTTAGATTATTTATTGATGTAAATAAACTACGTTTCTAAACTGGAAGTTGCATTTCGGTAATCCCAGATCATTCACGATTGAACTAAAGTAGACATGTTAACACTTGACCTAGAAGGTGTCAAAGTTAATGTTGAATCGTTGTTTGAAAATGCGAGTTTTTCCCTAGTTAAAACTCGTGCGGTAAAAATGCGAGTTTTAACCTCGACTTAAACGAGCCCCGCAGACTGGCCGTCGGCAGATCGTTGTGCCTTTCTTGAATTCGTTAAGCTTGTCCTCTTTTCCGGGATCAAAAGAAGCAGCTAATATAACAAGGCTTTGATATTCAACAGGTAATAATTACGAAAACCCACTTCTTGGCATCAATCTCGGATACTGAAACACACTTGTGTTCCCTTTCTACCTCTCTAAATCCTTTGATGAACACTTGTGTATACTGTGTTAGATGTAGTGGGTTTCCTTTTATTGATTTAAATAGTATGACTATATTGCAAAACTCAGTGATTCAATAAGGTTTGGCAATTGGCAGTACATGCTTTCCATTTTTTTTACATCGTTCAGCATTCGTTTAGCTGTTTGTAGATTAAAAAATTTTAGCAGATGAAATGTTGAAGGGTTGTTGTATGGCCACAATGTTCGAGTAGGTGGCCGAAAGGTTCAAGGGAGTGGCCGCAACATTCGAGTACGTGGCAAGTTTGGTTCTTGTCAGTTCACTGGTTTTCGCCAGACCACCGTTTTACCGTTCTAAGGTTTATATATGCATATTAGTACACTAAAACAGTGTAAGGGACACGGGGAAGGGTTTGGGTACGATAAATCTATCTGTCTCTTGAAGATTAAGAGGCAGGAGTGTGGTTGGGAGGAGAAAACGATGGAGGGCGGTGGCGGTAATGGAAGGTCTAGCGTGCTGGGGGTGGTGCAGAGGCATTAGATGCTCGAGAAGCAATTCAATTTGCACACGGTTAGCTTGTTCTGAGATTATGCTGGAAGGTGATCCAAAAGAGGTTCTTGAGGCCATAGCTTGTTGCTGACTAATCTTGGTCTGTTTGAGGTCATTTTGGACATATTAGGAAAGAAGTAGTTTTGATTTGGAGGATTGAGTTCAATTGGGTGAAATGCACCGGTAATTGGGTAGCCCACCATTTGTCTAACAATGCTCGTTTCGTTTCTTTTGTTGATGTATGGATGGAAGTGGCTCCTGACATTATGATACCCTTTGTCATTGCAGATTTGCCTTTTTGATAAAATACCGGTTTTTATATATATAAAAATGCGAATTTAGTTTCCTTGCATTTCGCGAATGCTAGATCATTCCATTCAAGTTGACATGTTAAGAAAGAAACCCAAAAGACCGTGTAAAAAAGCCATTAAAAAGTTAGGCCAAAGGGCCCTCGGTGGAAAGTGTAGTCGGTTAGGTGTTGTTTTAGTTTTGTATAAATATCTGTGTACTCTATGCATTTCTCATCATTGATGTAAAGAATCAGTTTCTTCTCCCAATGAATTCTCTCTTCTCTTCTCTCTTGAATTCTTCTTGGTTGCATCACAAACTAACAATTCATTGTATTCCTCAGAAATAATGGAGGAGGTACATGGTGCCTACTGCCCAGCTCTAACCAACAAAAGAGGCCATTGAATGACCCATCTCAATCAACACATGTTTTCCTCATGGGGGACCTCCAAAATGAACACATGTTTTCCTGTTTATATATCGTTTGGCATTCATTTTACTGTTTTATAGATTAATGGATTTAAGAGGTGAAATGTTGAAGGGTTTTTGCTGGACTAATCAAGTAAGTGCTTCTGTGATTTACTCTAGTTTTGCAATTGGACTAATTCTATCATTCTCTTCCCAAGCATTAGATAATCAATTCTAAACAAGTATAGAACCTACTTCGGAAAACAACCCCATGACAATATTTGGGTCTGCGGAGTTTTTTTGGCCATAGGTAGCAGTAGTGGGTAAGTGAATAGATTGCTAGGAGGGGTGTCAATGCTGGTTTAGAGTTTAATTAAGATGTGACTTTCCAAGACTTGCACCTTTTAGTGTGATGAATGCATTAACACCTTAGGCCCTGTTCCCGAAAAGGAAATAAGTACTTATTTTTTAAGAAAGCAATTTCAAGCTCAAAAATCATGTGCTTATGCAAATTATTTTCCTATCAATATGGATCTTGTTTGATAGATCTCATTGAGATCTTTTATATGGTGCAAAAAAAAATTGAAAAATTATTTTTCATTTACATTATTTTTGAGTTTGAAAATATGAAATAAGTACTTATTTTTTAAGAAGGTGGTCTGGAACGGGAACACAGATTGAGCAACAGATTGAATTCTCTTTCTAAGGAACTTTTCTGTGGGAATTCCGTATTCAATGAATTGGGTATTTTCTAGTCATTAACTCTTAGTCATCGGGAATCAGAGGAAAACTGTTTTTGTGGCTTGAAATGCTAGGGGGAAGGGAGGTTTAAAAGTGACATTGGATGATGTGGTAAATAAACGTACAAGATTATGGAATATAACTAACCATATGGCCTTGATACAGAGGAATTGTTTTTGAAAAAGGATTCTAGAGTAGACACCAATTAAGTAGGACACACAGCTTAGTTTCTCATGTGGCCGAGATCAGGTTCTGAAAGTCTCTGACATTAAAGACATGCTTCTCATAGTTCTCAAACTAATTGCTCATTTTCTCTTTGAAATTTTCTGCAGGTTGGCTATCTTTTGGTTCTGCTACTATGGCATATTTTGCACTTTATCGTGAGCATATGGTACTTTGCTCTGAGTACAGCTCAAGTGCTTGAAAGCTACCTCATTTCTAGTGGTCTATTGAAGAGGTACAAAGCCCTTAACTTCGATACACTCAAGTACCTGGCAATTGTTGTGGACAGTGAAGAAGCTCACCAGATTTCAAAAGTTACTGAACTGTTGCAGTGGTTAGCGAGCGCTGGAGTGAAGAACGTTTGTCTATATGACACTGAAGGTAAAGGAGCTGTGGTGAAATCGGGTAATATTGGTTCTTTTTGGAGCTGTTTCTGTATTTCTGTGACTGTATACTTGGACTTTTTGTTGTTCTAGGATTGCTGAAGAGTTCCAAGAAAGTCATCTTGGAGAGATTGTCTGTTGCCAGAGTGCATGCGGTATGGTTTTGTCGTAGTTCCCCTTTCACAGTTTCTGCTATCCATTCCCATAACAAAGGTTTTCTGTGGTGATTGCAGATGTGCAATCTTATAATGAAGCTTCAGTGCCGTTTTTGTGTTTCGAACTATTTAATAAGAAAACAGCTGGCTAATTCTCAAATCAAAAACTTAATTCAGGTTTATAAACCGGTAACTGTCTTTTTGGCTTTTGCCTGTGGGCTTGACTAGGTTAGACTTCTTACAATCAGTTTTTCTTATTTCCTGACGCTGTTCCTCTGAGTCTAGATTACACAGCCTTTGCTCGTGTTTTTTTGTTCAGTCTGGATTACACAGTCTAGATTACTCTCTAGCTGTTAGAATGCAGTCAAATGATGGTTCTGCTGTTGTCTCTGACACAATCTAACCCCCATGTAACGCAGGAAGTTATTGCAGATGTTCCACTACACAACCTGAAACGTATAACCGTGGAGTTTGCTTCCTACTCTGATGGGAAGGAAGCAGTGGCCAAAGCTGCTAATTTACTGTTTGCAAAGTACATTTCTGATGGGGATCAAAAGGACCAAATCTTTACAGAATTGCAGCTAGCTGAGGCACTAAAAGCCGTTGGTTTGTTTTTTTCTTCCACTTCCCGCTTCTTAGTTTTCTGTTTGTCCCGATGGATCTTTTATATCTCACTGTTTGGGTTGATGTCTGTATTATCAGGTTGTGGAAGCCCAGATCCTGATCTCCTATTGGTGTATGGGCCGGCAAGATGCCACATGGGCTTCTCGTCATGCCGAATTCGGTACACTGAGATTGTGTGAGTTTTATGGTACCTGTAGGCTGATTGAATAGGTGTTTCTTGGGTATGCTTTCAAGGAGTATTATTGTTTAGGAACCTGTTAAGAAAAAAAAGAAAAAGAAAAGGATTCTTTTGCTTAAGTTGACTGCCTTAAGTTAGCAGGATGACTGAAAAGATAGAAGCAATACTTTCAATAGAATCTACCTCCGGAGCTTTTGGTGTAAGATTCGTCTATACATGTATGTTTGTGTAACTAAATTCATGTAAAGATTCATGTTTGGCTGCATTTCAAATGCTTTCTAGGCATTTCATTTCATTGTGAAAGTGCATTGACTATTGCTTCTTTATTTGTTTGGTCTATTGAGTACGATCTACGTGTAGCTTAATTGTGGACTCATTTGATGAATGCATGGGCCTATGTAATTCTCATTCCCCTTCAGGCTATGGACAAACTGTATGCAATAGTGATATAGTTTCTTCAAAATGCGTTCGAATTATTTTTCAGTGTATTGCTTTTATAGACTCCTGAAGTTTTATTGTTTTGATTCTGTTCCTCATCTTCGTGTTCTTCTATTTTCCAGACATATGGGACCATTGAAATCCGTGAAACATGGTTCCTTGATAAAAGCTATCCGGAAGTTCACGATGGTGCGCCAGAACTATGGTAAAGACATGCCCTTATTACTGTTTTTGATAAATAAATGCATTTAGGAGGTCAAATGTATTACGCTATTAGCAGTATTTTGATTGAGACTTGTATAGGTGTATTAGTTGACCCGTTGAGCGCATTAGCTCTTCTTATCCTTATGGAAGTTAATTAGGCCTGGTTAATACCCACCCGGCCAGTAACCTCTTTCTTTTTCTCCTTTAACCTTGTCGGTTACTGTAATGGCCTTCTCAAGTTGAAATTATCCGAAATCTTTTAGATGATTTCATTGTGGATCTTGGTTGACAAGTTAGTATCCACATTTTCTGTTTCGGTTCTAAATCTCTTTAGCTGTACTAGAGAGCTGGTCGAAGGAGATCAATAACTGTTACCTCTGTTCCTCTTCAAATGAAAATACTCAAAAGATAATCGTCTTGTACTTGACTGCCATTTCTGAATTAGATATGCCTGCATTGACACCTCGGCAAGATCTCCTTCTTAGATGTATTTTGTATACGAAAGACCTTATGTTTTAGCCTTCCACTCTCTCCGTTACAGTCTCACCTCCTCTTAGCTTTCCACCCTCTCCATAACAGTGTCTCCTCCTCTCCCTTCCATACCTCTCATTGATTAGTACTGCGAGTGGGCTCTCACCTCCTTTGGAACCTTCCCTCCAAAGGGCTCTCGGTTGAGCCAAGTAATGTCATCCGGGGGCTTTTCTTTCCTTTGTTTTGCTCTCTGAGTTTGCGCAATGTGGTCTTACAAAAGTTTTCAATGGAGTAATGCGCTTAGTTCAACAAACGACCCCTCTGGCATTGCCAACACGACATCAAATGTGGAGACAGTTTCTTTCCTTTTTCTTACCCATGACTTGCCTGTTTTCCTTTGAGCCACCAATGATGAACAAAAAATAACAGAGGTCAAATTTCTGACAAACTGATTCTATTTGTTCTATTAACTTTGTTTCGTACAGGTAAGTGAGGAAATGCATTTGGAGGACTCTGGCGTTGCAAATTTGCAACAAGTGGTAGAAGTAAGGATTATGGGAAAAGGATCCTGCTCCGCTTCATGTCCAGAAGACGATCTCGATCAATTTCTAGATGAGATTCTGGATTATGAAAATCCGGTATAAAACCTAGTTCCGCTAGATTTGGAGTTTAGTTCTTTGTCTCTGTTTATTGAAGCTTTATTAAAGTTTGACAAAACATAATTAACGAGGATAAGCGATCCCACTGAAGTAGTCATCCCACATCCTACTGTATGTTCGGGTTTTGACAGCTGATGGATTGCATTGTGCATTGTAACATATGAATAATGGAGAAAGTCCGTGGAAGGAAGATTAGTGATTCATATAAATTACTTAATGGGAAATGGCCCGAATAAATCCAGGATCCTCTTCATTCCATGGAATTGATTGGCTGTTGAGGCCGTGTCATACCACATAACTGAACAATGGAAATGAAACCATTGGATAAATGCCCACTTTTTACAGAGTAGAACAAAATCTGATATACCTTGCCAAGGTCAAATTACAACGATGATTGATAATGCCAAGGTCAAATAACAAAACTAAAGAACGGAAGGTGATGCAACCCAAATGAGATTATCAGCTGGGAAAAAATGGCACACAGGGGATCTCCCCGGCCGAGTCTCGAGCACACGAAACGCCGCGTGATCGGGGTCCCACTGAGACGTATCCGCGTGGCAAACACCCAGAGCCTCCACTCTCTCTCCATTTTCCCCACCCAGCAAAACCTCAAACACCCTGTGCTCTCCATCTTTGACATGGCAATAGAAAACTGCATAAGGGTAGGGCATGGAGTGACATGCCACAATTTCAGGGCTCAAGATCTCATTTGGCTTTTCCAAAACTGTGTAGTTTTGGAAAGCTGCAGTGTGCCTCGAGAGGAGCTTGGTGGTCAGGACTCTAAACTGGGTTCCCAACGGGAAGACGCCGCGCGTCGAGTCGAGCATGGATTCCAGGGAGGTGGCACAGAACTTTGTCTCTCCTCTGATGGGTGGAAGCTCACACTGGGACAGGGTGTGCTCCATTGCTTTGGCTTGTGGGGAGTGTTTGGGAAAGGAAAAGAAATCAAGGAGATTTGGGAGTTGGGATGAGGAGAAAGGAATTAAGTCAGATTCTTCCCTAGGCAGGAGATGAGGGTAGGTGGAAGGGGATTTTGTGGAGAAATATAAGGGAATTGATTTTCCAACTTTCAGGTCATTGGTAGTGAAGAAAATGTTTTCATCTATGGCAGCTTGTTGCAGATCAGGCATCTCTTTGTTAATCTCCCTGGAGCCATTTGAATGGGTGCAGAAGTACTATAATCACACCACAGCAGTTCATTTAGTCTCCAACCAAAAAAAAAAAAAACCTTGTGGAAATTTTGCATTCAAAACAACACGAACCATCCACGGCCCGATTCTGAGGCCGTGTTTGGATCATGGATTTATAGAGGGTTTTAACGAAGGAACAAGTTCGACAAGTAGGAACGAAAGAAACGAGAGTTTAGTGTCGTATCTTGTTCTTTTGGCCTTACCATTTTCTGCGTGATTCTCTCGACAATTCTCTAACCCATACTGGGAAAAAAATGAACTTTCTCTTAAGTACAAAGCTGTGATGGATCAAGACTAATACAAATTGTACAATGGATTGATATGGGTATGGTATCTTGAAATAGTGGCACTTTTTTGTTGTGGAATTTGTAATGTTTTCTGTTAATCTAACAAGAAAGGGGAAGATGAGAACACAAAACAACAGGCAGAAAAAACAAGAGAGAGAAATCAAAACACTAAGAAGTGAAGAACAATGAAAGAAATACCCCCAACAAAGATAAAAGGGTCCTAAGAAAAATGTAAAGAAATTACCTGGGAAACAAGTAGCAGAACATGGAAGAGGAAACTGAAAGAGGCAATTCTATAACCCATCTTTTCTCTTCTCCCCAAGTTCTAAATGGAAAGGACAGAGGTATAATACTTAACTGGTTATGGTCCTTGTGGAGTTGAGATCAGCAGAAGAAGATTTTCTAAGAGCAATAAATGTTTGGAAAGTCTACCGTAGATGATAGCACTAAGGGGAGAGGGCAGTAGTGCACAAAGATCTAGGCTTACTGAATATTACGGAAGACGATGCTCTCGACAGAGCTCAATGAAAAACACGGATTCATGTAGCGGACCACAATTGATTGAGACTTAAGGTTTGGTTTGGTTTGGTTACGGAATGTTCGGAAAGTCTACAACCAAGCACAAAAATGCACGCACAACACTCACGTTAATGTGTGCAGCTCACACAAATCCAGAAGAGCATTGCAAGGAACACAGTTATGAAAAGAGTTGTATTCGGAGCTATCCGATGCACACATACACGCATACATCGTATGGTTCTGAACAAATTGTTGTCCTGGACTTTTCCGATCCATAAATATGAAGTCAAACACTCCAAAATTTAATCAGTTAATTACTCTCCTTGCTTTGACAATTGAAAAGGCTTAGCTAATCACTACGTTAGCAAATTCCTCATCTTCTTGCTTTCTCCAATTGGTCGAACCAAACAGAGCTCTCCACAGCGTAAACTACGAAAGACTGACTTCATTTATTTATTTATAATAATAATAAGGTGCGTGCAGACCTTTTCTCTTTATCTTTCCCCCATTTTTTTGACCTTCAATCCCTTTCATGTGCCCTAATGTTGACCAAAATTTCTGCTATTGCTACTCTCTCTCTCTCTTTTTTCCCCATAATGTAGAGTGTTTCGAGTCAATTTGCGTGTACCTCGGATTAATCATTACAATTCTTTTCACATGCTTGCGCATTGTGATGAGATGACCCCAAAAAATTACTAGTAAGAGAAATCGAACACGAGACTTAAAAGGATGTAGCAAAGCAAACTATTCCTACTTTGTAGAGTCAACCACCCAAAACCAATCAGATTTCTGCATTTGTAACAGGAAAGGATATGTTAAGGAATCTAGCACTTGAAAACTGAGATAATCTATCTCTACAGAAAAATTCCTCTTTTCCTGACCAATTATATCCAGCCGACCAAACATATCTTTGTCAAACATATGAATCAGGTGGTGGGTAGTTATTATCTTGGGAAAATCAAGAAATAGTGTATATCTTTAGTTTGATTCATTACCAGTTGTAGAAATAGATGCTTTTTTTAATGTCATAAACAGTAATGCCTCAATGGAGGATATCATTTCCGTTGAAAATATAATTTGCTGACAAAGGCACCAAGTGCAATTGTAACATCAACCTAAATTCTGAACTATTCTTCCTGAAAGAATTGTGAGGCCCCATTTAGTCCACGTCGGGAAACAAGTAGAAGTAGAAGTAATATATAAGTGATTCCGATCAGTTACTGTATAATTTGAGGTTAATTTTTTAAGCCTCGTGGTTAGACTAAAGAATAGCAAATCAATTGGGCCGGGTTTTTACAAAAATGTCATATATAGATTACTAATATTTTAAGATAACATAATTTTGACCAATTTGATCAATCTAGTCGTGGACTAGCATGGATCCGATTTTGAAATCTGGTCGATAGCGTGGACCCGAAATGAAAATCGAGTAACGTCTCATATAACTTATGGAGGTTTTAACTTGAAACATTAGAGGGAGCAATCTCCTAATCTCAAGTCCCAAGGTCATCTCAGGTCCCGGCCCTGTTCCCTTTTCTTGTTCACATTTGAGTCCCATCTCAACTACACTAACCACGAACACGATCCAAAATCTTCTCCTATTGCAAACTGTATCTTAGCTCATAGCACAAAAATCCAATTCTATGAAGTCAAACACCCACACCCAATGTCCCTTTCATGTGCTCTAATCTTGACAAAGCCCTTCCTATCACAAATCATGGGAGGAAATATTGATAAGCACTAGAAAGATTCTATTTTATTGTGGCCAAGTAACCTAGCCGTCCAAACTCTCTAAAATACGTGTCATCAAGAAGTCCCCAGAAACCCCCCCCCCCCCCCCCCCCCACACACACACACACAAAATGAAATGGTATTGTCTAAGTCAGTTTTTAGCTTGGTGCAATGAAATGGTATTGTCTAAGTCAGTTTTTAGCTTGGTACAACGAAATGGTATTGCCCAAGTCATTTTTTAGCTTGGTGCACTATCAAAATGCCAAGAAGTAGCAATACTATTGCACCCATTTGCTGTCATTTTGGCACAACTTCAAGTCCAAATCATGAAATTAAACTCATCTCTTTGACCGATGCAATGAATGACTTAGATGATGTGACAAGTTTAGCAATTAGCAAACTTGATGCTCAATTTTGACACTAAAAAAGGGCATTGCCAAAATTTGGCATCACATTCGGCTCAAGGGTGGAGAGTGTTTTGCAATTAAATAATGTGAAATATGATTTTAGCATGAAATTTGGCACATAAGGCTGAACTAGCTCTAAAACATCAATCATTCATAGTGTGAGTGCGCGCGCGTGATGGAGATAGAGGGGGGAGAAAAAAGCATATTGGATCACTCCAACGTCCCTCTTTCACATCTTTCTTTAAGTCAAAACGTTTGATGTGTCAACTTGTAGCCAATGGATTACCCCAAGAGTTGCAACCTAATCGTACAGTAAAGACAACATGTGAAGAGGCACAAAAGAGGTTTAATGAAACACGTTGTCATTATAGGGGGGCATTAGAGGTGGGTCCCTTCACTTTTTTCTCTAATCTAAAAGGGTGAAGGAGGGGGCGGCCAGATGTAATAGTCCTTCGCTGGACGTGACCATAGGGACCATAGACCTACGGCAACCCCCCATGAAAGAGACTCGAAACCTATACGTGTGCACCGCCCCATCCAAGGCCGAAGAAAGCAATAGGTAGATCATGAGATTCAAATGGGAGCGAGGAGGTGTCGGCACACTTTGAACCCGTAACCACATAAGAGCCAAACCCAACGGGAGAAATCATCCCTCCTAGAGCTTACTATTTGTGTTGTTTTACTATTCTTTCTAGTAAAACAACTGGACACAACGGCTTCTGCGGTTGCAAATCAATGGAATCCAGCTTCAGTGTTAGTTTCTGATATGGCCAAAAACACTAACTCATACATGGTCCGAGAGGATGATCAGCCACACTGGGACTGAGACACAGCCCAGACTTCTATTAACAAAAAAAAAATGACCAGCATACTCCAAGTTCAGAGCATCTCGTTACTCATGTCAGCATTCTCACTCTGAAATAAGATTCAAATGCTGAAGATGAAGACTATGGTTGAATAAATATTGTCTGCTAATGCATTTAAGGCTCTGTTTGGCTTCGTTAAAATAAGTTTTGTATGAGCTTTTTTTGCACCAAAGAGTTCACTGGATCATATACAGTAGAAATGTTTTTTTTGACTAGTGTGCTTATGCGCACATTGACTTGTTCCCAGGAGACAAAGTGTTCTATGGACTGGCACTACTAGAGTTAGATAGCACCTCTCGAATATGAGACCTTGGAGGGATTGAACCCTTAAATCCGAAGCCTTGACCACCAGACATGAGAGAGAATGGAGAGGATCGGATCTCCATGGCAGCCATGTCTTTTTCATGTTAAACTGCACCTGTTCACCAAATGTCCAGCTGAGGTGAAGTATAGTAATCTAAAACTGTTGAAATTTGGTATAAGCAACCTCTAAAAGGAATACCAGCTCCAGCTTTCCTAATTTATCCTTACAAAAATATATTGGTAATTATTAAGGAGGCTACTAATATTAGGAAAGAAAACACACACAAAAAAAAGTGAAGGAATCATCTTTACTGAGTTCTCTGCTTTGAAATGACAGTACCCATATCATCTCATAAATTTTCTTCTGCTTGTACCGTTAGTCTTTTTTTTTTGGTCAAACGGAATTTCGTTAGTCTTTTGCTTGAGGCGGTGTTTGGATTGTGGATTTATAGGGATACATAGAGGAGAACGAAAAGGTTGATGGAGAGATAAGATGATATAGTGAAGAAGCTACTTTTATTTTATGATCCGAGATCCAAACCTAGTGTAACGATTTACGAATCCTTGACATGGACCAAGGACCATGACATAAGCACCCTTTAAATACAGACACACAAAGCTATATCAATATGGCCTCTTTGAAATGGTCTATAAAAACCAAGTCAGAGACTGAAATGGTCCAACAAAATAAAGCAAGTGTAGGTTCCAACAAGGGAGGAAGAGATGAGAGCTCTATCTGCCTTCTTCATCCTTTCCTTGTTTTTCTTGGTAACCACTCAGCTTTCCTGGAAAGCCACACCTTATTGTCAAATTACATGCATATGTACAAACACACACACACACACACACACACACACACATATATATGATATCAATTTGTGTATACATGTAGCTATGTTTATTTAAATCCGTCTTGTTTAGAGTTTATCAAGCATCTCATTCTAGTTCCTGAATGTTATTTCAATAAGAAAATCAAACACTCCTGTGAATTCTCCTTCTTCTTTTGCGTGCGGTCAGTTTTCCAGCTTCTGTGATGCAAGAAAAGATCCAACAGACTACTGGAATAGCATAATGAAAGGCGAGCCAATGCCTGAGTCAATTCAACAACTGGTACTCCATCTAGATCCGTCATCTCCATCCAAAGAGAAGATCAAAAAATGGCACTCATCTTCTGGTAGTGTAAACATGGACCACTTCAGAAAGGATTTCAATACAAGGCCAAATGCTATAATCTATCACAGCCACGGCGAACCTAAAAATTGAGGCCTAAGGTTCCCGATTATAGTAAGGCACAAAAGGAGCTGATACATATAGCCATGTCAATATCCCTGACTAACTTAGATCAATTATGCCTCTTTTCTGAGGGAGGTTGTGATTAATAGTGTATGTTTAGTTGAAATTTGAAATCATGTCTTGTTTTATAGTGGGAAATACCAATCAAAAGAATTTTGTCTTAGGCTTAGAAGATGCCTGTTCGTGTTTTGTGTCCCATGAGACTTTGCAACACCTGTTTTTTGAGTGTAGCTTCTCCAGCAGTATTTGGGAGGCAATTTTACACAGATTTCAGATTCAAAGGAGGGATGAGGCATTGGACATGGAAATTAATCGGGCTATTGGCTTCTGCAGAGGAAAAAACTTTAGGTTTCTGCTGTTAAGTTGGCTCTGGCTGCTGGGGTCTATCACCTCTGGATTGAGAGGACTACTAGTGTTTTTGGTGGTAGTCCTTGAAGGTCTGATAATGTGTTAGCTAGAATTGATGATAAAATTAGACTTAGAGTCTGTACTTGGAAGCAATTCCGGCTATGTAGCCAACGGAATACATCAAGTAGAGTTCTTGGGCCTGCTGTCCCCTAGTTTTGCTTGTTGTGAGGTTCGGTTTTCTTTGTATAGGTACTTGTATTGTGGGTTTATACTTAGTTTTTGAGTTGGTTGGTTATAAAATGTGACATTTACCAGAAAAAAGAGTGTAATTTGTCTCTGGTAGAATTCGTTGGCCTTCAACTGATCATCTCTACGAAGTTCTAAAATATTGAAAAAACACCGCCTGGGTATATTTTTCCCTGCCAGCCTTTGCTTTTGGTGCAGCCATCATCATTTTCCGTACACTAACACATATTCCAATTAATAACTGTGAATTTATTTTCTGATGTTCAGTGTTAGTTTTGGAAAAAGGAAGGCTTAATTAGAGATTTTGAGGAAAGAGATTATAAAGCGTTTTGCAGCCTTCTTTCCAGCCTCTCCCTGATGCTAGAAACTCTAGAACTGGGTCTAAGATATTTTGTGAGTCGACTGTGCTTGCCAATGGCTTTCATGGCTTCCATTCGTGGTATAATTTTTCCTGCTCTATCCCTATGTTAAGCATCCAATTCTTCATATGTGTCCGGAAGCAGACAACAGTGGCAATGACCTATTCAAGTGTTTTCCAGCATAGACATTGCTTGCGTATTACATCCAGACGTATTAGTAGACCTGTTACATGTTACCAAACCTGATGATAGTATCTGTTTATGAAACAAGAAGATGCTTTCAATTCCACGAGATAATGAAGCCAGACTTATATTACACCACATGCCCAGTGAAAGGCACTTGCACTCTGCGGTAGTGTTTTGTACACTAAAGTGATTTTGGAAAGAAATGGAATGATCATTCATTACAGCCCACATAAATAAAGTAGCATATCAGCCAACAAATTGGCATGTAAGGATTTTGGACTTGCAATATCAATATTTCAGTACATCAGCTGATACTATTATTGCCTTACTATTATATTGACCAATACATGGTCGTATGAGCAATACAGATACGCATCCTGATACCCCTATGAAGCTGGACAGAAAGCATGATTTCTAAAATGGTAATTCGAAAACGATCAACTGGTTCAAAAACATGTTAAAACCTCACTCAGTAAAAGCTATAACAGTGTAACAAAAGGAGATGCATTATTACCTTCTCTATGTATTCTTCATTCAGCTCAAGGCCAGTCTCCTTGTCTGCTTTAAGTTCCACTGCAACTACTTCAGGAAAAATTTCCATTAAACAATGCTCGATTCCCATCTTCATTCCCGTTACCCAACTTGGACAGGAGTCTCATGCTCCTTGCGGCTTCAACCTCATAAAATCGCCATCGATCTCGTGGAGACATTAACACCATCAGCAATTGAGATATGGTCGAATTTCATCCAACACAACCTCCACATTTTCTGCTGTCAAGCGAAACTCCACATCAGAATCTGGGGCAGCAACTGCCTCTACAACAGCAAACTAGCAAACAGGGTGGACTTACGAAACATCAGTAAAAATACCAATCTTTGTACCAAAAAGCTAAAGCATTAAAGACACATTATAAAATTTTTCCAAAAACAAATCAGATGCTTCTACTGTCCAAATGACAAACAACAGCGATCTTCTTACAAAAGTTTTCTATACGTTGGCGTGTAGAAGGGACAGCAACCCAAGTAAAACAGGAGCATAGGACAAGGCCTGTGAGAGGCTTACAAAGACCATACTGAAGTGGGGCAACAAAAACCAAGGCTCAATCATTGAATTCACTGAAAGAATCATATCTCAAACACAACTGTTGGGATGAGTTGTTTGAGGAAACCTATTTACACCAGACTTCTTATGTTTTCCTGGCCAAACCAGCCCCTCTTCCAAGTCACCATGATTCGAATATGGGAGTCCTACCATGAAAGTCGTGAGTTCATGAGTAATCATAAAAATACATATCTAGCCAACTAAATTTAAACTATCTACATGCTAACTAACAGACACGTTTTCAAGCATTCCTGATTTCAGCCAAAAATATAAGCAACGATAGAGTTTCGGCACAGCTTTATCTTACTGATGGCAATAGAATACATATCTAGCCAACTAAATTTAAACTATCTACATGCTAACTAACAGACACGTTTTCAAGCATTCCTGATTTCAGCCAAAAATATAAGCAACGATAGAGTTTCGGCACAGCTTTATCTTACTGATGGCAATAGAAAAGAAGCTGAGAACTAAAGATAAGCTAAGGAAATGGGGAGTTATTCCATCTTCATTAGCTCTTTGCTCCTTCTGCCATCAAGAAACAAAATATATACTTCACATCTTCTTTCTCTGCTCCTACTCTAGGCACATTTGGCAGCAGGTTTATCATCTAGGTGTACTCCGCAGTTTCAAGGCGCCAAGTCGGAATCATGTAAAATGATGGCGTACCAATAAGGCCTCATTTGGTGTAAATAAGCCACTTGCTTATTTTTGTCTTATTCATTTTTCTTTCAAAACTCTTAGTTATGCGCCAATTTTTTTTATATACAGTATATTATGGGTTTGTCTTGACGAGTGAAATCGGAAAAATAAAAAATTATGATCAAAACTCCAATTTTTTTAATAAAAATACAAAACTAAGCCCAAAAATGATCAATGTTACGTTAACTCTAACGAACTACAATGTACACCAGGCATACAATTTTTAACCAGACAGTTAAAACCATCTCAATTTACACAGCTCAAATTGGCAAGCAGATTTTCTCCTGATAAGAAAAACCAAAGCGCTCTGTTCTGCGAGAATCCACAGAAGTACATCTAAAGAAATGAATAGTGAAAGTTTTGGTGATAAAGACAAGAATAGCCACAAAAAAAAACAAATAATCCAAAAGATCGAGTTGGATGAAATCCATGGCCTAAATTGAATCGCGTACAATTCGGATAAAAATTGAGATTTTGCATACTTGAAATGTGACAGGCAATTTGCAGAGAAATGACGGTCGTTTGTGACCGAAGACGTAGTGAGATAAAATATGCATGCACAGAGGGAGAGAGCTCATAGAGAGAGAGAGAGAGAGAGAGAGAGAGAGTAAATGGGGACGACGAACTGTCAGAGACGATCTTCCTCACCATTGGGGCGACTGAAAGGACGTCGGCCGGGTTTCTTCAGACCTCGCCTCTTCAAACGCTGGAGGTCCATGAAAACGACGTCGTCGAATTTCGTTCAGTCTTCGCAGCTCTAAACTGAGAAGTCCTACAAGACATGTAATTGGTAAATTGCAAACTCGTTCTGGGTTTATTTGTTGATCGGGAATGTTCAATTGGTAGAAATTGTCAAAACCTCATACCTCGATGAAGATCATGTTCATCGGATTTCAATCGATACATAATCGGAGACGATTTGTGTGGATTTATTATTGTGAAAATAGATTTTGCCACACTTGATGAAACCCACTTTATTGAAAACGACACGTGTCTCTTTTAAAGAACTCATTCCAGGACCTACTAAGTCGAGTTGGTAAAATCGCAAACTCGTGCAGGGTTTATTTCTTGATCGAGACCGTTGAAGTTGTAGAGCTTGTCAAGAAGATAAGCTTCGTCAAAGATCGAGTCAATCGGATATCGATTGATACATGATCGGAGATGATTTTGTCAAATTTATTTTTCTGAAAATAGACTTGGCCACACTTGATCATACCTACTTCAACACGGAATACAAATTCACTCCTCCGAGGGAAAGGAAGCAATGGGAGGAAGGAATTGGCGGGAATCGGGATCGATCTCAATTCCATTGTAACAGACAGGTCTCTTCTAATCTTCCATTGTTTGATTCTGTATACTAGCTTTTCATTGTTCTTAATCCGCTGATGAAGGTGTATTGGCACCCGTTAAAATGCAACAGTTGACGATTTTTTAGAGAATTTTGAGGCTTGAATTGAGTGGATCGATCCCAAGCCTTTTTTGGCTTTGGCTTCGAGTAGCATATTTGTCTTGATGCTTTTGATTTCTTCAACAAATCTCTAACGTAACTGTGATGATGATGCCTTGTTTGGATGGTGTTATGAAAAATTTTGAGTTTGGTTGTTGGGTAATGAGTGAAAAGAGAAATTTGGGTAATAATTGAGAGTAGGGGTAATGAGTGAAGAGAGATAGAGAGAAAAATGAGAATAATGATTAAAGAGTGGTGAGAAAGATGAGAGTAACGATTGAAAATAGGGGTAATGAGTATTTTTGGAGTTAGATTTTTTTTTTTCCAAAATGCCATCCAAACAATTCTTGTGCATCTCCGACATTTGGTGATGGAGGCAGTCATAATCTGCCTTCTAACCAAACCAAACCAAATCAAACCGAGCATTGAGTCCCTATCCACCGGGTTCGGCTACATGAATCCTATTTTTCCTATATTTTGTCTTCTATCTTTGGAATTTTATGCGAGTCGTGACAGTATTAAGTCTCCCAGTCCTATCTTGAATGTAGTGAGCCCTCTTCTTCGAACGAATGATGTCAGTTTATTTTGTATATTCAAAGATGTCTTCTTAATGGTACCAGACATATAAGATGTCTTCAATTTTTTGGTACTCTAGGTGAAAAGGGAAGGCCTTCCTTAGAACATCGTTTCCACAATTCCACTCAGCACTTCCAGTGGTTTGATAAACTCAGGAAACATAACACAATCAGCCATTGTATTATACCAGGTAGAAACCAAATACGGCTTATTAAGTAGAAGAACCAGAACGGAAAATGAAAAAGGGAAGCCAAGTTAGCTGTCTTTTGGTATGAAACTATTTCTTCGGGGAAATGCGAAATGATTGATGTCTATAGGCCATATATTGTCGTACCCAATGATCCTGATTATTTCACTTTATTACACTCTTGATCATAGAGTACTTAGCATAACACGATATCTGATTCTATGGACACAAGCACTAGTAAGATGCTAGAACAAGGAGAATGAATGATCACACTCCAACTGATAACTATAAGACTAAGATCAAACTAGGATGCAATCCACACGAGATTATCAGCTGGAAAGAAATGACAGACTGGTTTGGACCCTGGCTCAATCTCCAGCACCCGAAAGGACACATGATTTGGACTCCACTCAGACGTGTCCAGGTGGCAAACAGCAACAGCTTCCACTCTGTCTCCATTATCACCACCTAGCAATACCTTGAACACCTTGCTTTCACTCTCTTGGTAGTGGCAGTAGAAAATTGCATAGGGGTAAGGCATGGTGTGACATGCCACCATTTTTGGAGCTGAAATTTCTTCTGGTTTTTTCAAGATAGTGTAATTCTGCAAAAGCATTGTTGATTCTGTGAAGTGGGTAGTGGATAGAACTTGGAATTGGGAATTGAATCTGAATATTTCATTTACAAAATCAAGCATCGATTCCAAGGATGTGGCACATAACTTGGACTCTCCCTTTATTGGTTTCATCTCACATCCTCTAAGTGTATCTTCCATGGCTTTGGCTTGTGGAGAGGCTTGTGAGAAGGAAAAGATTTGAAGAAGGTTTGGGAGTGATTCTAGTGAGAAAGGAATGGAATCGGATTCCTCTCTGGGTAGGAAATGAGGAGAGGTAGAGGGGTCTCTCTTTGGGAAGTAAACTGGAAGTCTTTTTCCCACCTTTAGGTCTTCTATAAAGAAGAACACCATGAGTTGAGGGTCCATGTGATCCATGTGTGATGATGGATAGGCATGAACATGTGGCATATGATATTTTTCATTAGCATCCATACTGTGGAGTCGTAAAACGTTCATACCCATAGGGATATCCTCATTCAGTGGGTGTCTTATAGCACTCATCTTATTGTTCCCATTATAGCACTGCACAACAAAAACTAGCATATTAGCAAGTTCTATATCCGTAGCATCGTACAAGTCAAAAAAAAAAAAAGTTAGAAAGCATCCAATTCATTCAAACTAAAATTAGAATATGAGAACAAGTTGTTTAAATGTTCAATCCAATGATCGTATTTAGAATCGTTCATTTGGTCTAAATTCTCTTGAAATTTCAAAAATAAAAAATAAAAAATTGTATGTAGTCTAATTCTTTTCATCTTTTGGAGTGTTAAGTTCAAACTTCTCCATCTGCAATCATCATTTCATCAGAGAGTCAGAGTCACTTGGGGATCCCAGAAATAACCCCTCGTTTTTCTCTCCACTTGTTACTCCCATCTTTATATATCTCCACTTATTATCCCGAAAACCTCCCTCAAAACCTTTACCGAACAACCTCAAAGAATTCCAAGTTTTGCATGTTTCTTAGAAGTATATTTATCAAAGTAGCAAGAACAAGAAGAACTGCAATAGATAAAGGAGTGAATCAAGCACAGCTTAGAGATTACCATCACAAGCAGTAGACAAAGGAATATGCTCCTTGAAACATATCCAATTCCCATCTTCCTTTTTCCCTTGAAGCTCCTATGAGTTTCTTTCCTCCTTCTAAGGCCAAAGGAAACACTACTAGACTTGAAATCTAAGGCAATCTTTTGATTATCCTATGAGTTGCTCTACATTTTAAAATTTAGATAAACCTTTTGTCCACTACACTGGTTTAGTATTTTACTCGGGGGGGGGGGGGGGGGTGGGGGGTTTGTGTGTGTGTGGGGGCATGCAGATTCAACTTGTTTGGTGTAATGTTGTTATACCTTTTTCATTTTCTTTTAACATTTGGCTAGCTACTTGTTACCTTACCATTCTCCTATACAATTATTTACTTTTCTTGTTCTCATCCTTTTGAAATTCCACATGCATCTGTACTACAGCATTCTGAATTTTAATTTTGATGTTGCCGAATTAAGAATAAAACACACGACTATTCTGTAGTGCGCAATGAAAGTGACACGGTTTCGTAGTTAATTATTGGTAGCTCAAACTTTGATCATTTACCTCAAATCTTTCTTTGATCATTTACCTCAAATGTTTCATCACAGCAAGATATCAAATCCAAGTGAAAACTCCCTTTTTAATATTTAAACTATAGCTGCAATAAAATACAATATCCATTATCCAAATAATTAAGTTATCAAGATAAGCCTCTTAGACTCTAGCTCATAATGCAAAATAAAGAACACAGATGGTTCAACTATCTTATCTGGTAATAGCATCTGTATAATTGTTCCAAGATAGCCTGGCCTCAGCTTAAACACAGCCAATGTACTTTTGGACCAACATTGTGGTTATGGAACTTATGATCCGTTTTTTGATAACTCGATATCAGCCAATTAACCGACTAATCCAGAGGACCAATCCTTCCGTTCACTAGCAGGGGCACAATAAAATCCTGGACAATGTAAATATTGATAGCACACGAGTAGGTTATCAGGACTCCTGCTGAGCCAATCCTTGGGGTTATGAAGCTGATGATCCATGCTCCAATAATTCTCTGCATGTGGATTGCAGGTATGCTGTCACCATCTTATCTTATAATAGAAAAAAAATATACTTTATCAAGGCAATAATAGCCATAGAAAAATAAATCTGACGGATCACGAGATTTGTACCCCAACAAAAACAAGTGTTATTGATGCTTTTCGTCTACAATAACGGACTGTTTAGAGCCAACGTGAATCCTGTGGTTTCTATTCCACCAAACAAATGTGGTCATCAATTTCCTTGTCGGTCTATATATAGCATGTGGTCTTAGAACCCTTTTGGAAAATTAAGAGAACTTGAAACAGCTAGAAATGGGATCACTTTTTTCTTTCTTCATTCTCTTCTCACTTGTCTTGGTAAGACTAAGAATACCCTAATGAGTCCATAACTAGCTATGTATAAGTACACTTTGAGTCAACTTGGATTATCTCATACAAATTTATAGATAAGTTTGCATTCATTATGATACGGAGCGGGCCTCATTTTGAAAGGAATGCAGTTCAACTGTCACAACATTCTGAACGCTTTTTTGAAACAATTTAGCCGTCCTTGTCGTTTTCATGACTGACTAATTGTTTTGTGCATCTTCATTCTGCAGTTTGGGAGCACCATTGATGCAAGACCAGACTCCGGAGAATACTGGAAAGGCGTTATGAAGGATCAACCCATGCCAGAAGCGCTTCACGGCCTACTCCCTCGGGGATCAGTCTCCGCCCGCTCCACCACCGCAAAAACCAACTGTCACGTATCAACGGAAGCGACAAACAACGACCAAACTGCTAAAACTTACACAGAAGACTTTGAACCGAGGCCTAGTGTGACTGGCTATCACGACGATAGTACCAAACTCACTGGAGAGAAATCCTTTGCCAACGACTTCGAGCCACGGCCTAGTTTGACTGGCTACCACGACGATAGTACTAAACTAACTGGAGAGAAATCCTTTGTGAACGACTTCGAGCCAAGGCCTAGTGTGACTGGCTACCACGACGACAGTACTAAACTAACTGGAGAGAAATCCTTTGCGAACGACTTCGAGCCGAGGCCTAATGTCTCAGCTTACCCTAATGATGCTGGTCTGAAAGAGAAGAAGTCCTTTACGAACGACTTCGAGCCGAGGCCTAATGTCTCAGCTTACCCTGATGATGCTGGTCTGAAAGGGGAGAAGAAGTCTTTTGTTAAAGATTTTGAACCAAGGCCTAATATTTCTGTGTATGATGATTAAGGACAATCTATGATAAGTGTATTAAGATTAGTTAATCTGGATTGGTGAAGCTATGTAAGATGCATATGGTGTGTGTTTATTGTGAGGTGTGTAGCGTGAAGAGAGTGATTACTACGTTTATGTATGGAAAAAATAAGGAGCTTGTGATGGGTGATTATTTGATCAAATAAATGTACAAAGTTTTGATTTTTCCACTCAGATGTTTAGAGATCATCTATTTCTAGTTTTCTTTCTTTTTCTTTTGATCGGTATCTATTTCTAGTTTTTGCTGATATTCAAAAAAAAATTATGAGAAATTGTTCAACCAGCTTGATTCACACCCCAAATTTGGTTGTGCCACTTGTGTTTGTGTGTGAGAGAGGAGAATAACTCGGTGGCTAATCCGGAGCACTAATTGCATCATTCACTAGCTAGGAGGGGCCACTATAGAGGGGCTATTTAAAGCCGGAACATAGCCCCTTATATATGGAGTCCAATACACAAATTGATATCATGCGAGTGAGAGTCGAACCCCAAATCAAAAACTTTCTGAAGCCCCTGGTTGTCAAGGGATTACTATTGCGTCATCTGGGGTAAGGGAGAGATGCAGCATCTAAAAACTATTTGTGGAAACAAAGAGGCTAGGTATTCCATCAAGCCAGTAGTGTGATTTACCATATGGAGTTGGAGGAACAAGGCAGACAAAATCCCTTCATTACTTTATTTTTTTTTCATCTTAGGAAAATTAATTATACTTCTACATGTAGTTTTCCAAAACACATAACCTATGTGGTTCCAACTTAAAATGAGCTAATAACCCTCTGTAAATGGCTTCAAATCGATCGACCAAAAAAAGTGTCATGATCATATAGAATAGTACAGGGTAATACGAGGATATAAAATATGTGTATATAAAGTATAAACTGTAGATTCAACTCAAAAGCTTCATCTCTTTCCAATGTAAGAGACGAAATTATTTACGTAAACACATTATTTTTTAGTTTGAAATTATCCTCTTAAAAAATACTCCGTAAGTACTGTACTTTAAGGGAGTTGTAGGTGGATTATGGCTTTAAAGCACCGATTGGATTGTGGATGAAGGAGGGGCCAGGCCCACCCCATGACTTTCCATTGTCCCTATCCTGTTGGTCAAGGCCATGGATTTAGGATTTTGTTCTCCCATGAAGTCTCAGGTTTAAAATTTTTTTAAGTGTATCACCGCCTTTACGGATGCTGAACAGTTTATCCAATGGTTAATTTAAGATCATGGAATTAATTGAGGTGTGGGCATGGTACTCTGGATGCATGTTATCCAAAAAACCTGACACCACCAATTAAGATCTACAAACAAACAAATCCCATAGATTACAGTACTGTTTGCTCCCCTAATTAATTTGGGCAGATATTTCCTTGACGAGGTCGGGCCGCCGTCGGCTCCTAGGCTAAACAAACTGTACAAAAAAAGCCAACGAACGTTAAAGCCTCTTGTGATCACTGATCAACAACTCTTAATAATAGCCTCTTAATATTCTTTTTTATTTAATTTTTTTATACTTCAGACTCGTAGGGGTGTGCACAGGTCGGGTATGGCCCGCAACCCAACCCCGACCCAACCATGTTGGGTACGAAAAATATAGGCCTGCAACCGAACCAATTGATGGTATAGACCCGTCCGCGAGCCCGATTTTTTTCCGTCCGGTCGGGTTGGTCGGGTCGGGTCTGACCCCGCAGGTAAAAAACGCACAGACGCGAAATCCGAACCGAAACTCATTTTTTTTAACAGAACCCAACCCGTACCCCGACCGAAGCCTATGTTCGGAGCCGCCAAAGACCCTTTGGGTCGGGTCTGGTCGGGTTGCGAGTTTTTTGCACACCCCTACTTCAGAGTGTCCAGATCAGTACTTTACATGCATTTGCTAGTCCTAAGAACCACGCATTTGCTTAGAACCACGCTAAGAACCAATCCTACCATGTATTTGCTGGTCTATGAGAGTTTAATTATCACTCGGGAATTTAAACCTTGAACTTTCTTTTCCAATATTTTTGAAGACTGATGGAAAATCATGCATGGGTACGTCCGGAATTAATATATACCACATGAGCAAAACCCGGGCGCCGATGATCGAATGGGGGATATACTACTTTCTCAATCTTTGTGTACTCTTGTTAGTCCTTTTTCCTTTTTGTTAAAAATTCCATATCTGGAGATCTCCATTCGGCATTCACTAGCTAGCGGATTTAATTTAAAGTCAGAATAAAATTTGGATGAACTGTCAGCACAAAAATTAATAGCATGTGCATGGAAGTACTAATCTATGTTTCCAAACTAGTAGGATAAACTCACATCGAATCCGTTTTTAAAAATGGGAAAAAAAAAAAAAAACCCCCTTGATATCTAAACGAAATACAAATTTTTTTTTTTCCCATTGTCTAAGACTTATGAAAATAGGGGGCCTGGTAATGATAACAGCCTCAATAGGCATTCCTTCATCTTTTGTAGCGTACGTACAATTAGGCATGAATATTGAATTTGGAATAGAAGGGAAATTAATATGTATGAGCACATGTTTATTTTTGTTACGCGGCTACTCAAACATGTTCACGTGCACTTTCTTTTTGTTTTTAGCAGCAAAAAAGAGAGGAGTATTAATAGTTGAAAACAAATTATAAAGATTAAAAAAACCTTACGTACAAGGTATCAATATCAAGAAAGAGCATACCCACAAAGTTGACACCTTCTAACTCTAAAAATCAGATGCGGCCAAGATCATAAAGTTACCCATAGAACACACCTCCCCCTATATAACAAATAGCCAACCATGACAATATTCACTTTCTTATGACAAGTAGCCAACATTTTCACAGTTTTTGCCCGTTTCAAAATTGATGATGGAAGAGGTTACAGACTGGAAGAACAGGATTGATGAATGAAATCTTTGACAAACTTCACTTCTATTTTCACGAGCAAGTGGTAAAAATGGTAAAAACCCCCCACTGCGGTGATTGTAGCTAGCCCAAACGAATTGTTGTTCACGGAATCGACGAAAACTCACAAACGGTGGAAAAGTGGTTCAAAAACCTCCCCAGAATGAAGGAAAAGTTAACAAAACTTCACTTCTATCTCCATGAGCAAGTAAGTGGTGAAATAAGGGTCATCATTTAGCTTGAAGGCTCGTTGCCCGCTCAAAGCCCGCCCGGCCTACGGGCTTTTACCCGGTCTGAGCCCGTGTAACGGGCGGCCCGGCCCGTAGTTTGTAATGGGTGGGCTTGGGCCTATGAATTTTTACTCGGCCAACCTGTAGGCCCGGCCCGGTAGCCCGCCCGTGGTACTTGCCCACGGGCCCACCCATTAGCCCAAAATCCCATAAAATCCTTTCTTTTTTCCCTTGCCCAAGGAAATTTAAGCCCGTCCACTAGCCCGCCCAGCTTTTGGCCTGCTCGTTGGCCCACCTCATTTTTGGCTCGAAAGCCCGTCAATTGGGCTAGCCCGTGGGCCGGGCTTGGGTTTCAATTTATGGTAAGTAGCCCGGCCAGTCCGGCCCGAAAAAAGTAAAAGCCCGATCGACCCAGCCCGTGGGCGGGCTTGGATAGTGACTTGGCGGGCTGGCCCGGCCCGATGATGATGCGTATGGTGAAAATTGTAAGAACCCAACTGCTGTGATTGTAGCCCAAACGAATCACAGCTGGACCAGAGCCTACTCCAAAATAGTGGGCCAAGCACATGGAATTTATGAACTATGAAATGAATCACTTGACCTAGTGGATTCGTTTGCAGTGATGAGCTTGTAACTTTGTTTTCACCTGTGGTCCATACATTAGGCCGAAACGCAGTCCTTCATGCGTACCGTGAAAGGCCGATTGTCAGTTGGTCCGGAGTTTTCTGGCTAGCACGTGGAATCGTCACCGCGAAAACATTATTCTTTCAATGCCACTACTTGCGACGCTATTGTCTAGTATAGTGTAGTTGTCTTTCATTATGAATGATTTTTGGTTGGCACAAATAATTGCTAATAAGTTGTTAAATATTCTTGTTGGATTGTCTCCCCAATTGCAAGAAAGCTTATCGGGACATCTGATTATTAAAAATAAAAAAGGTCAGTTGCATCTATCTAATGAAGTAATTAATACTGGAGGCTAGGCACTTGTTCTTGTATTTAATTAGTTCATTTTTTACTTTGATGAAAGGAATAAGTTCGTTCTTGGCTGTATTCTTTATTTTTTCTAATAAATTTCTTGCAGCGCCATCCCTCCAAAGTCCAAAGCAGTTGTCAATAACATAAAATGATTCCGATCGCCCTAGCTAGCCCATAGGATCTTAATAAATGTTGTAGAATGTCAGATCGGTTGTAATCGTTGGCAGAAAAATGATGTAAGGTGTTGTTCCACTTAATTTTTAGCAAAATAAGT
This sequence comes from Rhododendron simsii, assembly GCA_014282245.1. NCBI lineage: Eukaryota > Viridiplantae > Streptophyta > Magnoliopsida > Ericales > Ericaceae > Rhododendron > Rhododendron simsii. Next base: position 30,998,295 of record CM024963.1, read on the forward strand.
TAGGAAAATGAATTTCACACTCCCTTTTTTTATAATGGCATTTTATATTTTGTCTTTTGTGAATCTTTTATGTGTATTTTTTTCACTATAAGACAAACAAAAAAAAAAAAGTAGTGCAATTATCAAATAGGTGAGTGTAAATATCGTTACCCAATAAGTTATTTTTGTTCTTATTTGAATGTTTTTCGTATTTGTTAGTTTTGCACCAAATTTTTCTGAATTGTTAATTTGTCCCGACGAGAGGAATTGAAAAGGTAAAAAAAATTTACTTTAGACCAAATATTTTAAAAATGACCACTTTTCAGCACACAAAAAAAAAAACTTAGTTATTTCTTAAAATAATTGGGTAAAAGTAAAAAAAATTACTTTCCCGATTCGTTTGATTAGGATGAATCAATATTAATCCTCAAAAGCTTGGCACACAACTAACAAAAGCGAAAAATTTGTGAATAAAGGCAAAAAATGCTAAAAGTTGAGCAGAATGGAATCTAAGCATCCACAATGGTTGTTCGGCTAAATAAGCCACTTGACTTATTTTTTTGTACTGATTCAAATTTTTTTCGCATTTGTTAGTTTTTTGTCAATTTTTTTTTTTGGAGATTATTGCTTCTTCATGACAAGAGGAATCTAAAAAGTAAAAAATTATGATTGAAATCTAATTTTTTTAAATAAAGACAAAAATAAGCCAATATTTTCGTCTTTATTCAAAAAATTGGATTTCGATTGTAATTGTTTACTTTTTAGATTCCTGTTGTCATGAAGAAGTAATAATCACCAAAAAATTGACAAAAACCTAAAAAATGCAAAAAAAAAAAATTGAATAAGGACAACAAAAAATTAATAATAAAAATTAAAAGATTGCTAAAGTTGGCAACATGTGCTTAAAAAAAATGCTCACATTGTCATTGTAGTCTTCAGTTGGTTATTCATCAACCTCCATGGCCTTAACTCGAGAATCATACTCAGAAGGAAATGTATCCAAATCTTTGTTCACCCCAACCAAATCCCCAGGTTTTAGCTTAACAGGATCCAAAAACCATCTCTCTCTCTCTTGAATTTTTTTGGGTTCACTGACCTTTACATTTCTGAACTGTCAATATAGTTTCAAGACCAACCTTCAAGCCAATAGACAAACTCAGTATAGTAAAGTGTATAACATCAATCCAACTAACCACAGCAATGTCATATAATACTAAGAGTAAAATGTACGTACTGCATCACACTCACACAATCTCTCTAGATCTCTCACGCACCAACCGATCAAATTAATGATATGTCTCTCTCTCTCTCTCTCTCTCTCTCTCTCCTAGAGATATGATGAAGCTCCTGAAGCCGTAGGGGGCGCCAATGGCGCTGCAAAGGTATTGGGCGCTGTGCCCTCTCAGCGCATCACCCAAAGAACGGCTCATGCGGTGGCATGTACAAATAGAGAGGCATGTGTGGCAAAAACTGAAAAGAAAAGAACATAATGTGAGAACAAATAAAAGAGCATAAATTGCAAAATACTCTTGTAATAAAAGAATCCAAGCCCTCATCAGCTTTTTCTTCCAATTGTTCTTGCATGTGTTGAGGTGTGGGTAGTTTAGGTATTTAATGTTTTTCTTATTTCACGCAATAATCTGTACTTCCTTCTATGACCGATCGTGGTTCCACGGGATTTACTCAATGAATTGCACTCTCATTCCCGGATATTACTGAAATTATATACAAGGGTTACTACTTGATCGCCACACAGAATACTCTAAGAACTGTTCGAACGGCACCACAAAGTCCTCTTCTGATCGAAGAAGAACTGTTCAAATGGTTGTGGATAAAAGATTTTTGGGAAGGATAGAGAAGCAGTCATGCGATTTGCTAGGTTAGTTTGTGTTCTTCAATTGTGTACTTTTAGTCTCAAATTTGTTTATTTTTCAAGTTCTGACTTTCTAATTCGTTGCTTTTACACAGCTATTCCTGTTGTTCATGCTCTCTGCTACGTTTGAACTAGATTTAATGGTTTGGTTGGAGTCTGGATCAGATATGGTTTATGTTTCTGACCTAGCTTTTTCTGATCTGTTTATCCTCTGTTTTGTTGTGACAGTTAAAAGATCTCTCTGAATATACACTTTCCAACGTACAGTACATAGATACAATCAATCAACTACTTGTATTTCCAGATTCCGTAGCTAGAGGTATGGATGCAATCAGATGCTTGAATTTTCTCTTTATTTTTCTAACAATTAGTTCTTTAGAAGTAGTATTTATTTGTTGTTGTTGCTGTGGATGTTTGAGGAAGCTTTGATAAGCTTGTACTTAATTCACTGTTACTCAAGGGCGGAAGTACACCCACCATGGGTGGGCTGTAGCCCAAGTTCACTTGAGAAATCCTTAAAAAAAATTATAAATATCTAGTTTTTACTGGTAGTAGAGTCACGATTTTGATATGAAGGGGGCCGGCTTAATAGTTATAACTTTTTTATCGGAATGATACTTATTATATCATAAAGTATTTGCTTTCCAACACATCAAATTTGTACATTAAAATAATTTTAGCCTAATATAGTTAAAGTATACTTAACATTTTGCTTTTTTCTTTATGCTATTTCAACAGTCACGTATTTATTTTTTATTTATGAAAAAATTGAGAATGAATAACTGATTTTTTATCAAATTAAACAAAAATTATTAAGATTATAAGTACCTACATGAATAATTATCGATAATATTCAAAATCAAGTATATAAAATATAAAAAAATTAAAACTCTAGGTCGGGACCACGGGCCCAACATAGCTTCGCCCCTGGTTTTGGAAGCTCTAGAATATCCTTGTGAAGTATGTAGAGTTTTTTGTGAGAATTAATCAGATGTGTACGTAGTTCCAGAATTATCCCTAAAAATATCTTTATATTATACTTGAGCTTTTCAATGTTTCCATGAAGTAGTATAAATAGGAATAGGTTCTAACCATTTTGTACCAAGCCAAAAAAGATTGAGTTCAAATATAATACCAACACTCTCCTCCCCTTTTTAATATTCTCCCTCCTCCAAAAATCTTGAACATATTTTAACATACGCAATATGTATTTGATACAATTTATACAATTGAAAAAAAAATTTGCCCACCCGAAATGTTTTTTTGATTAGCCCAGGATAAAATCAATTCCTAGTTTCGCCCTTGCAGTTTAAGTTACAGTTTTCCTACCCACATATGCCTTTGTTCCATACGAAATGTATGCTAAGACACCTATTCATTCTTCAAAGCTCCATATCAGTCTTCAAACACCGTAGCAATTGTGGCTTTTGGCCGAGTGATGCTACTCAGAATCCTAGGTGCGGTGATGTGCAACGAAAACTATATACTGAGGCTAGAAATTTTGAATTGGTCCCTCGCTTCGTCATTGTCGGGTTTTACACACCACTGGTTAATTTTTGCACCGTATAACATAAGGCACTCAACCAGATATGGGATGACAATCAAGAAAAAGAAGAAGGTAATAACAACCAGTATGATTGCATTTCCTCTAGTAGCTTCTTTTGCTTTTTTGGGAATTTGTGGGTTATTGGAAAAAGTGTTCTTGGGTATTGATGGGCAATCACAAAGAGGGGCTTTGGGGGGTTGACAGAAGGAGGGGAGTATAGTCTCAAATTTGAACTGTGGACGGAAGATGCCCGTGGCTACGGAGGTTATGGCTGTGAAGCCTAGTTGTGCTTAGTGCTGAGAACATTATGAAAGTCATCCAAGCAAATTTTTCAGACTTCTTATCCATTACAATTAATTACGGGTTGAACAATCAATCTTCTGAACTCCTCTCTTCTTGATAATGAACTCCTCTCTTCTTGACAATGATGATGATACTTCTTGAATTTTTCCCGCTCTTTTTTATCAAAAAACACACCAAGCGGCAACAAGCAACACTACAAATAAACAAGTCCAAGTCGAAGAACTCAGGCCCACGTAATTATACATGACTCCCTTTTATGCATAAGATTAAGGCTAGGGAAAATGACGGCCCAGGACGTGTTTTGATAATTAATACCCATCAAGAATATGCTGGAAACATTTGTTAATGCTGAAAATGTCCTTAGCGGGTATTAATTATTAAAACACGTCATTGGCCGTCATCTTCCCTAAGATTAAAAGTTTTGAACCGTTCTAATGACACAGACCTTTTTTACACAGACTTTTTGTGGAGCCTGCTTTTGGGTTTCACACAAATGATTCAATCCGTTGATTAATTTATAAAATATTTATTCGAGAAACCCCATAAAAAATCAACTCAATAGAATATTTGTAACTGCTTGATTCAATCTTTCAATTTTTCATTCAGAATCTCGAATAGAATTCTAAATGTAAAAGTTATAAGATTGGATCAAACACTTTTTCATTCAGAATCTCGAATAGAATTCTAAATGTAAAAGTTATAAGATTGGATCAAACACTCACACATATCCTATTGAGCTGATTTTTGTTGGGTCTTTTGAAAAAATATTTTAAAATTGATGAATGGGTTAGATTAATTTGTGGAACTCCAAAGTGGACCCCACAAAACATTTTTGAAAAATCTGTGTAAAAAATGTATCCGTCCGAAATGTTTTCGCAAAGTTTTTCTATTCTTTCAACTCCTCGGACAGAAAACTTCACCTTTAGGCCCCATTCTCTTGAATTTAACTTAAAGTTAACATAAATCTGAGAATTGTCATTATTTGAATTTTTTTTCGCAGTTGTTAGTTTTGTGCCAAATTTTTGTTGGTTATTGATTCGTCTCAACGGGAGGAATTGGAAAAATAAAATTTTTTATACTTTAACCCAAGTATTTTGAGAAATAACCACTTTTTAGAAAGAAAAAAAACTGTCATTTTTGCGCTAAAAATAGTTATTTCTCAAAATACTTAGGTAAAAGTGTCAAAAAAAAGTGGATATTTCTCAAAATACTTGGGTAAAAGTGCCAAAAGTTTACTTTTCCGATTCCTCTCGTCGAGATGAATTAATAACCCACAAAAAATTGGCACAAAACTAACAAATGCAAAAAAAAATTCAAATAAGGGCAGAACTCTCTGATTTAAGTTAAGTTCAAGAGAACGAGACCTTACAATAACAGAACATTTGAACCTATGAGAAAATATTAAATTGCAATTATTAGGCCATAACCACAAAGTCAAGAATTATGGCCGATGAAAATCGCAAAGCAAGAATTATGGCCAGAAGTTTAGAAAGATGGGACGGCCTAAGACGGATGCAAACAATGAGTAATAAAATTTACGAAAATAAAAGAATTAGTAGATAAATGATTTTTTCAAAGCCAAATGCATGTATTCGACAAGGAAAAAAACCATACAAATACTAATTTCTGATCCTGTTTTCTCTCTTTTGATCTCTAATTCATCTTCTTCCATTTTATTGTGTGTTCATGAAAGAAGATTAGAGTTGCAAAGGTAAAAAATGCATAAAACTTATCAAGGAACGCACCACATGGGATCATTTTCCAAGGGGCTCTACATGAAGATAGCCGCCCGTGATCTGCATTTTGTTTTTTCTTTTTTGTTTCCTCTGATTGGGTTGGGCCTGTATCCCTTAAGTGTAAAATAGGTGGTTTGGGTATTAAAATGGGCCTTTAGTGTTGCTATACCTAAAAAGATTAGACATATATAATGGGTGCTCAATAAAATAGGAGGTCCTATTTTTTACATATTTTTGGGAGCTTAAGGTACGGGCCTCTTGGGCCTTAGCCCAAAGCCAGCCCTGACCCCGCAGAAAACGGGAAATTCCTCTCACAAAAAGACAAATAGAAGCATATTTGCTAGGATCCGAACGGAATTCCTCAAAAGTCCGAAAATCCGCTAAAGTAAATTTTAATTCACTTGAATAGTGCATCAAAACAGCGCAAATTGGCACAAACAACCTCATATTGACCCTAACATATTCCACGAATATGCCGAATCGAAGGACCCGATTGGAAAAATCAAACAAAAAAAATGTTGAAACCCATGAAATTGGGTTTAACGTTCCTTTATATGGGGGTGTGGACTCTGCTTGGAGCAGGATGTTATGGGCCCATGCTGCCAAATGTACTCACAGCCCAACGAGATCGGATCCCCTGTCCGACTTTCCTGTCCCACTCTTCTCGCCGTTGGTCTCGCAGATCAACGGTTGAGATGAGCCGAACACGTTTTGCTCCAAAACGACGTCGTTTCGTTTTGGAGCAAAACGTGTTCGGCTCATCTCAACCGTTGATCTGCGAGATCAACGGCCGAGAGAGACTCGGACAGGCGTCTGTCCGAATGTCAGTCGGACAGGGGATCCGAGGTGCAGCCCAACAGCTTCAACTGAAATAGTACTTCTAAGAAATGCAATTGTACCTGGAAAAAATAAAGGTAGTTCATTCATCAGTTATTTACGAGAAAATACAGTAGGGTAGGAACCCGAACTCCTGATGGGCTAGCCAGTAGTTGGGTTCTTACAATGCATTGCCCAGTTAATCAAAAGGGGTTCAATCCCTATCCCACCCAGTCTTCATAATTTGTTTCATGAACAATTGTATCCCTAAAGCAATGTCACGGTTGACCCAGTTACGCGTGCAGGGGAAGTATTTGTGTGGTTTGATTCACCTAATTCTCATGCTAGATACTTAAGTAGTATATTTCTAGAGTGAAATGGTGTTTACATATATAGCACTGTTAGCACCGAGTACTTATGCATAAAAGGGAGTCATATATAATTATGATTTCCACTCAACTACATTGTTTCATCAAGAAATACTTGTATGAATGAAAGATATGTTGTAGTTCAGCTATAAGTCTACCAAGGCTATACGGGCATACTGTTGGCTAAGATATGTTACACTTAACTGAGTACATAAACAGCTGATGAAATCTTCCTACGTACTCCGCCAATTTAAATTAATATTTAAATTAATAGGATTGCACATTCAGATCAGTTCAATTTCAATAGATAACTTAAAAGGATTATTTATGTTCCTTTAATACCTCAAATATCACGATTCTCACTAGCTTGACCATACATGTTTACAAAGCAGTAATTTTGCACTCTGCACTTCCAACAATGCAATCTTGTGAAGGAAGGTTAATCCCCGAAGGGTTCAGAAGGTATTGGCTCATACGCAAGGAACCCATTGCACTCCAAAGATTGTAATTCTTCACAGGCAAGGAAGGTTAACTTTGCAGCACTAGAAGCAACGGCAACTAGTGATTTAATGGGAGGAAGGCCGCGTAATAGTTTATGAACCTACATTGTTGATATGGAAGATGTAAATATGAATACACTCTATTGCTTAAAAACCCAAAAGAAACATTTGCAAGAAGTACTGAGTAAAATAAAACCTGATTTTGAGAAATATCTTCCAACCCGCTCCCCAATTATTGTTGCACACATGCATGCTGCCCCAGCCATAGACACCAACAGCATGCACATGCTTAAGTTGTAGTTCAACTCCCTGCATCAAAACTCAGACAAATAGCAGCCCAAATTATTCCATCGCAGCTGATTTGCATTCGTTAGATATTTCCACTTTGTCAAGTCCGACAAAAAGTTGAAATGTGAGCTCCAAAAGCAGTTAGATATTTCCACTTTGTCAAGCCTGTCAAAATTTTTTTGCATAATTATAAGGGCAATTCTCATCACAGACATGCATAGAATCTAATTTGAAAAGAACACAAGTAAACGCATGTCAAGTAACGAAAAAGATAAATGTGCAGATAATAAAATCCTTGTGAAAATTGGTCACAAAACTCTGGAGAAAAGAAGACCATATGTTACTGTAGAGCACATAAGCAATGCTTTTTGCTTGATGAAAACCATAATTTCTGGAGTCGCATACTTTCTAAACTTCTAATAGTTGCTTAGAAACCAAAAGACTGGGAATTTTCCTTCCAAGGAACAAGGTTAACAAGTTCCACATACTTCTCACCCCTCTTAATGCAGCTAGATCAACATGGCACGGCATGTAGTCAACACGAACAAGCCCGGGCCATACATCAAACTTCTGGGGAAATAGGAAAACGAAATTGATCTTTTCAGTAACCAGAATAAAAGCTATGATAACGTAACTAATCAGATGAAAGCAGCCAAAGTGAAATGTAGATGGACACAAAATCACTACAGATAATTTGTCATCATCACTCCTGAGAGAAATTATGGGAATATTTCTTCTCAAAAACTATTCAAAGAAAACACAGCACATATTTGCCATTAGCCAAACGGCCCAAACCTAAAACTACATAGCAAGTGCCTCTGTATGTGATGTTGTATCCACGATTTTTGTTAACTGTCTTCCTTTATTGCCGTTCAAAAAAAAAAAAAAAAAGCCGGTAAAAAAAAACTGTCTTCCTTTATTCTCCAAAAGTAAGATGAAAACGAAATACAACAGAGAAAGAAATGGAGAGAGGGGTGCAAAAAATTGCAGGATTAATTTGGATTGTGTTCTGCCTTGCCACATGCTTCTCGAATAGATAGGGCCTAGAAATCTCTCTCTCGCTCTCTCTCTCTCTCTCGCTCTCTCTCTCTCTCCCACTTGTAATTATCTTATGCTATCGATTCCTTTCCATTTCATTTCCCCTTCTTTTCAGAAGAGATTTATTGTATTGCTTTAACGCCTTATTTTGACTGAGAATAAGAAGCACTTGGATGTGGCCTTAGCTGAGCACAGTGAGGCATTCTCATTGCATATACAAATTAACTTGACATGTTTTCTTGATAGACCTAACTGTGGCCTTTGATTGTTTTCTTTTGTCCTAATTTTCTCTGTTTTTGCTGTTAGTGCCTACAATGTTTAGTTAAAGTTCAACAGTAGTTCCTTTAATGCTACAGAATGACTTCTTGCCCCGAATAGCCACCCCCCTTGGAGGACATTTTCAAGTCGCTTTTCTGGTAAATCTTGGGATTCATCAATTCAAAAGTGACATTTTCCTTTACCTCCCTCTTCTGCAGTTTCCGTCGTTCCAAAAGGACTCCTTGAAAAGAAAGTCAGAGTTGTTTTACTAGTCAAGCTACCCTTTGGGTTATGCACACATTAGAATTGATGAGCGCCCCACGCAAAACAATTGACAAGAAAATTATAATAAGGCTATATTGGCAGGTAAATTACGTTCACACTGATAAATTGGTTTGGAAACTATGCTGACAGCAATGGGCAACTCACAATGTGGAAAGAAGAGACTACATATTGGTTTGGAAGCTATGCCATGAGGTTTGGGGGCATCCCTGACTTGAGTGGTTGTTATGGCAAGGTTTCGGGCAGCGGGCAAGGGTGCGGGGCAGCGGCTGGTCAAAAAAGAACTTAAGACTCACGTTCAGAATGTTTGATACGGAATCGTTTTCTGCGGAACCTCTGCTTTCTGTGCCTGCTCAACCTATGTCCTTCTGCGCAAGGTCTTCCACCCATGTGCCGGCAGCAGTAACCCCCGTTACACCTCCACCGGTGGAGAGACCGCAGGTGCCTCGACTGCCGCCAATGTCACCACTGCCTGGTTTCCCGCCAATGCCTCGGCTGCCACCAATGCTGCCACTACTGCCACTGCCACCGATGACATTCTTTGAAGCTTCTGCTTGTCCATACAAGTAAGTAGAATTTTTCAAGAATAAAATGAGAAAATGATTTGCTTTAAGAGCACCCAATATAATCCATTACCACCCCTAGAATTCAGAACTGAGTAACATGGGCCTTCTTCACAAAATCAGATGAATGTAGACAAAAGGGCAATCACTTGAAAGAAAATCTTCAAATCGAATCACTTGAGGTGAATTGCCCAATTGTGGAGGTCAAAAGAGATGGCAAGTCTCTTGCAAATGAACAAATTACTTGGTTTATTAGATTTAGAATCATTTCACTTTCAACAAAGTTAAAAGCTTTTGTAGTTGGCGCTCAGATATATTCCTTTTGTTTGTGAAATCTTACATGCATTGACTTTCCCCCAATTCACTGGATGGACCTATTTTGTTAACCATATGTTGCTTTACCTGATTCATCTGGTCGTCTAGATATTTATCTTCTGTTTCAATGTTCTCGAGCTGCACAATGTGGTAAAAACCCTGAAACTCAAATCGCAAAGCATGGAAGTATAGGGTAATTTTGAGACAGAATCTCATGCCCATTTTTATTGACAGCGATGCAACGCTATGACTACTTTAGTGATTATTGAGTTGTGCTTCTTTTTGAATATATGCAGCAGAATCTCATGCCCATTTTTATTGACAGCGCTGCAACGCCATGACTACTTTAGTGATTATTGGGTTGTGCTTCTTTTTGAATGTATGCTCTCTCTCTCTCTCTCTCTCTCTCTCTCTCTCTCTCTCTGAATTTTAGGAACCCGACAATGCCAGAGTATAAATGCTACTGAAAGGCAGTGAGCCCGGACATGAAAGTAGCCGTTCCCGGACGTGAAAGTAGCTGTTGTTTTCGGACTGATTGCAGCCCAGAGATATGGGACGGACATGTCACTATGGAAAGGGCTTCAAGGCAGGGGCGATGAAGCCACTACTCAACTCGTATAACAGTGTTCAATTCCTGTTTCATCCCCTCGGTGTGATCCAAGACACAAATTGGGCCCTGATGGGATCCACGCGCCACGTTGTCCATACGGCTTTGCACTTCATGAAGGCTAATGCTGGATATGGGAAAGTCAGTTGCAAATTCACCCCTTGCAAGTAGTGATCAACAGGATTCATTTGCTTTTCTGAGTCTAATTTATATGCGGCTGTTTTTAGTTTGTTAAATCTTGTTTATCTTCAATTAGAGTGTGCATTGATGTGTTGAGTTTTCCCTCGCCATTATGATTTCAGAAAGTCTGTACGTGTACACAACATTCGTGCATAAGTCTGGAAACAGATGTAACCGATATGTCTGATACAAATCCGTGAACTCAGTGGAAAATAGTTAAATTAGACTATACCTTCAAACATGAACAGGATAAAATTCATCTATTCTACACCTCCTTAAGTTCATCTGGCAAATCAGAGAGGTCCTGGAATTCATGAGCTTTTTGCCAATAGAGTGTATCATCTTGCGGAATTAGCTGCAAGAAAACTAAAGGTTAGAAGGGGAGTCCGGTAAAATAAAAGAGCAGAAAGGATCAGACAATTGTACAATTCAACATGAAAAAAAGAACCACAAAGAACAATTTTACAAATCATTAATAGTTCCTCACTTTAGTTAAACCAAAGCCGGGGCTGAGTGCTCTTTGAGAGGGCCGTTAGAGTTTGTCTGGCTAATTATTAACCTCCAAAATTAAAAAACGAAACTCGACAGCTTTTCAAGACACTTTAACTAACATGTTATCATAGTTAGGTTTTTTATGAGGTTTTTGAACAAGACTCTCTTAATTGATTGTCTCGTGATTTGTGTGCCTCTTTTTTCATTATGATATAGTATGTCTTACGGACCTTTTGTTGACCATATGCGGGCTAGGTTCACGTGTGCATGTGTGTAAGCGTTAATCTTGTCACGCGTGGGTTCATTAAAAACTGCAACGAAAAGAAGTAAAGAAAAACGAAGCAAAGCAGAGGGATTAGAAAAAAATCTCACTCACAAGGGCAAGCAATGCCAGTGGCAGAACGGAGATGGCAACAATTGCCAGGATGGAATCGCCCGCAACAAGGAAAATAAATGGAACACCAACAGATTGAACCACCAAGCACGATGAAACCAACCATGCATCACAGGGAGTTGCGATCAACTTAAACGCAGACACAAGCGTTGTAGACATGGCAGAAAGAAGCACAGTGGAAAACAGATCTTCTCTGAGGACAAGCAGGCCCATTACGAAAGCCCATGCGACGCGACCCAAAGAACGAGTTGTGCCGCGTGATTGTGCGACGGATTCTTCGAGTTTGGTACTGTTAGAGCGTAGCCATAGGATTGTAATACGACAACAACCAACCGACGCAATGAAGCACAAAAGGCACCAAGCAATAAGGCTACGGGGAAGACAAACCACGAAAGTTATTTCTGATAAGGCCGGAAAGCAGTACTCATCACCAAGTATGTGCCCGGCTCGTGAAGCCATGACTGAGAGACCAAGAAATACCAAAGTCATCATCGCTGTGTACCCTAAACAGAACATTGATTCGCAAAGAAGCACCTTAGGAGCTGTAGCACAATCCATGTTTCTTTTGAAACTAAGGAAGTACAAGAGTTCCATTATATACAAGGAGTTGGGATCAAAGAGATCCGTCTCCTGCTCGGATTAGGAACAGAACAAGGAAGTACAAGAGTTCCATTATATACAAGTAGTTGGGATCAAAGAGATCCGTCTCCTGTTCGGATTAGGAACAGAACAGTTGTTGTTTCCTACTAGGTATCGTTCTCGATAGGGGTGTACACGGTCCGGATTGGTCCGATTCTCTAGAAAATTAATAACCGAACCATTTCAAACGGTTCTAAAAAATTGAGTACCAGAACCTAACTAATATATGCACGATCTCTCTCTCTCTCTCTCTCTCTCTCTCTCTCTCTCTCTCTCTCTCTCTCTCCAGTCATCTATCTCTCTCTTTGTTTTTCTAAAAAATGAAAAAATAGGGTTAGTTGCAGACATGGAGGGGGAGGGGCATAATCGTACATATACCGCCATTCGCAGCCGGATAACTTTTGGGAGGGGGTGCCCAAAAGTTATCCCCTCAACCCCTCCACAGCCGGATAAGTTTTGAGGGGGAAAAGTAATCCGGGAGCAATTTTGAGCTTCCAAACGGTGGATATGAGGACTTATGCCCCTTCATCAGGGGTGAAAAGAAATCCGGGAGGCTATATCCCCATCCAAACAGGCCCCTTGTTTCTTGCCTAAAGAATGGAATTCCACTGCTATTACCCTTGTTCCTAAGACCAGTTCTCCCACAAATATAAGCCCAAAATCATCATTTGTTAAACAGAGAGAGATTTATACACGACGCCAAATCAATGTTATGTTAACTCTAATGAACAACAATATACACCAGGCATACAATTTAGGCATACAATTCTTAGCCTGACAGTTAAAACCATCTCAATTCACACAACTCAAATTGGCTAGCAGATTTTCTCCAAATAAGAAAAACCAAAGCGCTCTGTTCTGAGAGAATCCATAGAAGCACATCTACTAAAAGAAATGAAAAGTGAAAGTTTTGGTGATAAAGACAAGGATTGGAAAAAAAACAAATAATCCAAGCACCGACAAAGAAGATCGCGTTGAATTCAATTATGTCACATAAAACGATGAAATCCATAGCCTAATTTGAACCACGTACAATGCGGATAAAATTGAGATTTTGCATACCTGAAATGTGACCAGCCAGAATCAATTCGCAGAGAATTGACCGTCATTTGTGACCAAAGATGTGGTGAGATAAAATATGCATACACGAGAGCTCAGAGAGAGAGAGAGAGAGAGAGAGAGAGAGAGAGAGAACTCAGAGAGAGTGAGAGAGTACATGGGGACGACGACCTGTGACATATCATCCTCACCTTGGGGTCGTCCTAGCCTCTGGAAGTCGAGGTCCATGAAAACGACGTCGTCGAATTTCGTTCATACTTCGCATCTTTAAACTGAGAAGTTGTTTACACCCATTTTTGGCCAAAATTCATAAAACCAATTTGTTGGTTAAAAAAATGCCTTGAATGATGGTCTTAGGCCTTGAAAAGCCTCATGATCGGTCATCCACGAGATCGGACCGATTTGAACGCCACTGATTGAGTTAAGTTTTCAAAGGCCTGGGCCAAATTATGCCTAAGATTTCGTTATCCCAAGCCCAAGCCCAAGATTGGCCAAAGACTTAGGTTGACCCACTAGATCTGAGTATTTTATCCAGGCCTAGGCTAGTTCTTAAAAATAATAAGGCCTTCTAAGTGGGCCTAAATCAGTTAAAGCCCAAGTTTTCTTTCCAGACTTGGGCTCGCATGGCTTACAAAGAAATTCGAGGCCCATAATTCACCTTGAGTTTGGGCCCAATTGATGGATGGGCCTAATTCCATAAAAAGTCACATATGGCCTTTAATTGGCAGGAAAAGGCCTCAAGCTGCTCACAAGCAGCTCAAAGGCCTAGAATGTTCTTGCTAGATAGGTCTGGACAAGCTGCTCACAAGCAGCTCAAAGGCCTAGAAGCTTCTCTCTAGCAAGCTGCTCAAGCAGCTCAAGGGCTAAGCTGCTCACAAGCAGCTCAAAGGCCTAGAAGGTTCTCTCCAACATCACACAAGCTGCTCACAAACAGCTCAACCAGACCTGCGTTTTTGGCCTTGGTGGGCCCAAATACCCATTTTTTACAAGCATCCATGCAAGCAAGTAGGTCAACCAGACCAAAGACACGTGGCAATCATGCATGGAGACATCCCAAGCAGCTCAAAGGCCTAGAATGTTCTTGCTGGGCAGACCTGGGTAAGTTGCTTACAAGCTGCTCAAGGTCTGAGTGAACCCCATCCTTCAGCATAAAGCAAGGCCAAGGACAGGTGGCGTACATGCAGCCCCTTGGAGCTGTTGGTTAGTGATTCATGCAGACCTAAGCAAGCTGCTCACAAGCAGCACAAAGGCCTGGATGCAGAAGTTCCTTTTACTCTTTTACAAAGTTTTATGCAGAAAAGAAGGGCTTTTCAGGCCTTTACCATTTCCTTGGAGTAAAGGGCACGTTTTGGCCAAAAGAAAGGCCTCTCATTGGAGGATTTTGAAGCAGCTCAAGAGGGCCACGTGGCAGCCATGCATTGAAGTATTTGAAGCAACTAAAGGCCTGGATTGATGCCTATAAATACCATAATGGAAGGCCTTGGCAAGGGTCCCCGACCAATCAAGCCCACGGCTTACCCAATTTACCTTCCAATTGTCTTTTAATTATCTTCTATCTTTAGGTCCCCGACCAATCAAGCCCCCGGCTTACTCTATTTATATTTCAATTTTTAGGTCCCCGACCATCAAAGCCCCCGGCTTATGCAATTTACATTTCAATTGTCTTTTATCTTTAGGTCCACGACCATCAAGCCCACGGCTTACCCAATTTATCTTTCAATTACCGTTACTTTCCCGTTCAATCTAGCCCAGCCTAGGTTTTATTTCATTTCCTTGTAACCAGACTTTGTTAAACTGTTTATAAAGTCCTTTTATTTATGTTTTAGGCCTTGCTCTACCTTTCTTTCCATTTTTCACACGATTAGGAAATTTTAAGTCCTTAGCCCGTAAAGGCAAACCACGAACCACATACGGCCTCACCCCTTAGGTCATACACAATGGTCTGTACGAAGTCAGATTTGAGGCATCCAGGCCTTCATACGAATTTGGGCAGCAATCCTGCCCTGGCACGCCCGCATCAGGCCTAGAACTGCACTACTCGCTGTTCCTAGGCCAATTGTTATTTTTTGGAACCAAACAGAAGTCCAACGAGACATGTAATTGGTAAATTGCAAACTCGTTCTGGGTTTATTTGTTGATCGAAATCGTTCAATTGGTAGAAATTGAAAAAAACTCAGATATCGATGAAGCTCATCTTCATCAAATTTCAATCAATACATAATCGGAGACGATTTTTGTGGATTTTTTTTGTGAAAATAGATTTGGCCGCACTTGATGAAACCCACTTCATTGAAAACCACGACGCGTCCCTTTAAAGAACTCATTTCAGGACCTAAGAAGTCTAATTGGTAAAATTGCAAACTCGTGCAAGGTTTATTTCTTGATCGAGACTGTTGGAGTTGTAGAGATTTTTAAGCAGATAAACTTTGTTGAAGATCGAGATAATCAGATATCAATTGCTACATAATCGGAGATGATTTTTTCTAATTTATTTTTCTGAAAATAGACTTGGCCACACTTGATCATACCCACTCCATTACGGAGTACAAATTCTCTCCTCCGAGGGAAAGGGTGGGGGTGGGGAGAGAGAGAAAATGTGGCAGTTCGTCCATCAGAGGAAGCTATGTAAGGAAGGAATTGATGGGATCGATCTCATTGCCATAGTAACAGACAGGTCTCTTCTAATCTTCCGCTGTTTGATTTTGTATACTAGCTTTCATTGTTCTTAATCCGTTGATGAAGGTGTATTTGCACCCATTAGGGTGTATTTGTAGAGAACTTTGAGGCTTGAGTGGATCCCTAGCCTTGTTGGCTTTGGCTTCCTCTATGCATGTATAGAGTAGCATTTTTTTCGTGATGCCTTTCATTTCTTCAACAAATCTCTGTGTAAACCTTCCCAACTGTGATGATGATGTCTGTTGCATTTCTTCAGGGACTACTGAGTTTCTTGTGTATCTCCAACTTTTGGTGATGGAATCAGTCATATTCTGTCTTCTAACCAAACCGAGCATTGAGTCCCTATCCATTGTGGTCGGCGACATGAATCCTATTTCTCCTATATTCTATCTTCTATCGTTGGAATTTCATGCAAACTGGTCGTGACCCTATTTTTGTGTATTCAAAGATTTCTTAATGGTACCAGACATATAAGATGTCTTCAATTTTTTGGTACTCTCGGTGAAAAGTGAAGGCCTTCCTTAGATTATCGTTTCCATAATTGCACTCAGCATTTCCAGTGGTTTGATTAACTCAGAAAACATAACGCAATGAGCCATTGTATTATACCAGGTAGAAACAAAATACGGCTTATTAGGTAGAAGAAGCTGAATGGAAAACAAAAAAGGAAAGCAAAGTTAGCTGTCTTTTGGTATGAAAGTATTTCTTCGGGGAAATGCGAAAAGATTGATGTCTATCGGCCATATGTGGTAGTACCCAATGATCTGGATTATTTCACTTTATTACACTCTTGATCACAGAGTACTTAGCCTAACACGATATTTGTTTCAATGGACACAAGCACTAGTAAGATGCTAGAACAAAGAGAATGAATGATCAGACTCCAATTAATAACTATATGACTAAGATCAAACTAGGATGAAATCCACACGAGATTATCAGCTGGAAAGAAATGACAGACTGGTTTGGACCTTGGCTCCATTCCCAGCACCTGAAAGGACACGTGATCCGGGCTCCACTCAGACGTGTCCAGGTGGCAAACAGCAACAGCTTCCACTCTGTCTCCATTAACACCACCTAGCAATACCTTGAACACCTTGCTTTCACTCTCTTGGTAGTGGCAGTAGAAAATTGCATAGGGGTAAGGCATGGTGTGACATGCCACCATTTTTGGAGCTGAAATTTCTTCGGGCTTTTTCAAGATAGTGTAATTCTGCAAAAGCGTTGTCGATTCTGTGAAGTGGGTAGTGGATAGTACCTGGAATTGGGAATTGAATCCGAATATTTCATTTACAAAATCAAGCATCAATTCCAAGGGTGTGGCACATAACTTGGACTCTCCCTTTATTGGTTTCATCTCACATTCTCTAAGTGTATCTTCCATGGCTTTGGCTTGTGGAGAGGCTTGTGAGAAGGAAAAGATTTGAAGAAGGTTTGGGAGTGATTCTACTGAGAAAGGAATGGAATCGGATTCCTCTCTGGGTAGGAAATGAGGAGAGGTAGAGGGGTCTCTCTTTGGGAAGTAAACTGGAATTCTTTTTCCCACCTTTAGGTCTTCTATAAAGAAGAACACCATGAGTTGAGCATCCATGTGATCCATGTGTGATGATGGATAGGCATAAACATGTGCCATATGATATTTTTCATTAGCATCCATACTATGGAGTCGTAGAAGGTTCGTAACCATAGGGATATCCTGATTCAGTGGGTTTCTTATAGCATTCATCTTGTTGTTCCCATTATAGCACTGCACAACAAAAACTAACATTTTAGCAAGTCCTATATCCGTAGCCTCGTCCAAGTCAAAAAAAATAAGTTAGAAAGCATCCAATTCATTCAAACTACAATTGGAATATGAGAACAAGTTGTTTAAATGTTCATTTGGTCTGAATTCTCTTTAAATTTCAAAAAAATAAAATAAAAAATTGTATGTAGTCTAATTCTTTTCATCTTTTGGATTGTTAAGTTCAAACTTCTCCATCTGCAATCATCATTTCATTAGAGAGTCAGAGTCACTTGGGGTTCCCAGAAATAACCCCTCGTTTTTCTCTCCACTTGTTACTCCCATCTTTATATATCTCCACTTATTATCCCGAAAACCTCCCTCAAAACCTTTACCGAACAACCTCAAAGAATTCCAAGTTTTGCATGTTTCTTAGAAGTATATTTATCAAAGTAGCAAGAACAAGAAGAACTGCAATAGATAAAGGAGTGAATCAAGCACAGCTTAGAGATTACCATCACAAGCAGTAGAGAAAGGAATATGCTCCTTGAAACATATCCAATTCTCATCTTCCTTTTTCCCTTGAAGCTCCTATGAGTTTCTTTCCTCCTTCTAAGGCCAAAGGAAACACTCCTAGACTTGAAATCTAAGGCAATCTTTTGATTATCCTATGAGTTGCTCTACATTTTAAAATTTAGATAACCCTTTTGTCCACTACACTGGTTTAGTATTTTACTCAGGGGGGCCATGCAGATTCAACTTGTGAGGTGTAATGTTGTTATACCTTTTTCATTTTCTTTAACACTTGGCTAGCTACTTGTTACCTTGCCATTCTCCTATACAATTATTTACTTTTCTTGTTCTCATCCTTTTTAAATTCCACATGCATCTGTACTACAGCATTCTGAATTTTAATTTTGACATTGCCTAATTAAGAACAAAACACCCGACTATTTGGTAGTGCGCAATGAAATTGACATGGTTTGGTAGTTAATTATTGGTAGCCCAAACTTTGATCATTTACCTCAAATCTTTCTTTGACCATTTATCTCAAATGTTTCATCACAGCAAGACATCAAATCCAAGTGAAAACTCTCTTTTTAATATTTAAACTATAGCTGCAATACAATGCAATATCCATTATCCAAAGTTATCAAGACAGGCCTCTTAGACTCTACCTCATAATGCAAAATAAAGAACACAGATGGTTCAACTATCTTATCTGGTAATAGCATCGCTATAATTGTTCCAATATAGCCTGGCCTCAGCTTAAACACAGCCAATGTACTTTTGGACCAACATTGTGGTTATGGAACTTATGATCCATTTTTTGATAACTCGGTATCAGCCAATAACCGACTTATCCGGAGGACCAATCCTCCCGTTCACTAGCAGGGGCAAAATAAAATTCTGGACAACATAAATATTGATAGCATGCAAATAGGAATCGGAGCCAGACCAAAGGCTTAATGAGACATTGGTTGTCAGGTGACTGCCGCTGCGCCAATCTTTGGGTCCATGCTTCCAATAATTCTGTGTATAGGGATTGCAGGTATGCTGTCGCCATCTTATAATAGGAAAAAAATACTTTATCAAGGCAATAATAGCCATAGAAAAATAAATCTGTGACGGATCACGAGATTTGTACCCCAACAAAAACAAGTGTTATTGATGCTTTCCTTCTACAATAATGGACTGTTTAGAGCCAACGTGAATCCTGTGGTTTCTATTACACCAAACAAATGTGTTCATCAATTTCCTTGTTGGTCTATATATAGCATGTTGTCTTAGAACCCTTTTGGAAAATTAACAGAACTTGAAACAGCTAGAAATGGGATCACTTTTTGCTTTCTTCACTCTCTTCTCACTTGTCCTGGTAAGACTAAGAATACCCTAATGAGTCCATAACTGGCTATGTATAAGTACACTTTGAGTCAACTTGAATTATCCCATACAAATTTATAGATAAGTGTTTGTACGTAATGAGGTAGCATTGCAGTCATTATGATACGGGCGGGCCTCGTTTTGAAAGGAATGCAGTTCTACTGTCACAACATTCTGAACGCTTTTTTGAAACAATTTAGCGGTCCTTATCGTTTTCATGACTGACTAATTGTTTTGTGCATCTTCATTGTGCAGTTTGGGAGCACCATTGATGCAAGACCAGACTCCGGAGAATACTGGAAAGGCATTATGAAGGATCAACCCATGCCCGAAGCGCTTCACGGCCTACTCCCTCGGGGATCAGTGTCCCCCCTCTCCACCACCGCAAAAACTGACTGTCACACATCAATGGAAGCAACAAACAACGACCAAACTGCTAAAACTTACGCGGAAGACTTTGAACCGAGGCCTAGTGCGACTGGCTACCACGATGATAGTACTAAACTAGCTGGAGAGAAATCCTTTGCCAACGACTTCGAGCCAAGGCCTAATGTCTCAGCTTACCCCGATGATGCTGGTCTGAAAGAGAAGAAGTCTTTTGTTAAGGATTTTGAACCAAGGCCTAATGTCTCAGCTTACCATGATGATGCTGGACCGAAAGGGGAGAAGAAGTCTTTTGTTAAGGACTTTGAACCAAGGCCTAATATTTCTGTTTATGATGATTAAGGACAATCTATGATAAGTGTTTTAAAGTAACGATTGGTGAAGCTATGTAAAGATGCATATGGTGTGTGTTTATTGTGAGGTGTGTAGCGTGAAGAGAGTGATTACTAAGTTTATGGAAAAAATAAGGAGCTTGTGATGGGTGATTATTTGATCAAATAAATGTACAAAGTTTTGATTTTTCCACTCAGATGTTTAGAGATCATCTATTTCTGTGTTTCTTTCCTTTTCTTTTAATCGGTATCTATTTCTAGTTTTTGCTGATATTCAAAAAAAATTCCTATTCAAAAAAAAATTATGAGAATTTGTTTAACCAACTTGATTCACACCCCAAATCTGGTCGTGCCACTTGTGTTTGTGTGTAAGAGCGGGGAATTACTCAGTGGCTAATAATCCGGAGCACTAATTGCGTTATTCACTAGCTAGGAGGGGCCACTATAGAGGGGCTATTTAAAGCTGGAATATAGCCCTCTATATACGGAGTCCAATACACAAATTGATAACATGCGAGTAAGAGTTGAACCCCAAATTAAAGGCTTTCTGAAGCCCCTGGTTGTTAAGGGATTACTACTGCGTCATCTGGAATAAGGGAGAGATGCAGCATTTGAAAACTATTTGTGGAAACAAAGAGGCTAGGTATTCCATCAAGCCACTAGCATTTGAAAACCATTTGGAGGAACAAGGCAGACAAAATCCCTTCATTACTATTTTTTTTTCATCTTAGGAAAATTAATTATACTTCTACATGTAGTTTTCCAAAACACATAACCTATATGGTTTCCAACTTAAAATGAGCTAATAACCCTCTATATATGCCTTCAAATAGATGGACGAAAAAAAGTTTCTTGAATAGCACAGGGTAATACGAGGATATAAAATATGTGTACAAAGTATAAACTTTAGATTCAACTCAAAAGCTTCGTCTCTAGCCAATGTAAGACTTCTATTATGCAAGGAAATGGTAATGTATGATAGAAATTTAGACTGTTTCGTCCAGTATGGAAAGTTAGACTGGAGAGGATTTGAACCATTTACAAATCTATCCAAGCTTTAAGAATTTTGTGCTCATTCATGTTATACGAGAATATTTTTGACACTCCAAACCACAAGAAAGTGACTGTCCTTTCACTTTTAAATCACACGTGGCCAAGTTTGTTTTGAAAATCAATAATTCAATTACCACACCCACTTACACACTCATTAAATTAATGCGTGTGTAACAGTGTAAGTGGGTGTGATTTTAGCATTATTGGTTCGAAATAAACTACAAAAATCAAATAATGGAAATTTATGATTCAAAGTTTTTTTTTTTTTTTTTTTGAGATCGTTATCTATTTCTAGTTTGTGCAGCTATCATCATTTTCTGTACACTAACACATATTCCAATTGATTACTGTGATGATTTTGAGGAAAGAGATTATAAAGTGTTTTGCAGCCATCTTTCCAGCCTCTCCCTGATGCTAGAATATCTGGAATTGTGGTCGAAGATATTTTGTGAGTCCTCTGTGCTTGCCAATGGCTTTCATGGCTTCCATTCGTGGTATAATTTTTCCTGTTCTATCCCTATGTTAAGCATCCAATTCTTCATAAGTGTCCGGAGGCAGACAGCAACAGTGGCAATTACCTATTGAAGTGTTTTCCAGCATAGATATTGCCGGCGTATTACATCGAGACGTATTAGTAGATCTGTTACATGTTACCATTCCTGATGATTGTATCTGTTTATGAAACAAGAAGATGCTTTCAATTCCACGAGATAATGAAGCCAGACTTATATTACACCAAATGCCCAGTGAAAGAAATGGAATGATCATTCATTAGCCTCTCAATGGAACTTCCATTTACGTAAATTGGTAAACGATGATTCCCTTCAACATTATGTCATTTTCTAGAAAAAAACCAAGCGTCGGAATGAGAATTGAGATGGAATGGCCATTTCATTTTAGCTTTTCAATTGAATTGCTATGAATAAATCGTCACACTGTTATTACAACAACGAAACTATACAAAGTGCAATATTTATCAATTGAAGTTCACTAATCATGGCCGACCCAGTCCCATTCTAGGTCTTCAACGTTTATGACAAAATGTCTCCCTAACAACCCTTCTTTAATCATGAAAAACCTCAAGTTGTTAAACACGAAAGTACGAGTATTATAGAACTTGAACTGCTGCAAGGGATTGTATTTTCTCCCGTAGTTTCGATGTGACAGACACCACAACAGTAGTTACAGCTGCAGCTGGACCCATGATTTGAATTTTCACAATTGTCTCTTCAACTGCTACAAGTTCAACAGATCCTTCCGTTTTTCTGTCTAGGCATGGCGGTATGGCCTCATTTTCTTAAGGACCTAAATGAAACAAATGGAATGTACTTCATTGATTTGGGCACAGACAATCAAGTGCACTACAAACTATACAAGCTTCTTTATGAACACAATAAAAACGTAAAATCAAGAAGCGACTCAAGAATATGTTGTCGATGTCGAGGAAAAACTTTCATAAAATATTACCAAACTATACCAATTTTCAGGACAAACTTTTTCCCTATGCGCAGTGAAGCTGGTAAGACACTGAAAAGAGCTGTTCAAAATCTAGTCAAGACATTCTGCTCTCATTAAGTGTCGGCTCATCGCTTCTTTCTGGCTACACTATGTCCGCTCATATCTCCTCCAATAACATAATAGAGTGAACAAGAATTTTTTCATGACTCAAAATCAGGATTCTTAGTATAGAAGCATATCGACCAGCATATAAGAATTTTAGACCTCCAATACTAACATTTCCAGTACACCAGCCGATACTGTGCTGTACCGGATGACGCATGACCGTATGAGCAATATAGATACGTATCCCCAATACCTTATTCAAAACAATGCTAAAACTCTTGCCAAACTAAAACAAGAGCTAGGCCCATATAAATATACTTGCTTCTTCCAAGATTCATCACTTTCAAGGCATAATGTTTAACATAGATGATGAGAGGCAGTTTTTTTTACCTCTAGTTT
Source organism: Rhododendron simsii (assembly GCA_014282245.1). Taxonomy (NCBI): domain Eukaryota; kingdom Viridiplantae; phylum Streptophyta; class Magnoliopsida; order Ericales; family Ericaceae; genus Rhododendron; species Rhododendron simsii. Next base: position 31,021,545 of record CM024963.1, read on the forward strand.
TCTTGCTTAAAGAATGGGATTTTACTGCTATTACCCTTAATCCTAAGACTAGTTCTCCCACAAATATAAGCCCAAAATCTTCATTTGCTAAACAGATAGAGATTTATACACGACGCCAAATCAATGTTATGTTAACTCTAACGAACAACAATATACACCGGGCATACAATTTAGGCATACAATTTTTAGCCTGACAGTTAAAACCATCTCAATTCACACAGCTCAAATTGGCTAGCAGACTTTCTCCTGATAAGAAAAACCAAAGCGCTCTGTTCTGAGAGAATCCATAGAAGCACATCTACTAAAAGAAATGAAAAGTGAAAGTTTTGGTGATAAAGACAAGAATTGGCAAAAAAAACAAATAATCCAAGCATCGACAAAGAAGATCGAGTTGAATTAAATTATGTAACATAAAATGATGAAATCCATAGCCTAATTTGAACCGAGTACAATGCGGATAAAAATCGAGATTTTGCATGCCTGAAATGTGACCGGCCAGAATCAATTCGCAGAGAATTGACTGTTGTTTGTGACCGAAAATGTGGTAAGATAAAATATGCATACACGAGAGCTCAGAGAGAGAGAGAGAGGGGGAGGGAGGGAGAGAGAAAGAGAACTCAGAGTGAGTGAGAGAGTACACGGGGACGACGACCTGTGAGAGATCTTCCTCACCTTGGGGTCGTCCTCGCCTCTGGAAGTCGAGGTCCATGAAAACGACGTCGTCCAATTTCGTTCAGACTTCGCATCTGCAAACTGAGAAGTCCTACAAGACATGTAATTGGTAAATTGCAAACTCGTTCTGGGTTTATTTGTTGATCGGAAATGTTCAATTGGTAGAAATTGACAAAAACTCAAACTTCGATGAAGATCAAGTTTATTGGATTTCAATCAATACATAATCGGAGATGATTCTTGTGGATTTATTTTTGAGAAAATAGATTTGGCCACACTTGATGAAACCCACTTCATTGAAAACGACGACGCGTCCCTTTAAAGAACTCAGTCCAGGACCTACGAAGTCTAATTGGTGAAATTGCAAACTCGTGCAAGGTTTATTTCTTGATCGAGACTGTTGGAGTTGTAGAGATTTTCAAGAAGACAAACTTTGTCGAAGATCGAGATAATCAGATATCGATTGCTACATAATCGGAGATGATTTTGTCAAATTTATTTTTTTGAAAATAGACTTGGCCACACTCGATCATACCCACTCAATTACGGAATACAAATTCGCTCCTCCGAGGGAAAGGGTGGCGGTGGGGGGAGAGAGAGAAAATGTGGCGGTTCGTTCATCAGAGGAAGCTATATAAGGAAGGAATTGATGGGACTTATCTCATTGCCATAGTAACAGACAGGTCTCTTCTAATCTTCCGCTGTTTGATTTTGTATACTAGCTTTCATTGTTCTTAATCCGTTGATGAAGGTGTATTTGCACCCATTAAGGTGTATTTGTAGAGAACTTTGAGGCTTGAGTGGATCCCTAGCCTTGTTGGCTTTGGCTTCCTCTATGCATGTATAGAGTAGCATTTTTTTCGTGATGCCTTTCATTTCTTCAACAAATCTCTGTGTAAACCTTCCCAACTGTGATGATGATGTCTGTTGCATTTCTTTTGGGACTACTGAGTTTCTTGTGCATCTCCAACTTTTGGTGATGGAATCAGTCATATTCTGTCTTCTAACCAAGCCCAACCAAACCGAGCATTGAGTCCCTATCCATTGTGTTCGGCGACATGAATCCTATTTCTCCTATATTCTGTCTTCTATCTTTGGAATTTCATGCAAACTGGTCGTGACCGTATTTTTGTGTATTCAAAGATTTCTTAATGGTACCAGACATATAAGATGTCTTTAATTTTTTGGTACTCTCGGTTAAAAGTGAAGGCCTTCCTTAGATTATCGTTTCCATAATTGCACTCAGCATTTCCAGTGGTTTGATTAACTCAGGAAACATAACGCAATGAGCCATTGTATTATACCAGGTAGAAACCAAATACGGCTTATTAGGTAGAAGAAGCTGAATGGAAAACAAAAAAGGAAAGCAAAGTTAGCTGTCTTTTGGTATGAAACTATTTCGTCGGGGAAATGCGAAAAGATTGATGTCTATCGGCCATATGTGGTAGTACCCAATGATCCGGATTATTTCACTTTATTACACTCTTGATCACAGAGTACTTAGCCTAACACGATATTTGTTTCAATGGACACAAGCACTAGTAAGATGCTAGAACAAAGAGAATGAATGATCATACTCCAACTAATAACTATAGGACTAAGATCAAACTAGGATGCAATCCACACGAGATTATCAGCTGGAAAGAAATGACAGACTGGTTTGGACCCTGGCTCCATCCCCAGCACCTGAAAGGACACGTGATCCGGGCTCCACTCAGACGTGTCCAGGTGGCAAACAGCAACAGCTTCCACTCTGTCTCCATTAACACCACCTAGCAATACCTTGAACACCTTGCTTTCACTCTCTTGGTAGTGGCAGTAGAAAATTGCATAGGGGTAAGGCATGGTGTGACATGCCACCATTTTTGGAGCTGAAATTTCTTCGGGCATTTTCAAGATAGTGTAATTCTGCAAAAGCGTTGTCGATTCTGTGAAGTGGGTAGTGGATAGTACCTGGAATTGGGAATTGAATCCGAATATTTCATTTACAAAATCAAGCATCGATTCCAAGGATGTGGCACATAACTTGGACTCTCCCTTTATTGGTTTCATCTCACATTCTCTAAGTGTATCTTCCATGGCTTTGGCTTGTGGAGAGGCTTGTGAGAAGGAAAAGATTTGAAGAAGGTTTGGGAGTGATTCTAGTGAGAAAGGAATGGAATCGGATTCCTCTCTGGGTAGGAAATGAGGAGAGGTAGAGGGGTCTCTCTTTGGGAAGTAAACTGGAAGTCTTTTTCCCACCTTTAGGTCTTCTATAAAGAAGAACACCATGAGTTGAGCGTCCATGTGATCCATGTGTGATGATGGATAGGCATGAACATGTGCCATATGATATTTTTCATTAGCATCCATACTATGGAGTCGTAGAAGGTTCGTACCCATAGCGATATCCTGATTCAGTGGGTTTCTTATAGCATTCATCTTGTTGTTCCCATCATAGCACTGCACAACAAAAACTAACATTTTAGCAAGTTCTATATCCGTAGCCTCGTCCAAGTCAAAACAAATAAGTTAGAAAGCATCCAATTCATTCAAACTACAATTGGAATATGAGAACAAGTTGTTTAAATGTTCATTTGGTCTGAATTCTCTTTAAATTTCAAAAAAAATAAAATAAAAAATTGTATGTAGTCTAATTCTTTTCATCTTTTGGAGTGTTAAGTTCAAACTTCTCCATCTGCAATTATCATTTCTTTAGAGAGTCAGAGTCACTTGGGGTTCCCAGAAATAACCCCTTGTTTTTCTCTCCACTTGTTACTCCCATCTTTATATATCTCCACTTATTATCCCAAAAACTTCCCTCAAAACCTTTACCGAACAACCTCAAAGAATTCCAAGTTTTGCATGTTTCTTAGAAGTATATTTATCAAAGTAGCAAGAACAAGAAGAACTGCAATAGATAAAGGAGTGAATCAAGCACAGCTTAGAGATTACCATCACAAGCAGTAGATAAAGGAATATGCTCCTTGAAACATATCCAATTCCCATCTTCCTTTTTCCCTTGAAGCTCCTATGAGTTTCTTTCCTCCTTCTAAGGCCAAAGGAAACACTCCTAGACTTGAAATCTAAGGCAATCTTTTGATTATCCTATGAGTTGCTCTACATTTTAAAATTTAGATAACCCTTTTGTCCACTACACTGGTTTAGTATTTTACTCAGGGGGGCCATGCAGATTCAACTTGTGAGGTGTAATGTTGTTATACCTTTTTCATTTTCTTTAACACTTGGCTAGCTACTTGTTACCTTGCCATTCTCCTATACAATTATTTACTTTTCTTGTTCTCATCCTTTTTAAATTCCACATCCATCTGTGCTTCGTTTGCTCCGATATAAGGAATAACGCCCCAAGCGTAGGGCTTAATACGTCATTTGAAGCATAATAATCCGGAAGACCGGGATCGTACCCACGGGAATTATGTTATGACTTGGCTCGGGTTTGTAGGTGTAAGCAAGGATTTCGGCTATTAGGTAGCCAACCGAGTTTTACTTTGAACGGTGGAAATTTAAAAGGCTAAATTGAAAACGAATAAACTAGGAAAAAGATAGGCTAGGTCTAGGAATCACTAGCACTCATGGCTCGGGCTAAATCACATTTTTCACCAATTCACGCGATTTAAATTACACAATTGTAGGTACCTAAACCGGGAAATAGAGATGGTTTGAAAATCAAGCTAGCTCTAGAACTCATTTGGTAAACACCTCGAGCGACAGAGCTCTAAGCATCACGTGTGGTGAGTAGTCGATGCTCCCACCTACACGTGATCAAAGAGGTTAACACCTCGGTAATTTACCAAACGAATCCGAACCCCACATCAATTTCCAAAATCAAAGATTAAAACTTTATTGGTGAAAAATGCAATTTTTGCCCAAGCCATGGGATGCTAGTAATCCCATGACCTAACCCTTGAAACTACTCACACATATCTATGAAGATAAGAGCAAGCAAAAATCTACTTAGCATAATTGAAAGACAACACTAGAAGAAACTTGACTTAAAAGATAGATCGGGAAATAAACTACAACTTTAATTAAAGCAAGAGTAGTAAAAGAGAACTAATTAATGCAGGAAATTAAGAAATAAGTGCTGAAAATGAAGAACAAAGCAAGAACAATTCAAAAAGCTGAAAAGTAATCTAAGCTAGATCTAGAAATGTACTAAAAACGTTCTATTCTAATTGTTTTTGGATCTCATACATCACTCTATTTATTCCACGTCTGGAATATTCCCTGGATATGCTCTGAAAATCCACGCTATGGCCCTTGGCATCGCTGGCAACAGGCATAAGCTGGGCCACTAAAGGGCTCAGCATCGATGTCAAGAATTGTAGTCCATCGATGCCGAGGCTGGTAAGGATCTGGACCACTAATAAGCTCGGCATCGATGTAATGTAAGAAGGCCCATCGATGCCGAGGTGAATAAGGCCTTGATCGCTGCTTGGGCTGCTGGCCTGCTCGAGCGGTGCCTTGATCTGCTCGGGCGTCGCCTGCTTCTGCCTTGGCCATTCTGCTTCTGCCTTGGCGTTGCCTTGGCTGGGTAGTTTCTGCCCGGGCTGCTGCTCTTGCTTTCACAGCATCTTATTTTCATTCTCTAAAGTTAAGTAAAGATTGCATTTTAAACATTTCTTTTACCTTTTCTTTACTTTAATTTATTTAATGAAAATAAGGAAGTATCCCCCATTTGGAAACAATGGCATTACCAGAATTTTGAGATTTCAATCCAATCAAAATGTTGACCCCCAGCTTTTAGTGTAAAACAGAAAACAGCACACTTTTCTATCGAATAAATGGCTCAAAACATGACCTTAATCTTTGAATAAAACCTTGCAATTTTGAAGTTGCTCTTAGAAAAATTCAAGGATCAATTACCGCCATTTTTTATCTCGAAAATCGATACTTTTTTGAAAAGTGATTTTTCCATACTTAGACAGATTTTCAGGGGCCGATAGGGTCTTCATTGGTTCCTCGGGTACTTGGACACACTCGGGCCTTCCATGAAGTCAAAACATGCCTTATTCACATGATTTATCTGAAAACACTAAAAACAAACCTTACGAGTAATATCAAATAAAAGCGACTAAATTAACAATAAAATCAACTATAAATAGATAACTAGCGCACCCTCTATTGCATTATCGGGTGCTCATCAATCTGTACTACAGCATTCTGAATTTTAATTTTGACATTGCCTAATTAAGAACAAAACACACGACTATTTGGTAGTGCGCAATGAAATTGACATGGTTTGGTAGTTAATTATTGGTAGCCCAAACTTTGATCATTTACCTCAAATCTTTCTTTGACCATTTACCTCAAATGTTTCATCAAAGCAAGACATCAAATCCAAGTGAAAACTCCCTTTGTAATATTTAAACTATAGCTGCAATACAATGCAAAATCCATTATCCAAATAATTAAGTTATCAAGACAGGCCTCTTAGACTCTACCTCATAATGCAAAATAAAGAACACAGATGGTTCAACTATCTTATCTGGTAATAGCATCGCTATAATTGTTCCAATATAGCCTGGCCTCAGCTTAAACACAGCCAATGTACTTTTGGACCAACATTGTGGTTATGGAACTTATGATCCATTTTTTGATAACTCGGTATCAGCCAATAACCGACTAATCCGGAGGACCAATCCTCCCGTTCACTAGCAGGGGCACAACAAAATTCTGGACAACATAAATATTGATAGCACGCAAATAGGAATCGGAGCCCAGACCAAAGGCTTAATGAGACATTGGTTGTCAGGTGACTGCCGCTGCTCCAATCTTTGGGTCCATGCTTCCAATAATTCTGTGTATATGGATTGCAGGTATGCTGTCGCCATCTTATAATAGGAAAAAAAATACTTTATCAAGGCAATAATAGCCATAGAAAAATAAATCTGTGACGGATCACAAGATTTGTACCCTAACAAAAACAAGAGTTATTGATGCTTTCCTTCTACAATAATGGACTGTTTAGAGCCAACGTGAATCCTGTGGTTTCTATTACACCAAACAAATGTGTTCATCAATTTCCTTGTTGGTCTATATATAGCATGTTGTCTTAGAACCCTTTTGGAAAATTAAGAGAACTTGAAACAGCTAGAAATGGGATCGCTTTTTGCTTTCTTCATTCTCTTCTCACTTGTCCTGGTAAGACTAAGAATACCCTAATGAGTCCATAACTGGCTATGTACAAGTACACTTTGAGTCAACTTGAATTATCCCATACAAATTTATAGATAAGTGTTTGTACGTAATGTGGTAGCATTGCATTCATTATGATACGGAGCGGGCCTCGTTTTGAAAGGAATGCAGTTCTACTGTCACAACATTCTGAACGCTTTTTTGAAACAATTTAGCGGTCCTTATCGTTTTCATGACTGACTAATTGTTTTGTGCATCTTCATTGTGCAGTTTGGGAGCACCATTGATGCAAGACCAGACTCCGGAGAATACTGGAAAGGCATTATGAAGGATCAACCCATGCCAGAAGCGCTTCACGGCCTACTCCCTCGGGGATCAGTGTCCCCCCTCTCCACCACCGCAAAAACTGACTGTCACACATCAATGGAAGCAACAAACAACGACCAAACTGCTAAAACTTACGCGGAAGACTTTGAACCGAGGCCTAGTGCGACTGGCTACCACGATGATAGTACTAAACTAGCTGGAGAGAAATCCTTTGCGAACGACTTCGAGCCAAGGCCTAATGTCTCAGCTTACCCCGATGATGCTGGTCTGAAAGAGAAGAAGTCTTTTGTTAAGGATTTTGAACCAAGGCCTAATGTCTCAGCTTACCATGATGATGCTGGACCGAAAGGGGAGAAGAAGTCTTTTGTTAAGGACTTTGAACCAAGGCCTAATATTTCTGTTTATGATGATTAAGGACAATCTATGATAAGTGTTTTAAAGTAATGATTGGTGAAGCTATGTAAAGATGCATATGGTGTGTGTTTATTGTGAGTTGTGTAGCGTGAAGAGAGTGATTACTAAGTTTATGGAAAAAATAAGGAGCTTGTGATGGGTGATTATTTGATCAAATAAATGTACAAAGTTTTGATTTTTCCACTCAGATGTTTAGAGATCATCTATTTCTATGTTTCTTTCCTTTTCTTTTAATCGGTATCTATTTCTAGTTTTTGCTGATATTCAAAAAAAATTATGAGAATTTGTTTAACCAACTTGATTCACACCCCAAATCTGGTTGTGCCACTTGTGTTTGTGTGTAAGAGCGGGGAATTACTCAGTGGCTAATCCGGAGCACTAATTGCGTTATTCACTAGCTAGGAGGGGCCACTATAGAGGGGCTATTTAAAGCTGGAATATAGCCCTCCATATACGGAGTCCAATACACAAATTGATAACATGCGAGTAAGAGTTGAACCCCAAATTAATGGCTTTCTGAAGCCCCTGGTTGTTAAGGGATTACTACTGCGTCATCTGGAATAAGGGAGAGATGCAGCATTTGAAAACTATTTGTGGAAACAAAGAGGCTAGGTATTCCATCAAGCCACTAGCATTTGAAAACCATTTGGAGGAACAAGGCAGACAAAATCCCTTCATTACTATTTTTTTTTCATCTTCGGAAAATTAATTATACTTCTACATGTAGTTTTCCAAAACACATAACCTATATGGTTCCAACTTAAAATGAGCTAATAACCCTCTATATATGCCTTCAAATAGATGGACGAAAAAAAGTTTCTTGAATAGCACAAGGTAATACGAGGATATAAAATATGTGTATAAAGTATAAACATTAGATTCAACTCAAAAGCTTCGTCGCTAGCCAATGTAAGACTTCTATTATGCAAGAAAATGCTAATGTATGATAGAAATTTAGATTGTTTCGTCCGGTATGAAAAGTTAGACTGGAGAGGATCTGAACCATTTACAAATCTATCCAAGCTTTAAGAATTTTGTGCTCATTCATGTTATACGAGAATATTTTTGACACTCCAAACCACAAGAAAGTGACTGTCCTTTCACTTTTAAATCACACGTGGCCAAGTTTGTTTTGGAAATCAATAATTCAATTACCACACCCACTTACACACTCATTAAATTAATGAGTGTGTAACAGTGTAAGTGGGTGTGATTTTAGCATTATTGGTTCGAAATAAACTACAAAAATCAAATAATGGAAATTTATTATTCAAGTTTTTTTTTTTGAGATCGTTATCTATTTCTAGTTTGTGCAGCTATCATCATTTTCTGTACACTAACACATATTCCAATTGATAACTGTGATGCAATTTTTTTTTTCCTGCTGTTCAGTGTTAGTCTTAGAAACAGGAAGGTTTAATTAGAGATTTTGAGGAAAGAGACTATAAAGTGTTTTGCAGCCATCTTTCCAGCCTCTCCCTGATGCTATAATATCTGGAATTGTGGTCGAAGATATTTTTGTGAGTCCTCTGTGCTTGCCAATGGCTTTCATGGCTTCCATTTGTGGTATAATTTTTCCTGTTCTATCCATATGTTAAGCATCCAATTCTTCGTAAGTGTCCGGAAGCAGACAGCAACAGTGGCAATTACCTATTCAAGTGTTTTCCAGCATAGATATTGCCGGCGTATTACATCCAGACGCATTAGTAGACCTGTTACATGTTACCATTCCTGATGATGGTATCTGTTTATGAAACAAGAAGATGCTTTCAATTCCACGAGATAATGAAGCCAGACTTATATTACACCAAATGCCCAGTGAAAGAAATGGAATGATCATTCATTAGCCTCTCAATGGAACTTCCATTTACGTAAATTGGTAAACGATGATTCCCTTCAACATTCTGTCATTTTCTAGAAAAAAAAACCAAGCGTCGGAATGAGAATTGAGATGGAATGGCCATTTCATTTTAGCTTTTCAATTGAATTGCTATGAATAAACCGTCACACTGTTATTACAACAACGAAACTATACAAAGTGCAATATTTGTCAATTGAATTTCACTAATCCCGCCGACCCAGTCCCATTCTAGGTCTTCAACGTTTATGACAAAATGTCTCCCTAACAACCCTTCTTTAATCACGAAAGACCTCAAGTTGTTAAACACGAAAGTACGAGTATTATAGAACTTGAACTGCTGCAAGGGATTGTATTTTCTCCCGTAGTTTCGATGTGACAGACACCACAACAGTAGTTACACTTGCAGCTGGACCCGTGGTTTGAATTTTCACCATTGTCTCTTCAACTGCTACAAGTTCAACAGATCCGTCCGTTTTTCTGTCTAGGCATGGCGGTATGGCCTCATTTTTTTAAGGACCTAAATGAAACAAATTGAATGTACTTCATTGATTTGGGCACAGACAATCAAGTACACTACAAACTATACAAGCTTCTTTATGAACACAATAAAAACGTAAAATCAAGTAGCGACTCAAGAATATGTTGTCGATGTCGAGGAAAATCTTTCATAAAATATTACCACACTATACCAATTTTCAGGACAAACTTTTTTGCTATGCGCAGTGAAGTTGGTAAGACACTGAAAGGAGCTGTTCAAAATCTAGTCAGGACATTCTGCTCTCATTAAGTGTCGGCTCATCGCTTCTCTCTGGCTACACTATGTCCGCTCATATCTCCTGCAATAACATAATAGAGTGCACTAGAATTTTATCATGACTCAAAATCAGGATTCTTAGTATAGAAGCGTATCGACCAGCATATAAGAATTTTAGACCTCCAATACCAACATTTTTAGGACACCAGCCGATACTGTGCTATACCGGATGACGCATGGCCGAATGAGCTATATAGATACGTATCCCCAATACCTTATTCAAAACAATGCTAAAACTCTTGCCAAACTAAAACAAGAGCTAGGCCCGTATAAATATACTTGCTTCTTCCAAGATTCATCACTTTCAAGGCATAATGTTTAACATAGATGATGAGAGGCAGTTTTTTTTTTACCTCTAGTTTCTTGCTTAAAGAATGGGATTTTACTGCTATTACCCTTGTTCCTAAGACTAGTTCTCCCACAAATATAAACCCAAAATCATCATTTGCTAAACAGATAGAGATTTATACACGACGCCAAATCAATGTTATGTTAACTCTAACGAACTACAATATACACCAGGCATACAATTTTTAACCAGACAGTTAAAACCATCTCAATTCACACAGCTCAAATTGGCAAGTAGATTTTCTCCTGATAAGAAAAACCAAAGCGCTCTGTTCTGAAAGAATCCATAGAAGCACATCTACTAAAAGAAATGAAAAGTGAAAGTTTTGGTGATAAAGACAAGAATTGGCAAAAAAAACAAATAATCCAAGCATCGACAAAGAAGATCGAGTTGAATTAAATTATGTAACATAAAATGATGAAATCCATAGCCTAATTTGAACCACGTACAATGCGGATAAAAATCGAGATTTTGCATGCCTGAAATGTGACTGGCCAGAATCAATTCGCAGAGAATTGACCGTTGTTTGTGACCGAAAATGTGGTAAGATAAAATATGCATACACGAGAGCTCAGAGAGAGAGAGAGGGAGGGAGGGAGGGAGAGAGAAAGAGAACTCAGAGTGAGTGAGAGAGTACATGGGGAGGACGACCTGTGAGATATCTTCCTCACCTTGGGGTCGTCCTCGCTTCTGGAAGTCGAGGTCCATGAAAACGATGTCGTCCAATTTCGTTCAGACTTCGCATCTGCAAACTGAGAAGTCCTACAAGACATGTAATTGGTAAATTGCAAACTCGTTCTGGGTTTATTTGTTGATCGGAAATGTTCAATTGGTAGAAATTGACAAAAACTCAAACTTCGATGAATATAAAGTTTATTGGATTTCAATCAATACATAATCGGAGACGATTCTTGTGGATTTATTTTTGAGAAAATAGATTTGGCCACACTTGATGAAACCCACTTCATTGAAAACGACGACGCGTCTCTTTAAAGAATCCATTCCAGGACCTACGAAGTCTAATTGGTAGAATTGCTAACTCGTGCAGGGTTTATTTCTTGATCGAGACTGTTGGAGTTGTAGAGCTTGTCAAGAACATACACTTTGTCAAAGATCGAGTTAATCGGATATCGACTGGTACATAATCGGAGATGATTTTGTCAAATTTATTTTTCTGAAAATAGACTTGGCCACACTTGATCATACCCATTCCATTACCGAATACAAATTCGCTCCTCCGAGGGAAAGAAGGGGGGTGGGCAGAGAGAGAAAATGTGGCGGTTCGTTCATCGGAGGGAGCTATGTAAGGAAAGAATTGATGGGATCGATCTCATTGCCATAGTAACAGACAGGTCTCTTCTAATCTTCCGTTGTTTGATTTTGTATACTAGCTTTCTCATTGTTCTTAATCCGTTTTTTCTTTTTCTTTTTTGATCCGCGTTGTTCTTAATCCGTTGATGAAGGTGTATTTGCACCCATTAAGGTGTATTTGTAGAGAACTTTGAGGCTTGAGTAGATCCCTAGCCTTGTTGGCTTTGGCTTCCTCTATGCATGTATAGAGTAGCATTTTTTTCGTGATGCCTTTCATTTCTTCGACAAATCTCTGTGTAAGACAATGATACCTTCCCAACTGTGATGATGATGTATGTTGCATTTCTTTTGGGACTACTGAGTTTCTTGTTCATCTCCAACTTTTGGTGATGGAATCAGCCATATTCTTTCTTCTAACCAAACCGAGCATTGAGTCCCTATCCATTGTGTTCGGCGACATGAATCCTATTTCTCCTATATTCTGTCTTCTATCTTTGGATTCAAAGATGTCTTCTATAGTCTGTCTTCTATCTTTCTATTCAAAGATGTCTTCTCAATGGTACCAGACATATAAGATGTCTTCAATTTTTTGGCACTCTAGGTGAAAAGGCCATCCTTAGAACATCGTTTCCACAATTCCACTCAGCATTTCCAGTGGTTTGATTAACTCAGGAAACATAACGCAATGAACCATTGTATTATACCAGGTAGAAACCAAATACGGCTTATTAGGCAGAAGAAGCTGAATGGAAAACACAAAAAGGAAAGCAAAGTTAGCTGTCTTTTGGTATGAAACTATTTCTTCGGGGAAATGCGAAAAGGTTGATGTCTATAGGCCATATGTTGTCGTAACCCAATGATCCAGATTATTTCACTTTATTACACTCTTGATCACAGAGTACTTAGCATAATCAATGGACACAAGCACTAGTAAGATGCTAGAACAAAGAGAATGAATGATCACACTCCAACTAATAACTATAAGATTAAGATCAAACTAGGATGCAATCCACACGAGATTATCAGCTGGAAAGAAATGACAGACTGGTTTGGACCCTGGCTCCATCCCCAGCACCCGAAATGACACGTGATCTGGGCTCCACTCAGACGTGTCCAGGTGGCAAACAGCAACAGCTTCCACTCTGTCCCCATTATCACCACCTAGCAATACCTTGAACGCCTTGCTTTCACTCTCTTGGTAGTGGCAGTAGAAAATTGCATAGGGGTAAGGCATGGTGTGACATGCCACCATTTTTGGAGCTGAAATTTCTTCGGGCTTTTTCAAGATAGTGTAATTCTGCAAAAGCATTGTTGATTCTGTGAAGTGGGTAGTGGATAGAACTTGGAATTGGGAATTGAATCCGAATATTTCATTTACAAAATCAAGCATCGATTCCAAGGATGTGGCACATAACTTGGACTCTCCCTTTATTGGTTTCATCTCACAGTCTCTAAGTGTATCTTCCATGGCTTTGGCTTGTGGAGAGGCTTGTGAGAAGGAAAAGATTTGAAGAAGGTTTGGGAGTGATTCTAGTGAGAAAGGAATGGAATCGGATTCCTCTCTGGGTAGGAAATGAGGAGAGGTAGAGGGGTCTCTCTTCGGGAAGTAAACTGGAAGTCTTTTTCCCACCTTTAGGTCTTCTATAAAGAAGAACACCATGAGTTGAGGGTCCATGTGATCCATGTGTGATGATGGATAGGCATGAACATGTGCCATATGATATTTTTCATTAGCATCCATACTGTGGAGTCGTAAAACGTTCGTACCCATAGGGATATCCTGATTCAGTGGGTGTCTTATAGCACTCATCTTATTGTTCCCATTATAGCACTGCACAACAAAAACTAGCATATTAGCAAGTTCTATAACCGTAGCATCGTACAAGTCAAAAAAAAAAAGTTAGAAAGCATCCAATTCATTCAAACTACAATTAGAATATGAGAACAAGTTGTTTAAATGTTCAATCCAATGATCGTATTTAGAATCGTTCATTTGGTCTGAATTCTCTTGAAATTTCAAAAAAAAAAATAAAAAATTGTATGTAGTCTAATTCTTTTCATCTTTTGGAGTGTTAAGTTCAAACTTCTCCATCTGCAATCATCATTTCATTAGAGAGTCAGAGTCACTTGGGGTTCCCAGAAATAACCCCTCGTTTTTCTCTCCACTTGTTACTCCCATCTCTATCTTTCTCCACTTATTATCCCGAAAACCTCCCTCAAAACCTTTACCGAACAACCTCAAAGAATTCCAAGTTTTGCATGTTTCTTAGAAGTATATTATCAAAGCAGCAAGAACAAGAAGAACAGCAATAGATAAAGGAGTGAATCAAGCACAGCTTAGAGATTACCATCACAAGCAGTAGACAAAGGAATATGCTCCTTGAAACATATCCAACTCCCATCTTCCTTTTTCCCTTGAAGCTCCGATGAGTTTCTTTCCTCCTTCTAAGGCCAAAGGAAACACTCCTAGACCTGAAATCTAAGGCAATCTTTTGATTATCCTATGAGTTGCTCTACATTTTAAAATTAGATAACCCTTTTGTCCACTACACTGGTTTAGTATTTTACTCGGGGGGGCCCATGCAGATTCAACTTGTGAGGTGTAGTGTTGTTATACCTTTTTCATTTTCTTTTAACATTTGGCTAGCTACTTGTTACCTTACCATACTCCTATACAATTATTTACTTTTCTTGTTCTCATCCTTTTGAAATTCCACATGTATCTGTACTACAGCATTCTGAATTTTAATTTTGACGTTGCCTAATTAAGAACAAAACACACAACTATTTGGAAGTGTGCTGTGAAATTGACATGGTTTGGTAGTTAATTATTGGTGGCTCAAACTTCGATTATTTACCTCATATCTTTCTTTGATCATTTACCTCAAATGTTTCATCTCAGCAAGATATCAAATCCAAGTGAAAACTCCCTTTTTAATGTTTAAACTATAGCTGCAATATGATACAATATCCATTATCCAAATAATTAAGTTATCAAGACAGGCCTCTTGGACTCTAGCTCATAATGCAAAATAAAGAACACAGATAGTTCAACTATCTTATCTGGTAATAGCATCTGTATAATTGTTCCAAGAAAGCCTGGCCTCAGCTTAAACACAGCCAATGTACTTTTGGACCAACATTGTGGTTATGGAACTCATGATCCATTTTTTGATAACTTGGTATCCGCCAATTAATCGACTAATCCGGAGGACCAATCCTCCCATTCACTAGCAAGGGCTCGCGAATGGGAATCGGAGCCCAGACCAAAGGCTTAATGAGACATTGGTTGTCAGGTGACTGCCGTTGCGCCAATCTTGGGGTTATGAAGCTGATGATCCAGGCTTCCAATAATTCTGTGTATATGGATTGCAGGTGTGCTGTCACCATCTTATCTAATAATAGAAAAAAAATATACTTTATCAAGGCAATAATAGCCATAGAAAAATAAATCTGTGACGGATCACGAGATTTGTACCCCAACAAAAACAAGTGTTATTGATGCTTTCTGTCTACAATAACGGACTGTTTAGAGCCAACGTGAATCCTGTGGTTTCTATTCCACCAAACAAATGTGTTCATCAATTTCCTTGTTGGTCTATATATAGCATGTGGTCTTAGAACCCTTTTGGAAAATTAAGAGAACTTGAAACAGCTAGAAATGGGATTACTTTTTTCTTTCTTCATTCTCTTCTCACTTGTCTTGGTAAGACTAAGAATACCCTAATGAGTCCATAACTGGCTATGTATAAGTACACTTTGAGTCAACTTGAATTATCCCATACAAATTTATAGATAAGTGTTTGTACGTAATGTGGTAGCATTGCATTCATTATGATACGGAGCGGGCCTCATTTTGAAAGGAATGCAATTCTACTGTCACAACATTCTGAACGCTTTTTTGAAACAATTTAGTGGTCCTTATCATTTTCATGACTGACTAATTGTTTTGTGCATCTTCATTGTGCAGTTTGGGAGCACCATTGATGCAAGACCAGACTCCGGAGAATACTGGAAAGGCGTTATGAAGGATCAACCCATGCCAGAAGCGCTTCACAGCCTACTCCGTCGGGGATCAGTGTCCCCCCTCTCCACCACCCCGAAAACAGACTGTCACACATCAACAGAAGCGACAAACAACGACCAAACTGCTAAAACTTACGCGAAAGACTTTGAATCTGCCTACCACGACGATAGCACTAAACTAACTGGAGAGAAATCCTTTGCGAACGACTTCGAGCCTAGGCCTAGTGCGACTGGCTACCAGGATGATAGTACTAAACTAGCTGGAGAGAAATCCTTTGCGAACGACTTCGAGCCGAGGCCTAATGTCTCAGCCTACCCTGATGATGCTGGTCTGAAACAGAAGAAGTCTTTTGTTAAGGATTTTGAACCAAGGCCTAATGTCTCAGCTTACAATGATGATGCTGGACTGAAAGGGGAGAAGAAGTCTTTTGTTAAGGACTTTGAACCAAGGCCTAATGTTTCTGTTTATGATGATTAAGGACAATCTATGATAAGTGTATCAAGAATAATTAATTTGGATTGGTGAAGCTATGTAAGATGCAAATGGTATGTGTTTATTGTGAGATGTGCAGCGTGAAGAGAGTGATTACTACGTTTATATGGAAAATAAGGAGCTTGTGATGGGTGATTATTGATCAAATAAATGTACTAAGTTTTGATTTTTCCACTCCAGATGTTTAGAGATCATCTATTTCTAGTTTTTTATTTTTTTATTTTTTTATCGGTATCTATTTCTAGTTTTGTGCTGGTATTCAAGGAGATATGTCTAAATTATTAGAATTTCCTATTCAAAAAAAAAAAAAAAACTTGAGAATTTGTTCAACCAACTTGATTCAAATTTCAAACTCCAAATCTGGTTGTGCCACTTGTGAGTGTGTGAGAGGGGATAACTTAGTGACTAATCCGGAGCACTAATTCTGTCATTCACTGGGAGGGGCCACTGTAGAGGATCTATTTAAAGCCGGACCATAGCCCCCTCTATTTGGAGCCCAACGCACAATTTGATATCACGCGAGTGAGAGTCGAACCCCAAATCAAAAGCTTTCTGAAGCCTCTGGTTGTCAAGGGATTACTACTGCGTCATCCGGGATAAGGGAAAGATGCAGCATGTGAAAACTATTTGTGGAAACAAAGAGACTAGGTACCCGTTATCAAGTTTTTTAGAATAAATTATTATTTTTGTCGATAAAAAAAAAAGTATTCCATCCAGCCAGTAGAGTGATTTACCATATGGGGTTGGAGGACTAAGGCAGACAAAATCCCTTCATTACTTTAATTGTTTCATCTTATGAAAATTAATTATACTTTTGCATGTAGTTTTCTAAAACACATAACCTATGTGGTTCCAACTTTAAACTGAGCTAATAACTCTCTATATATGGCTTTAAGGATGGGACCAGGGGTTTAGTGATGGCGACCGTCACGACAAAAATTTTAGAAAATGCAATTATTATGTGTAAAAAAAATTTTTGTCCAACTTATATAGTCTCGCCGCTACTATATTTTTTTAGAATATATTTCGCAACTGCTAAGGTGAAATCCTGGTTCCGTCCTTGTATGACTTCAAATCGATGGACAAATAGCAGTGTTATGATCATATAGAATAGTAAAGGGTGGTAATATGAGGATATAAAATATGTGTATAAAGTATAAGCTTTAGATTCAACTTAAAAACTTCGTCTCTTACCAATGTGAGACTTTTATTATGCAAGAAAATGCTAGTGTCTGATTGAAATTTAGACTGTTTTGTGTGGTATAAAAACTTAGACTGGAGAGAATCTGAACCCTTTGCAAATCTATCCAAGCTATAAGAATTTTGTGCATTCATGTTTTACAAGAAAGTTTTTGACACTCCAAACCAAACGACAAGAAAGTGACTATCCTTTCACATTTACATCACACGTGACCAGGTTTGTTTTCGAAGTCAAACATTCAACCACCATATCCACTTACACACCCATTTAAATGAGCATGTAAGTAGGTGTGGTTCTAGAATTTTTGTTTCGAAATAAAACTACAAATATCAAATGATGGAAATTTATGTTTTTTAAAATAGTTTGGTACCCTGTTCTGTTAAGGGAAATAAGTAAGTATGTACTTATTTTTTAATTTTTGATACATTGTAAAAAAATAACCCGTCTCGTAAAACAAAAACTAAACATTTTAAAAAATAAAAATCTTAGCAGAATGAGCCGAACACGGTAAGAGATTAATATACTGTTTGGGTTTTCTGAAAAAACTTCTTGTTACCGAAATTAAACTTCAAAGTACTGTCCAGTTGGTTATTTACAGTTGCTATTTGTCAAGCTCAAACAATTTCCTCATCATTGCGTGACCTCACACGCACCATCATACGGTGACCCACATTAGAATACAAAATCATGACCGTCAATCTAAAATACACTCTTCAAATCTATTATGATCAGTAAACTTCAACGGCGTGGATGAATAACCCCTGAGGTCTCATAACAACAGACATAGACCGCGTTACACAGGAAAGCCAAGAGAAACACCAGAAAAATTGTGTATATCTTCAAAGAACCCCATTCGAGAGTACCCAAACAAGCCCTTGAGATATGGAAGACAAGCGAAAGGACGGCGGGAACCAACCACCACACTCCGCCGCCGGAGATTCCGCTGGAACTCCTTCTAAGCGTCCGGAGGCGCCGGCGGCCGAGCCACCTTCTTCGCGGAGGAGAGGCGGAAGCCACAAGAGAAAAGCCAGCGGCAATGGCGCGACCCCTCCGACGACGTCGTCGAAGCGCCAAGCGCGCGAGAAGAACTCCTCGGCTGCGGCGGCTCCGATCCACAACGGTCCGTTAACCAGAGCTCGGCAGTCTCCCGCCGCCGACGAGGCTGCGAAAATCGAGGCGGCTGCGGCAGCGGAGGGAGCCGGTGCTCGGCAAGTGGCGAGGGCGACGGCGGCGGTGGTGGAAGAGGATTGGGAGGCCAAGGTTGAAGCTGAGTATGAAGTGATTATATCGCGTGGTGTTAATGCTCATGCAGTTCCGATTCCCGCTGGTTAGTTGGAAAAAAAATGCAACTTTTTTAACCCTAGTTTGTGTTCACTTGGGTGAATTTTCCTTTTAACCCTAAAAATTGAATTTTTTTGATTTTTGGTTTTTTTGGTTGAATTTATTGATGTGCGAATGCTTGTGTCGTTGGTTAGCTGAAGTGCAACTTTTGGAACCCTAATTTCCGTTCACTTGGTTGAATGTCTTGATCTGTGAATGCTCATGTAGTTCCGAAATGCAACTTGTTCAAACCTTTGTTTTGTTAGCCGAAATGCAACCTGTCAAACCTTAGTTTTGTTTCTTTAGTTGAAGTGCAACTTTTGGAACCCTAGTTTTGGGAGGCCAAGGTTGAAGCGGAGTATGGATAGATCGTGTGGTGTTAATGCCCATGCAGTTCGGATTCCCGCTGGTTAGTTGAAAATGCAACCTTTTTCAACCATAGTTTTGATAATTTGGGTGAATGTTTTTTTAACCCTGAAATGTGAATCTTTTGTTTTTGTTCAGTGGTTGAATTTATTGATGACTGATGAGCGAATGCTTGTGTGCTTCTAGTTCTCGTTGGTTAGTTGAAGTGCAATTTTGGAACCCTAATTGCATGAGAAGGCTCATCTGGTTCTAATGAATGCAACTTGTCAAGCCCTAGTTGTTGTTCATTTAGTTGAAGTACAACTTTTGGGAACCCTAATTTCTATTCAGTCGGTTGAAATTACTGATATGGGAATGCTCGTGGTTCAGATTCCCGCTTGTTACTGATATGGGAATCAATTCTTCTTGGCAAAGATAGTTGATTTCTTTGAATTTGTTTGTATAAAACAATCAAGGGTGCTTATTCGAAAAGACAAATTTGATTTTCACTTTCTTTCTTCAATAAAGAGTTGAAAAGAGAGAAGCTTGTTCGTTTCTGGACCTAATGTTTGATTTCGGGGGTTTTGTATGGAAGTAAAGTTTTTTATTTTAGCTTTCTCCTTAGAAAGCTCTTCTCAAATCTCTCCCTGCCTCTCCTGGTATTCAGGTTGGTTTTCTTGGGCAAAAATTCATCCATTGGAAGAACAAGCAATGCCGTCTTTCTTC
The DNA here is from genome assembly GCA_014282245.1 of Rhododendron simsii. NCBI lineage: Eukaryota > Viridiplantae > Streptophyta > Magnoliopsida > Ericales > Ericaceae > Rhododendron > Rhododendron simsii. The sequence continues at coordinate 31,041,542 of CM024963.1, forward strand.
AATGGAAAGACAGAGAACAGAACCCCAGAAGTATATTTGGACATACGTAACTGGATCATGAGAAAATTCCATGCGAACCCTAGTACACTGGTCGAATTGAAAGATTTGTCGGATCTCTCTGTTGGGGAGTTAAATGCCAGGCAAGAGGTGACGGAGTTTTTGGACCATTGGGGTTTAATTAATTATCACCCATTTCCAGAGAATGGTTCTGCTGTGAACCCTAGTGGTGATGGGGAAGCAAAGACAGATTCGTTGGTTGAGAAATTGTTTCGATTTGAAACAGAACAATCTTGTGCTCCAGCGGCACCTAGAAATAATGTAATTACACCAGCTGCTCCATCTGGGGTATTTCCAGAGTCATCTCTTGCTGAAGAATTAGCAAAGTCTGAGGAGGGCCCCTCAGTTGAATATCATTGCAATTCTTGCTCAGCTGATTGTTCCCGTAAGCGCTACCACTGCCAGAAGCAGGTTCGTTGTTTCCTTCGAGTTTGTTGTGTTGATGGTGGAGTGCATATTTGAATGCTGGACTGCCTAGCTAGTTCCATTTTTATGTAGGTTTAGTGATCCTCCGTGCAACCAAAACACCTCAGCAGTTCATAATTTTTGTGCATAACAGGTTTTCTGAGTTGCTCTTTCTTTTTTTGGTGCAAAAATGCTCTTTCAAATAGAGTAAAGGAGGGAAGAAAATTAGGAAATTATTACATGAACTGTGTAGGTATAATGAGAATACCAGGTTGAAGAATTCCAAATTAGGTTGTGGGAGATGACGAAGTGGAACCATTAGTAGTTACTAGTCTAACTGTTACAACGTAACTTGGATTATGTGGAATCAAGTAGTTTAGCAAATTTACTTGCTTTTTGGTGGAAGTTTTTACCATGTGAGGAAATTCATCTTGATACTTTGATGATAGAAAATATTGAAATCCATTCTGGTAATTTGAACAAATGTGCGAAGTGGTCCAACGCTTCCATATCCCTTTTGCAAAAAGCATCTAAAGCAAATATTTAATTTGTCAATTTCTGGGCTCTGATGTTGCGATTTTCTCTCTCTTGGAATTGTTTTAGTTTCTTTCTTGAAAGGTTTTCTGTGTGCTGATTCTTTTCTTGTTTGTCACACAGGCTGATTTTGATTTATGTAGTGAATGCTTCACTAATGGGAAGTTTGACTCTGATATGTCCCCAACTGATTTTATTCTCATGGAGCCTGCTGAGGCTGCTGGTGTAAGCGGCGGGAAGTGGACAGATCAGGAAACCCTCCTCCTCCTTGAAGCGTTGGAGCTATATAAAGAGAACTGGAATGAGATTGCAGAGCATGTCGCAACAAAAACTAAAACTCAATGTATTTTGCATTTTGTACAAATGCCAATTGAGGAGACTTTTATGGACTGTGATGAGGAAATTGATGCTAGTGTTAAAGAAAATGCAGATCCAGCGACGCAAAATAATGACTCTTCTGCTCCTAAAGATCCAGCTGAAACAACAGAGAGTACAAGTATTGCAGATGAAAATAAGCCTGATTCTTCCCCAATGGAAATTTTGAAGCTGGAAGATCCCAGTGAAGTGAAAGTTGATCAGGAAACTAATGAGAACTGTGCCCTAAAGGCACTCAAGGAAGCATTTGAAGCTGTGGGCTCTTTTCCTGGGCCTGGGGACCAGTTTTCTTTTGCTGAAGCAGGAAACCCTGTCATGGCATTGGTATGGAGCTTATATGCTGAAAAATTAATTATTTAATTAAGGAAAATGCTAAGCACGGACTTTGGGAGGTGGTTATGGACTATGGTGTAAAAAGTATGCTGCAGTATGCGGAAAGTATACAGAAAAATATTTCAAGTTCTAGCTTTTTTGGCATCATTTGCACCTTGACAACTGGACATCAGGCGATTGTTAGCATGACCCTTGATTTAATGACGTCATTTTGAACTTATTACATAAACTATTCTTCTACATCTTGGGAAGGTAGAATGCAATGATAATTGTAGTCTAATTATGGGTTTAAAGTCGCAGGTAGAGAGAGAAAAATGGGCTAACGATTTTCATAGTGGGTCATGTGGCTGCTACAGAATCTTTGTACTTGTTTTCCAAAGTTGGCAATGAGAGGCTCTCGAATTTGGTTACTTATCTCTCTGCTTCGTGCTGACATTTCCCTCTACAGGCAGCATTCCTGGTAAGATTGGCTGAACCCAATGTGGCTGCTGCCTTGGTCAGAAGTTCCTTAAAGTCTATTTCTGGCAACTCTTCCAGCACACAGCTGGCTGCGAGGCATTGTTTTCTTCTCCATGATCCTCCACCAGATGACAAGAAAAAATCAGCTGATTCTGAGAGGTTTGCGAGTTTCATTGTAGCTTTATGATTCGAAGAAGCCCACAAATATTATGTCTGACGTTTCTAAGATATGCAGATCTGGTGCTGAAACGGTTGGACAGGATGCTCTGAATGATGGGAAGGAAAATCTGGAAAATAAAGAAGAAAAGTCTAAATTGATATTGGACGGTGGCGATTTACCAAGCAGTCAAGATGATGAAAAGGACAAAGATTCCAGCAGAAAAGAGGAGCTGTCAATTTCTCCTAATGGTGGATTTATAGAAAAGTCTCATCCAAAAGACCTAGTGACAGCAGGTGCAAAAGAATCAGATGATTTGACACCCAAACCAGAGATTCGTCGGAGTTCTGTGAAAGTGCCAGCTGATAGCTCAAAAGTGATAACCAATGAGGATGGAGGACTAGTTTGTCCAAATGAATCGGATAACCCAGATTTGCCAAAAGATGCGGCAGCAAGATCTGCAAAAGAATCAGATGACTTGACAAGCAAAGAAGACATTCCTTCAAGTTCTGATGGAGCTTTAGAGGGAAGGCCCTCTAATTGTACAGAAGCTTCAAAGGATGTAGTTGCTGCTCCTGATGCTCTTCCCTCAGAAAAGGAGGAGTCTAAGGGGCTGATCACGTCAAATTCCATTACAGAAAATGGAAGAAAAACAGGTTTGTTTTGGAAGTCGCTTGGCAATGCTAAAGTACAATTCAGTTATTTGGATATATAGTTTAGTAGAGCAAATCTATGTACCTTAGAGGCAAACTTTGATATCAAAACCTAGAGAACAAATATTCTTTTGGCAATCGGTGGGAAGACTCACTGTCTTATCCATAATTTCAATCCTAATTGCTGTGAACAGATTGGAATTCTAAGAACAAGAAGATTCAGCCGATGATTTGAATTCCTCGTTACAGGTCTCACAGACTGATAAAAAGTTAACCTGCAGTTTGTTCCCATTATTGCTATTATTATGTGTTTTTGGATAGTTGGGAAAGGAGGTACAGTCGAATAGAATTTTTTATTAGCAGGAAAACTATCCTTGTTTCTTGTTGAATTTCCTTTTGTGATTGTTTAACGCAGGTGAAGAAGGGGTGAAAGACTTTAAAAATGAGAATGAAGAACCTTTGGAGTCCAAAGACTCCCACAACATTGATAAGGTGAAGCGTGCTGCTAGTACTGCAGTCTCTGCTGCAGCAGTGAAAGCAAAGCTTCTTGCAGACCAGGAGGAAGACCAAATTCGACAGCTTGCTTCAATGTTGATAGACAAACAGGTACTTCATGCTGTCTTTTGTTAGTTGTGAAAAAAATTCAATGTTTTCAGACGTTTCATTAATTGCAGTTACACAAGTTGGAAACCAAATTAGCTTTCTTCAGCGATATGGAAAGTGTGGTTATGCGAGTTAGGGAGCAAATGGAGAGATCCAAGCAGCGGCTTTACCAAGAGCGAGCACATATCATTGCATCCCGTATGGGCATGCCGGCTCCATCTTCTAGGCCTATGCAACAATCAATACCTATCAATAGAGTTGCAATGGGTTTTGCAAACTCACCAGCAAAGCCCCCCATGGGTATGAGCATGACCACTCAAAGGCCACCGATTTCGAGGTCTATGATGATGTCATCTCCTTCCACTCCGAACACATTTGTACCTGCTACATCAGCTGGAAATCCAGTTCGGCCTACCAACCAGGACAAAATTTCGTTTGGCCCAAAGTAACCATTGCTCAAGAAACATGCAAATACAAAACCTCATTCATGCTTTCTGGTTCTTCACTATTTCCTCCAAGTAAGTATGTCAGTTCTTTTAATTTTTGCTCTGTTTGGATCCCCTTTTTGGAAAAAAAATTCAACTCAAAAAATACTTTATTACCCCAATCATTACTCTCCACTCATTTACCCTTATCTCCAATCATTATTCTCATTGCTCTCTCTATCTCTCTCTACTCATTACCCCTACTTCCAATTATTACTCTCATAAAAAACTTCTCAAAAACTCATCCAAACAAAGTATTTGTAATTTGTATTTCTGTAAGGTTTGAGTTGCCATGGCCAACTTCCTGTAAGGGGAGTCGAAATTCAGCTGGGAAAATTTGTTTCAGATTTCTTGAAATGTGGTTTTCTAAAATGGACCTGAATCTAGGCATGAAAATTTTCTGATAATGCTGATTTAATTTTAAGGCAATTAGAAGGTTTTAAAAAACTTGTTGATGTTTTGAAACTTGGTTGGATTTGTTTTAAGTTTCCTGATGAAACCTGGAGAATGTTTGATTTTGTGGTGCAATAATAGACAAGGTCCCATTTACATAACACGAGCTGATCTAGCTGTTAATATATCCACATTATACATTTCTCTTATTTATGTTACGCTTCTGAATGCTTTAATCTCACATTTTCTCCCATCAAAAGAAATCTCAAGAATTCTCTTTGACATTCATTCCTTTGCAATGTTTTCATCTTTCTTTCTTGTTTCCCCTCTCTAAATAATGTCTGCAACGAATTAACAGAGTTGTACTTTGTTCAGTTTGTTGCCAGTGTTTTATGAAGTCCTTGAAGATCACAAGTGAAGTTATACGCCGAGATTGAGAAGAAAGAAGATCTGGATTGCACTGGCTTATTGATAAACTCCTTTCTGTCCTCCCATGTGGAAGCAGCAGCCTTTTCTGAGGACAAGATTTTGTATCTTTGTTTTGACCATTTTCTTAAGTCATTGAGTAGGTATCTAAGTCAGTTGAATCGATACCCGTTGAAATGTCTGTAGTATTTGTATCCATATCTAAATTATATCAGATGTTTGTTGCAAGATGTAGGAAAGAACGGCAACGGTGGAGAAATATTTATGCGTGCTTCAGTGTTGTGCTTCCATCTGGCTTCTGTGTGGATGCTTTTATTTTGCCTTGCCTGCACAAGCTGAATAAAAATTGGATTTCATTTCGCATCTGATGTCACTTTCCTTTGACTTTGTTCTCTGCACATCAACCTGGGGAAGATTTGGTTAAATTCATCTGTAGTTTTCTGAGGAGTTTCAAGCATTCAATTGGTCGACCACAACAGAATGCTTTAGCCCAACCAATGGGAAACTGGGAAAAACTTGCAGAATTCAGTTCCTCAGACGATGTTCAAAAAAATTCCTCCGATGAACTTATTCATGCAGCTGCACGGTTTAATCTCTCTCTCTCTCTCTCTCTCTCTCTCTCTTAGCGTGTGTGCAGAGAGAGAGAGAGAGAGAGAGCCATGATTACCGGCAGCTTCAGTGTGGGCCGCTTTGGAACATTGCAAAGGGTATCCAATTATGGTTACAGTTGAAGCAACTACTGTGAATGTTTATGACATCCAACCATTCAAATTCAAAATTTCTCCCCACCAATAGAACTATGATTGTAATTCCAGCTCAAAAGCCGGTGCTTCCCTGAAAGCACAACAGATAAAACTAGTGCCCTCCTTTACAATACTTCGTAACGGTACATTCAACATCTCATTATGACATTATCCAACTGCAGAAGAAAGAAATGGCTCCAGCTTTATAATGAAAATAATCCTCCTTGCACTCACATCATCGGCACAGCTCAGAATTTTGAGCATAAAGCAAAATATGGAGCCCTATATTGCAACCATAAACCAAGTTCACCAGCCCTCAAGAGACCAATATGCTGTTCATACAAATACTCTAATGTACAAGTGTATCTTCAAGGAAAAGCAATGAAAATGACAAACAGTAGCAATATAGGTTTACAATGTTCCCGATGCTTTTTATTGTCAACCGACAAAATATCAGATAGAAAATTTAGCAGCATCCAGTTGACTTCTGCTGACTGCCGTTTGCTACATCGATGGTGTCTGGCAGGTATCTTCATACCATGAAAGCAACAAGAGTAGAAAGAAAGGCCAACAAATGTGAAGTTAATACCAGCCGTGAAAAATTCTCAGAAGGAAAAAATTCAGGGAGTAATTTGGCCAAAAACAGCAAGCCCTTCTCACTTTACAAATCCTATAATCAACCTTAAATGACTCAAAACACTTGAACAAAGTACACATAGGTCAAAAGCATGCCACAAACTCACATGTTCAGTTCGTTAATCGTATTAGGAAGGAGAAACTTTTAACCAACATGAATTCTGTTAATGTGAAGTGGTGCATGCAAAGGTTATGAAATGTCCATGTTCAGTGATATGACATAATTCTACTTAATTCATTGTTTACCCACATTTCTTCCTCGTCCCCTCTGTTAAGGGCATTCTTTGCTATGAGCTGGAAAGCTTCTTCAACATTGATCCCCTCCTTTGCTGAGGTCTCGAAGTATGGAATATTCCCTTTTGAGGCACACCAAGCGCGAGCCTTTTTCTCAGAAACCTGTAGCATCAGAAGCACTTTCTTTTTATCAACATGAGAGAAACTTATATCATTTCACAGAAGTAAAAAGCTATGGTTAAACCTAAATGGTTCAAAGAGTTACCAACCACTCTACTATTCCCTCCATCCACATCGATCTTGTTTCCAATAACAACAAATGGGAAATTTTCTGGATCCGAAGGGCTTGCCTGCATGAGAGTTCTCAAAGGATCATCATCTTGTATCCATATTTCAGTTGATTGGTAACAATAAATTTACACAACCACAACGAACACGCTTTTGAATCATTCTTGTTAAATAGGAACTAAAAGGGCAAAACAAAGAATGAACAAAGCATCACAGATAATAACTTGAATTTGGCCTAAGAAACCTTTTTCCATAGTCAACTCTGCAGGGAGCCATGGTCTTGGGGATGGTAAAATGAAAACAAGGGGCAAGAAGAATAATGCACTTTTACATCATGAAATATAAAATTTTAAACTGACTGCCCACCAAAACTAAAATGAAAAAAATGAGCACACAACTTGATCTACTAAATTATATTATGTAGAAGTATCATATGTCCCGCAAAGAAAATGAACACCATTACCTGAATAAGGAATTCTTCCCTCCAGTTGTTTAGATTGTCAAATGACTTCATCACATTTACATCATAAACAAGAACACAACAATCAGCACCACGGTAGAAAGCAACACCCAGGCTTTGAAATCTTTCCTGGCCAGCTGTATCCCAGATCTACCAAAACAAAAGTTGAATTTGATCTAAGGCATAAGTCATTCACTTAAACACAAGTTCCACGGGTTCCAGAAACTGAGTATGGATGCACACTAAGAATATGATGTGGACCTATGATGCCCATTAACCAACCAGAAGCAACGTTCATATTAATTGTGCCAAACTTCCAAAGATTGAAACCCAATGGCGTCTCATGTTACGATTTTTGGCTGCAACACTAGGGATTAGGACACCCAATTACGTCTCATGTTATGATTTTTTCCTAACAATAGAGATTAGGATCAAGTGCACATTATGCAGATATGTTTGTCACTTCTACGTTTCCCTCGGACTTGGCATCCTAACAGGAAACAGCCAAACAGGTGGTTAACTGTACTTGGTGGAATCATATATTGAGGATCATGCAAAATTATCCTTAGAAGGCTATAACAGACACATAAAGCTGGCCATCTTCATCCGTGGTTACACACTTATTCGTGTCCATTCGAACGGTTCATATTGGAGCAAAAGTGTTGATTCCGGAAGTCTATCAAACCCGGTTTGGCTCAAGAGAACTGGACAGCGTCCTCGACTTTACAGACGAAACAGATATGAATTGAATAGCAAAATTGAGCATTACAAATTTACCACTAACCTGTAAAGTGAAGAGCCTATCTTCAATATGAACTTCCTTCGTCAAGAAATCAGCTCCAATTGTTGCCTTGTATTGATTGCTAAACTTCTTATTAACATATCTGAGAGCAAATATTCAAGGCAAACCAAGAATTGGAATCTGAAGATTCAACAATTAAGTAGCACGGCATTTCTTCCGGGAAGAGACACCATCATATTCAGTATTTAAACTACATAGCAAGCAAAGAAGGATACTGATTCATCAAAGAGGTCTTTCCCACCCTGCAATTCACACACAGAAGGAACCACTCTAATTCAGTAAGTAGTAAATGTAGAACCCAACCAACAACCAAGTACTGAAACACCCATAAACATCTAATCCTGTATCCTGGTGCTGCCCCACTGGGCTTTCATGTATAAATGCACTTTAAAATTTCATATTTTTTTTCAAGTAATTTGATTTTTCTTTTATATTGTCGGCGCTGGCCATTCGTACAAGTCCTAGAAGAAAACTCAAATTTGTAAGTATAAGTAGATCACATAGCTCAATAAAGCAAAATAAATTAGGTGCTGTAAGTTTTCCACCAAAATAAATACTACTATATTCTCTTATGTAGTGTTTTTAGAACTTTTTTATACACTTTTATCACTGCTGAGCTAAAATCCTACAACTAACGTCCATGTGAATGGCGCTGAAGTGGTAGATCATTTACTTATAGTACGATTAGATCAACTTCAAACTAACGTCAATCCAATAAGTGGCAGAGCATCACGAGCTTGAATTCAGAATATACAGCAAAAGATATAAACCATATACGCGTGAAAAAACCTAGAACTGAAGATCGCGAGTAGCACGGAGATGACGGGTGAAACTCACCCGCTGTCGCCGAGGATTATAACCTTTAGAAGCGTTCTTCTTCGGGAAGGCATCGTAAGTAAGGGCGCGAATTGGAAAGGAACCGATCTCGATCTCGATCTCGATCGAGAGAGAGAGGAACTGTGAAGCAGAGCAGCAGTAGTCCGAACTTTGAACTACTCCGCTATCCACCCTACGAGCATGACGGAGTTTAGCTGTGCTGTAGTCACCTCCTGTTGGGTTGCGCCACGTTTTTCCTTTGTTCAACTCCGAAATTGTTAAGAAACAAACATCGCAAGAAAGTGTCCATAAAACAAAAATAAACGGCTCAGATTTACGGCTCTTTTCTATATTTTTGTTATGGGTATCAAAAACATCTTTCAGCTCACTTTAATGATTGAGGAATATGGGCTCTGAACGCAATCGTGTTCGAGGTTGTTTTTGAAAATTAATTTCGTAGACTTTTTGTTAAATGATTATTAAAATTAGGCTTCGGTGTATTTGCGATATTATATATTTGTCGTATTTTTTTATAATTTAATTTTTTGTCATGATTTTTAAAGATCAATTATGTCGAGAGTTGACCATCATCTGACTATCGTAATTTTTTTTTTCTTGACGCAATTGATGTTTTGGACGAATCCTAAGAAATGAAGGAGTTGACCATCATCTGACTATCGCGAGTGGGGCGCCAGTGCAATTGGCACAACTCTTTACCCCACGCATGAAGCGTGCAATTAGAGTCCCACCCTCTTCTCTCCCCTTAATATATGTATATTTTTTGGTTATTTTTCAGCATATTTACTACTACTATATTTGGGTGTGAAAATCTGTGGTTTGTATTTGTAGTTGTTGTTCAAGAACGGCAAAGGTGCAGGAGATAAATGACATTTGTTTGGCCCATTAGCTCGCTTGTGAACCATTGACCAACTCCAACGTGCCCAAAGACCAATTAAACTGATTAATTTCTCAGTACTCCGAAGCTGGTATACACGGTGCCGAACCACTACAGAACCACACATTTATATACGGTTCATACACTTAATTATAGACTCCACAAAAATGTAAAATACTAAAGTGGTCCGGAGCACCATTCGAAGCACCATTTGGCGGTGCTTCCAGACTACTGAATAATTCACCCTCCTATTATCCCTTTCCAAATTCTCTGTCCATCCAATCATTGTTTGCCACAAAATGTTTAGAAATCCCTAGTTCAATTACAAGCATACCCTTAAACTCTTATAAAATGACATGCATGCATTTGCATGAAAGGTGTACCACAAAACAGCCAAAGCAAAAAAAAAAAAGAAAGAAAGGAAAAAGGGCTTTGCTTGAAAATAGGAATTTTGGGATGACCAACGGGTACCGCCACGTGGTATCCGCTCAGCACCCAAAAATTTCTCGAAATGGAAAGCTAAAAACATCCTTGTTTGTAGGAGGTGAATGGGCAAGGAAGGACGGCTCGCGGTTTCTTTGTTTTCAGCCTATTACCATGCAAATCTCTCTTTTCTCTCCTTTCTTTGAGAATCCACCCTGCCCTTCTCCTTCAGGTAACTGCCCTAGCTCTCTCTCTCTCTCTCTCTCTCTCTCTCTCTCTCTCTCTCTCTCTCTACGTTGCATGTATAGATCAATGCAACATTAACGAGTAAACAATATGATGGATGGCTGTATATCTTTCATGGCTAGCTAGCTAATGGGATATATATGTCATTAACTGTATTAATTAGGGTTAAGTTTGGTTGTTTTTATTTATTTATTTTGACTATTTATTTCTTGAACCTTGATTAGGGTCATACATTGGAGGAGGGGCGGGGTTCGCTAACGTGTTTTGACGCCAATTATTGCAAAAAAGGGACTTTGTTAAAATGCCTACGTCAAAAAAGGATGATGAAAATGCGGATTCTCCGTCTTCGCCACCCCCTCCATCATCATCGTCACCACCACCATCTTCTTCATCCTCATCCCCGCCGCCACCCCCATCATCATCTTCACCACCACCATCCTCGTCACAATCACCACCACCACCCCCGGCCTCCTCACCACCACCAGATGACGACAACGACTCACAATCATCACCACCACCACCATCGAAGAACTCAACTTCTCCTCCCTCCAAGGGCTCATCACCTCCCCCACCAAAGTCTAACAACAACGATGATTCTCCCCCGCCTCCTCCTCCACCCCCACCCCCACCGCCACCTCCACCACCACCACCGCCACCTGGTTCTTGGCAAAATACCCCACCGCCACCTGTCTCCCACAAGAGTTCATCATCGTCTTCGAGTAGCAGCTCTTCAACCAATCAAACGGCGATCATAGCCGGAGTTGCCGCCGGAGCAGGGCTGTTGCTCATTATCATGATAGTCTTCTTTGTGTCTTGTTGCAGAAAGAAGAAGAGAAAGCCACATGATCAGATGAACTACTATAGGGACAATTCTCATGGACACAAAAGTACGTGTGTTATTCCACCTCCAATTAATTACCTTCCGCAAAATTTAATTAGTATTTCAAATGCGACAAATAAGAAAAGCTACTTCCATTGTCTCCTCCCTTAGGGATGTTTTTGGCTGATTAATCATAAAAGATTATTTTTTTGTCTTTATTAAAAAACGCCTTTGTTAGTTTTGCGTCTATTTTTATAGATTATTAGTTCGTTTCGATAAGAGAAATCAGAAAAAATAAAAATCACAAGCCAAACTAGAGAAAATTGAATAAAGATAATGATAATTCAAAATATCTGTCTGTTTTGGATTATTTTGATCTTTAGTGGTCATTTTCTTAGATATTGATCTTAAATTTGTTTTTTCCTTTTAAATTTCTCTAATCAACACGAACGAGTAATTTCTAGAAAATTTTGACGTAAAATTAATAACTGCAAAAAATAATTGAATAAAGGTAAAAGAAATAATTCTCCAATATTTTAGTATTAAGCCAATATATGGCCTAATTACCCGCGGAAATCACCACTGAGATGTGGCAGCCCACATATGCATACACGGGCCCACCATGTACAAGTGAAACGGAAAGAAATCTAAGTGGCCAAAGAAGTTTGCTTTCTTTGGTTTAGTTTTGGCAGTGGGTGGAGAGAGAAATATGGTAATGATTGGAGAGAGATAAAGAGAGATGAGAAAGTAATAATTGGAGAAATAGAATAATGATTGGAAAAAGAAACAAGGTAATGATTGGAAAACAAAATAAAAACAAAACAAAAGTGAGAAACGAACATAGCTGCTCTTACTATGATGAGAGAAGGGATTTTTAGCACTCAAATTGGCATTGGATTTCTTACATTTTGAATTCTAATTCATGGCGGTGAAGGTATTGTCATTTCTACATTATAGGCGTTGTCTTAAAAGACTTTTGCTTCGTGGTGGTTGTTTAATTTTGTGGGTTTTCGGATTGAGCTATTCTTGTGCATTTTGGTGTGTTGGTGATGGCTTGTGCGTTGCGGTTCTTGATTGATTCGTGGGTTTTGGGGGGTGGAGCCATTTTCATGCATTTTAGGTGTTTGTTCAATATGCTCAAAGAAACAGTTGATTTTCATTTTTTTCTTATGTATTTTACTTCTAAAAATTGGTTTTTGAGTTCTAAATTTTTTGTTTCACTTGTGGGATGCCTCATCTTCATCTGCTATATGCGGTTAATTAGCTGGTGTCACCGGCATTTTCTTTTAAAGGAAAATTCTTATTATCACCCAATGCGATGGAAAATACATCCAAGCCCAATACATATTTACTCAAGAGATACGGAAGAAACTACCTAACAAACGGAAGACTACTCAGGAGATTAACACTCAAATTATTGTTTTCGGCAAGACTATACGGAGTAAACACGGGTTGCCAACTAGCCCTTGTAAAAGAATTTGAGACTGTGAATTGAGCTTCCAACTACAGTGGGCATGTTGTTAACGTGATTGTTTTGTAAATTATATTCACTACTGTGCATTAGTTTGCTTGTGAAAATATTAATGTTTGCATGCATTTCAGATGTTTTGACTAAATATTGTATCTTTAACATGATCATAGGTATTGAATTGCAGTGGTTTCTTTTACTAACCAAAGTTTCCACCGCAGGTAGTGAGTACTACAACAGTGGCCAACATGGACAACGCTGGAACGCTGCCACCAGTGGGGAGCACGCCGTTAAGATACCCCCACCGCCTGGTTCAGTTAGTTCCGAACAGTGGCCAGCGATAGCCCCCCCACCACCGCCGCCAATGATGAGCAGCAGCGAGATGAGTTCTACCGGTTTCTCCGGTCCGCACCAGGCACCACTACCGCCGCCCCACCCTGCCCTTGCTCTCGGGTTTAACAAGAGCACATTCACCTATGAAGAGCTAGCGGCGGCGACTGGTGGCTTTGCCAAGGGTAATCTGTTGGGACAAGGTGGGTTTGGGTATGTTCACAAAGGGGTGTTGCCTAATGGCAAGGAGATAGCAGTGAAGAGTCTGAAATCTGGTAGTGGGCAAGGGGAGAGAGAGTTCCAGGCAGAGGTTGACATTATTAGTCGCGTCCATCACCGTCATCTTGTGTCACTTGTGGGGTATTGCATGGCGGATACTCAAAGGATGTTGGTTTACGAATTCGTTCCCAATAACTCACTTGAATATCACCTCCACGGTATGTTTCATTCTGCCAGTTATATTCACTCACCTTATTCTAGCTCGGGCTTCTATGTGTCCAGTATATCAGTTCCTCTATTCCAATGTGTTGACAGTTACATGATAATTTCATGCATACTGAAATTCCCTTGCATCCTGTGCCTGTTAATGCATGATGCATGGGACACATGAACAAAGATGGACATAGTGATGTGATATTTGGAGATACAAGATCCCTACTCCCTCATTCTTGGTAATCATTACCAGGGGACTGGGATCATCTTGCACAAAAATAATTCTATCCCCTGCGCCAATGCAATATTGTTCACATGATCATAATGTCCTTTGACTTAAGATTAATAGCAAATCAAATGATGTCACTTTGCAGGAAAGGATCACCCAAACATGGATTTTCAAGCTAGGCTCAAAATTGCATTGGGATCAGCCAAAGGATTTGCTTACCTTCATGAGGACTGTAAGTGATTCGTATTATCTCTCTCTCTCTCTCTCTCTCTCTCTCTCTCTCTCTCTCTCTGAAAAAATATGTTTTCTACGTGCAGGCCACCCTCGCATAATCCACCGTGACATCAAAGCTGCTAATATCCTCCTTGACTACAATTATGAAGCCAAGGTACTTGCATCTCTTAAATTTCTACCTAAACCATAAAAATCATAGTTACAAATTTCATAGGATGGAGTGGAAGTGATTTTAGGATAAGACTCTTGTAAAGATGACTTTTAAGAAAATGTTGTTTGACTAGTAGTACTTAAGTTCATTGACGGTTTTGAAATACCACTTGTTCAGGTGGCAGATTTTGGATTGGCTAAACTTTCCAATGACACCAACACCCATGTGTCAACACGTATTATGGGGACCTTTGGGTAAACGGACTTTTCATTTTGTTTTACTCATTTTTTTAATCTAAACCGAGCAGAATAGATGAAGTGTTGAAAATTTAATATGTAATTTGGTTTTGGGATTTCCCATAAAAACTGTGAATGCAGGTACTTGGCACCTGAGTATGCATCAAGTGGCAAGCTAACTGATAAGTCTGATGTCTATTCATATGGCATTGTGCTCTTGGAACTGATCACCGGGCGACGCCCAGTGGACATCAGCAGCGACGAAGACAGCTTAGTAGACTGGGTTAGAGCCCTACTTTGACAAACTTTTGCTCTCTTGCTTTTCCATTTTTGTTTTGTTTCTACACATCTCATATGAATGGTGAAAATTGCATCACTTCTGTCTCTTTCCAATTCTGTAACCCATAAAAAGGAAGTCTTGTAAGCGGCAAGATTTGAACCCTTTTCCAAATTAGGTGGAAGGGATCCGGGCCTTTTGGCCGACTGAACTAGCCCCAGTTGGTTGGTTTATATTTTGCAATGAAGTTTTTATAATTTTATTGTATTTGCTTTGTTGTGTGAACAGGCTAGGCCAATTCTAATGCGTGTGACTGAAGGTGGAAGCTATGAAGAGTTGGTGGATCCATGCTTGGGAAATGACTACAATCCCCAGGAGATGTTGCGCATGGTAGCTTGTGCTGCTGCTTGCATTAGGCATTCTGCAAGGAGGCGCCCAAAGATGAGCCAGGTATCAATTGGACTAGTTCTAGTGATTGATATATAAGCCATTTTCAACAGAAACTAGTCATAAATTTGACATCATTTGGGAATCTTCAACCAATTTGTAGGCTATCCTCGCAGTTAAGCAGTAAAATAAATGAGATACATGACAGAAACGAATTCTAATCCTTTGTCTCAACTCTCTGTCCCATCTATAAATAGCATGGTATCTTTCGCCAGTGCATTAAAGTGGGGTCCGAGAGTTCCGCATCATAGAGGATTTTAAGTATCTAAGTGAACTGATAAGCAAAGAAACGAGGATCGGTTTTTACATAATGCGACTATGCGAGAGGTGCCAACATGTGGAGAATGAGATAGAGCTGGGGAAGAAACAAAGATTGCACGCAAAACCACAGAGGCTTTCTGGCATTAATGAAAGATCAATTGTTTCTATTTCTCCATATACTATTTGGAAAGTACAATTCATATAAAAGTTCCATACAAGAAAACACATTCCAAATGAGGTGGCAGTGCTAAAAAAAGTCACGCAGATGGACTTTGATTTATGTCTAGTTTGTGGATGTATGTACAAGTAACATGGTTTTCTATGAATTTTATGCATCTCTCGTTAACACATACCAAATGAGGTGGAAGTACAGTATTATCTTTTTCAACTGACATTGATGTACTTTTTGGTTCCAGGTAGTGGGTAATATCATTCTTTGTGAAATTTATGTGTGTCTATTCTGTTTGTTTATCATTACTTCATTACAAGATTAGAAGGAAGCTGAACAAACTGAACTGTATTTGAAACAGATTGTACGTGCTTTGGAAGGTGATGTGTCACTGGAGGACTTGAACGAAGGGGTGAAACCAGGCCACAGTGCAATCTTTGGCTCCAGCGGCAGTTCTGAGTACGACAGTTCGTACCATTCTGATGTGAAGAGGTTTAGGAAAGGGGCAATGTCAAGCCAGGAGTTCACCAGCAGCGAGCATGGAGTCACAGGTGAGTTCCCGGTCCACCATTCCCCTTCCAGTGGCGGCGAATCACGAGAAATGCCACACAACGGTAGCCGCAACAGGCACAGCCCTTGATCAACCTCCCTTCCAATTACACCATAGAAGAAAGATGATGGAAAACTTTTTTTTCGGTCTTTTTGGCTAACTCACTGTCCAGTAACACAGAACAGATGGTGGTGATTGAAGTTTCTTGTGATTTCTTACAATGTTCATAATGGAGTCTTTTCATCTGTCGGGTTTGGGGTTAAATCTATTTGGATCTGTATAATTTCGTATATACTTATCAATATATGTGGAGACATGAGTAGTTTATATACTTTCTGATTGTTTGAGGCTTTTGTTGCTTGGAATGCTGGGCAGCAAAAATTTTGATTCATTTTAAAGCTCGTGAGTTGCAACGAAATTGATCTCGGGACTCTTCTGGCAATTTCTTGGCCTGTTCCTTATTTGGTTGCACTGATAAAGGAAGGGTAGAATTCACTAAACCATGTAATGCAACCTTGATGTTGTGTGTGCATGATTGGTATAGTCAGGGTTTGGTGCTCTTTCATGCTTGCTTGCTCAACACTAATTGAATGGCTCTTTTTGTTGCAACTAACTTCAATGTACAAATTACATTATCGCTATGTTTAACCGGACAAAGCTTAATGGAAATATATAATTTATGTAGCCGATCCCAATTGATTAGGACACAATGTTCGGTTTGATTTAGTTTGGTTTTGATAGGTTGCTTTGGATCTTATTCCAGTTTTTGGCAAATTATAGTTTTTAGCTTGTTTATAAATCGTTTTCGAGAAATGCATACACTATATATCTGCAAGCAGAACACTTTTTCCACAAAAATGTTATTTTATATATGGATATGGATGCTTCATTTTTGTCCTCAAGCTTTTTGGTGTTAGAGGAAAATCCTTTTGGATCTTATTTGAGAAAATATAGAAATGCATTTGGAGATAGAAACAGACTTATATTTATTTTACAAAGCAAATTTCTTTAAAATTAAAAATAGCACAACATTGTGATGTTTTTTTTTTTTTTAATCTTTGTTTTTCTTATTTCTAAGTAACAAAAAACCAAATCAAATAAAGAAAACGTTCCGCTAACTAAAATAAGTACTTATTTTTCAAATAAATACTCCACTTTTTAAGAATTAAAGGTGATGTATTATAAAAAAATGAATTTGTCTCGAACAACAAAAAATAAGCACTTAAAAATAAGAACTTTTATGAAATTGGGTACCAAACCAAAAAATTCACGATGATGTCTAAAAAAAAAAAAATCATAATAACAAAAACAACGAAATTACGTTACAAAACTTGACGTGGCCAGTTGTTATTGGTGGAGTGATGTAATCAGGATACTACGTCGTTTTCCGGCTTGATAGGATCTTGTTCCGCCCCTTCTATATAGTATATATATATATATTCTCCATCTTATAACCCCTCTTCTCTCAAGCTTTCACTACTCCGTTTTGGAGATCTGCATTTCTCTCTCTCTTCGACTTCACTTCTCTCTGTCTACGCTTTTAGAGAGAGAAATCTACATGCTCGCTCCCTCTCTCAAATCAACCTTGTCTTTTCTGTTAAATCCTTAGGTACCTCACAGATCTCCGCAGCCCCGTGGATCTCTCAATGGCCCAACCTCTCGTGAAGAAGGACGACGACCGAGACGACGAAGGTAAGTCTACGAAATTCGATAGCTTCAATTGATTCAGTGTACTTATCATCAATCATTTTTTGTTCAATTTTTCCCAATTTGTGGCGATTTACGTGATCTTGCATCTGGCCTTGTTGACGTTAGGTTTAGATCTCCTGTTCAACCTTTCAATGTACTTCTGTCGACATAAATCCAATTTAGTTTAATACTGAGATCTGTCATTTTTGTTTTGAAATATGCGTAGTGCTTGCTTGTGTTTTTGAGTATGCGTGATGTAAAGAGAAATTAGTTGATCTGTTGGTGAAATTCTTAGATCAGTGGTTTTGTTTATGATCTAGGTATACTCATGCTATATGTTCTGATTGTATGTTCATTGCTGTAATACACTATCATGTTTCCCTGCCTGAATCTTATAATTTCTCGGCAGAGTCCTCTCCGTTTAATTGATCCCTTGCCATTGAAGTTCTTCTAGTCCAAATTAGTTATTGATATGTGTATGTGTGTTCTTGTACGTAAGTATGTGTTTGAATTGATAGAAATTAGCAGGTTATGGTTTATATGTTGGTTCAGTTGATCAGTATTTTGATCTACTTGTTCGTAGCTATTTTATTCGGATCATAGTGTTAATTCTGTTGAATGTTGAGGTGGGATATGATTTTTAATTGTTTATTGCTGAAATCTTATGATTTTGCAGCGGAGTACTCTCCATTTCTCGGGATCGAGAAGGGCGCAGTCCTTCAAGAAGCTAGGGTTTTCAATGATCCTCAACTTGATCCAAGGCGATGCTCGCAGGTGCTTTGCCTTTCTGCCACCTAATTCTAATGCTGCATTGACTTGGATTTCTTCACCAGAGATTGATCTGTTTGGGTCTTGTTTCTGTTGTTTGTCCATGTTCAGGTCATTACGAAGCTTCTGTACCTTCTGAATCAAGGAGAAACATTTACGAAGGTCAGCTTTACTATACCACAGGCATTTTCCATGCACATACACTGGCATGTATTCACATGCTTGATATATGCATATGTGTAGATAAACTTTACAAACACATTAGGTCATTTTACGCACCCAGGTTTTTTGTTTGTAATATTGGTGCTAAGTTGGATATATTTTGTTGTTCTCCTGTGCAATTGATTGTTTACTTGAACTGGTAAATTTTAGTTGGAGATTTCCTAGCGAAATGAGTTGTTTTTGTTCTAAAACTTATAGGTTGAAGCTACAGAGGTATTCTTCGCAACAACAAAGCTTTTTCAATCAAGAGATATTGGATTGAGGAGAATGGTTTATTTGATGATAAAGGAGCTCTCTCCCTCTGCTGATGAGGTTATATTCACATTGGTTTCTTTCATTATTTATAAATACGACTCTCAGGTGTAAAAGCCAAGACAGTGACATTTTACAATCTGCAATGAAGGTTATTATTGTCACAAGTTCACTTATGAAGGACATGAATAGCAAGACTGATATGTATCGGGCAAATGCTATACGTGTCCTTTGTCGTATCACGGATGGAACGCTTCTAACACAAATTGAGAGATACTTGAAGCAAGCCATTGTTGACAAAAATCCTGTGGTTGCTAGTGCAGCCCTGGTTAGTGGAATCCATTTACTCCAGGTATTGTTGAGTCTTACTAAAGAAGTGGTAATATGTGGATTTCTATTGCAATATTCTAATATAAGTGACTTATTTGACAGACAAATCCAGAGATTGTGAAAAGGTGGAGTAACGAGGTAACAGAAGCTGTTCAATCAAGGTCAGCACTCGTGCAGTTCCATGCCCTTGCTCTGCTTCACCAGGTATGATCCATAATCTGTTGTTGAGGTTTTTTTGGTAGACCCCTTTGTGTGAAAACATTTCTCACCTAGGCTAATTCATCTACATTGGTTATACATTGACATTCATTCACTTGCGGGTGCTTTTAGAATTGGTCTTTCCACGTTGAGCTATATGGGAATCTCTTTGTTATGTTAGGAAGTTGCTTATGAATGCCACACTCTAGGAAAGATATGTATGACTAAATGGTGGTGATTTACATTGACATGCGTGAACATTTTGACTGCCGAATTTGCAGATCCGGCAAAATGACCGATTAGCTGTAAGCAAGCTAGTTTCCAGCTTAACTAAAGGAACTGTTCGTTCACCTTTGGCTCAGTGTCTGTTAATTCGTTACACTAGTCAGGTGCATTTCTTCCCTTGAAGTGTCTTCTATCTTTCTTTTTCCCTACTTATGAATTAACATTTGTATACCAAAATTTGTTCAGGTTATCAGGGAATCTATGATGAACAACCAGGCTGGGGACCGTCCATTTTATGAGTTTCTTGAGAATTGTCTTCGACACAAAGCTGATATGGTTATTTTTGAGGCAGCTAGAGCAATCACGGAATTCAGTGGTGTGACAACTAGAGAACTGACCCCAGCAATTACTGTTCTACAACTCTTCTTAAGTTCTTCCAAGCCAGTGCTTCGCTTTGCTGCAGTCCGTATTTTGAACAAGGTTACTACTTTTAGGCTTTCACTACCATCCTTTTATAGGGAAATTCATAGAATTGGAGGAACTCCAAGAAAGGGAATGGAGGGGAAAAAAGTTTTAAATAAGGACTTATCAGTCTTATCTTGTGGATTCATAGTTGACTAGTCATTTTGCTTGTCAAATAAGGATATATAGCTTGAAATCTATCTCAAGTTCTGAACAATCTTCATTTATTTTTCTTCTTTCTTTCCTGATGGAAAGTTCTGTGGCTTCGAATCTAGCCATGCCAGTTTATTTCACTGCCTGTGAGGTGAATGAGAATTTTTTGTTTTAATTTATTTGTGAATCTCAATTTTCTGCAGGTGGCAATGACCCATCCAATGGCTGTAACAAATTGCAATATAGATATGGAGAGCTTGATTTCCGATCAAAATAGAAGCATAGCTACTCTAGCCATCACCACTCTGCTGAAAACTGGCAATGAGTCAAGTGTAGACCGCTTGATGAAACAAATTACCAATTTTATGTCTGACATTGCTGATGAATTTAAGATTGTTGTAGTGGAAGCCATCAGATCTTTGTGTTTGAAATTCCCACTCAAGTATAGATCCCTGTAAGTGTGCTAGAATCTTTCATAGAAAGTGGAGATTTATACATTACATTTGTGCTTCTTTTTATTTGTGAAAGTTTGACTTTAAAAACATTCTTGATATTTGTTATGCGTGCTTATTTATTTTATTTTCCTTCTTTAAGGATGAATTTCTTGAGCAATATTTTGAGGGAAGAAGGTGGTTTTGATTACAAGAAAGCGATCGTTGATTCTATCGTTATCTTAATAAGAGACATCCCAGATGCAAAAGAAAGTGGGTTGCTTCACCTATGTGAATTTATAGAGGATTGTGAATTCACCTATCTTTCTACACAGGTTGGTTTTGCTTCATCATTTGTATTGAGGTTCTGGAGTTTGTTCATTTACATTATCTTTTGTTACCATTTATAGGCTGGTGAACTAAATTCAGTTCATGTTATGTTGTTAGATTCTCCATTTCCTTGGAATCGAGGGGCCAAAGACATCAGATCCCAGTAAATATATTCGGTACATTTACAATCGAGTAATCCTTGAGAATGCGACTGTTCGGGCCAGTGCTGTCAGCACATTAGCTAAGTTTGGTTGCATAGTTGATTCCTTGAAAGTAAGATTTCTTGACTTTGTTTCATCATAATCCATTTTTGGTGAGTTTGGAGTTAGTGACATGTAGCAACCTTTCTTTGTTGTGTTGCAGCCTCGTATATTTGTTTTGTTGAGACGCTGTCTCTTTGACAGTGATGATGAGGTGAGTTTCTGTATTATATTGCAGTTTTTGAAAGTTAATTGTTTATTCTTGATGAATTTGTTCAAGGGATTTCTTGATTTGTCAGAAAGGTTTTGAAGCTTTGTCCTCTTTGCTTACCATTTCATCACTGAATCTTTTCTTCTAGATCTGGTTTGCAGAATTCATCATGAGACTATTTCTTTCAGGAAGTTGATATAGACTGTATAGTAATGCTTGTTTTGGTTGAATGGTTATAGGCTTATAGCGTCTTTTGTACAAGAGTAGCATCCTCTTGATGCTCTGTCAATAGAACATTGGATCTTTGTCTTTTAGTTGATAGGTAGCTCTATCAATGACACACCGTTACGTATCAGAAAGATGTTCTATTTTCCTATTCTTGGCTCGTAAAATTGGGAAAGTCCTTGTTTTTCTATGGATTGTTATCTAATAGTACTGTTGCCTTTGTTATTTTGTATTTTACCACTGTTAGTCTGTTGCCCTTCTTAATTTGCTATTTTACTGCTGTTGCCCTTGTTATTTTACTGTTTTACTGTCGCCTTTGTTATCTGATAGCACTATTGCCATTGTTTTTACTACTCTACCACTTACGAACCATGCATTGGCATGCCTTGTTGAGTGTGTCCATATTCCCCTTGGGTTGTAAGACAGTTTTTTCATCTTTGGTGCCCTTGCGTTGATTTTTGAACTTTTGTGGCCACAAGAGAAGTATCTCAGATGAAAAAGAGCAAATTCTTCTACTCTATAATCGTTTTAGTGTAGGATTGGGCAGTATCTAACACTTTGTGTATGCATTGTACTTTGAATGACAATATGTGCTTGACAATATGTATGCAGGTTCGTGATAGGGCTACGCTATATCTGAATATGCTTGGGGGTGAGGGTGGAGTTGTTGAAACTGATCAAGATGTGAAGGACTTCCTCTTTGGGTCATTGGATATGCCGCTGGTCAACCTTGAGACAAGTTTGAAGAATTATGTGAGTGTTCTTGTAGAATTACATTTCTCTGTATGCTTCATGCGCAGTTACTCATTATGTTCTCGTGTGTTTTTTCAACACAGGTTCAGGAGCCTTCAGAAGAGCCTTTTGATATTGATTCTGTACCTAAGGAGGTTAAATCTCAGCCACTTGCTGAGAAGAAAGCCCCTGGTAAAAAGCCAACTGGCTTAGGTGCTGCTCCAGCTGGCCCCACGTCAACTATTGATACTTATGAGAAGATGCTCTCTTCTATCCCAGAGTTCTCAAGCTTTGGGAAGCTTTTCAAGGTTCTTTCACTCAGATGCTTCCTCCTTTAGACATTCTGGTTTTCATTGTTGTTGGCATGCTGCTGATTCAGGTTTTTTCGTATGTTGTGTTTCTTGAACCAGTCTTCACCACCCGTGGAGCTTACAGAGGCTGAAACAGAATATGCAGTCAACGTTGTTAAGCACATTTTCGATAGGCATGTGGTGTTCCAGTACAACTGCACAAATACAGTTCCTGAGCAATTACTGGAAAATGTAATGACCATCTTAACTAAGCGGTAGTTTCCTTTATTCTACGGTTACCTTGCGACAATCTCTCAATTCTATTGTGCACTGTGTCAGGTTTCCGTGATAGTGGATGCCTCTGAAGCGGAGGAATTTTCTGAAGTATCAACAAAGTCTTTAAGATCTCTTCCATATGATTCACCAGGACAGACATTTGTAGCATTTGAGAAGCCAGATGGAATCCCTGCTGTTGGAAAGTTTTCCAACACGTTGAAGTTTGTTGTAAAAGAGGTACTGTTTCTCCTCTTCCTGTAGACGCCTGGGTTCATTCTGTGGTGGCGTTCTTCTTTAGGTTACTGAGTGAAGTGGTCCCCCCATTGATAGGAATGGAACCCCGGGTTAGGTTTCATACTCTGGTGGAAGTTATTGCCTGATCACTTATACTGCCCCAACATCGCCCTAGACTCGTAGGAAGATACAATCCAAGTGCTTGACACTATCAAACCAGAACTGGATAGTTTGCTGGTTCCTTTAAATTGTCTGGATCACTTGGTCAATACTTGGAGTGTTTACTTCATTAGATTGTTTGCTTCTACACCGTATGCAATTAGATACGACTTATTGATGAACCCTATCACTCTCTTACTTATTGGTGGGTGTTGCCAGGTTGATCCAACCACGGGCGACGCTGAGGACGATGGTGTGGATGATGAATACAAGCTGGAGGACCTTGAGGTTGTTGCAGCGGATTATGTATTAAAAGTCGGGGTCTCTAATTTCAGGAATGCTTGGGAAAGCATGGGCCCAGATTATGAGCGGGTGGATGAATATGGTCTTGGTGCAAGGGAAAGCTTGGCAGAAGCCGTCAATACGGTCATAGGCCTTCTTGGCATGCAGCCCTGTGAGGTGAGTTTCCCATTAAAGTTACTACTGGTCCAAATAATTCTTGTCCTTGAATTAGTTCACAAGTTAAAGATGCTAGGGCCTTGAAATAATACGAAGTTAAAGGGGATTCAAGATTTTTATGAGGAAAATGCAATGATATTTGGTGTTTATCCCATTTTATCACATTGAGTTTTGATCCAGCGTTGTCCTTTCCTTTCTCCAACTGTCTTTCTTTCTACAGTAACGTACCTTCGTTTTTTTTTTTTGTTTTTTGTTTTTTGTTTTTTTTGTCTATTTTCGAACATTGTGCTCCTTCCTTTTCGGTCAGGGGTTGTAGTCATTAGTTCCCCTTCCGTAATGAAGAGCAAAATTATGTTCTGAAAGTTTTAAATTTAAAGTTAAAAACAAGATAGAAAAACCTAAGGGCAGCACTGCAGCTGGCAAGACTTGACAGGAATTGAAAATGAAAAAGTTGCATAGTGAGTAGGAACAAGGAACAATGGCAGTATTGTTATATACCACTTTGTGTCTAAAACTGAATAAATCTCTCCTGTTCGTTGATGGTGTCTTTCAGGGTACAGAGGTGGTCCCACCGAACTCGAGATCGCACACTTGCTTATTGTCTGGTGTTTACATGGGCAACTTAAAGGTTCTAGTTCGGCTGTCGTTCGGTATTGACGGGCCAAAAGAAGTTGCAATGAAGCTTGCCGTTAGATCCGAGGATGAATCTGTCAGCGATGCTATTCACGAAATTGTAGCAAGCGGCTAGTTGGATACTTGGGAGGGTTTTTTTTTTTCAGTCAACTATACCATGTCTCCTCATTTTTTTCTTTTGTGAATGGGATCGGAAATTTATGGGTGCCAAAAGACCCACCGGCTAGGAGATGAATATGCATAGCAGTCTTAACTTGGGAGTTATGCTTGGTGTGAGGATATTCCTCTACTATGTAGTTCTTATTTTGTGGAGAGATTTATTTGTAGATTGTTGTATCAAGCATATGCCTGATTTACTGTTCCCTGTTCTGCAAAATGAATTTTTGAAACACCATTACCGATGGTCTTAGAATCGTTTATGTTGTGTATTATTCATTGTAAACGTTCTGAACTTCAAAAATAAATTCACCACTCATTTTTGTGTGATTCTATTGCGGTGGGCCGGGATTGTGAATCAAGTGGTTTGCAGTGTTTTATATTTAGTTGCTTCCAAAGTTAGAAGCTCACATGTAATTTCGATTTGTACCATAAGGCAGCAGAGAAATCCAGGGAGCAACTTTGAGGGTAGCAGCAGAACTAAGAAACGGTATCAACTGAAGAATGTAACAACCCTTTTGGATGGTGAGAAATTGTGAGATAAGAAAAAGGAGCCAATTCTCATCAAATCTGTGGTGAGATTTGGTGAGATTGGGAAAGAGCCAATTAAAAAAATTCAACCTTGTACTTTTCTTTAAATTTTTTACCCAAAAACTCATTCTAAACCAAAATACTCATTCTAAATGAGTGATGTTGGCTAGAAACGGTAACCCCTTCTTTTCTTTTGAAAATTCCTCTCTCCGCGTGTTTTGTTTGATGGAATTTGGTAAAGGATAATTGCCCTTCTCCTAACAAAATTCTGTTGTATTTTGATTTTTTTGTGATTAGATTCTTGATCCAGGAGATCAAAAGTCTGTTGTACAATAGTGGAAAAACCAAGAAGTCTATTCAAGACTGAGTTTTGTGTAGGTAGATCCGCTGCAAATAGATAATTAATGTATGTTTTTTCTTGTGCACAAAGTTTTCACTGCCTCAATGACAAAGGCTGGACTACTAAAAATTCAAACTGGGGCCAACATAATTAATGTGTGGACCCCACGGGAGAAGAGCTTTGAATCTTTTGTAACGCAAAATGCTTTAGATACAAATATTCGGACACAAATACTGTCACAAATGTGTCTACAATCGTTCAATGTTAGTTGGTCAGAAATCCTTTGTGTGTTTATCTCCGTTTCCTTCTTCGCAAAATGTTGGGTGCCTTTTAATTTCATTTACCCCGTGAAACAAAAACAAAATTGTGAATTCTATATGATTCAACTTGGCATTTCAATTAAAAGGCCAAGTTGAATCATATAGAATTCACCAATTTTTTATTTTTTTTTTGTTTCATGGGGTAAATGAAATTAAAAGGCACCCAACATGTTGCGAAGAAGGAAACGGAGATAAGCACACAAAGGATTTCGACCAACTAACATTGAATCGATTAATTCGAAGAAAGGTTCATTACAATGAAGAACTGATTAACCACTTTAACCCTCGATTCCGGAGTAGGAAAGGTTGAAAATGCCGAGCCCAGAAATTAACCATTCTAATAACCTCCGTTTTATTTCTATAACGACAATGAAAAGGGAGTCTTTAACTTGGTTCCCAAAATAGAATCGCCTAGGGTTAAAACCCAAGTATATAGAAATCTGTTTAGAAATTATAACTAGGTTTTATCGTTGCCGACAAGGATAAAACTTGCTTTCCTTAGCAGAATTCTATATATATATATATATAGAGAGAGAGCGAGAGAGAGAGAGAGAGAGAGAGAGAGAGAGAGAGCGAGAGAGAGAGTCATTTTCAAATGAGGAGGACCTCTCCATTTCTAACACTAGGTGAAAATAGTTTGGGAACCAAGTTAAAGACTCCTTTTTCATTGTTATTATAGAAACAAAACGGAGGTTATTAGAGTGATTAATTTCGGGGCTTGGCATTTTCAACCTTTTCTACTCAGCAATCGAATGTTAAGGTGGTTGATTAGTTCTTCGTTTTAATGAACCTTTCTTCGAAATAATCAACTCTATCTCCGCGTTAGAGTCTGAAGCTAATCAACGACCTGAAGAGGAAGCAGATTCTGCGCCGCTAACCATCAGAGCAAGAGGAGTGGTGGTTATGATCACGTTATCATAATTGCCTCCAAGTCGGGTGTGGGCGCATAGTAGGTTCAGACCTACTCCGAAGCGGTGGACTCCAAACCCAAGATTGACATTGTACGTATGCCCCTCCACAGCAACAGCATTGTTGGTATCCCCATCTTTGTCTTCATCATCACTGTTGTTGAGGGTGACGACTCTGCGGCCGAAGTTGAAGGATCCAAAGGCAATTGCAGCGCCTAAGCAAGTGACGAATAGCATAGAAGGCCACTCCATTTGTGGTTTTCCTGGGGAAGTTGTGGCTAGGAGTTGGTGTGTGTCTATTGAACAATGTACTCAATGACTGGTGTAGAACAAAAGAGAGCAGAGAAGATGGCATTTATAGTACTAGTTGCAACTTGCAAGTCTTGGAGGTCAAGCTATCAACAACATGGAACTAAATGCCATGGGACCCACTCCTAATTTGTTTGACCTGGATATCTTTTGAATAATTGGTGAGGTTGTGGGTCCACGCTAATTCATGTCATTTTACGAAGCATCTTCTTAATCTTTAACTTGGTCATCAAGCCACGCGATAAACACGTGATGTTCCCACACAAATTAGTTATTCAATTAATTTTGATCGGTATAAATTACGATTCCGCTCTCTTTCGTAGACTCTTAACAAGCTTTTGAAAACACTTACGCCTAACGAAATTATAGTACTACTAGAGATTCTAAAGGAACCACTTCGAAAGTATCATTCTTGATGTAACTTATGTTCTTTCTTCGAACCTCAAAAGAAAATAATTTATAATTAGCCGTGCACTTATGTTCTTTCTCTATCTATTTTTCTCAATATCTCTCGCCATGAGATCAATTTACAATCCTCTATGTAAGTGCAACGAAGTAGTGGCACCAGCTTGAGTAAAAAAAACACACGGTTATCAGGTGGATTTGCAGTAGGAAACGGGAGTTAGTATATACTCAATCTCGTCGATACCGCCCCACCGTATTGAATTCAAGCAGTATTGTTTATTCAACGAGATAAGTGAGTGTCCACATTAAACCGATCACACTGTCTAACCTTACAGAACATCTCATCCACATTAACACCCTTAAGATTTTGAAACAGAACTTTGTTAACTAGTCATTATTTATCTCTCTTTAGCCTCACTTTTTTTCTTCTAATCGGCCTCTCTTTTTAGCCTTTTCATCTAAGTAACTAGCATTTCTTTTCTCTCTCTCTCTCTTAAAAAATCGTTTCACAATTTCGTGTATTTTCATCTGTAGGATTTATACACAAATCATATAAAGAAGGATTTATACATCTGTAGGATTTATACATGAAACATATAGCACAACAAGTTCACCGTTCACGGTTTATGGCTTACACTCAAGTGTAGCAAACAAGACACATTGACCATGTGGGACCCAACATATTTAGTGAGAGAAATTGCAATATCTGTGTTATTAGTGGACGAGGATTTGGGTCTTAATAGCTTTATCTCACATGAAAGTCGTGGCACAAATGATAGAGAAAAATTAATACAGTGATACCTACACAAAACCCAGCCTTGTGAAAGGGAGATTCTACTATTCCGTTTGACCAAAAAAAAGAAAGGGAGATTCCTATGAAAGTGAGAATAGTGAGAAATGGAGAAGTTTGTGGGTGCTAGGCGGGTACCATACACGAGATACCCCATTGGCAATCCCAGCCCACGTGATACTCGTCGGCAATTTCAGCCATTCAAACGTGTTTTGAACGGTTTGGATTTTAAAGAAAGAAAAAGAGGAGAGGCTGGGTGAGAGGGGAGAGAATAAATTTGGGTTGTTCAAAACACGCTGGGACGGCTGGGATCGTCAACGGGTATCGCCACGTGGCACCCGCTCAGCACGTAAAAATTTCTCCGAGGCTTGTGTCATATCCAGCCCCAAAGGCGCACGTGGCACTTCTTATGATCACACGGTATTGTCCGAAGAATTAACCATTGCCAGATATGATTCTGCTTCCCCTTAACGTGCTACCAAAAAATGAGAGATTCTTGCCTGGCTTTCTTTTCTTTTGGCTGAAGAAAGCTTCGGATGAATTACATCACAACCTATGGTGCGCGCTAGTTATTCATCAAAAAAATTACCCAACTAAATAAACAGTAACTTCGGAAAGACAATTTTTTATTTGAAAAAAAGGTGAAAGAATGTGACCTTACCAAAGGGGTGGAGATGCTCTAATACGAATGAAGCGGAAAAGTAGTATACAATCAGGCAAAAGGCCCTTTTTTCTTTTTTTTTTTAGGTTCATTCGGTATCTTTAAGCCGGACCGTCGGTTACATTTTTGGACTGCCCGGATGTGTGCTACTGCATCGGGTACCAGATGTCTAACCAAGAATTTCTCATCCTTCGATGGTCTTTCATGTCCCTCAAGCTAATAGTGGGCTTAGATCGAACCATTAGCTCCTTGAGATACTTTACTTCATGGCAGGGCCTTTTTAATCCCAGCGCAAGCCCAACTAGAAGAAAAAAGGGCTTTTTAGCGGCCGGTCCAACTTAGTAGCCCTTCCTCCTGCAAACTCCAGCCCAAAGTCAAAATACACCAAAAGGGATTCTACCCAACTTTCACCCGAAAATACCCCTCCTCGTCCACAACTATCATCAAAACTAACAAGATTTTACTATATTAGTATTTTCTAAATAGTTAATGTTTACTATATATATTTGTATATATTTTCTAAATATCTCACGGTTTGGTCGCGGTCCAGTTCGGAGAATGTTTTGAAAAGAAAATCCAATTATAATCCGTATCTCACGGTCCGGTTTGATTCACTTATAAACTAGTTAGAAAAAGTTAGATATTTACTATATATATATATATATATATATTTGTATTTTTTAAATATTTCACAGTCCAATTCTGTTCAGTTAATGTTTTAAAATGAAAATTGAATTACAATTCGCATCTCATAGTTTTTTAATTTTCGAATCTATCTGAACAATTAATATACAGACAAAATACAAAAGATACGTATCAATTCAGTTCAAATTGATTTCATGATTCACCATTTTTTTTTTTTTTTACAACACTTAACAATCTCGTTACTATTATGTTTTCTGTTTTTGATCTAGGTAATATCTAGTTTTCCTAGTTTAACTTAGTTTCCTTCTTGCGATGTTTTCCTTGTTTGTTTAGACTTTATATTTATCGATCACCAACAGCCTTACAACACTTATAAGACACGTTGAATATGGGTTATGATTTACCCCTATACAACATGAATGATACATCGATTTCCCTCGATCAAACTAGAAAGGTTGTTGGGGATTGCATTTTTCTAATAGGAATTATCATTTCCCATTTGTATGTATATTTGTGCTAATGTTGTTGGTACAATCTGTGTGCTTGCAAATATCTTAAATCTAGCTTGTAATTTTTGTTACGAATCGGTTCGGTCCGGACCAATTTCATAATAATCTGTATACCAAATCTTGTGTACAACCCTAATTTCATTATTATGGTTCCTAGTTAGTCTTGGACTAGGAAATATTTGTTTTTCCTAATTAATGTTGGTTTCCTTCTGCTTATGATGTTTTCATGTTTAGACTTCTCATAGTTTATTGGTCACTACTATAAAGGCACTTTGAGATATGGGTTCTGATTTATACACCATGAATGATAAGTACTTCCATCGATCGATGAAAGGAAGGTTGTTGCCTTGTTAGGAATCACATTTTCCTAAGAGGAATTTTCATTTCTCATTTGTATTTACTATAATTATTCACCCAAACAAAGATCAATTTCTAGAAAATTTCTTCTTCTCCTCGATCGTCTCGAATTTTATCTGCGGAGATGATGGTGCGGAGATGCTCAAAGAAACTGGCATGGTGCTCATCACCAGATTGGGCTTCCCTGCCGGAGGAGCTGCTGGTGTTGGTCCTCCGCCGCCTGATCCAACTCTCCGACTACATCCGCTTCGGCGCCGTCTGCAAGCCATGGCACGCCGCCGCGGACCACCAGAAGGACCATCGGCGCAGAGAATTAGTCCACAAACCGGAACTACCGATGTTATTGATACCGCCACCAGCTGAGACGGCGGAGGAGG
This sequence comes from Rhododendron simsii, assembly GCA_014282245.1. Classification (NCBI taxonomy): domain Eukaryota; kingdom Viridiplantae; phylum Streptophyta; class Magnoliopsida; order Ericales; family Ericaceae; genus Rhododendron; species Rhododendron simsii. The sequence continues at coordinate 31,072,356 of CM024963.1, forward strand.
CGGACTACCACTGCCGGAGACTGTATAGCGTCACCCGGAGAAAGGTCCTCAATTTGGAGCTGCGAGTTCCTTATCCCCGGAGGGGCTGCGGTTCTTGTCACGGATGGTTAGCCACCGAGAACGAGGCGGACGCGGGCGTTAAACTCCTCAACCCCTTCTCCGGTAAGTCCTTCCGTTTCCCTAAGGTAAGTCTTGAACCAGATATCAAACCCACCATGAGACATAAATTTTGTTACGAGAATCATATCCTTAAGGTTGTTTTGTCTCATGATCCTTCCCTGATGCCCAATAATGACTTCGTTGTCGCGGAAATTTTTGGTATGCCAAGGAGTTTAGCGTACATCAAACCAGGCGACAATAAGTGGACTTACATACGGCGGATAGTTATGTCCTCCTTGACGGATGCCATATATCATCTCGGAAAATTTTATGTCGTTGATGTCTATTCTGGGATATTCTCTGTGGATATTAGCAGTTTTAGCGAAACCAGAGTGGAAGTGGTGGCTCCTCGTACTCCCACAAAAGCTAACAAGGCGTATATTGTCCAATCACGTGGGGAAGACTTGTTGCTGGTTCAGAGGTTTCTCGAACGGAGAGGCAAGCCAAGACGATGGGTGACCTCGTGTTTTAAGATCTTTAAGGTGCTTGGCTTAGGAGGCGGTAGTAGTGGCACCGGCAGTTCTGGTGCTGCAAGGGATGGACAGATTGTTGAGAGGGTTGAAATCCATAGTCTAGGCGATGACACCCTCTTCTTGGGGGATAATCATTCTCTATCTGTGTCTGCTTCAGATTATCCTGGGTGCCATCCAAATTGCATATACTACACTGATGATTGCATCGACAACAATCCTTATGGCTCTCAAGACAAAGGTATCTACTGCTTAATGGATAGAAGATTTGCGCCACATTACCGAGTCAAAACAGAAGATAAGCATTTGCACATGCCTCGTCCAATCTGGATAGTGCCAACGCTGCTGCTGTGACACTCCCTAGCAAGTGTGGTATTTATTTTAGAAACAAAAAATCAGGGTTGAACAATTTTTATTTGAACTGTTTGATAAAATACAAACAAAAATTACTCGGATCAAGCCCTTTTTGATCTTTTTTTTTCTAATTTTTCACGAGTACCCTTAAAATCACATTCTGAACACATTGAGCTGCTCTGATCATCGCAAATTGGTCGGGAACGGGATGTCCTTACCGTAATACGGTAAGAACGCCTTTATTAGAATTTTGGTGTATGTATGTGTGTGTGTGTGTGTGTGTGTGTGTGTATATATATATATATATATATATAGTTAGGTTCCGGTAAGACTTCCATTCCCGATTGAATTTCGATGATCCAAGCCGCTCAAAGTGATCAGAACGTGATTTTAAGGGTCTTTGTGAGAAATCAGCAAAAAAAATGACCGGGAAGGGCTTCATCCGAGCAGTTTTCATTGAACGGTTCAAAAAAAACTGCTCGGATGAAGCCCTTCCCGGTCATTTTTTTTGCTGATTTCTCGCTGGTACCCTTAAAATCACGTTCTGCACACATTGAGCGGCTCGGATTTTCAAAATTTGATCTGGAAATGAAAGTCCCTTTAAAATAAGGGATCCCTCACTTGAAAATTCCTCTATAGTTTTAACACTAGGTGAAAATAGTTTGGGAACCAAGTTAAAGACTCATTTTTCATTGTTATTATAGAAACAAAACGGAGGTTATTAGAGTGGTTAATTTCTGAGCTCGGCATTTTCAATCTTTCTTACTCAGCAATTGAAGGTTAAGGTGGTTAATTAGTTCTTCATTGTGATGAACCTTTCTTCGAATTAATCGACTCTAAGGCCTGTGCCTTAGAGTCTGAAGCTAATCAACGTCCTGAAGAGGAAGCAAATTCTGCGACGCTAACCATCAGAGCAAGAGGAGTAGTGGCTATGTATGATCACGTTTTTAGGAAAATTATATTGCCTCCAAGTCGGGTGTGGGTGCATGCTAGGTTCAGATCTATTCCGAATCGGTGGACTCCTAACCCAAGATTGACATTGAACCCCTCCAAAGCAACAGCATGGTTGCTATCGCGGTCTTTGTCTTCATCATCACCGTTGTTGTTGGGAGTGATGACTGTGCGGCCGAAGTTGAACGACAATTGCAATTGCAGCGCCTAAGCAAGTGACGAGTAGCATAGAAGGCCACCAAGATGATGATGATGAAGAAGATGAAACTGACAATGATTGAGCCACTTGTGGGTCTTTTTTATGGGGGAAGTTGGGGCTTAATTGGTGTGTCTATTGAACAATGTACTCTTGAACTGTGGTGTAGAACAAAAGAGAGCAGGGAAGATGGCATTTATAGTAGTTGCAAGTCTTGGAGGTCAAGCTATCAACATCATGAAACTAAATGCCATGGTAAATTATGATTCTGCTCTCTTTCGTAGACTCTTAACAGGTTTTTTAGACACTTGTGCCGGCTCTCTTTCGTAGACTCTTAACGGGCTTTTGTAGACACTTGTGCTGGACGAAATTATATGACAAGAGATACTAAAGGAACCACTTCAAAAGTATCATTCTTTTTTGGGTAAGGAAAAAAAATAACTAATAATTAGCCGTGTACTCTAAAAACTTGTGGTTTTGGCCTTCTCTATCTGTTTTTTCAATCTCTCGCCATGAAATCAATTTAACAGTCCTCTATATATATGCGCAACGCAGTAGTGGCACCAGCTAGCTTGAGTTAAAAAAACGGTTATCAAGTGGATTTGCAGTAGGAAACGAGAGTTGGTACTCAATATTGTGGATACCGCTAGCTCAATCATATTGAATTCAAGTATTGTTTTCTAACACCGATATATAATCTCTGTTAAATGTCAAGTAAATGAGAGAGAATCTTGGGGAACTCACTCACACTAGCCAACCTTTTAGGCATCTCGTCCACATTAACGCCTTTCGGATTTTGGAACGGAACTTTGTTAATAGGTCGTTATTTATCTCTCCTTTAGCCCCTTTTTCCCTAATCGATTGGCCCCTCGATCTTTAGCCCTTTTCATCAGTAACTAACATTTCTTCTCTCTCTCTCTCTCTCTCTCTCTCTCTTAAAATCGTTTTACATTAATTTCGTGTATTTTCATCTGTAGGATTTATACACGAATCATACAAATAAGGATTTATACATTTGTACAATTTATATATGAAAGATATAGCACAATAAGTTCACTGTTCGCGTTTTATGGCTTAAACTCAAGTGTAGCGAACAAGACACATTGACTATGTGGGACCCAGTATAAGTGAGAAATTGCAATATCTGTGTTATTAGTGGATGTGGATTTGGGTCATAATTGATTCATCTCACATGAAAGTCTTACTTTTCTCATGTAGTTAGAGTGGCACAAATGACAGAGAAACATTACAACAGTGATACCTACACAAAACCCAGTCTTGTGAAAGGGAGATTCTTATGAAAGTGAGAATCGTGAGGAATGGAGAAGTTTTTGGGTGCCGGGCGGGTACCACACACGTGGTACCTGTCGGCAATCCTAGCCATGATTTGGATTTTAGAAAGGGGACAAAGAGTGGTCAGGTGAAGGGAGAGAGAATGAATAAATCTGGGCCACCCAAAAGTGTTTTGAACCACTGGGATCGCTGATGGGTACCGTCACGCGGTTCTTGCTCAGCACATTAAAATTTCTTTGAGGGTTGTGTCATATCCAACCCCAAAGGCGCACCAGACCCTTCTGGTGTGGCACGTTTGATGAAGATCATACGGTACTGTCCGAAGAACCATTGCCAGATTAGTATGATTCTGCTTCCCCTTAACGTACTACCAAAAATTAGATTCTTGCAAGCCTGGCTATTTTTTGTCTGAAGAAGGCTTCGGATGCATTAGATCACAACCTATGGTGGTATTTATACATGAAAAAATTACCCATCTAATTAAACAGTAACTTCGGAAAGGCAATTTTTTATTCGAAAAAAAGGTGAAAGAATGTGAAAGCAGAAAGCTTAATGTGAAAGAATTATTAGAAAAAGTAATTTGTGATCTTCTAAAATAATGTAGAATAAATATCTAAGTTTAAAATAATAAGAAGTGTGTAGAAGTAATAATTACATTGAGAAGTGTGTAAAAGTAATAGATACACTAGAAGATATTTGTATAGAATATTCTAGAAGTTGTGAGAGATGTTTTGTAATTAAGCACATGGGTAAAATTAGATAATTCTAGAAGATAGGAGATCCTTGTAATTAAAGCACATGTGGTTATCTCTAGACAATTCTAAAGAATTGGAGGTTGGTAGAAGTGCTCTATAAATAGAGCCTTGTTGTACTCACTTTATACAATGAAAATCTACTAAAGCCTTTCACAACTTCTCCTTATAACATCTCTCATCCATTCTTTCTCACTCTCTTGTCCAATTTACTTCAAAGTCTAACCTAGCAACCCAACAAGAATGTCAGAAAGCAGAATGCATACAGGGAACAGCGCAATTAATAGATTTGAACCCAAGACCTCTAGGACATTAGATCTTTGACACCATGTTAAGTCACCAATTGAAAGTAGAAAGCCTAAGTTCCAATATTGTATTTCAAGCTATCCAACAGTTACCATATAACACAGTTTAAAACACTATGCCTTAAACAAGTAAAAAGCTACAAGACAGAATTACCAATACCAAGTAGAAGACAGGAAAAGGCTCTACAACCAATTGGGAAATAAGAGTCACTCCTTCCAATAGTCTAAAAAAACCATGTTATGCCACACAATCATCTAAGGTTTTTTTGAGCAGTCAATGCTTGCCTTGTTTTAAAGCGGGGAATCCTGTATTTGATTTTCAATAGGTTCTTAACCACCGGGATACATGCATACAATTTTTCTATTGAATCAGACATGCATAGAGATCATCACTAATATTTTCCATAAGAATCTCCCTCCATGATTATGGTATAACGCTTCTACCTTCCACATCTATTTCACCAATTTCGACAGTCGCTTTGCCATCAACAACTTTATCACCTTCATCACTTTTCTCACCATTTCCCTCAGCTTCCACACCCGCATAGTCTTCATCATTTTTCTCACCATTTTCCTCAGCTTCCTCACCCGCATAGTCTTCAACATTTAGAGCAGCAGCTGCTGCTGCATTTTTAGCAGGTTTTTTTTTTTTTTTCCAGCTTCTACATCCTTCCGTTTTGCTGGGTGCGAGGATATTCCTCTACTATGTACTAGTTCTTATTTTGTGGAGAGATTTATTGTTGTATCAAGCATGCCTGATTTACTGCTCCCTGTTCTGCAAAATGAATTTTTGAAACAGCATTTCCAAGTGTGTATTATTCATTGTACACATTCTGAACTTCCAAAATAAATTGGCCTCTTTTTTTTTTTTTTCTTGATACTATTGCGGCGGGCTGGGATTGTGAATCAAGTGGTTTGCAGTGTTTTATACTAGTTGCTTCCAAAGTTTGAAGCTCACTTGTAATTTCGGTTTGTACCGCAAGGAAACAGAAAAACCCAGAGAGCAGCATTCGTATGAAACGGTATCAACGGAAGAATGTAACCACCCGTTTGGAATGGTGAGATTTGGTGAGAAAAGGGGAAGAGTCAATCAAAAAAATTCAACTTTTCTCTTCATTTCTCACCAAAATGCTCATTCTAAATGAGTGATTTGGCTAGAAACCGTTACCCTTTCTTCTCTTTTCTTATGAAATCCCTTCCTCAAAAAAGGGGCTGTAACTGTTGGTAGAAAAGATGCAGAGATGTCGACTTGGCTCTCAGGTCGTTTTGTTTGATGGAATTTGGTGAATGATAATTGCCCTTTTGCTAACAAAATTCTGTGGGAAATGCTACGGTGTCCACCAGCCGTTTGGGGACACCGTAACTTTTGGTATAACTGATCATTAAAAGCATAACAAAAACCACTGATGTGTATAACCAAAACCTTACAAAGGCATAACCCCCAAAATTCCCAAAATCCCCAGAACCCTAGAAATTCTGGGGATTTTGGGGGTTATGCCTTTGTAAGGCCAGTGTTATACATGTCACTGGTTTTTGTTATGCTTTTAATGGTCAGTTATGCCAAAAGTTACGGTGTCCCCAAATGGCGGATGGACACCGTAGCATCTTCCAAATTCTGTTGTATACGTATTAGTAGTATTTATTTTTTTTTTTGTGATTAGATTGTTAATCAAGGAGATCGAACTCCCCTGATAATCGATTAGTGCAACCAAGCTGAAGCGATTTTCCGAAGGCATCCAACCATTAATCGATTAGATTCTTTATGTTTCTTCTTTTTTTCTTCGAAAAAAACTATACATATCATATATACAGAAACTAGAACAGATTACCCGACGGCTTAACAGAAATACAACATAAACAAAAATCAAAAACAACAAACAAATAAACAGAAAACCGTTAAAAAACCAGCAACAATAGTGAAAAATTAACAAGTCCACTCAAGACCGAGTTTTGTGTAGGTAGATCCGCTCCTTGGCAGATAATTAATGTATGTTTTTTTCTTGTGCACGAAGTTTTCACTGCCTGGACTACCAAAAATTCAAATTGGGGCCCTCAAAATTAATGTGTGGACCCCACAGCTGCGGGATTTGAGTTGTTTGTTCATATGGAATTCACCCTATGAATTCAAAAATAATACTTATCGATATTCGTTGGAGACGATTTTTTATAGGGCCTCATAAAATAATATTTAAAAATTTATGAATATTTTTCTAAAATTTTGTGGGATCCAGAATGGGCCCAAATAAATTATGATCGGTAAATTACAATTTCGCTATCTTTCGTAGACTCCAAACAGGCTTTTGAAAACACTTGTGTCGCAAAATTGTATGACAAAGATACTAAAGGAACAGAACTTTATTAACAGGTCATTATTCATCTCTCTTTAGCCCTTTTCATCTAATTAGTAACTAACATTTCCTCTCTCTCTCTCTCTCTCTCTCTACATTAATTTAGTGTATTTTGATCGGTAGGATTTATACATGAAACATATAGCACTATAAGATTTTTTTCACTGTTTACGTTTTACACTCAAGTGTAGTGAACAAGACACATTGACCATGTGGGACCCAGTATAATAAGTGAGAGAAATTGCAATATCTGTGTTTTTAGTGAATGTGGATTTGGGTCATATATAATAGCTTTATCTCACAAGAAAGTCGTACTTTTCTTGCGTAGTTTTTTTTTTTTTTGAAAAGCTTTTTCTTCCGTAGTTTAGAGCGGCACAAATGATAGAGAAGAATACAGTAATACCTTACCGGACCCCATAGAGAAAAATACAGTAATACGTTACTGGACCCCGGGATGCTGTAAAGTAGCTCTCAGTAGAGCGCCCTGCAGAACGCATCAAAACTGTCCATATCGATAATCAATAGTCCAGATTGAAAACAAACTTGTTTTTAATTTAGATCGCTATAAACATTTCTGAACGATCTGGATGTGCCCTGCAGGGCTTTACAAGAAGCTACTTTGCATCATCCCGGATCCATACCTACGCAAAACCCAGTCTTGTGAAAGGGAGAATCGTGAGGAATTTGTGACGTGTCATATCCAGCCCCAAAGGCTTTGATGAAGATCACACGGTATTGTCCGCCCAGAACCATTGCCAGATATGATCCCTTAACGAACTACCAAAAAAATGAGATTCTTGCCTGGCCTTCTTTTGGCTGAAGAAAGCTTTGGATGCATTAGATCACAACCTATGGGGGTAGTTATACATGAAAAAAAATATTTTTTAAATAGTAACTTCGAAAAGGCAATTTTTTTATTTGAAAAAAAAAGTAGAAAGAATACGACCTTATCAAAGGGTGCAAATTCAAATGAAAGCTTATCAAGCATCCCAGAAAAGTTGCAAATTATCTAATCCTCACCCCTCTTGTTTTTTATTTTTTCTGGTTTCTTCATTTTGGCTCTACTGTACATTTTGCGACTACTTCGTTGCGCCCAGAAAAAAAAACTTGTCTACTTCGTTACACTTGCCCTTTCATTCATCCAGGAACTTCCGTTCCCCTTTCATTTTCGCAAAATCTACAATTCGCACACAGCAATATAGCTTTAACAGATTGGAAATGCCTAAAAGTAAGTAATATAAGATTGTTAGCTGAGATAAACAGATGAATAATAAACAGGGAAATTTTGAGAGTAAGAAGTTGAAAAGAAACAAATGGCTTGTCTAATTCAAATTCCCAAAGACTATACATGGTAGTGCAAGAACAAAGAGTAGAGGGACTAAATATTTTTTGAAACAAAGTACCGCTGCCATAGTCCAGTAATGTGAAGACATCCGGCTAAGATGAACTACATATCCCAACTTCTTAGACCATTTTCCGATGCCCGCCAAAGGCCCAAATCTGCAAGCGGAAACAGAATTTATAGGAGTCAGAAAGGAAAAAAGGACTGTAATTTTCTACCAATGAAACGCAGCACGAGGAGGAATGCAGACCCGGAACGCTCAAACAACAAGCAAGCTACAATAGGCCATGGTAGGAATCAAGCTCACCTTCAGATTTGTATCCCAACTTCCTGTACACAAGGCACTCCCATCGGATGACAAGCCCAAACAGCTGATCCGACCCTCATGTGAGTTTTGAAGAGATCCCAAGTTCAACACCACCTATAAACAGGAAAGACAAGGTAAGAAAGTTGAACACAGAGAAAGAACATCCAAATTAGTAACGTGAAGGTTCACTATTTATTAAATCCTACTTCCGATTCAGTCTTAATTTCTCAAAATAGAAATTCACAAACCTTAATAGCCAAGGTGACTCGAAAAAATGAAAAAACAAAGATCTGGTCCCTCTACATGTAAAGGCTAACTATGCCAGAAATGCATCACCTGATGCAGCTATTTTCCAAACACAACCATTACCGTTAAACTAGGGTTATGGAAATTCTAAGATATACTTATTTCAACTTTATAGATCATTTTGTTTTCTAGAAGAACGAGAAGTCTTTGATACCAAGGACTATTTATGTACACTTACACAGACGAAGCTAGAATCCATAAGAATCTCCCTCCATGATTATGGTACAACTAAAGATAGTCAAATGGAAGAAATATCTACCTTCGCCAGTAAAGTGTCCCATACATAGCAATCTCCGTTAGAGTACCCAGCAAAGAGAAGTCTTCCTGATGTGGAGAAAGCAATGGAAGTGACATGCCGGTCATCGTTATCACCATTCTGTTGAGAGTAGGCTTGGAGCTGGTGCCCAGTCCTAATATCAAATAACCTGCAAGTCCCATCATCTGAACCAGTTCCGAATCTATTCCCATCTGGGAAGAACTTCACGGCATTGACATCTCCTTCATGACCATGAAATGTCCGGACCGCTCGACTAGCAACACGAGTGTCCCACAAACGGGCAGTTGCATCACACGAACCAGACAGAAACGTTCTTGAGTTTGATCCATTAATCGAGACACTGAGAAAATAAGGTGATGGAATCAAAAGAAAATATCGGCAAGTACAGGATAAAAGACCATCAACAGTAAGTTTATAGAGCAGGGAAGTAACTACCAAATCACAATCTTATTCACGAAAAGAATTATTAAGATCTGCATAGATTCTATTATTGGAAAGATAGAAACTTTATCTTTATGTGGGGGCCCTTCCTCTATACTCTCAGGTAACGTAGACTGATACTCACACAACTTGCTGTTAGTCTATAGAGGTTATGGGTAGAGTTCACGATATCACTCAAAGTCCTTGAGCATGAAAGTAGCAGAAAACGTTTAGAGGTCATCATTGGTGGTGGAATAGTTGGGAACATATGTACGGTTGTGGCAGCTATCCAAGTGATAAGTTTTTGAGACCTTTAAAACTTTAACTTCAGAAGAACTTCCACAACTGTCAATCGAAGGAAAGCAGAAAATTGTTTGCGTTAGCATCAACTCCAAAAATTGATTGTTCAATTCTATCTACTACCGTATCGTTTCCAAACGAAAAATTTGGAAATGAAGTAAATTGGATTGAAAGGAGTATATTAGATTGGATTTGTGAGTCAACTACGCATGCACTTACTTCTGCCTTCAACTATGAGCTGAAACAAGAAAAGGTTTCAACCAGTACAAATATCGCTATAAAAAAGCATAACCAAATCAGGCACACCAATTTGGAATCCAGAGAGTACCTCAGCACATCAGCAGTGTGTCCGCACTGGAATTCACCTCCAAAAACAGAAGTTCTCTGGCCCGTAGTTATGTCCCATAAAACACAAGTCCGATCACCCGAACTTGTTATTAGGTGAGTCTCTTCATCTGGAACATACTGGCAACAAGAAACATAACCCTTATGCCCACTAAGCGTTCTTGATACAGGTATATTCCCGTCTCTGTCAGTCGGAGAATTCAGGTTGAAGATGGAGCATACACTGTCAAGCCCACCACATGCAACAGATTGAGCAGTTGGAGAGAAGGCACATGTCATGACCCAAGCACAAGGTAACTTTATGGCGTGAGTTTTCTGGCTTGTGAGAGCATTCCACACTATTATCCTCCCATCTTGAGATGCACTGACAACGTGATTCTTTTCCAGAGTCCAGTCTAGCGAATAAACCTGCAAAATGTCTCACGGATTAAAATCCTGCCTTACACCGACGTCAATATAATGTTGCCTTGTTAAATACTTACAGTAGTATTATTCATAAGTCTCCCAATATTCAATAACCATTCAATTATTAGTAATTATATACCCAATAAGGGAGTAACATCAGAGCCTATACAGTTGTTGGGTATAATATTAACGCATTAGCACAACAATAACATTACCCATTTAATTCCCAATCGATGGGGGTAAAGGTGGGAGAAGATTGGAGACACACCTAACCTTTGACAATATATGCACAAAGTGGCTGCTCTACGAAAGTTTTACCCCTAAAATAGCAACCCCCTATACCTCCAAATACTAACATGACATTAGTCACCTAATAAATTTCTTAACACTAGTTTTAGTTCAACAAATACATAACGCTCTCAAAAAGTTTCTCCCCAATTTTCCAAATTTGATTCCATTCTCTCAGATTTTCCAAATTTGATTCCATTCTCCCAGATTGTCTAGAGGCAATTCCGAAGACAATGGGAGAAGGAAAACCACTAGCACCGTAGCATCCCATTCCAGGTACCGGTTTTGATTGCATAGCATCACCTTAGTCCATTTCCTAGGTCACATTCAAAACCAGAAGTTAAGAGTTCACTTTCTTCTACTTCCGTGTAGCAACATTCTTACAAATGGGAAAAATTGAACTGAAACAGGGTAGAAACTTCCACAAAATTCACCTCTTTTCAGCTTCCAACCAAAAAAATCAACAGAAGCAAACAATTCCACTAAAACACTAATGTAGATACAGTTGTATATATGTATAGTTATGAAATTTGTCACAATTGTGAACCCTACTTTACCGGTATGACCCTGCAGCGTCCTACAACAGACCAGATCCGTCGGGCCGAAACAAACCGGAGTCCTCCCTTGGGACCTTGCGTACCCCGCCACTGCAAATTATCACCGAAAACCAAACAGATCTGAGCAAAACTAACACGTGCTGCAATCAACGATGTCAATGAACACAAAACGAAAACGAGAAAAGCAACAAAGCGTAAGAGGAGTTATCCACTTTCTAAAAAAAATTAACTTTTAGATAATTTTAAGCTAAAAAATTATGTGTTTACGCAAATAATTTTTCTACCAATATAAATCTTGTTTAATAGATCTAAATCTTTTAAATGGTGCAATAAAAATCATAAAATTATTTTTCATTTTCATTATAATTGAGTTTGACAATTAAAAAGAAAGAACTTTTGAAAAAGAAACCCAAAACTGGAACACCCCCTTAGAGAGAGATGTAAAAAATTAACCATCTGTGTCGAGAAGAAGAAGGCGGTTCTGCTTCAAGCGTTCTCTGAGGGCATTTACGGTCTCCGTAGCAGCCACGAGGCGCTCTTTAAGCTCCGTAACTGACATTTTGGGGGGATTTCAACGGGTTACTGCCATTTCCAAGCTTTGGTTTGAAACCTGAGCTACATCCTAGTCAATTGGCAACTGAGGACTGATGAGAGAGAGGGAGAGGGAGAGGGAGAGAGAGAATTGGATAACTAGTACAGGGAGAGGAGAGAGAGGGGGAAGGGGAGCTGGCCCAGCTGGGGAGTGGAGGGTTGCGTGTGTGAAGGGGTTGGGACTTGGGAGGTTCCGAACAGATTTCAGAGGGAAGGGTGACGTGTCGTGCTGACGAGTGGATTAGTAGGTAATGGCGTCACGTGATTTTCTGTGACAGCCCCGAAATGATACAGTTGAGTCGTGTCAAGTTGCAGAGAACCACGCAGAGATAAATGCGTTTGGCCCCATTTTGTGTCCAGAAAAAATCTAGAAAAATATCCATAAAATTTTGAATATTATTTTATGGGGCCCTGTAAAAAATCAGCTCCAGTGGATATCGATAAGTATTACTTTTGGATACGTAGAGGTGAACTGAGCAGTTTCGCTCCTACGAATCCAAAAGTAATACTTATCGATATCCACTGGAGTTGATTTTTTACAGGGCTCCATAAAATAATATTCAAAATTTTATGGATATTTTTCTAGATTTTTTCGGGACCCGAAATGGGGCTAAACGCATTTGTCTCTGCGTGATTCTCTACAAATTGTCCCTGCTGTTAATATTTTCTTGCAAAAGAGAAAGTCTACACACACATACAAACTGTAGACAGATTATGCACAGATTTCATTGTGAGGCTCACCATGGGTCTCACACAAATCATCCGAGCCGTTCATTAAATGTAAACATTTTTTCAAAGGTTCCCGTAAAAAATAATTTCAATCCGATACATATAGGTACTCGATCCAATCATATAACTTTTTATTTTTCAAAAATCTGAATAGAAAGTTAGATGGTTGGATGAAGTACCTATAGGTATTAGATTGAGCTTATTTTTTACGGGGACTCTTAAAAAAATGTTTTACATTTAATAAACGGCTCGGATGATTTGTGTGGGATCCGTGGTGGGCCCCACAATGAAATCTGTGCACAATCTGTGCACAGATTGCTATGTGTATAGCAGGTCTCAAGGCAAAATGCAATGGCCGGCCACTCTGGGCCATGTATGGATGATTTGATCTTAAGGCCTAAGGGGGCTCCAGAATGTTAATTGCTCGTTCGAGAACTACGATCTTTGGCTTTAGAACTGAAGCATATTCTTATATCTGAGAGAAGAACTTCCAGATTAAATGAATACGAATCTGTTTATAATAATTTAAAAAAAACAGAGTAGGCTACGCAGGAAATCGGCTCGAGCAGATATGAGTCATGTTGCTTTTCGAGTGGATAACGAATTCTTCTGGAGCATCTGTGTCTACTCTTGACCAGTAAAACTACGGCCAACGAAGGCAAAATGCGATGGCTGGCCATTGCACGCTGTGAGAGCTCACTTTGGGCCCCGCACAGATGTTCTGATCTGTTCAATAATTTAAAAGAAAATCGAGTAGGCTACGCGAAAAATCAGCTCGATCCGATATGTATAGGTACTCGGATCAAGCTTTTCATCTTTGGAAAATCGGAAAACGGATCAAGCTTATCATCTTTGGAAAATCGGAAAACCAATCTTTCTATTTTTTCCGATTTTTCAAAGATTAGAAGCTTGATCCAAATATCTACACATATCGATTCGAGCTAATTTTTTGCATTGCCCACTCGATTTTTTTAAAAAAAATTATTGAACTGCTTGAATCATCTATCCTGGGCCCCAAACGCCGGCCATCGCATTTTGCCTTCGGTGGCTGTAGTCTCTCTTATTCTTGTATGCTAATGTCAAATTACATACAATAAGTTAAAAAATAAGGACTTATTTTTAAACTTAAAAATAATGAATTTATGAAAATAAATTTTCAACTTTTTTTTTACAGAATTTGATAGATCTCATCGAGATTTATAAAATTAGATCCATATTGCATTTTTTTTTAAATTTTAGTAAGCCTATTATTTTTAAGCTTGAAAATTACAATTAAGTACTTATTTTTTAAGGGGGAAAAGCTGAACACACAAATTCATTTTCCTTCTTGTCTTTTTTTTAATCATTACAACTCCATAATGAGGTGTTTGAGCCAATTTGCACACTTCAAATAATTTTAAGACTCTGAAGTTGAGGATTGGGCAAACATCTAATAGCTCTAAAAGAGTTGATACTACCCAGAAGGTTTGGAAACTGAGACTTCGGGAGAAATCAAATCTGTCTTAAGCCTTGACAACCGGGCCAACTCTTTTGAGGTTAAAAATTCAATTTTTCCTGAAAAAAATAGAAAGAAGGGAGAAATTGGAGGCTGTTTGGGAGCTGAATTCTCCATTCTCATTCTCCATTTTTCCAGTTTCTCTGTTTGGGGGATGAATTGTGTTAATGCATTATCTCACAATGCATTTCAAAACGACAGTTTAAAGGCACATTTAAGAATCACTCTGGAATAAATTTTGAATTAACCATTTCTGGTAAGAACAAGAAATCCCAACTACCGCTGACCTTTTACAATAATTCTGAAAGTGATGATAGGGATATGGACTTTGCGAGGATTGCAATTTGCGATTTCATTTTGTGCGCAGCAATATACCACGTTAGATAAATACTTTTGTAAGGCTTTTGAAGGTGAACGTGGTTGTTCGAAAGGTAATGATTCAATTAGCTGCGAAGAATACTCGTCCAACCTCCACCATGTACGGGCCGCATGATCATTGGTTCCTGTCCAGAACTTCAAAATTCTTTTCATACCCAGTTGTTCGCCTGCCTTTTGAATAAGTTTTGGTCCAGTCAACTGCCTCCAAAAGCCAACGGGAGCAACCTTGGCCTATTTGCACCCCAATGGATATTGTAGAGGTTTCTTTGTAAAAAGATAAGACCGTTCAATGGACTCGTGTGTCACTGCATTCAAAGCCATGGACAAACACCAAAAAATAAAGTTATACCATGATGTGTAACAGTGAGCAATAAAATGAAGTATGAAAAGGAGAACTTGAGTAGGGAATTGAAAATCGACTACCAAAAAGCTAGTATATCATATGCATGAAAATAGTCAAGACAATAAGAATAAATGAAAATGATTTTGGAAATTACTCCTCTAGCCTTTTTTCAGCTCCAGTAATCATTAGGGACAGATATCAAACCCCCCAAGATCAATTGGAAAGAGGAATTTGCAGGTGTCAAAACTATTTAAAAAATCTATAGAAAATTCACAGAAATTAACCTCACATGTAAGAAAATGGCCACGGAAAGATTCAGCTCCTACGGCAATGACCAATAGCACAACTTGTAGCGCCCACAAAGCCATGCCACGTAAATAGTCGCTACCATCACCGAACAAAACCACCCCATTTTATATATTTCCCATTATAACATCAGAGGCTTCATCAACGTCTTAAAATAGTACCATTTCTTCAGGCTGGTAAAAAAGATTTTCAACGTAAAAACCTATTTTAGATATAAAACATAGCTTGTAGATATGGTCTTAATCTAAAAAACTTTTACGACAGTATTTTCGGCAGTATAAGTAGGCCTGATGAAAGATAGCTACGATCTAGACTGTTTAAACAAGTAGACAAGAACAACTAAAAGGCCGCGCGCCTGAACATACTACGCCGTGCGACTTATTAGAACGCCGCACGAGCGTGGTATGTCCAGTACAATGACGCTTTGGTTTTGAAAGTAGTTTTTAAGTCAGCTTTTAACCCAAAGGGGTTAGACCTGATTATAGAAAAGTTTCCTTCAGGGCCTAGCCCAAGGAAACTTATTTTTACCTTTAATCTCGAGCTTGAACGCGGATGGGTGATTGTAGATGAGTGTAGACAGGATCGGGGGAGTATGGATGAGTATGAGTGGGAAAGATTGGTGGATGTTTTAGTAGGTAAGGTCTCAAAATGAGTAAAAAGACTAACTTTGATGGTAAGAAGAAAAATTGAGCATTTTGCCTAGGGAGTGTCTTTTTAGAACAATATTTTCAAGACTTGAAAATGGAGGAATGGGCAAAGTAAGAGAGAGAGAGAGAGATTGGGATTAGGAGCCCCAGGACCCTTTTTCTCTTGAGTGGAGGGGTATATTTATAGGCAAGAGCCAAAGATTTTGAATTCAAATGGAGGAGGTGCTTTCTAGATGGGCTAGAAGTGCTTTTTCAGCTAAGCCACTTTATAGCTATGGCTCAAACAGATGTGGCCGATAGCTTACTGAGCTAGTCGGAACTTTTCCATAAAATGTTGTGCAGTTAACCTCATGACCGCGTGCGGCGTAATAAGTTTTATTATGCTGCGCGGAAGTGTTCCGCGCAGTATTCTAGGTCTAGTCCTGGGCTTTTGGGCTTGCCTGGGTTCTTGAGCTTTTGGTTTGTCTGGGCTTTATGGGGTAGAGAAGTCCCTTATTCAAGCTCTCAAAGATATTGTTTTCATTATTTCATTATCGGGGCATTCAAAGAACCTCCGAGATTCGAATTGAGATGTCTACAGTAATCTTGTTCTAGAATAATGTAGAACATGTAATAAAATATCTAAGTTAAAAGTCCAAATGAGTGTGTAAAAGATATAATTACCAGAAAGATTTTTGTATGGGTACAACTAGAAAAATCTAGAAGTTAGGAGATTTTTGTAATTAAAGCACATGTGCTTATCTCTAGCTAGACAATTCTAAAGAATTGGATGTTGTTGGAAGAGCTCAGCGCTATAAATAGAGCCTTGTTGTACTCACTCTGGTACAATGAAAAAAAAAAAGGCCTTTCACAACTAGTCCTTATTACATCTCTCACCCATCCTTTCTTTATAAATCTCACTCTCTTTCCCAATTTACTTCAAAATTTAACTAAACACCCCAACACGGAAATGGAACCGATAGCGAATTTGCCTTCTTCAACAGATAGTGTGTCACCTACTCGCTATCAGTCGAGGTGTCACCTACTCGCTATCAGTCGGGGTGAAGCAGAAGCCGGGATGAGCCATTTCCAGGAACTCCTCCCAGGCATCACCTTCCAGAGGCGGTTTCGAGAGCGGCGACGAGAGCGGCAGTCGGTCAGCTTCTATTGGGATTGGGTTTACTGAGAGAGAGTTTATGTGTGTGCATGTGAGAGAGAGTGAGATCAGAGAGAGAGAGGGTGGAGATCGTTAGGAGTAGAGACCAAGCAAAGCAAGGAGCCAGTTACACGCCACGTGTTTTTCTTGGAAGGAACCAGATGAAAAGTTTTTCTTGGTTTATCTGTTGGTCCCTACAAATTGAGACCAATTTCAAAATCATCCTCAAAGTTTTTGCCATTTCAATTTAATACTTCCTTTTGAAACCATGTGCCAATGTGGTCACTACCACCCATGCCCACCCATTTAAATCCAAAACCCAAAGTACGAGTAGCATTATTGAAACCAAAGACCAAAAAGTTACCCACCACACTAGACCAAAAGATTGATTCCCTCTGCATCATCTCCACCCATTCCTTTTCTCTTCTTTCATCAATTGCTCTTAATAACCAAACAACACCCTACTCAAAACCAGAAAAATTCCTAAAATTTTAACCCAATTGATAATTTTGCACAACAATTTTAGACTCTGTTTTTTTGCCCATAGTTTGTAGCAATTGAGCATAATGTATTTGAGGGCTTGAAACGGATATTCAATTTGAAAATTAACAAGGTTTACGAACTTGGTTTTATTTGAATAGTCAGGAAAATAGTGGTATTTTCAATTTTTAAAGTTTTAGAATGAGATAATTGTCGACCATTTAAACGCTGTGAAAAGTGGGAAGGCTTTGCAAATCAGTCGTGCTAGGACCACCGACTCCATCCAACATACATACCGATATCCGTTAGAGTTGATTTTTCGCAGGACCTTATAAATAATTATACCTACCAAGCACTGATTATCAAACACTAGCAACGTATTCGTAATTTTAAATCCCGCGTTGCAAGCATATTAACCCGTTAGCATTAACATGCAAGTAAACAATGTAATTCAGTATCTAAGTATTTCTCATCTCAACATGATCAAGGACAACTACAAATAAACCAAAGAATACAAGGAGGTCACACAAATATACTTTCTTTTTTGTATTCAATTACAAGAGTTGACAATTAAAGGGAACGCATGAAGTCATGACCCCACAAATAAATCTATCTTTCAAAAAACAATTACAGGAAATTCAATAAACCCATCGCTGTTTAATTCAACACAGATTATCCAACGTTACAATTGCGCAAAACAAAGATAATAGTTAACATTACAAACCAAACTCCCCACCAACCCCAGTACAACTATCCTCGATCGACAGAACTTCCCAATACAAACCAAACACCATTTGGTTTAACCATCATAACCAGCGGTAACGACACATATACCTATCAGTATGAATGGGTAGTATAGGTATTTAAAAATAAAAGTTTTAAATTCGTTACCAAATTAGGTTTTTTCCCTCCTATAATCTAAAGTTTTGAAGCTTCCATATTAGTATTAGAATTAGGAATTTTCCTATAATCCCCTGCAAGAATTCAAAATTTGTAAAACACTAGAATAATGATATGGGCAATATACACACAACTTATGTACACTACGCATCATCAATAATATCAACAGCATTGGGAAATCATATAGTGCAAGGCCCAATAAGGTACCCTGTAGGTGCAAACGGGCCATCGATCTTGACAATAAATAGTTGAGATATGATTTTTAATTATAATCGGTAAGAATCATTTATTATCGATTATAATTGATTTTTAATGTGAACCGTTGATTAATAAGATAGATGGTTGTGTGCCGCCCTACACGGGGTGCACTACAGCACCCCGGATCCAGCACAAAACACCATTCAGACTTCATCAATTACTTTTTCACGGTACAAAATCGGAAAGAGAACAAAGGTTTTCTCATACAAGATACAGTTGAGAACAAAAATATGGTTTTCCCTTTCTCAAAAGAACAGAAGAATTTAAAGTACGAATACATACAAATCTTAGTGTTTTTTTTTTCAACAGAGTTCCTCTTCATCAATTTTGTAAACCATTTCAAATACTCAAAATGAATTTCATACTATCATGTTTGTAGGTTTCATTTAGGGTTGCGCACCGGATTAGTATGAATCCAATTCTAATCCACAAGTTATAGTTTTAGAAAACATACAATCAGTATTCAGATCAAAAGTCTCGCAGTCCGGTTCCAATCTAATCTGTAAGTTATGAATCGGTCCCGATTTTATCCACAGATTACATCAACCAAACTTTGCTACTTGATTTTTCAGATTCCAATAAAATCAAATCTGCATACATTAGTAACATTACAACAACTAAAAAGAAAAAATAGCATTAAGCAAGCAAATCTTTGTCTCAACTTCGTTTAGCAATAACAAGAAAGTGCTAATGTTTTTGGTTCAATCTGTGCTTGCTAATATCTTAAATCTAGCTTGTAATTTTTGTTACAAATCGGTTCGATCCGGACCAGTTTCGTAATATACCAAACTCTTTTGTACAACCCAAATTTCATTATTATGATTCCTATTTAGTCTAGGACTAGGAAATATTAGTTTTCCTAATTAATGTTGGTTTCCTTCTTATGATATTTTCATGGGCCGTTCCACATTCTTAAAAAAAGAATGTAAAGACACGTTGAGACATGGGTTGAGATATAAACTATAAACTATAGTTTGTAACCATCTGCTTCGGCGCCGTCTGCAAGCCATGGCACGCCGCCGCGGACCACCAGAAGGACCATCGGCGCAGAGAATTAGTCCACAAACCGGAACTACCGATGTTATTGATACCGCCACCAGCCGAGACGGCGGAGGAGGCAGACTATCACTGCCGGAGTCTGCATAGCGTCACCCGGAGAAAGGTCCTCAATTTGGAGCTGCGAGTTTCTTATCCCCGGAGGTGCTGTGGTTCTTTGCACGGATGGTTAGCCACCAAGAACGAGGCGGATGCGGGCATTACACTCCTCAACCCCTTCTCCGGTAAGTCCTTCCGCTTCCCTAAGGTGAGTCTTCACCAATATATCAAACCCACCATGAGACATAAATTTAGTTACGAACTTCATATCCTTAAAGGTTGTTTAGTCCCATTATCCTGCCCTGATGCCCAATAATGACTTCGTTGTCGTGGCAATAATTTTTGAAATGACGAGGAGTTTAGCGTACATCAAACCAGGCGACAATAAGTGGACTTACATACCGCCGATAAAAATGTCCTCTTTGACGGATGCCATATATCATCTCGAAAAATTTTATGTCGTTGATGGCTATTCTGGGATATACTCTGTGGATATTGGCAAAAGTTTTAGCAAACCCCGAATGGAAGTGGTGGCTCCTCGTACTCCCACAAAGCTAACAAGGTATATATCGTCAAATCACATGAGGGAGACTTGTTAATGGTTCGGAGGTTTCTCGAATGGAGAGCTAATCCAAGACGATGGGCAACGTCGTGTTTTAAGATCTTTAAGGTGCTGGGCTTAGGCGGTTCGGTTGTAGTAGTGGCGCCGGAAGTTCTGCTGCTGGCAGCTATGGACAGATTGTTGAGAGGGTTGAAATCTATCGTCTACGCGATGAGACCCTCTTCTTGGGGGATAATTATTCTCTATCTGCGTCTGCTTCAGAGTTCAGATTGTCCCGGATGCCGGCCAAATTGCATATACTACACTGATGATACCATCGACTACAACATGCCATATTATCCTTATGGCTCTCGAGACACAGGTATCTACTACTCACTGGATAGAAGCTTTGCGCCACATTACCGAGTCAAAACGAAATAGAACCGCGTGCCCATACCTCCTCCAGACTGGATAGTGCCAGCGCTGTTGCCGTGACACTCCCTAACAAGTGTGCTATTTATGTTAGAAACAAAAAATCAGGGGTGTTTCGTGGGTGCTATTTGTTTATTGGGGTTCATGTCACATTACCGAGTCAAAACATAACAGAAGCACGTGCCCATAGGCCCCATACCTACATTTTTATAACGTATGCTCTGCAAGAGGCTGCAAAAAGGTTGCTGCTGCAAAGAAGCAAAGCTCTGGAGCCACACAGGGAAGCACTCTGGCCAATGGAGCTACCAAGGAATGCATAAGGATGAAAAAATTCAAATGATGCCTCATAAATCTGCGGTAAGTAGAATGTGATCTGAATTTGAGTTGTTGGCATTAATTTTGCATCGTCCTGGACTATACTGGTGCTCAATATTTCTTTTCTTTATATCTTTTCATCCACACACCACCCCCCCCCCCCCCCCCCCCCCCCCCCCCCCCCCTCCTGTTGAGGAATGGGAATGTGCTCTGCATGAGCAGTACTTCAATCTTTAGAACCTGAAACTAAATTTTTTTTTAGATAGTTTGAGAACAAGGAACATAGTTGGTGAATAACTATTGTATAATTATGTTGGCTAGTGGAGAGGTTGACTTTCATTTTTTCTAAAACATCCCATTTACCTTGTGCACACACTCTTGTTCTAGTGTTATAGTCGTAGCTGTATGCTTCTCCAAATCAATCATCTACTCAACTCTAGTAAATATGAGATCCATTCCTTCTGGTTGATGCTGTCCAGAAACATCCCACCATTTTCTCTATCTGATCATCATCCACCAATAATTGGGGACTAGATGGGTTCTGTTGTTGTTGAATCATCATCCACCAATCACCTGTGTAGGATCGGTCCGATTTCTGAGTGGACAAATACCCTTAAGAGAATAGATGTGCCGGAGAGGTTGTAATAGCCATGGAAAGGGGATGAAAGGAGTGATCTAGAAGGGTGAAGAAGAAGAGCAGGGGTGAACAGAGAGGGTAGGCAGTGGAGACCCAAACCCAAGAGATCCCTAGGAGGAAAGACAATAGAGCCCCTGAAAGAGGATAAGACCTCCTTTGAAATCAGTGCTCACCAACTTTCTCTCTCTAGGAACTGTTCACGAAGTGCTCTGTTGCTGAGGTTCAATGAAGAAAACGTTCATATTTATAGCCCACACGAGCTAATGCTCGGACGCCAAGTGGCGCGCTGATAAAATGACACGTGTCCCTTCTGTACCCCCTGACCGCCGAGGTGTCGCTACCCTCGCGATGACCGCGAGTATGACGGTATGCGTATCCTCTTATTCGCGGAGATCCTCTTCTTCTTTTACAGCCACCAAGCCACTAGATCCCCTTCCTTCCCGTAGGGCAAGGTCGTGACCTACTCGGTCGCGCCAATACCGCTTGCCAAGCCTCAAGGGGCCCCTCAGGTCCTGCCTAAAGGCCGGAGCAGACATAAGAGTCTGGGCAATTTCCCTGATGCCTTGGTTAAACCGCATTAATCGCGCCAAGCGTCCACCGGGATAAATATAACTCTCTCCTTAAGGGAGGAATTTGAGCTCGCGACCCTTACATGGGCGCTGCAAAGCTATGGGTAGCGCGAGGCTCCCACGCGCAATGCCACGTGTTGCGCGACTGAGGCGCCATGTGGCGAGCTAGGGTTCGTTGGTCAAATCGTCAACCCCGCGAGGACGAGTACACGTGTCAGCTGCTCATTGGATAGTCAAACGGTCAACGGTCGCGCCTATTGACCTTTCCTACAATTGCCCCCCACGCGCGTGTGACTCACGCGCTGTCATGCGCGCGTGCAACGGTAGGGACTGTTCGGATCTCTGCAACCACCACGCCTCTTGACTTTATGGCGTCACTTTCTCGAGATTCGGGGGACCCTCCTTGAGTATAAATGACCACAGTTAGCCATAAAACCCAGTTACTTTCCAAAGATCCCATCTTTCTCTTCTCTTTCTTCCATCAAAACTTCAAACTTTCTTCTTCCTCTCTCCCGACTGCAACTCTGTCTTTCTTCTCCCTCTTTCTTACAAACCCACTTCTTTGGTTTGAAATGGCGAGAGACGACATGGAGCAAGGGAGCAAGGCTATCTTGCAAACTTCCATCCGAGCACTTCCGGCGGACGAGTGGCGTCGGGCGCCATATCTCGGCGGTTCAAGCGACTCGTTCTGGCGGAGGGCGGAGGCCTTCGTTCCGGAGACAGATATCTCGGAGGATCCACTCCTCCTGACCCCTGAGGTAACTCATGAGGAGGCCGATTTGATCATTCCCTCTTCTGTTCTGAGATTTCGAGTGGAGAGAGGGGATATCCCCTGCTGCTTTGTCAACTATGAAGCCGTGTCTCAGGCGCCGGCCCATTGGGGCGATTGGGTGGAGTCGGTTCTGAGTAGCCCAGATTTCGTGCATGCACTTAGGGCCTCTCGTGCCCTCGAGCCCGTTCGCTTGTCTACGGAGTTGAGTATCCGTAAGAACAATACCAACCTTGATCTCATGATTTCTCGCTGGAGCAAAGACACCCATACGTTTGTGTTCCCGTGGGGAGATGGTGGCCCCACTTTGCAAGATACGGCCGTGCTGATGAGGCTGAGTACGAGGGGATCGGTGGCTCTCGACCCCTCGAATCTTTCTCCGGCAGATGCGAGACTGGTAGAG
This sequence comes from Rhododendron simsii, assembly GCA_014282245.1. NCBI lineage: Eukaryota > Viridiplantae > Streptophyta > Magnoliopsida > Ericales > Ericaceae > Rhododendron > Rhododendron simsii. The sequence goes on from CM024963.1 coordinate 31,095,754, forward strand.
CGGTTGAGGAAGGCGTATACAGAGGCGGGGAAGTACGGGTCCCGCTTCGATCGGGAGGGACGCGTACGGGCCCCTCCGAAGTCGGGCAAGACATCTTGGGGCTGCTGGCTACGGTACTTCTTCAAAGACTTGCCTCCCCCCGGGACTGCACCTCCTGCGGGGCAGGCATCTGAGTTTCATGGGAAGATGTACGATTCTGACCTGCACCTGGCTGGTTTCCTTGTTTATTGGCTGTCTTTCTTTGTGATTCCTGAGTTTCCCTACGAAGGGCCAAACTACACCGTTTTCCCCCTCGCGGTAAGCCTCGCGAGGGGTGACTTTGTTCCGCTTGGGCCTCTTTTCCTGGGCTCCTTGTTCCACCGCTTGGATCAGGTTCACGCTGATACTGAGAGGTCCATGGGGCGCTATGACATGGTGTCAGTGGTGCATACCCAGTTTCTGATGGCTTTCTGCTTTGAGCACTTCCCGAGTCTCGCGCCCTCTCCTGCGGACATTAGCGAGGGTGAAGAGCCGAGGCCCCGGATCATGAGATGGAGTGGGGTCAGTTCAACGAAGCCTTGGGGGAAACGGATTGATGGTGCCGATGCATTTCTCCCGCGACCTTACGCTGGGCCCGTCGAAGGTGCGCTTCCCACTAGCTTCTTTTCAGAAGATGATCGTGTCGTGGATTTCCAGACTGAAGGTGTTAGTGTCTCTGCTTCTGCTCTTGCTGCCTTTGCTGCTGCTTGCCCGTGTTCTCTTCCTGCATTATGTGCGGAAGGGGCACGCTCCGTGCTGTACCGTCCTGACAGGGTAGCGCGGCAGTTCGGCTATGACCAAGGTGCGCCGGGTCAAGTACCACCGCTGAAGAGCTATGTTGAGAGTCTCCGCCGCTTCACTAGGGCTTTTGTGGGTGAACTGACAGAGGGTTTTACTGTCGTGGTGCTTCCGCGGAATGATAGAGAGACATCCTTTACAGCCAACAGCCGCTTGGCTTGGCGCCGCAACCTTGACTCTTTCGTGAACTATGTCCGCGGCGTCCCTGAGATTCCGCCCTTTTCAGAAGTCTACCATCGCGACGTGTCTCTACGGTCTCCAAAGGCAAGACAGCCTGGGTGGAGGGGTAAGAAGAGTTACTGGGCTCCGCCAACCGCTACCCTTGCGGCTAGCAGAGGCATCACCATCGCGGAGCCCATTTCGACTGTGATTCCGTCGAGGGTGACCCGTGCGAAGGCGAAGGAAAAGACATCTCTGCAGGAACAAGGCCCTCAGTTGAAGCGACTACAGAAGGTACACCTCCGTAATGACACCTTTTCGTCTCCTTTTTCATGATACTTGCCATTCGCGCCTGTTGCAGCTCTTAAATTCATTCTTTTCTCCAGGGTGCCCCTACTCGAGCAGCAAGGGCCCTTAGCCCTGAAGAGATTCCTGCGAGCGTCGCGTCTGTCGGTGAGATTTGCTTCTCTCCCCACCTTTTATTAGCTTTCCCGTTGTCGTTTTCTTATCTGTCCATCCCTGCTTTGTAGGCTCCTCACCCAGGCGAGAAGGGAAAGACCATACCCCCTCGAGTAAACTTAAGAGAAAGAGGGAGGATGAGGAGGCCCGCGAGGGTGATTCTGACAGTAGCATGGATGATACTGCTCCTCTTAGCCGATTCTTTAAACTGCCCCGTGCCACACAGTCTAGTCCAGGCGGCACGTCCGTCGCTGCAGGTAAGCAGGTGGTTGTTGATCTGGCTGAGGAGGAATCTGCTGGGAATGATAGCGACTCCGAGGGTGGCGGTGGTCGCGATAGTGAGGGAGTTGAGAGCAGCGACGCTGACAGTAGCGAGGGAGGTCAAAGTGACAGGGATGGTGGTGATGATCATAGTGGTGGTGGCATCGGTGATGGAGAACCGAATGATGGTGAAGAAGGCAATGACGCCGAGGATGAAAATGATGAGGATGGAGATGGCGACGAAGGTCGCGATGGTGGCGGAGGTGATGGTGAGAACTTGGGTGTTGACACAACGCACCCTGTAGTTGAGGAGGATGAGGAGGAGAATGAAGAGTCAAGTCTGATACCTCGTCGGAGGGTTCCAATAGAGGGGTTCCTTTCAATCCCAGACATCAACCAGCTAGCGCCGGAGGCTGTTGTCCCACAGCTACCCCGACGAGAGGCAGTAAAGTCTGCCTTTGAGCTCTTCCACAGGCGTGTCAACGTCCCTCCCGCTTATGACCTTGCCGCGCACTTTCAAGCACATGATGCGGCAGTGGCACTTACAAATCTGACTTCCGCGGAGGTCTTTGCGGACCTGCAAGATGATACTCTGATATCTCTCGAGACCCCACAGGTGGGGCTCGCTGCTGGTAACCCTGCTGTAGGGAGTCCTTCGCTTGCTGGGGGAGTTATACTGCAACAACATACTGAGGCCAGTACCAGTCATGGGCAAGAGGTTGTTGGAGACGACTCTGATGCGCGAGTGGTGGAGCCGCCTGCGACTGAGGAGGAGGAGATACTTTCAAACGAGGCCTTCTTCGGACAATTCCGCCTCACTCGCGACGAGACTTCTTTCCTCTCCTTCATCCGAGACCGCTTCCCCCACACGTTTTTCAAGGTCCGCGGCCTCTACGGTCTGACCATGGGCCGGATGCAGCTTCAATGCCTTCACCACTTTCTGATGAGCATCAAGGAGATAAGGGTGTGCGATTTGGACCTCAGTCAGATCGAGGAGATCGGGCAGACTGTCCAAGACTTTGACAAGTTGGGGCTTGACATTTGGTGGGTGTACAAAGAGCTTGACGCCGCGAAGGTCATGCGCGAGAACGACAAGCTGTGGAGGCATTGCGAGGGAGCGAAGGCGGCCCTGGAAGAGGCTCAGGCAGCTCTTGCCAAAGCGCGGGATGCGGTGGCTGCGGCCGAGGCGGTGGTGGAAGAGCGCAGGCAGGCTTACGAGCGCATGGCTGAGGAAGCCCGCCTTGGTGACAGACTCATCGACGTGCCTCTCTGCGAGGCCGATCCCTTTTTGAAGAACATCTTTGGTTGACAGGCTTCCCCCCTTTTTTGTTCTCTCTTTTTTTTTGGTGTTGTAACACAATGACTTTGGAAGACTTCCTGAAGTAACTTTGTGGTGGTTTTTTGAAATGTAATGACAACGTCGGGTAATTGCAGTAGTTTTTTAAGAGTAATAAGCCTATATTTCAAGAACATAGGTAAGTGATATTACAACTGCATGCCCTACTTTCTGCTAATTGCCCCTACATATTGCTTGCCACCTTTACATGAAAACTGTTCATAAATGAACTAAAGACAGCATGGCATGAAGCCTTCTTTGAAATTGAAAACATACAGAGTACCCTTACATCATGGGTAATACATTTTAATAAACTTAGCATTAATGGGACCAGTTTTAAAACCATCACTGACCCGTGCTAATTCGTAGTGACCGCTGCTGCTGGCCTTGATTACTTCATACGGACCTTCCCACCTTGGAGTGAACTTTGGCTGCTCCAGGTCCCTCATGACTGCGGTTGTAGACTTCCATACTAAGTCTCCAACTTGGAATGCTCGCGGCACCACACCTTTGTTGTAATACTTGGCTACTGATTCCCAGTACTTTTCTTGATTCCTTGCAGCAGTGTTCCTTCTTTCTTCCAGGGCCTCGAGGTCTGCCCTTCTTTCTTCTTGTGTCACCTCCGCCGCGAGGGCTAGTCTCGCGGAGGGCACGCTTAGCTCTGCGGGGAGAACAGTTTCTGCGCCATAGACCAGGCTGAATGGGCTAGCACGCGTAGCCTTGCGATGAGAGGTCCTGTATGCCCATAACGCCACTGCCAAGTGGTCAGCCCATGTTCCTCCTTTTTCGTCCAGCAACTTGCTGATGATGCGGATGAGGGTTTTGTTGGTCGCCTCGGCTTGACCGTTGCCTTGGGGATAGTATGGAGTCGACGTGAGGTGAGTCACTGGGTAGGACTTCAGAAGCTTTTTCACATTCTTGTTGATAAAAGGGGTGCCATTATCTGAAAGAATGACTTTGGGTATACCAAAGCGGCAAATGATGTTCTCTTTAATGAAGTTCGCGACTGCCGCGCCAGTAGCTCTGCGCAAGCTTACTGCCTCTACCCACTTCGTGCTTATCTCAGTAGCGACTAAGATCCACTGGTTTCCTCTGGATGACGGGTGTATGGGCCCGATCAGATCCATTGCCCAAGTGTGGAACGGGTAAGGGGCGCGAATGGAGTGTAGTTCCACGGATGGTGCGTGGACTAAGTTCCCGAACTTCTGACAAGCCGCGCACCTGCGTACATGTCGCTTCGAATCTGCTTCCATCGTAGGCCAGAAATACCCAAGATGGATCAAGTGCTCGTACAGTTTCCTCCATCCCTGATGTTCCACCTCGTGGACCTTCTGTAAAACTTCTTCAGCTTTCTCGCGAGACAGACAACGCAAGGGAATTCCGTCTAGGGCGCGACGGTAAAGTTGCCCCCCTTCCAAGAAGTAACGCTGAGAGCAGCGCTGAACCCTCCGGGCCTCTTTCGGATCCAAGGGCAACGCTCCTTCACGAAGGAAGTCGATGTACTCTTGCCTCCAGTCTAGCTCTTCCATGAGGCAACACTCTGCCTCTACTGCGTATAACATGCAGTTTTGGCAGGCACGAAGGACTTTTGCGGCATCTTCTTTCATGCTGGGCCAATAATAGCCCTGCCTTTGAACCCTGCGGTATAGGGAGATCTCGTTTTCGCCACAAGTTTTGTCATGGATCTGACGCAACTTGGTCTTCGCTTCGCCGGGTCCTACACATCTTGCTAGCCACCCTTGAGGTCCGCGATAGTAAAGCTCACCGCGTAGGACAGTAAACTGGGCCACCTCCGCGATGGGCAGGTTCCCTTTTCCAGAAACCAACTGCTTTAGAATGGGGTCACGCCAGTCTTCCTTGCGACGTGCCCCGAGCTCATCTATGATTGATGGTTCCGACCTTCTAATGATCTCGATCGTCACTTTTTCTTCGTCGAATTCTGTCTTTGCCCCCAGCGTCGCGAGGGCATCCGGGAATCTGTTGTCTGACCTTGGCCTGTGGATTATGTCTACCGCCTCAAATCTTCCCATTAACTTCTGAACTGTCGCCCTGTAGGGCGCGAGGGTGGGTTCCTTAAGCGCGAACTCCCCGGATGTCTGGAGGATGATAAGTTTTGAATCCCCCACGATTTTTAGCCGTGAAATTCCTCTGAAATTTGCTGCCAGGAGACCAAGGATTAGGGCCTCATATTCCGCTTCGTTGTTGGAGCATGCGAAGCCGAGTTTGTAGGACAAGTACTCCCTTTCTCCTTCATCACTTTGAAGGACAATTCCTGCACCGCCATGGGCTCCTCCTGCTGCCCCGTCGAAGCTTAGCGTCCAGGACGCCTCGCTTGGACTGGCCGCGAGAGCTTCGAAACCATCTCCCGGCAACGCCTCTTCCAATGGTTCGCACTGCCCGCTTGGAAATTGTGCAAGGAGATCCGCCAGGGCCTGACACTTGATAGCCCGTGGAGTGACGCATGTGATCTCAAATTCTGCCAAGGCCAGGAGCCATCTCGCGATCCTCCCTGACAAGGCTGGTCGCGATAGTAAGTATCGCACAGGGTCGCTCTTAGTGACGAGCTGCACTGGAAATGATAGGAAGTAATGCCTCAACTTTTGAGCGGTGAACACGAGAGCCAAGCAGTGTCGTTCCGCTGGGGTGTATCTCTCCTCTGCTCCTTGAACCTTACGGCTTATGTAGTACACCGGTCGCTCCACTCCCTCTATTTCTTGAGCGAGGAGCGCTCCGATGGATTTTTGCGTCGATGTCAGGTACAGGATGAGAGGCTTCCCTGGCTGGGGTGCAATCATGGTTTGAGGCGAGGCTAAGGCAGCCTTGACGCTGTCGAAGGCTTTCTGATGTTCGCTGCCCCACTTAAACTCTGCTTTTCCTTTCAACAAGTCACTGAATGGCGCAGTTATCTCCGCTAGCGCTGGAATAAACCGTCGCAAGTAAGAGACCTTCCCGAGGAAACGCTTGAGGGACCGTTGCGAGTGTGGCGCGGGCATCTCCGCGATGGACCTTATCTTCGTCTCATCTGCGTCGATCCCGTGCCTGTGCACCAAGAACCCCAAAAACTTCCCTGCTGTCACACCAAAGGCGCATTTCAGCGGGTTCATCTTCATGTTAAACTTTCTGCATCTCTCGAACACTTCTTCTAGGTGCTTCAAATGATCAGCGCTCTCCTTTGACTTGACCACCAAATCATCAACATAGTCTTCCACTATGTGGTGCATTAAGTCATGAAAAATTGCAGTCATGACGCGCTGGTAAGTGGCGCCTGCATTTTTCAGACCGAAAGGCATCACCACATAGTAGAAATTTCCGAGAGGGGTGCGGAAGGCCGTCTTCTCGGCATCTTCGGGAGCCATCCTTATCTGATTGTACCCACTAAAACCGTCCATGAATGAGAACATTTGGTGACCTGAGGTAGCGTCGACCAATGTGTCCACGTGCGGCAGCGGGAACTCATCCTTAGGGCATGCCTTGTTAAGGTCGCGAAAGTCCACGCAGACCCTAATCTGCCCATTCTTCTTCTTTACTGGTACAATGTTGGCCAGCCATGAGGGGTATTGAATCGGCCGTATAAAACCAGCCTTCCTTAACTTCTCGACCTCTTCCTTTATCTTCTCTTCCAACTCCGGGTTGTACTTCCGCTGCCCCTGCCTCACGGCCTTGGAGTTGGGGAATACATCCAAGTGGTGCAAAACCAGGCCTCCATCGAGCCCGGGCATCTCCTCATAGTGCCACGCGAAGACATCCGCGTACTTCCGCAACATCTTGATCAGCTTCTCTCGAGTTTCCTTCCCCAGCGCCTTGCTTATAAATACAGGCCGCGGGGATCCTTCGCCTTCTCTCAAGTTTATCTCTTCCAAGGCCTCTTGTTGCGGCCTAGGACCATCTTGCATGCATTCTGGTGCTGGCTCTGGCTTATCCACCAAGTCTGGCTCGACTTCCGCTGCTATGACAGTGTGGGGGCTCGCGACCCCGCGAGGGACCGTTACCCCCGCGCACCGTCATAAACAGTACACCGTCTTGCCACCCTCCTGGATCTTAGTAACCTTCCTTGGGACGGCTGGTGCCACCTTCGCGGCGGGTCGCTTGCTCGCGACCCCCTCTTCTCTCCTCATGATGTTCTCCCACCTTGGGACCTTGATACCTATGGGCTTGGCTGATACCACTTCCACCTCTTCCTCCATCTCGGAGAAGTAGACTGCATCGGGCAGGTGGGCCTCATCCGTGTCGAAAGGCTTTTCCGACGCGGCTACCGTGACCCTCTTTCCTGCCCAAATCCCCTTCATACACTGATGGTAACTTGATGGGACTACGGCATACTTGTGCATCCAGCTCCTTCCAAGGATGATATGGTAGTTTGTCTGCGCGTCGATGATATGGAACTTCGTCGCGGCGCGAATGGCGCCTACCGCGAGGTCCACCACTACGTAGCCCAAGGACCCTTTCTTTTCTCCTCCAAATCCCGTGATCGCGACAGATGATTTTATGATTCGGTTTTCTGGTATTCCAAGTTTCTTGAAGGTAGCGAGTGGCATGATGTTGATGGACGCCCCTCCGTCTAGGAAGGCTCGCTTTAACTCAACCCCTCTGATGTGGGCTGTCACGTAGAGTGGCCTGTTGTGGGAGAATGTGACGCGACGGTCAGCATCAGAGAAGGTGATAGAGCTAGCCCCTTCTCGGATGGTTCGCGGCACTGAGCCATCCGCAGCCATGCACGCCTGCTGGTGCGCTTCCGCGATGTTCACGATGGACTTGGTGATTTCCGTTCTAGCCGCGGCTGTGAAGCCTAACGCGTCGTAGAACACCTTGAACTTAGTACTTTCCTGCAACGCCTTGACTGCAGCGTCAGGGTCAGGGATGACCCTTGGCTGCTCATGAGAAGCAATTTCATCCAGGTGATCATAGTAGGAAGTCATGCAGACCTCCTCGTCCGTGTACTCATCTTCTTCAGCAAAGAAGTTATAACAGGCAGCCATGTGGACAGCTCGCTCGTGCTCAGGATAAGGATGGTCGCGCACGTCGTTAGGGCGGCCGGTTCCAACCCTGAGCTGATTGGCTTCTTGCTTTCTCTTAAAAATCCTCCTCAGGGTCCAACAATCGCTTGTTGGGTGCTTCATGTGCCTGTGGTACACGCAGTACCTCGGACTCTCGCGATCCTGCCGCGATGGTTCACGTTCAACTTCAGGCAGCCTGAGTACACCGTCAGTGACCCATTGCTCCACCAACGCCTTCACTTCTTCCATGCTGCAGGGGTATTCTGGGACCTCAGCTGGTTCTCTGTCCCTTCGCTTCTTGTGACCACCGCCGTCGCTACTACCCCCCTGCCTCTTGTGCGTCTGTGGCGCGGAAGAGGCAGTAGCGACTGTGAGTGTGACACCCCGCTTTCCGGTGGCCGGCGGTACTGCAGGATGGCAGGCTCCGTCCGGACGGGAGGGGGTAAGTTATGGTTTATAAGAAAAGATCCCTCCTACTTGTACAAGGCCTTTTAAAGCCGTGAGGGCGGGCCAAAGCGCATAGGAACTTCACAGTTAAGCGTGCTCGTCCTGGGAGCAATCCAAGGATGGGTGACCTCACTGGGAAGTCTATGGGCTTTGGGCGTCCAAAGCGGACAATATTGTACAAAAATGGAGCGGGTCGTTACAGGTGGTATCAGAGCACAACCTTGGTCTACATGGTGGGGGCCACCTCTAGAATCTGGTACGAGCACAGTGATTGTGCTGTACAGAACTAAGTGCCACACCATGGTCACCAGGGGAAGGTTGCTGGGCCTGTGCAACGAGGACGTTGCATCCCTAAGGGGGGTAGATTGTGACACCCCGCTTTCCGGTGGCCGGCGGTACTGCAGAAGGGCAGGCTCCGTTGAAATCATGTGTGGTGCGAATTGACTCAATTCGGTAAAAGCTTTATCATATTCAGACACTGTCATATTGTCTCCTTGCGTCAAATTAATGAACTCAGTACATTTGTTATCCTTCAAAGTTTGTGGGAAGTACTTATCATAAAATACCTCTTTAAACCGAGCCCAATTCATGTTTTGTTCCCTATCTACTTGTTGTAACCACCATCTGTGAGCTTCTCCTTCGAAGTTGTAGGTAGCAAGAACCACTTTGTGTGTTTCCGGACACTGACCCTGAATAACTGTAAATATCTTCTCCATACCCTGAACCCAATGGTAAGCCTTGAGCCCATCAATTCCCCCTTCAAAGGTCGGAGGTTTCATTTTCTGAAAATCTTTGACACTAATCGGCTCAACTCTAGCTGGTTCTCCCATCACAACAGGGCGTGGCTGATTTTGCTGGGCCATTACCCCAAGTAATCCTTCAAGTATCCGCTCTATTCTCTCCAACCTATCTGGAGGTGGAGGTGGAGGTTGTGCCCCCTCTGGAATAGCCCGATGCTCCATTTGCTAAATCAAAAGAGACAAAATTCACATTGTACAATTTATATCATGATCACATAAGTTTTGCACATATAATCATGTAACAATCACTTTAAAAATTTCACAGCATAGCTTGTTAGCTTTTGAATCTGTAAGTAAGCACACGGCTCCGGGAGGTTTATCTTTTGGTTTGTAAAGCCTAAGTAAAGTAAGACTTTGGTTCGTCATCAATGAAAGTAGTCTTTTGCTTCCGCTGTTAAGTTAGTCCCTTTTGATTATCGTTTGCTTAAGTGATATTTGGTTTGTTATTTGGCCTGAGTGAGAAATCACTGGCATTTGTCATGATTAGGACCTCAAGGGGCGGGTTAGGGTCGTGACAAATTTTTTGGTATCAGAGCATGCATAAGCAATACGTTAGGACAATGAGATGCACGATTAGCAATGACTCACACACAAACCCTCGGAGCTTTAGGACAAGTAAAGTCTATGTGACACCCCTCTTTCCGGTAGCCGGCGGTACTGCAGGATGGCAGGCTCCGTCCGAACGGGAGGGGGTAAGTTATGGTTTATAAGAAAAGATCCCTCCTACTTGTACAAGGCCTTTTAAAGCCGTGAGGGCGGGCCAAAGCGCATAGGAACTTCACAGTTAAGCGTGCTCGTCCTGGGAGCAATCCAAGGATGGGTGACCTCACTGGGAAGTCTATGGGCTTTGGGCGTCCAAAGCGGACAATATTGTACAAAGATGGAGCGGGTCGTTACAGGTGGTATCAGAGCACAACCTTGGTCTACATGGTGGGGGCCACCTCTAGAATCTGGTACGAGCACAGTGATTGTGCTGTACAGAACTAAGTGCCACACCATGGTCACCAGGGGAAGGTTGCTGGGCCTGTGCAACGAGGACGTTGCATCCCTAAGGGGGGTAGATTGTGACACCCCGCTTTCCGGTGGCCGGCGGTACTGCAGAAGGGCAGGCTCCGTCCGGACGGGAGGGGGTAAGTTATGGTTTATAAGAAAAGATCCCTCCTACTTGTACAAGGCCTTTTAAAGCCGTGAGGGCGGGCCAAAGCGCATAGGAACTTCACAGTTAAGCGTGCTCGTCCTGGGAGCAATCCAAGGATGGGTGACCTCACTGGGAAGTCTATGGGCTTTGGGCGTCCAAAGCGGACAATATTGTACAAAAATGGAGCGGGTCGTTACAGTGAGAGAGCGGTTGGACTTCCAGTTATCCTTCAGAGGTGGCTTCACAGTATGGCGGAGGTTGTAAGCCGCCTCAAGGAGAGCTGAGAAGGTTGGGATCTTGATGTTCACCAGAAACACGCGATAGTCGCGTAGGATTCCGTCAATGCATATTTCGACCAAGTGTGACTCGCCCACTGGCTCGTGGCAGTCCACAGCTTTGTCCTGAAAACGCTTGATGTAGTCAATGATATCTTCACCATTTCGCTGAGTTTCCTTCACGAGGGACAAGGTAGTGACCTTCTCGCGGACTTGGAAGAACTTAGTGTAAAACTTGTTTACCATTTCTTCCCAAGTTTCGATCGAATAAGGCTTAAGATTCACATACCAAGTGTATGCTCGCGAGGTAAGGGACTTGGAGAACTCGCGGAGGCGAAGGTTATAGTCACCGGAATGGGCCCCAAGTGTTTCGATGAACCGAACCACATGCTCCTGGGCGCTGCCCTCTTTTCCGTCGAACTTAATGAACTTGGGTGGGGTATATCCTTCTGGATAAGGTAGAGAGAGAATGGCGATAGGATATGGGGGTTGGATATCGGGGTTGGGTAGGGAGGGAAGAGTGGCTTTGGTTTTTTCTTTGAGGAGGAGGGCTTGAACATCAGCTGCAGTGAGGAACTGATTTTGGGACTGGCCATTGTTCTCGGCCTGGAGAGGCTGCTGATGGACTGAACCAGTACCCGTAACAGGGGCTGGTCCACCGATTTGGGGGTTTTGGGGATTTTGGACAGGGTTTGCTGGGTTTGCAGCTGCTGCTGCTGGATCTGGGACTACCCCTGCAGCGGGCTGCTGGGGTGCTACTGGTGGGACTGCTGGTGGTATCACCGGTGCTCTTGGAAGAGCTGCGGTGATGGCCTCCGTGAGAGCAGTCATAGCAGCAATCATCTGATTCTGGCCATCTCGGACGGCCTGAAGGACTTCCATGGTGGCGTCTCCCCCTTGAGTGGAGGATCCGTCGCCCTCTGCCAAGATCGGCCCCGTATTGGCCAGATTTTCCGCCATGGTCGCTACTGCGCGATTTGGGGGTTGTTGAACAGCTGGAGTCTCTAGACCACTTCTTAAGCTAACCATAAACTAAGCAACCTCCCCAGCAGAGTCGCCAATGTAGGATCGGTCCGATTTCTGAGTGGACAAATACCCTTAAGAGAATAGATGTGCCGGAGAGGTTGTAATAGCCATGGAAAGGGGATGAAAGGAGTGATCTAGAAGGGTGAAGAAGAAGAGCAGGGGTGAACAGAGAGGGTAGGCAGTGGAGACCCAAACCCAAGAGATCCCTAGGAGGAAAGACAATAGAGCCCCTGAAAGAGGATAAGACCTCCTTTGAAATCAGTGCTCACCAACTTTCTCTCTCTAGGAACTGTTCACGAAGTGCTCTGTTGCTGAGGTTCAATGAAGAAAACGTTCATTTTTATAGCCCACACGAGCTAATGCTCGGACGCCAAGTGGCGCGCTGATAAAATGACACGTGTCCCTTCTGTACCCCCTGACCGCCGAGGTGTCGCTACCCTCGCGATGACCGCGAGTATGACGGTATGCGTATCCTCTTATTCGCGGAGATCCTCTTCTTCTTTTACAGCCACCAAGCCACTAGATCCCCTTCCTTCCCGTAGGGCAAGGTCGTGACCTACTCGGTCGCGCCAATACCGCTTGCCAAGCCTCAAGGGGCCCCTCGGGTCCTGCCTAAAGGCCGGAGCAGACATAAGAGTCTGGGCAATTTCCCTGATGCCTTGGTTAAACCGCATTAATCGCGCCAAGCGTCCACCGGGATAAATATAACTCTCTCCTTAAGGGAGGAATTTGAGCTCGCGACCCTTACATGGGCGCTGCAAAGCTATGGGTAGCGCGAGGCTCCCACGCGCAATGCCACGTGTTGCGCGACTGAGGCGCCACGTGGCGAGCTAGGGTTCGTTGGTCAAATCGTCAACCCCGCGAGGACGAGTACACGTGTCAGCTGCTCATTGGATAGTCAAACGGTCAACGGTCGCGCCTATTGACCTTTCCTACAACCTGATTCGCAGCCTCTCCTCGTTCACCTTTCCTCTCTGTCACACTTACCACTCATCCTACTTGTTTGTACAAATGGTAACACTTCTTCAATTTTTTGTCTCCCCAACCCAATTCGCACATGTAGGGTGTTGAACCACGTATCATTGAGTGAATCAGAGAATAGGGATTGGATTTGTAAGAAATTAATAATCATGTGGACGATCTAACATCAATTCACGTGTTTAGTCAAGTCAGTTCGAGAAATCAAATTATCTCGCGCTGCTTCCAGTAAAGAGCCTCGAAACAAAACTAATGTTGGCGTGGTTACAAAGCAAATCCTTCTAGATGTTGGCTAATTGTCTCACGCTTCTATCTCTGTCTCTCTATTCGTCCTTGTATCTGTGCTTGCTTAGGGGGTTAGTGTGACGTTTAGAGGAAGGAGGTGATTTTTAGCTGTGACTTGCGAGAGTTGATTGTGGGTAGTTGTGATTTCCACATAGGAGAAGATTGAACGCAAACAGCTATATGGATTTCTCTCTCTCTCTCTCTCTCTCTCTCTCTCTCTCTCTCTCTCTCTCACCTCTTTGACCCTACAGTAATTTTATTTTAACCGGAAAGGTTATATATAAATAAAAATAAAACTTGAGATATCTTCATACATACGGAAATTACTTTTGTGACACTAAAAGCCCTTCTCCATTTCATATTAGAATAGATGATTGGGTCCTCTTTAATAAACCTTTTGCAGGATAAGAAGGGAAAGAAAATTCGCGAATTGGCTGCCGAGTTGGAGAGCACAAATGCATGATGTGAAGTGTATCGTGCAAATCTGCTTGCGGGTCTGAGAGATATACAGGATCAGAAGTTAAAACTGTCGCAGAAAGTTCAAAAGGCAAGGCTTAGCTTGAAAGAATGAACTTGAAAAAAAATTGAGCCAAAACATGTCCATTCTTCTCTGTTACTTTTCCTGCTTTAGCACTTGAGGGGTCTGAGAAGCTCATGTGGGGTTTCATGACTCAAAAAGACCATTTTCTTTTCTTTTACACCCACAGGAAATCAATGTCAAGAAAGAGTACTATATATGGAAATGATTTCCCAAAGCAACTTTGATAACTGCAGAAAGAATGAGCTTATACATTTTACATGCTATAGAAATCAGTATATATATTTACAAGGTTTATGTCAAAGGCCATAACATCTCATTTATTAAACAAGAGAAACCTTTGTTCAAACACAAGTACTGTAGTCCCTCCTCCATACATCGAGATAAAATCTCGAAACGATCAATTTGAACACAACAAAATTATTATTATTACTGTACTGTTCCGTGCTGCAGAAAATGATCATCGCCGTTTTGATCTTTGCACATCACCACCCGCTGTCTCCTTTAATGCATTCGGAAATTTACTGGTGACAGCCTCGTGGGATCGGAGAGGAGCTGTGTCTTTGTTTGTACGCGGTTCCTGCATAATATGAATCAGTTTTCGTTTGATGAGACAGGCAAAAAGCTCTGATTAGGGGTGTGATTAAACCCTTCATATTCTATGTATGCAGATTTGTTTGTACTTGTGACTCAACGACGAAAATGTGACCAGAACTGGCAACAAGAAATAGCCCATCAAATATTGGAAAACAACACTATTGCTCGAATATGACATAGGAAAAGGGCTTACAGATCGGAAAGGAAACTCGTCTGCCTCCAGCATATGCACAATTTGCCCCATTTTCGGCCGCTTTTCGGTATCCAAATCTATACACCTAAGGCAAACCAACAACGCCCGCTTCAAAGCTCTAGGAGAGGGCTGTACTTGGATCCGGGGGTCCAACGCCTCTTCCCCACGCCGACTTGAAACCATTCCTTTAAACCAATCAACCAAGTTCATCTAAAGCCCATTCAATGAAACAGGAGTTTAAAAAAGACTGCGAAAATCAAGGACCAAATTGATAAGGGAAAGGAAGGGCAGAGAAAACTTGATATCACCTCTCCAGGTGGTCTAGAGTAATCAACTGGACTCTTTCCAGTAATTAGTTCCATGAGTAGGATTCCAAAACTGTACACATCACTCCCCTCGTTGAGCATACCTGTATTGGCATACTCTGGGGATACATATCTACAACACAAAAGCACGAATAAGCTAGTAAACTTTGGAGCGTAGAAAGCACCCATTCACTTTAATAGACTCTTCAATATGCCAAGGAAAGATAATTTCAAGAAAAGAACAAACCCGAATGTTCCCATCACTCGTGTAGTCACGTAGGTACTTTCAGGTCCCAAGAGCTTGGCAAGTCCAAAATCGGATACTTTTGCATTCCATTTCCTATCCAGAAGAATGTTACTAGATTTGACATCGCGGTGTACAACTTTCGGTTCTAAGCCTTCATGCAAATAGGCTAATCTGTTAACAGAAATAACCAACAGAAAACAGAATTGAAGACATGATAAAACTCACTATCTGTGGCAGAAACGAGGCATCTAACAATTCAGTAAAGACAGTGAAATAAGACAAGGAAAAAAAAAATTTACTTGAAAGAGCTAAAAGGTAAAATCTACTCGTAAAGAAGTATGAAAAAAGGCAAACAGAACAGAAGGCAAGGCAAGGCAAGAATTGCTGCCAATTGAGAAGTGGAATAGATAAGTTCCGAGAAACATCAATTAGGACACACATGGAATGAAAACGAAAGAAAGTCAATTAAGACACGCGTGGATGAAAAATGAAGCGAGAGTATCTCACCCTTTCGCAGTTCCAATAGCAATCTTCATTCGAACATCCCAGGTTAGAGGGCTACAAGGGCCTACATCACCGTGTAACCATTGCTCCAAATTGCCATTTTCTATGTACTCGTACACGAGCAACCTGTTTGGGCAGCAGAAGTTGCAGCGTTCAGTTTAGGACAGTAACGAGGAATTCTCTTGTTATTCCGTTAAAGAAGCCAACCGAAACAAGAAAAATTACTCACCTTTTAGCACCTTCTGCGCAATACCCAATCAGACCCACGAGGTTCTTATGCCTAACTTTTCCAATTGCTTCTACTTCCACCTTGAACTCCTTCTCAGCTTGACCCCTTCATAAAAGGTGATCAAAGAATGTGAAAAAGCACCCAGAAACTCTTTGTTAGAAGTAAAACGTTAACGGTTACGACTTTGTTGAGACTTTGCGCGGAGGGAAGCTTCTTTGTTACACTATCTTGGACTAATTTTTGTAGTTACAGAGCTTCATCACAGCATACGTATGTAACGAAAGCTTTTTCTGAATCTTTGAAAGTACTGTTCCGTAGCTCATTAAGTTTCTAAAATGAAGGATAAAATTAGCTATGTGACACTTCATTTACACTTCCAAGAAGGATGCATTAGTAAGGATTCAGAAGAACATTCCTAGTTTCAGTGTTCATCTGCCCCACTATTGCACCAGATAAACATTTCGGGGCACTCTACGACTCCATAACGTCCTTCCTCAATTTTTGGAGGTATAAGGGGGCCCGCTATTTCAGTAGTAAAACTTTCCGAGATCAATGACTTGGTGCATGTATTACTGGAGATTGGTTAGGCCTGTCTCCCATCGTTCCCGCTCATGCCCCATCGATAGGGAATTTAATTACATGGGTATCATTACCCATGACTCTATCTCTGCTTCAGGTGATCCACGTGAAAAACTTAAAGGTAGAGTACTGGAATTGTGTCCCCCTTATTTATTTCAGTAAAAAAAAGAAGAAGAAGAAGAAGAACTAATCAAAATGATACCAATCAAAATGATATCTTGTTTGACAGAGTTTCCAATAAACACTTGTTTGTTTTGAAAATCAAAAACCTCAGTGCACGTCCCGATAAATTTTCTCCATCTATCCCTCTCCATTCATTATTGTTGGGCCCGAAGTGCCCTTATAGATTTGGTTACACAATGCCACTCTCTGCGACCGTTCTAAAAACAGACTTGCGGGTGCGATGTCGAATGCCATAAAAGACTTAATTGAAACCCTTCCTACCACCAATTGGTTTTAGGAGAGATAGTGGAAAAGCGGTCCGACAATTACTTTAAAAAAATCTCCCTAAAAATCCAAACCCAAGGGGGTCTATTTCCACTAAAGTCTAAACTTCCTAGACTTATATTCCAATCTAGAGGAAGATCTTTTTATAGGTAGGTAATAAATTTCCTCGTTGTTTATGAGCTGAAATACTATTAGAAATAACTTTCGTATTAAAATGGGGAAATGGCATAAAGTCCATCCACCCCAATAAAAGAAAAGGCACAAAGAACAAAAGTGAACCAATCTCCACCGCAAAGCAGAGCAATTAATAAGGAAAAACTAGTTAAAGTAGAAGAGTGGATAAACCCTTAGTCAAATGAGAAAAGAAGGAATACAAATAAAGAAACAGAGGAACCCCTTTTTTTTGCATTCCGGTACCGACACCGACATGATATTATTATAGATCTATGTAGCTGTGATAGTTACTCCATTGAACACTTCTCCAAGAATACCAACATCGTTTAGGCTGATCCCTTGTACAGCCAAAAATGATGATCCCCAGGAAAATCAGATTTTGAAATTCAAGTTTTCTGGCAGGTGGAGTGGTAGGTAACATGTACTCTCATGTATTAAAATTGGATTCAAATCTCACTATCTGCGGGCAAAAACTTTTGCCGAGGATTTTAATTTTTTTTTCAAATTTTCCGAAACTACAATTTGAAATACAGTAGGCAGTTATTTTGAAATGGTGAATTTGGGTATCCAAACGCAATTCTCAAAGTCCTTCTTTTATCTCTGTTCTTTAGGAGAGAAATTAGATGAAATTAACCGAAATTTGAAGAAAATAAAGATTTTGCAAGATAAAATGTGAAAAACCCAAAACATGAAGAACACCTAGAAATGGATTTTGCATGAACAATTCAGAAAATAACAATGATCTGTTTTGTTCTGTATTTGTCACCTTCCTCCTAAAGAAAGAAAGCTTCGCCTTTTACGTAATTCTAGATGTCCGGGTCAACTTGCTCGAAGAAGGTACTTGAATTAACGTGACTCACTTGTTATTAAGAAGATTTTTCACAGCGACCACGGACCCGTCCAGCAAAACTCCTCTGTACACGATCCCGTAACCACCTTCACCCACCACATTCTCGTCGGAAAATCCACCCGTCGCCGTCTCCAGTTCCTTGAAGCTGTACCACCTCCCCCACCCGATGTTCCCCCCGTCCACCGACGACACAGCCGAGGACGACGTAGTCGTCTCGCTCTGACTCCCGCCGGAAAACTCACTCTGATCAGAACTTCCCTTTTTGCCCCCGCTCTCCACCTTAATCTCCGTTCGATCGGAGCTGTTGATTTCGGTGATATCCTTGGAAACTAGAGGCAACGAGCCTGAGCCCTGCTTCAGGATGGTTCGACGCCGTTTCGCCCTTCGTTTGGAGAAGAAACAGAGGAAGATCAGGAGGAAGGATGCGACGAGGAATGCGGAGCATATCCCGATGACAATGTAGAGCTTGAGGCCGAGAAATGGATATTTTTTGGAGCTGTGGGCTCCGACGGAATCTGCCATTGAAACAGGGGAGGTGAGAATTGAGGTGTGTGATTTTGATGGGTGGGACTACGGAGTAGTTTCCATTAGAGTGAGAAAATTGGGAGGAGAGAGAGAGAGATGGGGGGCCGGTTGAGTAGCGGAGAAGCTGAGTGTGAAGTGGGTTGGGGAAAAATTCGGATTGTTGAAATCTTTTCGGTCTTGGAAAAGCAGAGAGTGTTTGGGGAGATTTTGGTGGGGACTGTTTTCAAACGGATACAAAGAAAAAGTGAAGAAAAAGAAAGCGAGATGACTTGTTGGTTTTTAACGGGATGGAATGTCAGGAGGGTGTGATTTTTCAGTACCGAGCGGGTATATCCTATGTGGAACCCGCTCGGCACATCCAAGCCATTTAATACACTTTCAGACGGTTCAGATTGAAACTCTCTCTCTCCTCTTACCCCAATATGTTTTCTTTCCAAATCTGAGTCATTCAAACACGTAATGGACAGCTCGAATGCGCGAGCGGGCACTGCGTGATACCCGCTTGGCACTAAAAAAATTTCCATCAAGAGGATGTTGTTACAAGTAACAATGTTATCACCACACACAAATACACAAACACTCCACACAAGCATTCACAATGGGAGTGTCCAGTGTTTGGGGCCTGTTAGGATCCGGAGAAAAATCTCCCTTATATTATTTACACAAATATGAAAAAAAAAAAGGGCACGAAAATGAAAAAAAAAAAAAAAAAAGAGGGCCCACTCCTATTGGAAATGTGTGTGGAAATGTTTATGCGTGGTCCTATACTTAATGAGTATTGTTGTTACAAGAAGGTTCAGTAGTCATGTATCCCTCCCATCCATCCAGTCACGTCCAGTTTGATTTTTGCAGGTCGTAGTGCACCTATGTATTCTTTTGAAATCCCATTCTCATCATCCGAATTGGGCTTCTATAGAATTCACTTAATACAAGTTCAAAAAATAATAATATTAGTCTGACACCGATATCTACATCACGGTTCATTCTATAAATCATACTAACCATTTATGTAGTTGAAGTGAACTTTGTCTAATTATGTGGTTACTTTTTTTAATTCTATTTTTCCTCACATTAGATTGAGAGAATCGAAAAGCCTTCCCTAAAAATTTATTTTCTTTGTCTATGTTTGCAAAAACTAGATGTATTTGCGTGCACATGGATATATTCCTCCTCAAGTGATTCATAGTGGCTTTTTTTTTTCATGGTAGAGTCCTTAATTAGTTGTTGTGGTTTGTCTATCATGTACATGATTATTCGTTTGGAGGTCCCAAAACTTTCGTGTACGGTCTCTAAAATTTTTTTTCTATCTCTTTTACTTATTACTCTTAAAATCTAAACCAAACGAGGCTGAGTTCAAGTGGGATGGAGGAGATGTTGGGTGAGTGGTGGTGACGACTATGGATGGCGGTAGGAAGTGATGGCAGGACATGATAGGGACAAGTGGAGAGAGAGGGGATGAAGAAAATTGAAAACTAAATTGAGGTTATTTTAATAAACTTTTTCTAGTTCTGTAACAAAGAGATAGACACTACACAGAGTTTCCTGACACGGGGTGCAAGTGTGATTCCAATGAAGAAAGCGGTATACAATTAGATTTCATTGAAATATAGGGGGTGTTAGTGATATTTACCGAAAATTAAGTCAATGAAAATATGACATTAAAGAGATGTTACTTAACAAAACTATAAGAAAATCGAGGGGGTGTTAAGTGAAATCCACGCAAGATTTTGTCAAAGAAAATATGATTACACAAAAATAAATAAGGATGTTACTCAACAAACCAATAAGACGATAAGACGTGCCAAATACTATCTATAATGAAATGCAATAGAATTATTAATACGAGCATAGGGTTGTAAGATGTTCAATCAGTTGTCAATGAACATATGATAATTAGAGACGTTACTTAACAAACCTATGAGACGCGTTGGAGATTATCCATTACGAATCTTAATCGAGTCAATACAAACAGAGCTATTATCTATTACGAATCTTAATCGAGTCAATAAAAACAGAGTTCGAATCAGTTGATTTTTTCTAAACAATAGTCTCTTTGTTTGGTTGAGAGATAGATAGATAGATAAACTTATTGAGAATCGTGTAGCCAGTAAAAAAAATTCTCAAAACGTAAAAGAACAAAGTGGGTATGTGTTTATCTAGTTGGGTTGTAAATTAATTTTTCAAATTTTAACAAAGTTTTAATTGTGTTCTATCTTGCTGTTATTTGAAAAGTTGTTAATTACTACTGTATTTCAATATAAGTCAAATGGAAATGTCCCGTTATGGGGTTGTACTTGAGTTGAGTTTATAGGAATTGTGGTGTCTTTAATAGGCTTATTTATCCTGTTGATTTAGTTGTTAGGCTTGATTATATCGTGGATTCTCACATAATGGATATAGTATCTCGTGATTTATACTTTATACATAATATAATGATCTCTCCTACCGACTGATCGGAGAAAAACAAAAACAAAAAAAAACAAAAAACAAAAAAACAAAAGCCAACAAAGTTAATCCCACATTTTGGTAAAACGATTAGAATATGTCGTTGACAGAAGTTCATTGATTTACCATGAAGTAACGTGTAAGATGCTAAAATCTCCGGATTAAAATAAATCATGAGACGAGCTTTGACTTTCGCGACCATTTACATCAAATTAGCCAAATGCAGATGGGGGCTGGTAAAGAATTTACTATTTTTATTTTAATTAAAATGACAAAAAGAAATTGAAGTAGTTGAGAGGCCATTTTAATCGGTTACAACTTATCGACTTGATTGATGCAATATTAGAAGAAATACCAGAAGGATTGATAGTGATTGTCAAACGCTTACATACCCCATGAGGGAAGTTTATAGGCTTTTATAAAGGTACGTGTTTATCTGAACTTAGAAATTTTATTTTAAAGTCAAACGACACTTACAATGTTTTTTAAAAGCACAACGGAAAATGCCTAAGCATCCAATGACCATTTGGGCCATGTTTGATAAGTGTATTAGGTCTTGGGATAGGATTAGCAATCCCATTGGCTTTCTAATTCTTTGTTTGGTTTTCAACCTAGGGATAGGATTGGGAGGAGGATGGGATTACTAATCCCACACTGTTCCCGGATTACTAATACCATGGGGTACTAGGTATTAGTAATCCTGTCCCAAGCTCCCCTATGCAAAATGACCACCTTGCCCATAGTTTTTTAACTCATTACCAATAATACCCTCCATTACTACTGCTCTGGTACTTTGTTGTCTCTGCTGTGGTATTGCTTCACCTATAGAAATCTATTGTTGATTCTTATCTCTCCATGATCATTGGGGAAAAACAGAAAAAACCAACCACGACAATCATTGTGAATATGTAGTTAGCATTTGTTCATTTTGGTGGCATAAACATTATCAGATGGATTGGAGGAATTGGCTTTGAGAATGCGGTCTGCAAAGGTGTAGCTGTAAAAGGGTGTTCCATTTTCTTCAAAAAAATATTTTTTGAAAAAGAAGGTAATTTCAAGTTCAAAAATCATGTGTGTAAAGCAAATAATTTTTCCACCAATATGGATCTTGTTTGATAAATCTCATTGAGATCTTTTAAACAATGTAAAAGAAATCTAATTTTTTTTTCATTTTCATTATATTTGAGTTTGAAATTACCTTCTTTTTGAAAAAGAAGATCTAGAAAGAAAGCGAAACGGGGTCTATGTCCACGCTCTCCTCCTATTTCACACCTTTTATTTGCAAACTATCCAAAAATTGCAAATTCGTGAGCTAGTCTGCCATGCAATTCCATAGACCAGGTTTTCACCCATGGGTATAATTGGAAAATGTAATTTGTATCCTATCCCTTGGTGTTCCAATCAAACAAAGGATTGGAATTGGTAATCACAATCCTATGATTTAATTGTTACACAATCAAACACCCACTTGGGATTACACTCGGTATTACTAATCCCATCTCCTTACTAATTCCATCTTCTTACTAATCCCATCTAATCCAACACACTTATCAAACGGGGCCTTGAATCATAAGTACTTATTACTCCTTGTAAAACTAGGTGGACGAACATGTTTTACGAGGTTATTCATGTAATTTTCTAACTACCTTTTAGCTTTGGATTTTGCTTTAAAAAAAGAGAGCTAAAACTCTAAATAAAAGTCTAACTTTTTAAGATGGGACTTAAATTTCTGTTAACAACGCACACTCGTATTAAAATGCACAGGAAAGTAAGCAAAAATATTCCAAAATTTGGAGCCACTGGAAGATACGATCGTTCATTAACTTCAGGGCTCCATAATTAGTCAACGTGCGCAGAAGCTGAGTCAGTCATCCTTTTATAAAAGCAAAAGGAAAGTAAAAGGGAAATGATTTATCCAAAAGCTCAGCATTAATGAGTTTAGAGAGTGGAATTCAAACCTAGACATTTTTTTGGTGAAACAGTCGTTGTAGGTGGAGTAGTATAAATTCCGTATTTTCGTTTGACCAAAAAAAAAAGTAGTATAATTTTTTAAAATGGCATTCCTCTTGTTTTTAATTCTCGCACTTACGCATTTTAGTTGTTTAAGAGATTTCTGAAAGACGATTTCACGTTCGTGCTTTCACACCTACGTTACATGACTTAGTTCTGGACTCTCAACGCTAAGACGCGGGGGTTCGTTGTAAATTCTGGGGGAAAGGAGGTGTGATCTGGTATTAAACTTTTGCACGCAATAAGACAGACAGTGCCGAAGGGTGATTGAAATTTCGAAGGCATTTCCGATTTTGGATTTTTACTAGCTCCTGGAGCGTCGTAGGAGGCAAGCGCCACGCCTTGTGGGGTCGGGATGTTGTCGGCCGACGTTATTACGTTGTTCAAAATTTGGTGTTGCAACGGTTGGGATCGAGGTGTGCGGGTTAAGGGAAAGGGACTGGAGCTTAAACTGTGTTCGGTTTTGGATTCGAGAATCTTTTGCTCTTTCAGCACAAATTTTTTTTTTAAAAAAAAAGTCTCACCTATTACTCTCATCTCTCTCCACTTTTTAATCCTAAAACCTCTCTCTAAAACCTCTTTCGAACAAAGATGCTTGCGTGAGCGGGAGATCAAATGTGTAAGACTTTTTTT
This sequence comes from Rhododendron simsii, assembly GCA_014282245.1. Lineage (NCBI taxonomy): Eukaryota > Viridiplantae > Streptophyta > Magnoliopsida > Ericales > Ericaceae > Rhododendron > Rhododendron simsii. The sequence continues at coordinate 31,119,004 of CM024963.1, forward strand.
TTTTTTCGAAACATCTAAAATGATCATTAGGATTGACAAAAGTGGGGATCGAGGAAGAGCGTGCGGAGGGAGAACTAAGAGAAAGAGCGTACAGCGATAATTGAGGACGGAAGCGTAATGTCCAACTTGAGGATTACGTGAACTAGAACCGTGTTACTTTGACAAATGTTTTTGTTCTTCGTTGAAGCATGAATTTATAGAGTAATTTGAGAGAGGAAGAAGTAAGTAAGATTTTGCTTCACTGCACGGAGAAAGGATCGATAAGTAGAATTAATCTCTTATATCTTTCATGTATTTTCTAAAAAAAATTTTCCGTGGATTGAAATATGACTATTAAAGTTTTCTAATGAAACGCAAAAAACAAATGATATGTGAATTTTTTCCATGTGAAAGTTTCTCTCTGGACTATAGTTTTCAAAGTACAACATTTGAAATTGCAAACTCATAAAAAGCAAACTTCTGAAATCAACAAAAGACGATAGATGAAAATAAAGTCTAGCAAACGACCACATGTATTGATAGGAGTATAAATTATGTCCGTCGGTGGTGGTGGAAACCGTGAGGTCTTCCAACATTATTAATCTTCATCGTGAGTATAATTTAATTTGTAGAGCTCGGAGAGTAATATATTCGTGTGGAAAATATTTTTTTTGATCCAAAAGGCATCAAGTTAAAATAATCTAATACTAATTCATTTTAAACTTCGGATTGCCTCTTCATCATTTTCTAGTTTGGTACTACTGTACTGTATATTTTTGGGAAACCGGCACCTACTCATGACAAATGTTTGGATGATTGTGTCCCACCCTTTCATCGTGCCATTGTTTCCGGTACTCTAGGCATAGATCAAGTGCTTTTCTGACATGACGTGTAAAGAAGATAAATTACACTTTTGTGTTGCTTTGGATGAAGGAAAATTTTAAAAACAGTTTAATCGGCTGACAATTGCGAGTGTATGAATGTGTGTTAAAGAGTATAAAAAGTATAAAAAAATAGGTATTTTTTTAATGTGTTTATCATCAGTTCAATGGATTGATAATAGCAAAACCGTCAGATGAAATACTCTTTCATTCATTCTTTCTTCTTCTATATGTCCACCATGATGACCATTTTTTTTTTTCAAATGGAAAAGACTCTCCTATGAGTCCTATCCACGCGTCAAAATACTACTCCATTTATCTTGATGATTTAAAACGAATGTATATGGTGTTTGGTCTTGGTGAGATTGGCCAACAAGATAAATCATGTAAGAGCATCTGCATTAAACTCTTTAAATTTCAGACCAAATTATACCTTAAAATATCACTTTATTATTTTAGCTATTTATTTTTAAAATGAAAACTTTATCAAACTCTCTACTTTAACATGTCATCTATTACTATATTATTTTTTTCCTTCTTTTATACTATTGAGATGTGGGGCCAGAGCCATGTGAGGAAACGAAGACAAACACCTTAAAGTATAATAAAAAATTGCTTAACCTATGAACAGTTGCTCACAACAAGAACCGAGCAATTGTAGCATTTGTTTCTTTAACCCATGAACAAGCGAGACTGATGCACCACCTTTTTCTCTCTTTTACTCGTTATTATAGTTTTACAGGAGCAAAAACGAGCCTAGTGTGGATGCCGTAACTCTTTTAAGAATGTTTGCATCTCCCCACATGAGTGTTGCGGATTGCGTCCGCTCACGATAACCCAATGTCAAGTGTTACGAGAAAAACTAACCAGGATAACAGCAACATGCGTTTTTCCTTTTTTATTCAAAAACTATCTAAATTTACCCATTATAGCCCTCTTGGTGTTCAATTGTGACTTCAAGCCTTCAACTATGAGGTGATACCTGTAACGAAAAGTCTAGAGAGTAGGAATCCCACCCACGACCCAATCCATGACGCTGACGTGGCGGGTGGGTCCCATGCCACATCAGCAACAGCCCAAACTTTTAAAAAAAAAAACTGAATTTTTTTCTTCCCCCAATCTGGTTTTGTTTTGCAGAGAGAGAGAGGAAGTCGACCCACCAGGGCCACCACCACCGGCGACTCCCACCGCTGCCAGCGTCTACCACCGAAAACCCAAAATTAAAAAAAGAAAAATCAAAAGTCAATTTCTCCCAAACCCCATCTCTGGTTCATGGAGAGAGGAAGGGAGGGAGGAGGAGAGGGCAACACCCATCGCCACCGGCAACTCCCACCACCACCACCGGATTCACCTCCAGCAACCAACACTTCGAGCCTCCGCCCACCACAACGTCCTCGCCGCCCATCACCTATGTCTATCCACCCTATCCTCTCCTCCTACCTCTATTGCTGTCGCTGTGCCTCCACTCCCACCAGCCGCCGCCGCTGCCAATTCCACCCAAACTCAAATTCCGGCCTCCCAATTCCAGTCCTCTCCCCAGATCATGCAATTTCTATTTCTGAAATTGTTTGGTGGGTGTTCCAAACTCAAATTTTCTACAACTTTTATGAAATTTGTTTTTCTTTTGCAGGAGATCATTTGGGTGGAATCGGCGGCGGCAACGGGTGGGAGTGGGACCAGTGGGTTATGGGTGGGCGAACGGCAGGTGGGAGTGGGACATGTGGGTTATGGGTGGGCGAGTGGAGGGGGTCTGAGGGAAGGTGGGGGGCGTCCATGGGAGTTGGTGAAGATGGAGGAGAGAGAATCAGATTTGGGTTTTTTGGTTTTTTTTTTTTAGCTGTTGATGTGGGCCTATCCCGCCACAGCGGTCATGGGTTGAATCATGGATTGGTTTCATGGTTTGTAGACTCACTCCGTAACTGTAACGCCCGGACTATTCTAATATCCCGATATTCATGCCAAGAGAAATGTAATGTCATTTATTCGTTGGCAATCGACGTTAATTAGGAGCAATCCGTCAAACCTGGCAGCAAGAAGATGTCATCTATCTATCTATTTATATACAGAAATGTAGTTGAAGCCCTACAAGCACTTCCAAATCATTACTCCTAATTTCCTAGATTTTTTACTTTTTAAAAATGAAAAATCCCCCACCTTTGTCCCACGCACATGGCAAACGGCCGGGAAAAAAAAACTGCCTCTTCCCCATGCATGCGTATGCCAGTTAACATCCACGTCCCTGTTCTTTTGAACTTAACTTAAATCTGAAAATTTTGTCCTTATTTGAATTTTTTTGGCAATTGTTAGTTTTGTGCCAAACTTTTGTGTGTTATTAATTTGTGTCGACGCGAGAAATCGAAACGTAATTTTTTTTTTTTTACTTTTACCCAAGTATTTTGAGAAATAACCATTTTTTAGAAAAAAAAAATGACGTTTTGATGTTAAAAAATAATTATTTCTAAAAATACTAGGGAAAAAGTAAAAAAAATTACTTTCCCGATTCCTTTCGTCGAATCAATAATTCATAAAAATTTGGAGAAAAAAAATTTCAAATAAAGATAAAATTTTCAAATTTAATTATATTCAAAAGAACGCAGCCCGCCACCTCCCTCATTATCTTTTGCCACTATTTCCCTCCACCTACCATTGTAAAACTCTCCTCATACACCATTCCCCTACACATCAAAAAAAAAAAAACATCCAAACAAAAGAGCAATTAATGATAAAAAACAAAAAACAAAAAAACAAAAGAGCAATTGATTGCCATCCATTTTTTTTTCCCAATATCTGTCCCAACTCGACCAAACCTACCCTAATTAATGGTGTTTCTAATTTTTTGTTCTCTATATTTTGATTAAAGTAAGATGTGCTCACAAACTACGAGAACGTACTACACAGAACTAAGTGACTGCTTAATTCACCACAATATTTGGTTTCAAGCTCGTCAACTACTCAAAGGTTAATTATAATATAAATTGCATCCCCATATCTTTATGTTATGTCTGCATAATATGATCTAATTCGTGTATTTCATGTAGAGAGGGTAACTGCTTGATGGCTGGGATCTGTATGAGCGGTAACGTCCACGTAATGGTCTTTCCACTTTTTTGGCTTTAGATTTTGATTAATAAGTTGTGATCACTAACGTTTGGTTTCAGTGCTCATCCATTATTCAAAGGTCAGTCTTGCAAATTCTCTTCCTCTGCTTCTACCCATCAAATTGTGAGCGAAACAAAATTCAAACCACGTTTCACTCTTCCATTTAAAAGCATCTGGAAAGAAAAAAAGAGTCTCCCCCACGCCCATATACATGGTTGTTTTTATTATTTCGTATTTTATGCAGGTTTCATGAAGCCTCCTCCATGTTTGCGTCGTAATGATTACTTAGATATGTTGAATACCATACACAATTTTGAAACTAAACCTCAGAGATGGAGGGCTTCCCAATAGAAAATTTTGTTAAGCAAAAAATAGAGCCTTGCAAAAGCTTGGAGAAATTATAAGTGAACAATACCTTATAGAAAAAATAATAGAATTATGATCATCTTTTTATGGTTTCTTCATCATAAATTAGTAAGTTTCACTTGAAAGTGATTAAGCAGTGCAAGTGGGTATAGGTTTACGATCAAACAAGCGTTGTGCCCGTTTGATGTGCATTAACGAGAAGAAAAAAAAACATCATGAACTTTTTTTTGTGACCTCGTGCATCAAACGGACACAACGCTAGTAAATATTCTATGCAAATGTAGTTGAAGCCTTTCAACCCTCAATTATAAATGACCTAGCCTGGAATGTGGGGAGAGAGAGAGAACGCTAGTAAATATTCTATGCAAATGTAGTTGAAGCCTTTCAACCCTCAATTATAAATGACCTAGCCTAGAATGTGGGGAGAGAGAGAGAACGCTAGTAAATATTCTATGCAAATGTAGTTGAAGCCTTTCAACCCTCAATTATAAATGACATAGCCTGGAATGTGGAGAGAGAGAGAGAGAGAGGGGTGGGGGTTGAATATGGAGGAAAAATGATTCTATATTTCTAGGACAATGTGGTACTCTAAATTCATTTTTCACACATGTATGTCTTTCAATGCATAGAATTAGATCAATGCTAGGGTGCATCAAACCTGGACATGGGACCCAATAAGAATATTAAACTATTTTTTTAAGCAATTAGCGTTGTTCCCATTCAATACACGGGGCCGAAGTGATTTTTTATATCTTAGACATCGAACGGCCACAAACGTTAGTAATATTTGAAAAAGATTGTACGTAGTAAGGAATTTTGAGAATGGTACCATTAATTAACATCTAAATTTTGAAAGGACCAAGCTGTGCTGAACCAGGCCGGCCCCCAGTAGCTTCTAAAGGAGAAAGAGAGAGATAGGTCTGCCCGCAGCTGGGTAACGCACAGGCTGGGCTCTTGACAGTGTATTAAAAGCAGATAAATGACTGGGCCAGCCGAACTTGGCCCAGTGGACCTCGCATTTTTATCGTCATTTCTACTGTTTTCCAACCTTCCAAGCACGTGGTTTAATTTTGTCTCTATTGGATTATCATTGTGCTTGATCTCTAATCCAAAAGAGGAAAAATTTCAGTACCGGATGGATACCACGTGGTACCCGCTCGGCGCATCCAAGCCGTCCATTGCGTTTTTGACGGCTTGTATTTAGAAAGAGATAGATGAGAGAGAAAGTGTTGGGGTGAGAAAAGAGAGGATTTTAATCCGAGCCGTCCAAAAATGTATTAGACAGTCCAAATATGTCAAGCGGATACCAAAACCAAATCTGGAGTTTGGAACCTCATCCATTGAGCCTACGTAAAATAGAGTTGTCGGCAGTCCTTCACTTACCCATCACTCATATACACATTCCATTATCTTGAATTTATTGCCCAATTAGGTCCCATTCAGCTAAGGTTGGAGTATTTTTGAAGAATTTATTTTCAAATTACGAGACAAATCATTCTTTCATTCTTTATGAGACTGACCATTTTCTCACAATAAATCATATTTTAATTTTCGGGATGGAGCCTCACTTTATTCTTTCACGAAAAATTTGTCGGTTTGAGCTAAGTCTCCCCTAGAAAATGGGCTTGATTTCTATTCACCAAAAATAAATTTACCATTTCAGTGGGAATTTGTCCGTTATTGTGTTTGAGATCTTAGATTCATTGAATGACACTAAATGAAAGAAGAAGAAAAAATGGTAAAACGATAATGGGATAGAAACATAAAGTATTTTACAAAAATAATACAACGAAACTTTTGCAAAATAATAGCAATGATCGTATAAGTCGGTTCTTTTTTTTTAAAATTGATTTACATACTCCCTTTTTGATGCACACGCTTTCTTTTTTTGTCCTTTAGTATGTGAATTTACCAAGTAGTTTCAGAAATTTATGAAAAATGCATTGTTTCAGGGACATATTTGATAAATGCATGTGCTAAAGGACTGTTTGATAAATTTACTTGCTAAAGGATTATTTAATCTTAATGAGAACATCTTATACAGTTTTTTAAAAATAATTTTGAAAACCAAATTTAAAATTTCACTAAATAAAAATTAATTCACAAATAACTATAAAAATCAAACTATTTGGTCATCATTGCCTGGAAAAATAATTATTTCAGAAAAAATTGCTTCCAAAGAGGGTGGAAAATCCAGCGTACCCCAGCGGGTGCATACAACAAAGGAACTCGCGCGCATTTATCCCAGCTCAGCCAGTCCCAATCTCACAAGAGGCGGACACATTTCTTCTCGATAAAGCTTGACAAAAGTTTACGGATGTCAATTTCGGTCGTTTAAAAGTATTTTAAATGATCCAAATTAAAGACAAATTATTAACGGTGATAGATATTTATTATCGATCAAAGATTAAAAAATACATCTTAACCATTGATTGTCAAGGATGAATAAAATTGCGCGTTTTTTGTGAACAGCTTATCCACGGCTCTCGCAAATAATAAGTTTCTAGCAAAGGAAAAACCACCTTTATTCGAATTACTAATAAAATTCCTTTGTCCTCTTTCTACAATCTTCTCCTTATCCAAATCCAAGGGAAAAACGATGATGGGAAACCACACCGGCGGCGCCGGCGGCGGGCCGAAGAAACGCCAACGCGTCAACAGCAGCAGCCGCCTCTCCTCCACCGCCGCCGTCATCGACTCCTCCCGCCCTGACATAACCCTAACCGAAGCCTCCCACAAGCCAGCCCCCGCCACCCTCCGCCGCTCCGCCTCTCACTCCTCCCTCCCCACCCCCTCCTCACGCGGCGGATTCAACGACGCCGCCACCGCCGACGTCATCCTCCGCCTCTACCTCGAGAAAACCCCCTCCCCCTTCGACTCCTCCCCCGACGACTCCGAGTCCATCTCCGCCGTCGATTCCGTCGACAAGCCCGACGTCCAGGTGTACCTCCACTCGCACGTCCTCGCCAGATCCAAATACTTCGCCGCGCTCTTATCGGATCGATGGCAGAGAGAGAATTACGACAGCAACAACAACACTGAAGCCGATTGCGAGAGCAGTGACAAGAAGATTCACCGCTTCAACTTTGGAGTTGCCGCGGTAACTGGGTCGATCGACAACCACTTGACCGTTCTTCAGCTCCTTTACACCAACGATTTCTCGAACGCGATCGATAGTGTATCGACGGCTTTGTATATACTTCCTGTGGCGCTCGAGCTTTTGTTCGAAGATTGTGTTAGGTCGTGCGTGAGGTTTTTGGAAGCCGTGCCGTGGACCGAGGAGGAAGAGAGGAGAGTTGTGAGCTTAATTCCGTTTCTCAGCGAGGAAGAGTCTAAGGAGCTTCTGTCTAGGGTTTCGCCGTTGAGGAACGAGTTGGGTGAAGAAATGCTTTCCGGATTGATTCTCACGGCGATTCACAACTACAACCAGCTGAACATGGCGTTCGCCAAGGCTTTCGTGGCGAAACTCCTGAGGGACTTCTCGTCGAAGGTGTAACATCTTAGACTCCAAAGCTGAGTTCTTCCTAAATTATTAGTTTTTGAAATTTCTTATTCAGCCTTTCGTCATAGACCAGTGGAAGTGGAAGATAAAAATGTGGTCCGAAATTGAATGAAGTTCAGACAAGATGACACTAAGGACGAACATGACAGTTGCAAGTGAATTTCTTTTGGTCGTAATCTTTTACTTTTTATACTTTTTGTGAAGACAAATGGCAAATCTAAAAAGATTAACGTGAATGAAATAAAAATTCAGAAATGACAAAAATAATACCAAAGCAATAATTTAGGAAGAACGGGGCCTAATTAGCTTAATTCTTCTTAAGTGATATTTTATGATCATGTTGGTACGAGGAATTCCTTTGGTCTGTGATGTGTTTGCATATTGTTGTTAGAATTGTGAATTTATTTGCTTATTCGACTTTCTTGTTCTTTAAAATGCTTTGTGTTGTATCGTGTCATGCTGGCCTAGTATAAATTATGTGCATGATATTTAAATTACCCAGGAATCTGCAAGGAGAGTGTTGGATCAGGCGTTCGAGATGAGTTTGAAGGTCGTGAAGGAGTCTTTGGAGGAGTACTCGAGTCCAGAATTTCGAGGGGACCATAAGGAGACGGAGGCAATTCAGAGGTTGAATTTGCATACGGCGATGACCAATGGGAGGCATTTGGTGTGGCTGGTGGAAAGGATGATTGAGTTGAGAGTGGCGGATATGGCTGTGAAGGAGTGGAGCGAGATGTCTGCGTTCACAACAGATTTACAGAGGGCGTTTCGAGATGATGCTTGGAGGAATATCGTGCCGGCGCTTCCTGCTGTTGTGATGCGGACCACTTCTAAGCTTGCCGATGCTATTGTTGCTGGACACATTTTGCCTCCTAGACAGGTTCTGCTTCCAACTAGCTAGATTTGAGATGCATTTCTATTTACCACACAGAGATCATTGGCATCACTGTGTTTCCCTGAGATTGATGACTGTTATGTGAACTGAACTCCCTCTTACTGCAATGTGCTTGTTATGTGAGATTGATGACTGTTATGTGTGCTGAACTTATCTCTCTTACTGCAATGTGCTTGTTATGGTTTATAGTGTGAGGTGGTTATGTGTATCCCCCTCAATTCAAGGTTTTATTACTGCTTCATCTTTGCCTTAATTTTGTAGTTTCGTAGGTAGTGGTGGCTAGCAACTTGTGTTGCTTAGTCAATATTCTTTTCTGAGCAAGTTGGAAGGTGTCAGATTTTGAGTTTTGAGTTTGGTGCATCTATCATTCAAAAAGGAATACTTAAAAGTATCTCTCTTAGTCCTAGGTTAAATTCCTGCTTCATCTTTACCCTAATTTTGTATTGACCGAGTCAAGTTGACCCAACACTAAACTAAGAAGTCCAGTATTGATTACCCAAGCTAAGCTAAACTAAATAGAAGAACTCACCTGAGTTTGCCCCTCGCCTAAAAGAGTTATGGATTGATTGAGAGTCACGACTAACTTTCTAAGGGGATTTGGGATCCGGTGGTGGAGTGTTTGGAGAGGAAACTTGCCCTTTTCTTTTGGAATAAGTGATAGTCTGTTTATCCCAACTTGGAAAACTCACCATTATCCATTAAGGCATAGCCTTGAGGGATACATTTGGTATTATCCCATCTCCTGTATTATAGTTGAAAGTTCTTTATTGTGTTTTAACAAGTACTCCAGTAGAAGCATCCTAGCAATGCTTCAAACTACGAATTTGGGATGTTAGTTATCATATTAGGAAGCTAGTCATCTCTTGCTTTTGTGTCCAATGTTTATGGGTTCCATTTGAACCCCTCTTCCAATCCGTAAGTGCACATAATTGTTGAGAGGCTTCGATTGTAGCAGCATAGAACCGAACACTGTGTTTATTGGGCCCTAATCCAACCTTGGTGACTTCAAGCATTAAGGTTATTGGTGTAGGCTAGGATATATACTTTGTTTTTCGCTTATGTTCTTATTTTGTTTTTTTTTTCCATGAGCTAACTATATTTAATTTTGAAAAAGAAGCTACTATAAAAACTTGAGAAGGAAAATGGTTGACGCTATTCGCTATAGCCATGAATGAGGTGGTCTTACTTGTTTTTTTGCTGTTTATTTTCTCATTTTTGTTCTTTAGTTTTGGATGCAAGAAAGATGTTCAGATATAACCAATTGAAGAAAATGGGTCTGTGTAGCTATCCCGGGTAATTGGGACAGAGACTTGTTGAGATGAGTTTGGTGCAAGAAAGGTCTTTAATAGATTGGTATACTATGACATAAGAAAAGGAAGACCGATTGAAAAGAGGAAAAGATTACTACTTTGGTGAAACATCTTTGTCCTAATTTGTACACTACACCTAAAAATGCGTCATTGTGTCATAGAAAGTGTGATTCAGTTTTTACTTATGCCAGTGACTAGAAATTTTTCTTATGCATAGGTTTCATAAGACAATTCAAAGGATCAGAATATGAAATCTAATAGGTCCGTTTTAAGACAGTTAAATGACTTCTCACCATCATTGAATGGGTTTTAACACCATGAGATGCATGCCATCTTTGGGGATCCTTAGACGAGGAACAAATTGATGATATTCTCATTCAAAAGAATGTTTTATATGTGCAGTTGATTTCTTCAATGGGGCCCATTGCGTGCCCCATTATCAACCTGTTTAAATAAGCTTCATGTCCGGTTGCAGTTCATACTTCCATATAGTACAGACATTTTAAATCGCTTTTCACCCTTTCTTCATTTAGCTTCTTGCATGACTATTCGTGTCTATGGTTAACCCTATTCTATTGCACCTCACAAACATAACTCAACTCAACAAGCCTTCGCAATGAGTTGGGTCAGCTACATGTGTCCATTGCCAGTGAGTTGACTCCAATAAAGTCATATCATCGCTTGAGTTTATGGCCGTTGTTGACCCGGTTAAAACCAAAAGATTTGTGTACTTGACTGATGGAAGAGATCGATTCTTTTTTGGATTTCTGAGTGTTGCATCTTTTGTTAGTTGTACCATAAATGTAATTGTCAGGCAGTTTGTTCATAGAGAGGAGCCATCTCTTCTTTAAGACTTTAACTTGATGTGCTACTTTAGATGGCTTACATTCTGTGCTAATTCTTTTGCACAGGTTAGGATGAAGCTAGTTAAAGATTGGCTTCCGGTGCTGATTGTGTGCAAGGAAAATGTTTCACCCATCATGCCAAATCAAAAATTGCTGTATTTGGAGCTTGAAGAATCATTTCTGAAAATTATATCCACTCTGCCCATGTCGGATGCAAAGGAGCTGCTGCAGCAGTGTCTCAGCTTCTCAACTCGAAATGTTGATGACTGTCCTCATTTAGTAAATGCATTTAACACCTGGTTCCGGCGTGCAAATCGTCCCCAACATTCTGAAAACCCTTTTTGACTAGGATGTCGAACTTGTGCTGACAGTTAGAAACACCATGTCCGTTTGCTCTACCGCAGGTCTATGCCTTTCTTGTTAAATACTTGTGCAGTTGAAACTGGTAACTTGTACATACCTGGGTCGGGCTGTGGCCTGTGCGGTGAAAGTAAATTGTTTAGATATCTTGCATCGGCTGCAGTTAACTTCTTGTACTTTGAGAAGCAAATCTTTGTTTCTGCTTTTCTAGTTTATTTGGTGGGTTTTACTTTGGAGTACTATATTATTTAGTTTTTTCAAGGTTCCTGAATCTATTTGTAATGCTCACTTGAGCAATAAAGTGCACATTAGGATTATGGTGTGATATAGTCCTTGATGGAATGAATTATGATTGGAATGTAACGAGGGATGGTAATCTGCCATCCCAGCCAATGTATGAGAGAGAGAGAGAGAGAGAGAGAGAGAGAGAGAGAGAGAGAGAGGTAATTTGATTTCAAGATTATTTTCTTAAGAGTTTTTTTGACCGTATAAGAGCCTTAAATAAGATTACAGATTTGGTACTCAAGCGTCGATTGAAATTTTTACCATGGAATTGAGCATTTATTGAATATATGGTCAACATAAAGTGTGGAATGTATAATATCATGACGCTATAGTATTATTAATCACATCACTATTAGTCAAATCGGATTACATATGAGATTATATCGCTTCACTATAAGTCCGTTAAATATCAATAACTGCTACTACTAGAAAAAGTCTTAACAGTAACTTAGTTCCGCTCATATACGCAAAGAATAAACACATTTTCAGCACAGGCTCTAAATCTGTTTCCATTACCAGAACTTATTGCTATTGACAACTTCATGAAACAAAAACCCAAAAGAAAAACAGAACTCCTCAGGGATTAGACCTCAGTCTGCTACATACATAACACTTCAAAGCTGCACGAACAGGGTCTTGTCACGGTTACATGTTTCTACAACACCAGGTGAAGAACATGCCAGGAAAATTCCTGTTAATGTAACTTATTTAGGAACAAAAATGCCACTTTTATTTAGGATCAAGCCTCAACCACTGCAAGCTAAAAAACTCGGAAAGCTGAAATTCATGCATAGCCTGCACTTGGTCAAGGAAAATGAATCCTTCGGCAGTATTCTTTTTAGTTTTTTTTTGTTTTTGGTCTCTGGAAAGACGTTAGATTAGCAAAGATGATCTCAGGTTAGAAGAGAAATACGGATGGTAGAGGTTATTATAGTAGTTGTCTTCTGAAGTTTCTGGTGGTTCCCTGGTAGGTTCGAACCAGCAATCCCACTCCTATTCCAATTCCGACACAAACACCAAGGCCAATTCCAACACCAACCCTAACTCCAGCATTGAACCATGAGAGCTCTCCATCTTCACCTTCTAAGTATTCAGCCCCTGTATAAAGGTATTTGTAGTCTGCATTCTCTGGTTTATAATTTGGGCAATCTGATGGCTGCATATGACCGAAGTCCATGTTTGAGTAAAACACATAACCAAAAGATTTCATGCGAAGACATCCAATATTGAAGGTTATAAAATTTTTAGAAACTGCAAATCCATTCAACTTCAGACCTCAGTGACAGACTTGAAATTTAAAAGCGCCTGGCATGCATAATGTGGTCCCTTTTGCCTACTAAAGAATGTATTACCCAAAAAGAAAAAAAGTTTCGAAATTCAGTAAACTTCATCAAAATTGTATGACACATACATACAAAAAATAGACATGTACTTGTTTGTGTGTGTGTGTGAACGTGGTTTGTAGGGTCGGCCCCATAATTAGTCGAGGTGCAATGGCGTGGATAGAACAAACAAAACTCAACAATGGCATATAGAAATGGTGTAAAATATCTAAACCATACAGGAATACGACATGGTATCAAAATAATTTCACAAAAAACAAAAAGGACAATATTGAAACATGTGCCAGCCCCATGCTACTGACCCTCCTAAAGATAAGATTTCATGTGCTAGTCACAGCCTCAACCCCCTTCCTGCAGTGAAGAGATTGCTGCAACAGAATGAAGCTTTTCGGAAACAACTAAAGAATATGAATTCAATATGGTCAACTTTAATGCTATACTAAAGTCTCTGAGGAACCAAACATCCTTAACTGTGGGAGGGGGGAATCATCTTTAACTAGGGAAAATCCAAAAAACATCCTTTAATATAAAAGGTAAAAACTCACTCACTTCTGTTGGTATGGTTTTAAGTATTCTGTTTTGTGTTTGCATCATCCGGAGAACACAGAAAACTTGCTTGGCGAACGGTTACCAGTAAGTGTTATCATGATTTTAATAGGAAATCTACCCACTTTAAAGAGTACATCAGCTAGAGATATCGAAAAAATGTTTTGGTGCAACTATGAAAATGAGAGAATTTTGGAACTTTTCATCCATCCTTTCTCTTTCTGAAAACATGAAAACAATAAACAAAGAAAACGCAGACGATGTCAAACATAATTAAATTGAATAAAAAAGTCTTACCTGAAGATTAAGAAGCTTGGCTGGAACATCTTTTTGGCTCTCAGCTGCCTCATATTCTGGTATCGAATCCAAGCTATTCCTCATTTGCTTCTTTCGGAGACTAAGCTGCACAGTTTTTGTTAAGATAATAGGACTACCACCAGCGAAGCAACCAGCAACAAAAACTTCAATTCTTGGTTTTCCCTTCAAAAACCCCATGCCCGGAACCATATCCGATTCACAATTCACCTTCCATTTCTGGCCATAGGTCTCTACTTCCCCAACACAACCATTACTAGTACACAACTCTAGTACCCCAGAAAGCAATAGAACATCTTTATCAAAAACCTCGAATTTTACGCTCCCACTCACTCTTATACTCTCAGTGGACACAAATGTTACCTCTTCGAATTTCTTGTCCAGCCGATCCCTTCTCAAAAGCGAAGAAACACCATCAGAATACATGCTAGTTCTTGCACCGTTTACTTCTAGAAGGGTGTCCCGATCTAGTGGAATATGGTTTAGTGTAAGGTACTCAGGAGTTGAAGCATCTATCTCACATTTGGTAATTCTCACGTAAAAGACTTTTAAATCAAGCCAAGATAAGGATGCCTTAGAGTGCCTCATCTTGTTGTGGCATCCATTTCCATTTTCCGATTCGAGAGAATTATCCATGGCGATCAAGAAGCTAACTGCTTACGTCACCGAAACCTATGAGCACTAATTGAGACGATGAATTGGGAAAACCCAAAACAAGTAGGACTCATATGAGCATAGGGAACCTGAAAAAATGTCAACATCCATATCAAAGCAATTCAGAAAAAGTGATTGAGACATCAAAAAACCAAGAACAAAAGAAACCACAGATTAGATACAATAGAGAAGAAAACTTTATTATGGAGTAGCAAAAAGAGGAGTCCAACTACTGTGAGTCAAGATGAAGCTACAGGAAAGGTCTTTTCAGTTACAAAACTATAAGAGAAACCCATTTGAGAGAGAGAAAAGGTAACCCTCAACAGAATAATGTGGGAAGAAAAGGAAGCAGCCCATCAAACAATGGACTTGTGTAGAAGAATAGGACCTTTTTGTTGCAACTTTTTGCCTTAATTTCTGGTTGAGAGGGAGCAAAAGACAAACAAACAGAAATTAATTGACCACAAGACAACCACCATCTGAACAAAGAAAGAAACAGTAAGTCCAAAATAAGAGAAAGCAGGCATGAGAGGTGAAGCAATAATTCCACCCAAAAGAAATATGAAGTAATATTGCGCAAGAAAACTACAAAATCAACAAGTTGCCACCCAACAACAGTTCATAGCTAAACAGCTAAACAAGATGGTCTCTCTGTCAACACTGATTGATACCCCAATTTCTAGTGAAAAGAAAACATACACTTGTAAATCAGAGAGCAAAAATTGAGAACAATGAAACAGGCCGACAGCATCAGAAATGAGGTCAAATATTCTGCACCGAAAAAGTGCATGTACCTCTATTTCCGTGCAATTTCAACGGCAAGATTGCACAATAGTTTCTTTACGAGAACAAAGTTGCATGCATTTTGGTCCAGGTGACCTGAGGTGCTCCGAAAACCCAACATATAGGAGTATATTTTTTTGGAATCCATTAGAAGAGTGATGAGTGATTACAAAGAACAAGAAAACTAAACTAAACGCCCACAGAATGCAATTAAATTGCATGGCAATACCCGACAAATTACGCACGTCATAGAAAACAAACAAAAAAAACAGCCAGTTTTCACCGTACTCACCAAAGTAGTAGAAATCAAAACAAAATAACAAAACTCCTCCTTTTTTTTTTTTGTAATCCGCACATTCAATTACACTTCATCGATCATCACTGAATGGTAGTTCCAAAAAATAATGTATAGAAAAGAATTTTGTAAATCAGGAACACAAAAAACAGATCCAAATTGATCCAAATTGTTTAGTACTGATTACTACACAGACACTCACATTGATAAGTTTCTTCCAAACCGATTGTCCGCCTCTGAACGAATTGGGTTTACCAGAAAAATAGCAAAACGAACCCAAATCCTCAAATCCCACGAGCAGAAGCGGGTTCCTTCTGTTTTCGATTAAAAATCTGAGAAGTTTCTTGCCGTGCCGCCTGCCTTTATATCTGGTTCAATGTATAGTTATTAATTTATTGATATACGTAATGTACAAGTACAAATAAATATAGATTTAGGTAGTGTGGTGGAAAGTAGTGGGGTCGCTGGAAATCTGATATTCCTCAGACCTTATCCTGGCAGGAGAGAGAGAGAGAAATATCACAAGGCCGATGTATTGGAATTGAAAGGGGTATAGTAGGAGAAGCATTTTTGTTTATTGTATTCTTGTGACTGTGCACTTACACATCACACGGTTCACACCGACGAACTGGGGGAGGGGACATCATGCGCGTTGGCCTATTCAGGCCATTCATGCTCGGCGATAGACGGTTCAAATTTTATCTCAACAATGAATAATTAATATTTATTCGGACAAACTAAAATTTGAATTGTCCATTATTAAGCATGAACGATCCATGACCCTTCATTTCGATTCGGACTGAAACTCGTTCTTTCTTCCAAGAACCCAAAATAGTGGGCAACAAGTGCCCAGAGAAAAAGGGGTGTTTGAAAGTAAAATACTTTTGCCTTTCAAAAGAAAAAAGAAGTAAATACTTTTGAAAATTATAAGTGTAGAATTATAATCAGAACCGTTAAAAGTGTTTGAAATAATATGTAAAAAACAACTCCACAGCGAAGTAATATGCAAAAGTATAATCTAACTGAAGTTAATGAAACAGATAACTAAGCAAAATTGAATTCATGAATAATAGTAATTCACAATAATGTAATTTGGAGAGGCAAGAGGTTACAGAGTTTGGACAATACTCTTTTTTTGTTTCTTTTTTTCTTTTTTAACAATAAAGTTAGTCGAAGTTTCGGCCGCTTATAGAAAAGAGAAAAAGTCTTTTTTTCAAAAGTTATGTGCTTAATGTTTGAGGATTCACATGAAAGTGCATATGTTATTTTTGAGGTGATTTCGAATTCGGCCTCCTAGCAATTGTTTTGGAGAACCAATTTTAGAACGTACTAGTAGTATTTTACAATTAACGCCAAAAAAATTGAAAAAAGAAAATGAAAAATGCTACGAAACACTCCCAGAGAGAGAGAGAGAGAGAGAGAGAGGCAATGCCGTATAGGTGTTTGCAATGGTTTTCTCAAGTAATGGCTCTAAATCGCGACACTTTTTAAGTCATGTGGTATGTGTTGTATTGTTTCTGTTTCTACTGCTGAATGAAAAAAACATTTTCTTGACTTGCCTAAAATTTAATTTTGAGTACTACTTTGTTCAGTTTAGAGTTTAGTTTTAGTTTTTTTTCCAATCATTACCCTACTTCTTTCTTCAATTATTATCCTATTTATCCAATTATTACTTTCTCATCTCTCTCTATCTCGCTCTAATCATTACCCTTATCTTCAATCATTATTCTATTTCTCTCTCCACCCACTATCAAAAATAAACTAAACAAAACTCTCAACCAAACACTTCCGCTTTTGAATTTTGTCTAACCCCTGCTAATGTATAACCTGTGGCAAAAAAAATATCTGATTTTCAAAAGAAAATAATTTTTGCAACTATTTTTCAATAAATACACTCTCAAATTTATCATTTGGTGTGTTTGAAAATATTAGTGTATGCCATTTTAATCACCAAAAGAACAAATTTGCACATTCTAAGACAGTAAGTGCGAAAATCATTTCCTGGTTTTAAAAACCTGGGATTCATTCTGTCCCTTGGGCACATCTGGGCCGTTCGTGCTTGGTAATGGATGACTCAGATTTTATTTCGATCGAACAGATTTTCGCCATTGACCGAGATGAAATTTGAGCCGTCCATTGCCGAACATGAACGGCCCAAATGGACCCAACACGCATGCTGTGACAGCGTGCTCCCCCAGTTTGTCAAGATGTACCGCAGTTGCTACTGGAATGTTTTTTCTACTCCCATCCCATGTCTCTTCGTAACGAATTTATTTCGTCGTTTTGGAAATCCTGCTGACAATAGAACACGTGATAGCAGACTGCCATGTCATCCTTTTTCACGTGCTATTCCCATGGTCTCAAGACACGTACGCCGTATATACGACTCCAACGTATATATGCTTGAAAAACGTAGACACGGAGAGAATTTGTTATGCCCCTTGCGGCACCGCTAGGTGGTGCTCTATTTTCTCAGCAAAAGAATGGTGACGACGACCGAAGAGCACTCATAACATGCTTTACATTAAGAAGACACAACAAATGTAATGTCCAACGAAACGAGAGACATTAGAGATTGGTTTAAAAATTTAACCCAACTTAAATACACCAAAAATATGATCATGGTCTCTCTCACAACACAGATTTCAACTCTCGATCAATTCATCTTAGTCCTGCATACTGAATTTCTTGGAGACCATAACAACACGAAAGAGTTACCCTACATCACACAATCGCAAATAATGCAAATCAATCAAAGTAATTGAGAAGGTCTCTCAATGCCTAAAGGCTATAGCTAGTGCCTTTTTTACTGTTTCAGGTCTCCTAGATTTCTTGTTACAAATATATTGAACTCCACCCCACACCAAAAACAGAAAGTAAAAATCACACAGATCCAGTGCACTGACCCAAAATAACGATGTACAAAAAATTTCCAAAACAACATATTTCATGGAGAAGATGAGCCAAAAGGATATTATTCATCCGATCTCCAACAAACTGTTATGTTTCAAATTTTGAAAAATGCTAATGGCAGCCCAATAAGTTGTCAATAAAGCAAACAAAAGGGGAAAACAAAGAGTAAAATTTTCTATATGTTAAGGTGCCTTGAAGAGTGTTACAATGCGTCGGAAATTGCATTCTTTTCTTCTACTCCTTGCCTTAAGGACAAGTAGGCTGTCAATAGCATAGCATCGGTCTCATTTAAAGGGATCGTGGATATATCTGTAATGGTACCAATTGAACACTAATATCCCTTTACATTCAATCCATCAAAACACCTTTCAGTATAACAGTTGTGATTTTGGAAAGAGGAGAACAATAATATCTTCAGCCAAAAGAAAAGACTTCCTACCATTTAGAATGGAGAGAGAAACAAAAACAGCTTGAAATCCAAAGCTTCAAGTTCAATAACTGAATACTATGTAATAGTATCTAGCATCGTAAGTCAAATAATTTCTAGCATTGTCTGTTGTCTTCAGATTACACCACCATCACCTTCCGCATTGATACTCGTGTTCAAAGAAAATAACTGGGAAAGGATTAAAATCAAGAGATTGGGGACAAGTGAAATAATCATATAGCAAAAACCAAAAGAATGTGTGGTTAACACCAATCAGCAACCCTAAATGGAAGGAAAAGTTCAGTGGTGGGCTCAACAGAAGAGGCAGAACAGACCGTTCATATGCAAAGCTCAATCGACTGCAATTTGGAGTCTCCATCACCGAGGAACTGCAAAGCCTACGCAATGCCGATGAAGGGATATACCGGAAAAAGAAGAAGAAAGAATCAGTGGAGGACTTGCTTGAGTGGTGAGAAAATGAAAGCAATGTTGTAAGATCCGAAAGAATAAAAAGATACATTGCCCGGACTCATAGCAGACACATAAAAGGAAATAAGTGCACATTTGGGTGAAGTCTCAATAACACCATGAACTGACTTGAGGCCTGAGAGAATCAGAAGTTTAACAAAGGGTTGATCGGACTTTTCATTGTTCGTGATGGGGAGACCCACACTCCCTAGTAAAAGGCACATCTAGATTGACGAGAAAACTGCAATTCATTCAGTACAGCTAGATAAATACTGCCGACAGACTTCTGAGCACTGCGTTCATATTTCATACCAGATGCGGCCCACCAAGTTTAACAAGTCGTAATATATGTTTCTTGCTCGTTTGTCCCCAAACGCACACCCCCGTGACCATTAACTAGAGTCATCCCTTGAGTCTCACTAAAAGATGTTCCTACCACATTGAGAGAGAGAGAGAGAGAGAGAGAGAGAGAGAGAGAGAGAGAGAGAGATTTCTTGTTTCTTAGACAAGAATCGTAAAGAAATAGAAAATGTTCCATGGAGGGAAGACTGATGCTTAAGCAAGGCAGCTGTGCCTTGTGGCAAAGAAAATGATTCTCGACATCGAGAATGTCTAAAAGTAGACCTAGCTAAGAAATTGGAAGATCCCCAAAAAAGAAGCAAGAAAAGTAAAGGGGGAGAAAGATTAAGGTGTATACACTACAGTGCATGCCACCAGAAAGTAGTAATGGCAACGGGACGGGACGGGTTTTTGCGTACCCCGACCCAAAAATTATTACCTGACCCTGAATGGGTATTTTTGGGTACCCCCATTCCCGCCCCGATCGGGGAACGGGTTTACACGCCCCGCTCCGTAAAAAATTAAAAAAATTGCTAATCTAAAAGCAAAATAAAGTGTTAGTTTAGTATAATGGTGAAAATATAAAGGTAAGAATATAAGGGTTTTTTAGTATAATGATAATAATATTAGGGTAAAAATATAAAATTTGAAGTATTAATGATAATTAGATTAGGATAAAAGTATAATTTTATAAATAAATACATTTTGGGGTGGGGTACTATCCCCGAACCCGGCCGAGTTTCAGTTTTTTTACCGCAACCCGATACCCGGAAAGGTGGTGGAAAACCTGCCCCATTCGGGGCGTGTCCGATTGCCATCTCTAGCAGAAAGTATGTAACAGAAAATCATTAAGTAGATTCTTCCCCTTCCTTGATGGACAATATCTCACCGGGTAATGGCCACTGAACAGTAAATTTTATCACGTCATGTGTCCTAGAGTGTGCCACACAGGTATAGACCAACATCAAGAGACTGTCGATCCCACATGAGAGAGAGAGAGAGAGAGAGAGAGAGAGAGAGAGAGAGAGAGAGAGAGAGAGAGATAGATAGATAGATAATACCACTAGTATGGAAAGGGTTCAACCAAAAGTGAGCAGTCCTTAACTCATCACCTAAGTCTTCGACAAAGTTAACCTATACTCTTGTGCGGATATTTCAACATGTAGCAGCCAATAGTTCATATTCATCCTTGTTTTTTTTCCAGGATAAACTATTGTCAAGTCGATGATAGCCGGAAGCGGAAACCAACAAGAAAACTTAGTCACCGAACTAGCACACAAAATGAAGTCTGGCTTTCCATGCAAAATTTCCACAATTTTTTCAAACAAAAACCCCAGGATTTTTTTTTTTGCAGAAATGCCACATTGCGACTAGCCCAAATTCCCAAATAAAATGTAACTATCAACAAAGCACCCCACAGATTCTGTAATAATCAGTGATGCATTAAAACAGGCAGAAAGTGAAAATCTGACAGAGATATAGACCCGTAGATATCCTTTGCAGCAGTTACCCTCATTCACTCCTTCCACAGAAACAACTTCAAAAAGGCAGAGTTATAAGTCCATGAAAGGAGCATAAATGGAGATGCTAACTAAGAGCTGAAGTTAATGGCAGAACTCAAAAAACTTGAGGTGAACTGTTTACACACACTGCAGAATTCAATGCCAAATTTGTTAAACTTGAAGGACTTCTCCGTTGCAAAACGTTATGGAATCAAATCCTACTCGCTTATTGCCCCAGATAAATCCTGCAAGCGATGTCACAATGGTGTCGCAAATCCTATATCAAAGGTAGAGACCAATATCAGCATAGACATCGCAAAGAAACCGAGAGGTGTGACATTGTCACAACCAATTATTGCATAAAACAACAAATACCGGTGAGTTGGTAGTTGATATTGAAACTGCAGGGACCGAACTAAAGAGAGACAATGGGGGTGCCACATACTTCTCTGACTAAACAATGCTTATGCAAATGTAGCAGCGCTGTTTATTTGATTAACATTGGCAACGCCAGTTGGGTTTTTTAATCCTTTAACATAAAGAAGAATAATACCATTATTTTCCCTAGTTAACAGAATATGATCCCCTGGCCCCACATACCCCATCGTAGGAAAGATTATTCTCCCATCCAATTCTTAGCAACAATTGACATACTTGTTTTTGGGAGATACATCCTTCTCACCTTTTGCAGGAAGCTTACAAGCGTTTCAGCAACATATTCATTTCTCTTCTACCAATGAAAACTTTTGCAGGAAGCTAATGAGTGTTTCAGCAACATATTCGTGGACCAGGATAATTTATTGTCCCCCTTCCTAAAAGATCTTGCTTCTGTCCCAGATAGAGTGTTTTTCTGTTTCTCTATTTCAAACGAATGCGGAACACTAGAAGTCCAAAACCACACACAACATCAGCAAGAAGCATTACTCATACCATTCATACTGATGTATCCTACTTATTTGTATATACTAATATCCGAACAACCAATCTACTTTACTAGGCTGCTCTGTTCAAACGAAAACAAGCTAAAACAGATGTAATTTGACAAAGCAGCAGAAACTAAAAGATAGAAAGGAATAACTTTGAAGGGAAGAAAAGATATGTGAGGGGAGAGGTACCCTGAGAAAGCAAGCTCCAGCAGGTGGAATCAACAGCGATGCTGGACCTCAGACGAGCTGAAGCAATTACGCTGTGAAGTGGCATCATAGACTCCACGCTTCCCAGCACCGCAGCCATCCTGAAACCCAACAAACCTACTTAGAAAAATGCAGAAATACACAAACAAATGCAAACCTATCTATTGATACTCTGTACTAAAAAGTGTATCCAACATGGAAATCCTTTTTTCCAAGAAAATGAATAAAATCACACAAAAAACCCACATCTCCCCTCTTCCCTCTCCACTTCTCATTTTATTCTCTTATCCACCCTTCCACTTCCCCACGTCACTCATTTACTGCCCACACTCCCTTTTCTTCCTCTACCATTTCACTTTCCGAAGTCATTAGCCAATATATCTTTCGAATAATTGGATAATTTTAACTTTTTTTTCTTATTGGAAACTCCAAAATTAATGAGTTATCAATATAGTTTTCTCTACAATTCATGTCATTTACTTTTTACAATCTAATTATTGCGTAAGACAAAATATATTTTTTCCTGCTACGCACGTACCGCGCTTGTGTAGACATATACATATGTTCGAGTGCTAGGAGTTACCTTGAAGCAGCGGAAGCCCTTGTGGAAGAGGAGAAGGGAGAAGGGGGGCTGGATTTGGGTGATACGAGGTTTTTGAGAAGTGGTGTTTTTGATCGAGCTGCGACGGACCTTGCTCCCGCCATTACTGCCGATCTGCAGGCCGATGCCATCTCTCTCTCTCTCTCTCTCTCTCTCTCTCTTTCTCAGTGAAGAGTGTAGAGGCCTGGAAAATGATGGAGGCAGAGAGTTTCAACGCTTCCTCAGAGTCAGCGAGTTAAACCCTAAACCACGGGGGTCGATATGTAAAAATATACGCACCTGATACTGTAAAGTACTACAAAAACTAAGAGCATCCACAGTGGAATAAGCAAAACAAAAGGTTGTTAGAGTTAGTAATATTTATTTAAAAAAGTGCTCACATTGAAATAACCAAACTTAACAACTTCTTAGCAACTCATCAAATTTTAGCTTTTGAATAATCAAAACTATCAACCTTTTACCAATAACCAAATTTAGTAATCCCCACATTTTCTCAATCAAATTCACCTATCGTTGCACAAAAATCTTTTCTCTCTCTCTCAACAATGCTTTCAAAAAATAATTATAAAAAACTATTCTCACTACTATTATATTCATAAACTTTTTTTTAAAAAAAACCGTCTTTTTATGAACTTTAAAAAAAAATGATAAAAAACTGTTTCTTCAATCTTTTTTAAAACTATTTTTTTTTAAAAATTGTATTTACACAAAACTGTTTTTTTATACATTTTTTTCATAAACTATTTTTTTATCAAACTGTTTTTTAACTTAAACTGTTTTTTTCTTCCAAAAATTGTTTAATATACTATTTTTTTTATAAAACTATTTTTTAACATAAACTAGTTTTTCAAAAACTAATTTTTCAAAAGATTTACGTGAAATGAAAGGAAAAAGTTTGGAGAAACTCAAAGAAGGAAGCAATGGTCCCATTGGTTTTGATTATGAGCAAAAAATAACCAATGTGAGACTTAACATTGCTAACTTTAGCAACCTCTAAATGGATAATCAAAATCTGATGTGGCATGTTTTGATTATTCACTTTTGCTTATTCCACTGTGGATGCTCTAAGAGCATCGGGAGTGGGAATAATCAAAACCAATAATCAAAATGTGCCACGTCAGCATTTGATTATTCATTTAGTTCATAATTAAACTTAACAACTTCTACCTTCACATTGGTTATTTTTGTATCCCGAACAAAACAAACCCCCATAATATACAATGCATATATGTCCAATCGCGAACGAATTCCAAACATGCACCCGCCCACACCAAATTATTCATCTCGATACGACGATTCCAATGTGGGGTGTTTTTGAAAGTATTGAGTTTTGAATTTAGTTATTGAGTTTGGTTATTGAGTTTTGATTATTGATAAAAGTTGTTAAGTTTAATTATGGAATGAGTGAAATTTGATTATTTGCTAAAAGATTTGTAACTTTGCTTATTACAATGTGGAGTCTTTTTTGAGTATTGTTGTTAAGTTTTCTTTTTCACAATCATTTGTTTATTACAATGCGGATGCTCTAACTAGAGTACTTAAAGCAGTGTGATTTCAGTGAAATCGAGGGTCCGTGAGTGCAATTTAACTTTGATTAACTTCCCATCTTCAACCTCCGAGGTTAACTCGTGCTCCAGCAACGCGAGTTTAGTGAGCACGGGTTATCCTCGCGTCTTCAACTCCACTTTCGTCGACCTACGAAACGCAGTGTGCACCATTAAACGCACCGACCGATACCCAAATCGTCTCTCTACGAAATCGAGTTCCTCTTCATCGCATTGGGCATAAATTCAATCTTCAATGGCGGCCATCTTAGCTCGCAAATCCCTCGTCGCCCTTCGCTCTCGCCAGCTCGTAAGTAATTCCTCTCTCACACATACACAAGCACGCTTATTCTTGTATTTGCTTACGCAGTTTATTGAATTTTTGAAAGATGGTTGGTATTGCATATGAAACACCATCCGAAGCCCCAAAAATGGAATGGTTCAATCTATCGGATGTAAGTCAGGAGTTCTGATTTAGCTGCTCTAGGGTTCCAAAGTTTTCATTGGGGCTGATCTTCCAGCTTCACATATAGGAGTATGCTTTATACCATTTAGATAACTAGATACGTTCGTTTCCCTCACTTAATCTAGTATCTTGGTTTCCAATTTCCAAAAATCGAAGAACATCAAGTTGACCTTTTTTTTTTTTTTTTTGAGGGAGAGGGATTTCAGAACAAGGACAGATTTTTGTTTGTGGTTATGCCTTGAGCATGTATGTATGCCACATACCGGTGATGTGGATCTCCTGAAAGTGTCCGGAGCATTTTTTATTAAAGTGTCCAAATGAAAAAGGATGAGAAAAATTGGACACTAAGAGCTGAAGAAGAGAAAAGTATGCCTGCATAGAGGTCTGGGGTAATTGTTTAGCTTTTTAACAAAATAACAAGGCATGTGGAGGGAAGAGATTTTGCTCATCCGTATGAGTGCTCCTGCCGCTGTTTCTTTGACCTGTGGTGACTGTGACACTAGCTATATTCATGTCACTAATCATCACAATTTGATGTTGTATGCTTAACCTGTATTGTGTGGATCAATACACAGGCCTTGGCTGGACCAGCATTGGGTGCACGCTCATTTGCCACCAAGCAGTCATTTTCTACAGACAAAGGTTTGCACTTTGCTCTCAAGTTTGTCCAATCTATGGTCTTCTACATTTACGTACATGTAGTCCTAATAAATATTAGGCAGTGTAGTGCTGAAGATGCAAAAAAAAAAAAAGCACAACCTTTGTACGAAACTATACTGTATCAAGAAAAGGTTTTTGAGACATCTCTGTAATCTACACGAGTAAAAGGGGATTCACAAAAAGGAGAAAAGAATAAAGAAGTAATGACATCTCTGTAATCTACAAGAGTAAATGGGGATTCATGACAGGAGAAAAGAATAAAGAAGTAATGACTCGTAAAGATCACCTCATGACCGATAGTGGCCCTCACATCCTGTGAGGCCTTGAGGGTCTTTTTTATTGAGTATGGGGCGTTCATTTGAGAGATGGGCACATGTCGTCACATAAAAGTGGATATTCTTTAAGTGAACAAAAATCATTTTGAAAACAAATGTGCCTTGTATGGTTACTGGTCTTCATCATTTAACCAGTACTACGCTAGCTATGAATTTTAGTTTCACAGACAAACTCGGCATGTCCTTTTGTAATTACTTGATCATTGCTTGATATCCACGTTGTTGGCTGATTGGATTTGCCTTTAAAGTTAACGTGGATGCCTTTTTTTTTGGCTCAATGTTAACGGAAAGGACGTACTATAGAATGTTCCAATTGTCATATGGTTTTCAAGGGGATGCAGCTATAGCTGTTGGATTTGTTTCCAAAATTTAGGTGTTGCTGACAGAAACTCGAGCAACTTGGTACATACTTATGGTAGGGCAATAACACTGATTGCTCAAAAAAGTTTGCCTTAGGAAGTTTTATTAACCATATGATTAAGATTTTTTTTTTTTGAACGGAAGCATATGATTAAGATTAAGGAGAATTTTTGTGGTTTCATTTTTCTCTCACTGTCCATTCACCATTGTTATTGCATTTGAAGGGAATGCTTCCTTTCTCTCCTTATATTTTCCATTGTACGGGCATATGCATCAGAGACAACCAGATTCTCTAACTGCATACATATCCTTTCCTTAATCTTTTGGTATGTGGAAATGTCTCAGTCTCACAATGTTATCAGTGAACAACTCACAATTTGTAATGCCAAACGGGACGTGAATAGTCTGATTAACTTAGTGATTCAATAGACCCAATACTCAGGATAAGTCGATATTAGTTGCCAAACACAAGCACATTGCAAAGTCGTTGCATTCCGACACCACAGTTTGAAATATGTCCATGCTATTCGTTATCACTGACCTCCAAGCAGAGGTTGCAGCTAGGTCTGTCGTTACTTCTTCTTACGTTCTTGGTCTGTAGTGTAGCATTAGTTTCACCATGACATGTAAGTGTAGAAATCAGGCATGCCCTTCCTTTAACGGGTCGCTGAGTGCTTGGTGAGCGGTGAGCCATGATTGGAATAACTTTATCTGTTTCAGATATTTGTTTGACTGTCTGTGATATTCCTTTTTGTGTGTTTCTTTTACCCATGCCCACAAAACTGCAGATGATGAAGAAAGGGAGAAGCTTGCAATGGAGATTTCTAAGGATTGGAGTTCTGGTAATACACTTTTCAGTCACTTCATTTTTTGAAGTTTAGCTCTCATACCTTTTTTCATTATGCGGTTAGAATTCCTAATGCTTGCCTTCTAATTGCAGTGTTTGAACGAAGCATAAATACCTTGTTTCTCACTGAAATGGTTCGTGGTCTGATGCTGACGTTGAAGTACTTCTTTGACCCAAAAGTTACTGTAAGTTTCTTCAATAAATGTGTCCTGCATAAGTTTTTGATGGCTTAAAATCTAAAACTTTTGTTTTACTGCGCAGATCAATTATCCGTTTGAGAAAGGTCCTTTGAGCCCTCGGTTTCGTGGTGAACACGCCCTCCGCCGTTATCCAACTGGGGAGGAGCGGTGCATTGCGTGTAAACTCTGTGAAGCTGTAAGAGTTCTGATTCAATTACCAATCCTTCACTAAAAATAGTACGATAACCTAAGTTTGGACCTAATTATACCACCACCCACTTTGTGCTTGCTACATTAGACTTAGTGTTTGTGCAGTACTCAGCGGTTAAATTGAACTTGGTATATTTGTTTGGTTAAATTGTTTTAGCACAAGGTAACATACCTGTGGTCGTTGGTCGTGCATTACCCCACCAAAGGGACATAAGTTGAAGTATTCTTAAATTGCCAATAAAAAACTAGCAATGGGAGCCATTTATTATTTGCTAAGTATATTTTAAACGTGCAAACCTCTGGTTCATATCATTTCTATACGGAATCGCTGGTTGACATTTTCATTTGTATTGTTGCTTGCATGACAGATTTGTCCAGCTCAAGCTATCACAATTGAGGCTGAGGAGCGGGAAGATGGAAGCCGTAGAACTACGAGGTGAAGTGACCTTGCTGAATAGCGTGCTCTCTCTCTCTCTCTCTCTCTCTCTCTCATGGAGTTGTTTCTCGCAGGTACGACATTGACATGACAAAGTGCATCTACTGTGGATTCTGCCAAGAGGCATGCCCTGTTGATGCTATTGTTGAAGGACCCAATTTCGAGTTCGCAACAGAGACTCATGAGGTTTGTGGATGCTTGTTAAGTTGATTACCATCTGCTATTTTTGTCTTCAAATTTTGATCTACTCATGTTTACCTCCTTGCTATAGGAGCTTCTATATGATAAAGAGAAGTTGCTCGAGAATGGAGACCGATGGGAAACTGAAATTGCAGAGAATCTGAGATCTGAGAGCCTCTACCGTTGATTACCCGATGACTAAAATACTGGACGATTCCTACTAGCTTTGTACTTGAATAATTTTCTTGGATTCTGAGAAAATTTGGTGAATAATCAGATTTGTCTGTCCGCGGGATTTGTGTTTTGCTTATTGGGTTTTTGATGAAACTCTTGTTATTAAACTTCTCTACCTCATATATGGCGGATTAATGTGGACAATGCAATGGGAGTACCAAAGCTTATGTTTGTAAAACTAACACCACTTGCAATCCGTCTTTCGGAGCTTTGAGATGTGCATGTTCAGTTCTAGGTTTTTGATTTTCTACCTCGAGTGTTAACCTCATTTTTTGGGGAAAATTATTCCAACCCAACAGTAGGTTTCAAACTGTCTCGAAAGACAACCAATCGATTGATTATGGTCATGCATGGGTTGGTTGCAACTTGCAAGTTTTAGAAAACAAAACTGTGTCGTTGAAGTGGCTAATCTAGAATTTTTTAATTGGAGGGGCAGACTTAAGAGAAATATTTAAATATACTCAACATATCGTATAGCTTTTGTAGTATAGTATTATGTACTATATATGACATTATTTTGTTATTTGGACATCCACCAAGGCATCAACATAACATGTTGTATAGCTTTTGTAGTATAGTATTATATACTATATATAACATTGTTTTGTTCTTTGGTCATCCACCAAGGCATCTTGAAAGTGAAGCGGATTCTATGAGTATGATATCAACCGAAAATTTTGCTCGCCATTTTGAAACTTGTTGCTCTCCATTTGGAACTTTTGAAAAGCTGGGGAGAGAAAAGGAAAACGATCACGAAGGAAGATAAAGATAAAAACGAGTTGAAAATTTCACTACGCATAGAATTCAATTTTGTTATTTTCTTCGCCCAAATCAAACAAAAAGGAAGTTCTTTGAACTATCCTTTTTCTTCGTTGATGATTACTTTAAGTTCGGTAATTAATTCGGCTTTGAATTAGGTTCCACCCGAATACGGAAAATTACCGACCCGACCCGAGCGAAACACACACGTGCACTACTAGCCGCCCCAACGCAGCGCGCGTGTTTTGGACAGGGGGTACAAAACCCTAGTCCAGTGGGTTGGAGAAAAAGATAGAGAGATTGAGAGAGATGGCGGAGGAAGCCGTACTGGGCTTCCTGGAGAAGAATGAAGAGATCTCGGACTCCGGTCAGTTCGCAGCCGACCGTGGAATCGATCATCAAGAACTCACCAACATCATCAAGAGGCTTTCTGGGTTCAGATTCGTCGATGCTCAGGTTTTCGCTTCTCTCACAGTAGTTTTCTAACATATTTGCATACGTTCGTGTAATCTCGTAGTTCATCGCGTATTAACCTGTTTAAATGTTAGTTATAGTAATTGCGGTGTGTGGGCTACCCGCCCGGAAGGCTTCCGTTTTGAAAAATAGAAAGAGTTGCCACTCGGATTTGAGGTTTGCCACCTGAGAAACCGTTTTGATTGAAAATGACGGTTTGAAATTGAAAATCAGATATTGTTTTGAGTTCGGAAGCCATGTTACATGAGTGGAAGGGTTTTACAACATCCATCTCGTCCGTCACGAGGTCGGTCTCTATCTATCAAAAGTTTGTGGAATTTATTAAAAATATTTTGTTTCATTAAGCACAGGTATATCAAATAAAAAGTGCATGCATGTGCCAGTGTACAATATATGATAATAAAATGATACAAAGTGAAAAATGACAGAAAATCAACTACGGCCACTGGAGCCACTCCTGAGCGCTCAGGAGCTTTGCTGAGCCTCCTTGCACACCTTGGTTAGAACAAATGCAATATGATACTTAAAACAATAACACATAACTACTAATATGCACCAGTGCTTAGCAAAGGGCTTAAACAGCTAAGAACTGGTCCTCTAACCATCCGATCTTCGCTTCCTTGCAATTGAAAATAAAACTAACTGGGCTCTGGAAGGACCAGTACACACCCAGTATCTACTGAAATACAAGAAAAGTGATGTTTGGTGATAAAACAAGATTTTGGTGATAGCAGCACTCTTGAGCGCTCAGGAATGGTCCTAAGCGCTCGGTAGTGAACACAATGCCCAGAAAAAGTTTTGTTTCGTTGTGTTCCTTTTGCTCTTATTGCTAAACTAAGCTCAAATGAACTCATGACCGGTATGAGGAACTGGTATGGGCCCTTAATCCCCCTCAGAAGTAGGAAAAATATAAAATAACTTGAAAAAACCAAGTTTTATACCTTTTCTTGGCTTCAACTTGGCTTCTTGGCCTGACTTGGATGCTGGAGAGTGGGTAGAAAAACAGTAAGAAAATGGAGTTCTAGATGGACTAGAGATTTGAGATTTTTGAAGTATTGGAAAATTATTTGAAGCTCTTCTTTAGAAAACTCAAGTTTTGGAAAATGTTTAAGGGAGGATTAGAGATTGAGATTTTCAGAAAACAAGGGAGGGAGAGATTGATTTTTCGTGTCCCTTGAAAGGTAGAACAAGGGGGTATTTATAGGCAAGAAGAAAATAGGCTTGAATTTTGAAAATAAAATAAAAAATAAAGAGAAAATGGTTTTGGGAGGGAAAAAAAGGCATGATTGGTCTTCTGCTGCTTCTAAATACTCAGGTAGGACAAGGTTTGAACGTTGAATGGACTGAAAAAGTCTGTAAAAGCCATGGTCAATGGTCAAGCTCATCATAGGCCATGACAGAGCTCCCGAGCGCTCAGGAGTGGTTCCGAGTGCTTGGGAGTGGTCCCGAGCACTCAAGAGTGGTCCCAAGTGCTCAAGAGTGTCTATCCAACTTCAGAAGGGCGCCATGGACACTCCTGAACTTGGATTTTGGTGTTTTTTCGAAGCGCTAGAAAGTTGGTTAAGTTCTCTTTCTAAACCAATTGGTTTCATTCAAAGATATTTTATACACTGAAATGTGTGACCATTTTACCCTCAGAGTGTCGAGAAAAAAATGCGTTTTAGTTTTGAAAAAGACCAAGAAGCATTGTCCAAGTTTTAGCCGAGTCCTATTTTGATTATGTTTCATCATTGGGGAGCCTCGAGGGCACAAATTAAGGATAATTAATAGGTCCAAATTGGGATGTTTACACGGTGGAATGATAATATGTTTGTTAGCTGTGCATTACTAGCCGCATTATAGGGGCGAATTTTTTATTAGGTTTGTGTTGAAGTAAATATCGCAATTGGCCGAATTTCAAAACCGGTAGCTGATTCTAATCTGTCCACTTGTTAGCTCAATTCGTTCCGCACTTATGTTCGGAAGCTGGTTAAGTATTTTGGTAAATAGTTGGTGTGGTCATCAAGGGAAATCAAATATCAAGGGATAAATCTATTTGAGTGTTTTGGAAGAGTCCAACCCAATATAAAGTAACTTATTTATCTATATCTTCTTAATAATTTTTGGGTGTAAACTGATTTTTCCATGGTGGGTGTAGATGTCCCAGATGATTGGAGGGAGACTTGTGACTTTAATTTTTCTGAAAAGTACCTTTGGTACACTGTTTTTACTTTTGGATTAAGCTTATGATTGTAGTTGGATAAATGGGGAAGTATGCATGGTGTCTTTAATGCCCCTAAGCCTGCACTTAGGCTGAGTTTTCCTAAATAAGCCAACTTGGCCTTTTGTTTTTTCTCTATTCAAAATTTTTTCGTGTTTGTTTTGCGCGAAACTTTTGTGGATTATTGATTCGTCTAGACGAGAGGAATAGGAAAAGTAAAAAATCATGATCGAAATACTTTTATTTTGGAAAAATCCAAGAAGAAGCCCCAAAAGCCGGTGAATTGGCAATACTCACATCATAGGTTGTAATCTTTACAAGTTTCTTAATTGGGTCATGACTCTTGAGTATTGGTCAGAGTATGAGTGAAGAAAATTGCAGTAAACTATAAGTGACAAGACATTCAAACTATCCTGAAAGGGGAATGAAAAGTGGAGAAAAACTAGCTGGTGGCATATGAAGTCATGGAGTGCATGCTCAAAAGACTATAGCGATCTCCGTACTTCTTTGTGCATCTTTATTGGGATTATTAAAAAATTAATTCAGTCCTATTGCATATGAGAACAAGTCTCCTTATTGGCATATCTCACACTTCTGATAATTGTAGATATTACTGAAAATTGTGCAGGACATTAAGAGGGAAAGCTGGATACTTACCGAGGAAGGAAAAACATATGCAGCTGCTGGATCACCTGAGATGCAAGTTTTCCATGCCATACCACCACCGGGCATCTCACTTCAAGAATTGCAGGTTATAATTCTTAATATTTGGATTCTGTCGAGTTAGGTATTACAGTCTAATTCACGAAGTGAGGGATTTCTCATGTAGGCAAAACCATGTGCTATTTTGTCATTGCACTACATTGCCATTTTTTAGACTTTGGACTTAGGACCAGTGTTTTCAAATTGTATACGTATCCTGTATCATTTTTTCAATTGTATAGATCGTACCGGGATATGTTTCTCGTGTCTTACGATACATTTGTGGGGAGAATAAGAGTTTCTATTGTTTAGTTGGACAAGATTATTGAAAGAGAGAATACTAAAAGACAAGGATGGGAAAGGAGAGTATTTGTATTATACTTGAACTCAAAATGGCTAGAACCCCATCTCTATTTATACTACTACATTGAAGGCTCGAGTACAAAGTTATTTTCATACAAGATAAACTTTTAAGGTAATTCTAGAATTACACATTTGTCTAATTCTCACAAAAAAACTCGAGATATTTCACAAGGTTATTCTAGAGCTAGATATTTTAGAGTCTCAAAAAACTAGATATTTATATCTTCTTCAATAATATCTTCCATCTTTGGGTTTTGTCAATTGGACTTGTTTGGAAAAAAAAATTTGGACTATTTTAGACTTAACTTTCTTGTGCCAAAATACTAAATTTAGTTTATGCCTTAACAACGTTAATCATAATTAATATACAATTAAAAAGTAGATACATCTAATAACACCAACAAATTATGCTTACATTTAAAAAGAGTTTTTAAGATGCAAAATTTCAAGTCTCACTAGGGCCTATTACATCAAGTCTTTTTGTTCCCTTTGTTAGGGAAAAAAAGGGCCAGGAAAACACAATCGATGTATGGTTCTTTCGTAGGCCATCCACAGTGGTATAATCAAAAAAGGATAACCAAAAGTTGACACATCAGTTTTTGATTATTCACTTAAGAGGTTGCCTAGCTTACCAATGTTGAGCTTCATAATGATCACTTCTAGTCCATAATCAAAATAAGAGTTCACTACAATTTTACTCTCTCTCTCTCTTTCCCTCTGTTTTTCGCCATTCACTTCCCCCCATTTACGTTTTTTTGGGTAAAAATATATCGATTCCCTCTCTTAATTTTGGACAAAAATCAGTGACTTTCTTCCCTCCTATTATGAATTTTTTTTGGGGGGAAAAATAGAAACGGGAAAAAAGAGTGAAATACCTTAATTCGGCGACAATGGGTTGAATTGTAGATGATCAAGAGATATGAGCTTTACTTTTTGAGGGAAATAAAGAGAAATAGTTTGTGGGTGAAGTGAAGAAGATATAGAGTAGGCGAAGAAGAGAAGAAGAAAATACTAGTTGAAACACGAGAGTATATAAATTTTGGAACTAGTTAACTTGTGTGGTGTGGGGTCCACAAATTTTGATTATTGAAAAAGGTTGCTAGTTTTGGTTATCCAAAGCCCAAAATTTGATTATTTCTAAGGATGTTGCTAAGTTTGATTATACCATTGTGAGCCATCTTTTGCACTAACATTGTTAACTTTAAAAACAATTGATTTTTGATTATACCACTGTGGATGGCCTTATATACAAGCTCCTGCATCGAGGTTGAATTTCTATCTAATGGCTTGAAAGATGCCATAATTAGATCAAAATGGTTTAGATTAATGCATTTGGGGTTTCACTTCTTGAATAAGGTCCGACTTTTTCCCAATAAGTAATCGTACGATACGTATTAAATTAGGATACGCCTATAAATCATAGGATACGCGATCGTATCGTAGGATTTCTATACAAAAATATAGGGTGGGATACGTATCATGCATCATAGGTTTTCAACAACTATGCTTAGGACTACTATTTTTGGCGGTGACTGGTTAAAATAATGTCTACTTCCTATTCGTTCCCCACGAACACAATCTAAGAGACTAGTGTGCATAATTGCAAGATTGTCTTTTGTTTTCTAGAATATTGATTTTATGCTCTAGGGAGATTTATTTTTGTGCGACTTTTATGTCCAGTGATGGGCTGATTAAATCGATCTTTGTGCATGCAGAGGAAATTGGACCCATCAGTTTTCAAAATTGGCTGCTCACAAGCAAAAAAGAATCAATGGGTGGAGATGGGAAAGCAACTAGTGACTAGAAAGGTAAAAGGAGTACATATTCAGATTACATACATCTGCAGAGCTTCTTGTGTTCAGGATAAAAGTGTCAGCTGGTAGAGTGCATGTAAATGATTCCACAGCCAAAACTTTTTTCCTTGGGTGTAATATGCTGCAAAGCTGAAGTTATTTGGTTGTCTTTTTGAAGTTTATTGTATATTTTAGTAATGCACGTCCGTGAAGACTTGGGTATGGACATCATCTAGAACTCAGTCAATAATGTCTCTCAAAAGTTTGTGTATCCATTCAGATAACCTGTGATGAATAGTGTCCAACCGTACATTTTCCTCTATTCATGTAAGTTTCCATTTAGTATGTATGATTTGCTGATTCTCGTAATTGGTTCTTGGCTTCAAAATCTTAGATATGTTTCACTTGATTGCCATCTGCTCTGTGCATATGTTGAGAGCGTATATGGATTTGTTCGCTTTGGGGCCTAGGTTGCTTTTTCGACTCTTGTTTGGTCAATATTTGATGGCACATGCCGCATGTGAAAAGGAATACTTGGTTGTAAATTGAGTTGTTATTTTCATGTACACATTTATGTTCAAGTTTACCAATGCATTAGTTCTATTCTTTAATACTGGTTAATTGATGTAGGTTGATAATGTGGATGACAAGGTTAAAGATTTGCTTAATCGGGTACAAGATGGAGAGGTATGTATCTTTTTACGTTCTCCTCATTCAGTTCATTATATTTTTGTATAATTAATTTCCTTACCTCTTTCTTTGGCTCTGAGTTGTTGAAAACTGAAATATCCGTCTTTTGCCTTTCATCAACAAAACAAAATAGAAACTATTTGTACCTTTGAATTTCAATGTTCTTGGTGAATAGCTAGTTGTTTTAACTGAAATATCCGTCTTTTGCCTTTCATCAACAAAACAAAATAGAAACTATTTGTACCTTTGAATTTCAATGTTCTTAGTGAATAGCCAGTTGTTTTACTATCACGGTTTTACCTGAATTGAGATTTCCTTACTCTTTCTATTGAAGTCTAGTTTATGAAACACTGAAAATGTCTTTTGCTGTTTGAACGTCAAAACTATGTCGAAGCATTTTATTGTGAGTGTTGGATATCTGTGTTTCTGGTAATTTTTCAAAAGAAAAACTATGCACTGCTTGTACAATGTAAGAGAAACTTATTTCCCTCTGGCTTAATGTATCTTCTTGTTATGCTGCAGGCCATTGACCCCAAAGAACTTGATGCTCTCAAACGACGAAAGCTCATTGTTCCCCAGTAATCATCTTCCTTTCCTTCAGTTAATTTATGACCTTCGTGTAACTTTTTTTTCCAGTTGCAGTTAGTGTTATAAGATGCGCAACTTGAGGCTGATTAAACCAAATCAAGGATAGATTTCTTAAGAGAGAGATCATCCCAAAATGGGATACAAGGAGCAAAAGCTCTCAATATTCTTTATCAATACATCAAAACCACCAAATGAAAGAACAAGTCGCCTATTTATAGACTCAAAATCCTACACACACTAGAGGACACCAAAATGACACAAATGACCCTAGATCCTACTGCAGCAGAGGCGCCTAAATGCGAGGTAACTTTCATGAAGTGAGCCTCCTCATTTAAACATCGAAGTCCTATACACTGGAGTCTGGTCATTTAATTAACCATTAGAATTATACTATGCCATTGGTTGGAAGTTAGTACAATACAGATAAAAACATACGATAAATTTCTCGTACTCATTAAAATCTATGCAATATCTATGACATGCGCCTCTCTTCAATGAGATTGAGGCCTGTGTCTCGCTTCATGTCTAAGGTTTAGGGAAACTTCGCCTCAATCTCTTGCCTTAAATGACGCTGACTGCAGTGTTAGCAAATCAAAACCTCACTTTTTGATGAGATCTACCATTCTTAATGTGGGTTTTTGCTTGTGAAGCTGGAGAAGTTATCTCGTGTTATTATAGCTTGTGGCATGGCTACCATTCTTATTGTTGATCATTTCTTATTTACTTTTCTTCTTAGGACATGGAAGGGATACTCCGTAAGAAAAGGTCCTAATTATGCTCCAAAAAGGAAAATATTTACCACTGATTTGACTCGAGATAATCTGCTAAGGTAATCCAGATAAGCTTTTGATATTTCTCGTAGACATGTATTTTGCATACAAACAATGGTTAAACATGTTCGTTTAATGACATACTTTGGGATGACTTAAGATAATGCTCACTCAGTGTATAACTATGAATCGAAGATATGATTCTGGTTATTGTTTTTTCATGTCCCCCACCCACATCCACCACCACCCACGTGTAGTGGACACTGACTTTTTCAATGCTCTTAATTGTCACCTGTCAACCAAAGCTGGTCGGAGTGTGGACTGTGGAATCTTGATCTCTTATCATTCTCTCTGTGTTTGATAGTTTTAACAAAGCTGAATCAATAGCGGTTTCTTTGAGGTGTCCTTCCTGCCAAACAATTATTCCTAATTTTAGTTTTGATTTAGTTAATATTTTCCAATTCCAATTTAATGGCTAAAAGTTATAGGTTGCCCCTGTTGTTCATGAACTAATCTCAATTTTGTTCATTAAGATGAATGCCCTTATAGGATGTTTGAAATTTAAATGCTTAGAATGCTATGGAATTCTCATATGCCCTTTGCCGCCATGTTGTGAATCTTGTGATGTTAGCCTTGAATATTCATGCAAAGGATCATGTAAACCATTGATTGTGTATCAAGTTCATGTGTTCCTTGAAAGAAGCAACTTAAATGTTATTGCTTATCTGCTACAGCTTGATGTCAATCCCCTATATATTGAACTTACCACAACTGGTATTCAGAGTTTGTTTTTGTCCATTTTTTTTTTCTTCTCTTAATTTAAAGGGGTGATTGGAAGGATCTGGAGTTCAAGGAATATAATTTCAGTGCTAAAGGTCAGCCTATTGAAGGTGGCCATCTCCATCCATTGCTCAAGGCAGGGTTATGTATTTTCTTTTCCCTTTCTTTTTCTATTTCTTCCGCATTAAATCTTTTTCTCTTGGACTTCTAAATGTGAGTCTCTGTGAAAGGCGAGGTGGAAATTGTTGTAAGGGTTGGCTTGAAGAATATATACTTTTGGAAAAAGTCAGGATATTTGCAACTAAACAGGGCAAGCATTAAATCGAATTTGGAGTCAGCTACAAGGATCCTCTTAAAGTTGGTTCCATTTGAAGCCATGTCCTCAATTAAGCCTGAGTCTAGAAATACGTCGCCCTCAATATAACCAAACCAATAAATTTACCTTTTATTACATTATATATGCAAAAGCGTGATATGCTGCATCCCGTTTTCTATTCCAACTCACCTGCACTGAGAGTCTAAGAACATCAGGTGCTACTTCAACTAGTGAATAGTTAAGAACTGCAATTAGTTGTCAAGGTGCCCCTGATTGAATGCTTGTTCTTCGAATAGTAGTTAAGCATTCAGTTTAACGGCTACAAGGCTATTTTACCGAGAGGAGCCTGGTGGAGTGGTTTTGATAGATGATAAGAGTTGCATGCATTACAACTGCTATGATCATAGAAAAATTTATTCATATTTGTACGTGTCTTTGTGAGATTACTGTGTCTAAAAATCTGTTCATTTCAGGTACGGCAACAATTCAAGATGATTTTTCTTCAGATGGGGTAAGACCTGATTTTTATCCTGTCATACACATACGACATACATATCTATATGCATATGTATAAACATATTTTTAAATATTGAGTAGAAAATTTGCCCCATTGCCCCCTTGGGTGACTTCTCACTTTTTGTATATTTGCTTGAATCCTGGCGCACAACTTCTACATAGAACTATACAAGTATTTTGCAGCTTCATACATAGGTCTAGAGTCTTGAGTACATTGACACTTGGTATTTTGTGAGGTTGTACTTTGTACTGTAGCAGTGGATTCACTTCAATGTACATGTGTTTGAGCCTATGGTGTGTGTTGTGTAATGAGTTATCTTATCCGAGGATAACTTGTGTGAATTGGCTGGAATCCTTGTGTCTTACCATATTTGAGGAGCATAACAAGAATTAATATTATGCCAAGACTTGTGAATAAAGTTGTTGA
The DNA here is from genome assembly GCA_014282245.1 of Rhododendron simsii. NCBI lineage: Eukaryota > Viridiplantae > Streptophyta > Magnoliopsida > Ericales > Ericaceae > Rhododendron > Rhododendron simsii. The sequence goes on from CM024963.1 coordinate 31,157,674, forward strand.
GTTAACAAAGTGCATGTAAGAGGCAATGGTAGACAATCCCTACCATCACTGAGTTTGTGCATGTTTATGTATGTAATATGCATCACTAAGTAATTGAGGCTGACAGTTTTCTTGTTCTTGATATGCACTATGCAGATTTGAGGAGATGCCCACGAACAATTTTGTTGAAAGCAGGTAGATTGTCTCCCTTCATATGATGGTTGGTTAGAGCTTCTGACAGCAGAAAAGAAACTTTTTTTTAACTTCATCTACACACATATTTGAAGATAATGCATCTAAAGATTAGGATATATGTATGTGGAACGGGTTGCAACAAGTACTAGGTGCTTTCCGCAAATAATCCTGGATTGGAACGGGCTGCAACAAGTACTAGGTGCTTTCTGCAAATAATCCTGGATAGATAATGACATATGGTTGTCCACTCATTTTTTGGTATGCGTCTTTTTTGTTGATAGAGGTATGTTGTTTGTGGAGATAACTTTTCGAATAATTGGGTACCTCCATATGCTTCCCTAATTGTTTGAGTCCAAACAAAAATGTTACGCCGAATGAGATATGCTGGAAAATGCATAATAATTTGTCCTTTTGATCTGTTTAGACAGATTACGAGTTTGTTATATGATTTTGTCGCCAGGGTTTTTAGGACTTAAGAAGTGGAATTGTTGCAGCAAACTACTGATAGTCTTTAAGTGTTAATTCATTTTCTCTGGGCTTTGCAGCTTCTGGAATTTTGATGCACTCTTTCAACCTCAACAACACCCTGCTCGTGATTCTCACGATACTTTCTTCTTGCAAGGTTTGGTTGACTTTACTTTAATGTCACTGACTCCATTTAGTTTGTTCCTCCTCATGTTTTTGTGGTGATTACATCTGTAGTTCCTTCCACCACGAAGACACTGCCTGAAGATTATGTTGAGCGGGTGAAGCGCGTTCATGAATCTGGTGGCTATGGGTCTAGGGGGTATGCAACTGGTTTTCTCTTGTAAAATTTTCCCCAGTATTAGCAGTATGAGATGAGATCTTTTCTCGTAGTTATGCATATGAGTGGAAAAGAGAAGAGGCAAACAAGAACCTTCTGCGAACTCATACAACTGCTGTTTCTTCAAGGATGCTCTACTTGCTTGGACAGGTTTATCGGCTTTTCTTTTATGCTTTCCATTTTTTTGTGCTGTTGTACAGCTTCATATTTGGCTACTACATTGTTCTGATGGTAATAACTTGCAAACTTTTCCACATGTGTATTATAGAGGGGTGGGTGGGGTGAAGAGAGAGACATTTGACAAGTGCAGATTAGCTGAAGTCTGTTAATCACTCCCTTCTTACTTTTGATGTTCAACACAGAAGAAAAACTTTTGTTTTATGTTGTAATAACTGCAAATTGCAACAAGGGATTCAATCTTAGGATTTTGTTATCTTCACTGTTCAACCTCCAATTGTGAAGAGATTCGTAGAAAGTAAATGTCGGCTGCATTATGCTCTATGGCGTATGGTCTGAAGTCTAAATGAGTCTACGAATTCTTTTCGTTTAAGTGGATATAGTTCTTGTGGCTATGGGTTCTGTTTTACTTTTTACCTCACACAATGTCTTTATTGGGCAAAAATTATTCTATGCCCCTGGGGCACCGCCACATGGTGCCCCGGGCCCCTTCTCCACCACACATTGGTTTGGGGCCTAAAAGAAAGTGTATGGACCGCACCATAATGTTTGGTGGAGAAGGGGCTTAAATAATTACTCCTTTATTGGAGCTTCTCTTCTTATTCTTCCTCCTCTTGTCAAGTTTCATAGATTTTGACAAATTAGTTTCCTTTCTTGATAAATTGAGGGACTGTTATTTGCAGCAAAAAAAATTTACTCCCAAAAAGTACTTCTCCATAGATCGTGTGTTCAGAAACGAAGCTGTGGATCGAACTCACCTGGCCGAGTTCCACCAGATAGAAGGTATGTTCCAAACTTCCAATGACTGTAAAAACCTCTGGCTATGTTTGGTCACGCGGGATGTTACTCATTCATGTTAAGTCATTTTGGTATCAATGTTGGCATACGAGGAACTAAAGCGGTATGGAAAGGCTGCCTGTGTCTTGCCTAGAAATGATATCACTTAAAGTCTGATTTTTTCCCTTCCATGTCCCAATTAGATAGTGCAAATCGTATTACAACATGCAGCATGATGCAGAGGAGTTGAGCTTTGATTGGATAGCTAAGGCGCCATAGTTGATTTTATATGCTTTCGACTTAAGGTTTTTAACCTTTATACGATTTCAGGGCTGGTTTGTGATCGAGGGCTTAGTCTTGGTGACTTAATCGGAGTTCTCAATAATTTCTTTCTTCGTCTTGGTAGGTCATGTTCTTTTCTTGTTATGATTATGATAGTTATAAAAATTAAGAATTTAATTGTGCGTTACAGTGGTGCTCTCTCCTAAGGGTGCACTCTTTTAAAAATCCCGTTTTTCAGGGAATGAAGCTTGCCAATTTTGTTCTGTGTAAACTATCTAATATCAACATTCATTGTATATTGTATGTAGATAAGATAATTGAATATTTTCATGGACATGATTTTGGAGAAGGTATGAAACAACCATCAGACTTTCTTAAATCTTTTGGGTATTTTTTAGGGATGTCCAAGCTAAAATTCAAGCCTGCTTACAACCCGTACACTGAACCCAGCATGGAAATTTTCAGGTAAATAGATTGTCATTTGTCTGATGAGTCTGTTGCATCTAGTGATGCCAACTCTAGTGCGTTATTATTTTTGTTGTCATTATTGCTATTGTTATTTTTAATCATATTTCTGCAACTAGATTAATTCTCACTGCTTTTGGTCAGTTATCATGAAGGCCTTAAGAAATGGGTAGAAATTGGAAATTCTGGCATGTTTAGACCTGAAATGCTCCGTCCAATGGGACTTCCAGAAGATGTTAGGGTTATTGCGTGGGGTCTTTCCCTAGAAAGGTACGGGAAATAAAGATTATTGTTATTGTCGAGGTTGTTTCGTTATTGTTCTTGTTAATGAATCTTTTAAAAATGATGAGCGGAATGTCCTGAATCAAAGTGAGGAATAAAATATGCTCAAGTAAATGAAATGGCAATATTGAGAAGTTCGTTCTGTTCTGTTGGGAGTATATTCTGCAATTGAAATGACAATTTCTTTTGTTCTGTGAATCAGGCCAACGATGATTCTGTATGGGGTTGATAACATCCGGGATCTCTTTGGTCACAAGGTACTTATAAATAAACTTAAACGGATAATATCACTTGCTTACAACTGCTACTTCTGTAGCTCACTTCCGGCTAATTTTGGTATTGCAATTGTGATATTTTTGCTGGTCTTTGCAGGTGGATCTCAGTCTCATCAAGAAAAACCCTCTTTGTCGACTTGGAATGGAGTAGAAACTGCGGCATTTCTGTCATATTTATACGAAAAGTTTTGCTGTACATCACCCCCGTTTTGGGAATGACTTGCAGACACCAGACACCTCTCTTTTGGTCTTTTCATTTTTCTGTTTTAATTAGCTAGGCTTCTGCTTCCAGATTAGAGCGCTTTTGCCGGCTAAATTTATCTTACATTTTCCTTCTTGGCAGTGGAATAGACCAAAAAGAATTACTGTAGTGGTTGTTGATAATTACTCCAATTATTTCTAACTTATTACCATGTGTTTTGAGCATTAACCTACTATTTAAATTGAAGTGAATAGAATTTTTTTCCCTTCTCTCTAAATTTCCTAAGTCTTGCTATGACAATTACATGTTTTAAGCACACCTAATGATCATGTAGGATTTTCTAGGTGGGCTTGTTTTGAAAGAAGGGTGGTGCAGAGGCGAACGCAATTTCAAGTGCCCATCATCATTTTTGACATGTTCAATGAAATTTCGTGTTTTCTATCACAAATAAGCTATGAAGTACGGACACGCTGCCTAAATGGTTATTGTACTCGAGTCGAGTAGCCAAGAACACAAACACGTCAAGGACGTGCCAATATACGTGCCTGTAACTAGTTCTTCTAATGGTTCATTTAGTAGGTTTGCTACGTCAAATGAAATGAATTTCACAATATAAGCATGGTGATTTGTGTGAACGGACCAGTGGAAGTGTAGAACAGGTGAATAATGTTTACTCACTTAAAATAATTGCTCTAAGACAAATAACATCCTTGAGACATTTTTGTCATAGGAGCCACGACGGGCTCAAATGAACCAAGCTGTTTGCGAACTATTTGAGGCTTGATTTGGTAAAGGTTCGTTCGACTGCAATTCACCTAACATGAGCCTCTGCATTCAGGTCGATTAGGCTTGCAAACCTGGATACATCATCAGAAGAGTCAGCTACAGCAACATCTCACAGGGACCCATATGGGTCAGCTTTTCAAGATGCTCAGGACCCCTTTGCTTGAAATATCACCCAGCAATGGCTTCCGAGGCAATAGTCAAAAGTAGTCATCATCTCAATAGTCAAAAGTAGAAATCATTTCTACCTTTGGTCCCATCTGCACCGAAAGCAGAAACAGTCACGAGAAATCAGAAACCATTTCTTCTTTTGGTCCCACCAGCACCGAAAGTAGAAACAGTCTAACGTCGAATATGTATAACCTTGTACATGTACAAACTTGTAAAAAGTACTAGTATAAACTTTTATGTTTATATGTTGAGATTAAATTATTAACATTGCGCCACGTTAATGGGACAACTGTTTTAGTAATTGGGACAACTGTTTTGACGACTTGACACAATGTAATTGATTTGAAATAAATAAATATTTATACCGCCAGTGTATATAATTTATTATCTTATATGTTTCTTCAATCTCATAATCGTATAAACTTATTTATATATATAATAAAAATTTATTTACAGCTCTAGACCTGTATGAGAACATAAATAACTGATATTTTGACTTGTTAAAATTCGTGAACAAGCTCAAGTTTGACTCAAATCTAGGCAAACTCGGCTTGTCAAATTTTTATTGAACTCGAGCTTGAGTTCACGAAAAACTTGACCAACGAACCAGCCCTACGTTGGACATCTGGGAGACTGGGACACAGCAGGGTCAAGAACTTCAATCTTAAAATTCTCTTTTGGGGCAAAAATGTGATATTTTGAAGTTGCAGGGTAAAATTTGTGGAGCTAAGAATGTATAGTGACATACACATGTATCAGCCATAAAATTACGAGTACAATTCCGATGAGAATCACTGAATCAGTACCTCCCCAAATCTCAACAGTCAATCGAACGAAACTCCGGCAGCGATCGGCGGCGCCGGCGACAATTAGCACAGGCACTTCTCTGTGTGTGTGTGTGTGTTGTTTTTCATGGGTTTGATGTGGATCCTTAAACATGGTACTTTTGTAGTCACCAGTCACCAGCAATGAAAGAGTTCGAAAACATGTATAGTATGCCGTTACCGGAAAATAGAAGATTATTTTGTCTAGATAATGGTCAATGGCAAACTGGGGGGTTGCCGAAAATGATTTATTATTAGTTTTGGTCTTTGAGAAATTACAAAAAATGCAAGTCCATGAAATCATTTCAGGGGAAAATATGCTGCATCAAATCTAACTATGAAGCAATGTTCTTATCTGAGTTATCTCTTCATGTTGGTGATGAGATTGTGATTTTTCGTGAATACTAATCAGGATTTATAATTTACGTGATGCATTGGTTCTTTATAATCGCACCAACTGTGTAAATATCCGAATTCCGAAGGTAGACATGAAGGTGGAAGGCCGACACATTTGTTGTGCAAGGAACTTTTGAGTGCACTCGAAGTTTGCTATCGTAGTTTGTTTTTAAGAGGTTCCTGGTTCTTAAATTTTTGGTTTACCAATTTGACACTTTAAATGTCAGGATATATGTTTGATTCCTGGGACTTTCAGCTTCACTTGCTAGTTATCTAACTTTCATTAGCCTTATAAGACTGCTCGTTACCTTCGAGCATTTCTTGGTCTTAGTTGCTAATTGACAGAGGCAAGAGAGTGGTTTCACGGTTTGCCCTGTAAAAAGACAGTTGGATCGTTTGGCTGAAAAAGAGGGCCCATTTCTAATTCACGGCTTGACTCATTGTTTTATTAGCTCAGTACTTGCTGTTAAAATTGAAAAGGTGCAAAATTAGAAGTCTGAGAACTCCAAGGAAAAGTTTCATCACTGAATAATACTTGGTTAGACAAGCCTTAAAAAGTTTCAGTTCCAATGCCATGGTTCGAAAATAGGAACATGGGCCTATCAAGCTGGATTTTGGTGATATATTGTCGTCAAAAACTTAGCCGTTCTCTGTTGCTTTGGTGTTTCTTTCAGTTTCAATCTCCTTGTACCAGAAAACGGAAAGATGAATTTTGTGTCGTCACTCTGGAGAAGATTGAACCTCAATGAACTGGTTACAAACGCTCCTGTCTACAGCTCTGCCAGTGGTAAGTTTCCATTTCGTTGTTAGAAGTTTGAGCTTTTATTATTTCGATAAAGAATTTCTTGTTATTTCTGTACCTATTGCCCTTTTATTTAGATATCACTGGAGGAGGATTAAGCTTGACATTCAGACGATGGGCTACAAAAAAGACGGCGGGATCCACAAAGAACGGTCGTGACTCCAATCCAAAGTTTCTTGGAGTGAAGAAGTTTGGTGGAGAGGTTAGTGCAGAGCGAGAAAAGTTTTGAAATCATGTTTTTCCTATGAAAATTAAGATTATATCGTAAGCGTGTACTCATTTTTGTTTAGAGAGTGACTCCTGGGAATATCATTGTTCGTCAAAGAGGAACCCGATTCCTTCCGGGAGACTATGTTGGAATTGGAAGGGATCACACCCTTTTTGCTTTGAAAGCAGGTTGTGTCAAATTTGAACGCCATAAGCTGAGCGGAACGAAGTGGGTGCATGTTGAGCCTAAGGAAGGCCATGTCCTCCACCCTGTCTATTCAAATGCTTCATCAGCACCTAAGATGGAGATCGCCTCCTAGATTTCATCCTTTCGTTTTCATCTGGTGCTCAATATCTGATGCAACTATAAGGAGACTGCTTAGAAACATTTTTGTTTTCAGTTATTTTGCGCTTGTTTCTTAAGTCTTTAGAAACAGGCAGCTTTAAACTTGATTGGAAATACTGCCTTTGGTTGATCAATGGGACTCAAGATGCTATCTTGTGCTGTTATCGTGCCAAGATTCAGAGCTAAATAAATTGTAGTATTCCGTATTATACTTATTTATTTGTTTTTGGCTTCAATATATGGAGATGATTATATTGCTCGGGTTTGTCTGTTGTTTTCGGTCTCCCCCAGTTTACTAGGACACAAAGCTTGGTTTGGTTTTGTTGTTTGTTTTCAACTGTGGTGTTCGATGAGGCCACATGGTCCACACCCACTGCAATTGCAGTTAATTTTTGAATTTCTTCTGTATCAGCTACATATGTTTCCAAAAAAAACCCCTGAAGAACTGAGAATTGTACATATGAATCCTATTGTGCATTCAACAGTCTTTGAGGATTCTCGTTTTCTGTATGAGTATCAGAGGAAGGATAGTCATTTACACGTAAATCGACCGACGTCCTCTCTATGGGATCATTACATTGAGAATCAGATGAGTAGTTATCGCTTTCTATGGAACCACCAGTTTGAGAATCAGATGAGTTGTCTATGACACCAGATTCAAATCTTCGGCGCCTTTCTACCGCAGCCTGAACCCTCTGGTCAAATTCTTCGTCTGTGCCTGGCAACATGTACCGCAGTTTAAAATTTACCCTATTCTCGACCAGAATCTTGTGCCTTGGAATTATTCGTCCGTCAAGGGAGTAACTGAAGAACCTGTAAATAAGAAACAGTAGTATAGCAATTTGGTGAAATGCCCAAACTGAAAATGTTATTCAAACGTTACCTTAGATTGATCAGTGAACTAGTTTTAAATAAGATGAAAATTCAGGAATAACTGTAGGAAAACAATGAAAATCAGAGAGACTCACCTTGGAAACTCGATGAGATCCTTCAAAGGCCGAACCATAGTCCTCCGCAAATAGCGGTACTTTGGACGGAGGATGTCTATGTTGTACCGGAGTAGCATGGGAAAATCGGCGACCATTTCACCCAATAATCGAAGAGGAATACCGAGTGATAGAAAATACTTCACATTAACTTCCAGCTTATGATGTATACTGCATCCTAAGAGCTCTGGTCCCAAAGCTATTGCCTTTCCAATATCCCTCTTTGCAACCCCAGCTTTCGTCAACAAGAATATGACCTGTACGAAAATACAGTGAAACCTAAGTTGATTTTCTTTGGATATATAAAAGCAAGTTCCATAAAAAGAAAAATACAACAAAAAATGTCGATAGACCACCAGACTGGGCAGCATGTTGGTCAATCGATTTGCCGCCAGATAAGTTTAACACAATGAAAGTAAGTCACAGTTTGGAGTTAAACACCTTAATGCTCGAAACGCAGAAACTAAAGAACATGAAAAAATTAACAAGGTTGGATGAAGCGCTATAAGTAGAAATGAAAAGGAAGGAAATTAACGTACCACTGGCCGGATTTTCTTGTAGAGGCTGTAAGTCAGTAATGGAGGAAACTTGACAAGCATGTTGCCTATGGCAGTTTCTCGAACACCAATGTCACGCAAAAATTGTACCTTCACTACGCGAAACAGATATTTGTAATGAAAGCTTGCGAGTAAAGCTGCATTGTTTCAGCATAGAGAATTTTCCAGTTCTAGACTTTGCAAGCAAACAAGTTAAACCTGAGAGAATTTTTTTTGGTCAGGTGGACCAAGTCTAACTCCACACTGACAGCAAAAAAATCTACCAAATCATAAAAATAGACTCTTGAGATATTTTGCCATTTAGAATATAATTCAACACGACGATGAGTACAACAGGTGAAAGCATACCTTTGGCACAATGTTGCTCTCCAAATCAACACAGAAAACCATTGGTTTGATCGTAAGTATTCTCCTCATACCATCTTTCGAAACCCCTAGGTAATATAGATACTTGACAAGGGGCTTCCATCTTTCCTCAATGCTGCAGCGCATCAACTCAGGCCTGAATGCTAATAGTCGCCCAACATCTTCATAGCTGAGGCCAAATTCCATGAGATAATGTACCTGAATGAATGAAAGTGTAAAAAGGGCATTCCTCAATCTTAGCAGTTACAGAGTCATGTTTGGTGATTGGAATTAGCACAATGAGAGAATACGGGAATTGTTGCATTAAATATCCTTCCTATAACTATGGAAACAATGCCACTAAGGAATTTTTTTTTGGCAATATATGTTAAGAGTAATCACGTTACCGATTCTCTAATACTCCAAACATGGGAATTCACTTCATCAAATTTTGAAATTTTCAAATGTACAGACTACAGATCACTTTCTAACCTAATATATGAACCAGAGATTTTTACCTTTTGCTTCATCTCTTCCATTGAGAAGTAGCCTAACACCTGGGGATAATCAAAAACCATTGTTCCAAAATCTTTATCATTCATGCCCATATCCAAGAAAAATTGCACCCGAGATTTCAGTTCTTCCATACTGTAAGACAACAATTGAGGACATTGGCTCATGACATAACCCATCCAAACCCTCCTCACTCCTTGGCTTTCTAGATAACCAACAATCTCATCCAATTCTTCTGGACTGCGTCCTAACATTTTCTCACCTGATTTCGTCAATGCCACCCCGATAAATCTCCCCTTCACATTAATTGATTTCACCCATTCAGCAGCATGCCTTATGGCATAAAGATTCCCTCTTGACATGCATATGAGCTTTGCAATTTGAGGATATGACAGCGAATTGTGTTTCAGCCACCTATACATTTCAGTAGCCAAACCAACAAAGAAAAGTTTTAGCATTGAGTCCTTCCTTCTCATTTCTATCCAATACTGAGCAAGTCCAATAGTTGGAATTTGGCCACAAACCAACAATGCTGACAAATTTTGTTGGGTTACGCTGTTAAGAAGATATTCATGATAAGCCAGGACTAGCTAAGAAACTACATCCGGTGTTCATGGACTCTTCTAATTTCCCAACATCACCCATTGTCCAATGACTATGACATGGAATGGTGTGGGATTTGGGTGTAAGGATACAAGATTTGTGCCTTCACCCGTACAAATTAGATACTTGGATCCTCTACTTTTCTATACTGTTTGAGGAAAATGAAGCTCAAATCAACTGAAAAGCAACATTTCTCGCCTTCGACATAAATATGCAATAGAATTTCCATTCTTCATAAGCACCCAATTATACCCAAGTCTATTATCATTGTTATGAAGTTTTCCTCCATACGCAGGACGCCACAGTGAATATGGAGTCTATGGACACATACATATGCACACACGAATTCTATGACATGAACCGAAAACCTCTATGATAAAAACTGAAAAAACAATCCGAATTTTCTTAGGTGGTTTTGTTATTGTACCTGATAAGTGGGACAACATTAGAATCATCAATGAAGGTCTTCGCACGAACGTTATACGTCGAATCCGAAAACTCAGGCAATTGCTTCATCTCCGCAGCTCTAATAATCACATAATCAATAAACTCACCTAACCTAGAAACCAAATTAGTATAATAAGTGATCCCAAACTTGCCCTTTCTCATCGCTTCCTTAAAAATCTCCACCGTCACGCCCCGCCGAATCTCAACCGCCCTCACCAGCATCTCCTGCTCCTCCTCGTCGCCACCGCCATCGAATATCTTGCGAAGAGGCGGCAGAGAGGAGTTCACGTCGACGTCGCTCGGGGACTGTACGTAGATAGAGCCTGGGAATTGAGGGGTTCTCTTCCGTATTAAAGACATTTCTAGAAGCTTGATTTTGTCCGATGAGGATATGGAGTTGTCTTGTTTAGTTTGGGGGTTGGGTTCCTGTTGTTTTTTCCATGGGCAAAAATGAAAATTTCATTGACACAAAGATTAAAAAAAATGAAATCCATACGCTAGGAAATAGGAAAAGAAAAGCATAAAGTGAGCTTGGAAGAGTACAGATACTATCCTAATGCTGCTGGTGGCAAAATCTCAACCCGTTCTCAGCCTCTCGATTCTAGTAAGATTGATTTCCAGTGAAGCAGAAAGTCACAATCATAAACCAAGTTCACAAGCAGTTGATAAGCATCACAACCTCCACGACCATTTTCACAAGAAAAAATCGAAAACCAAATAACCAACAAAGAAACCCAGTAAAAAATGAACCAAAAACCCAAAATGGAAGAGCTCAAATTGGCACCATATTCTAACAAGATTAGGTCATAAATCAGAAAATTTACATAGCCTATCAACATTTTCTCAGAAACCAAACAAAATCAAAGAGTACGGGTTTGTACTGGTTTAGCAAGAAAAGCATAGAGAGAGAGCTTCGACGAGTACAAAGACTATTCTAATGCTGCTACTCGCAGAATTTCAACTCACCTCAGTGCCTCTTGATGTCAATAAGAGTTCCTCTTGTTGTTGGCGGTTTGGGAGGCGGTGGAGGAGGAGGTTTGTAGATTTGGCGTTGTGTTTACGGAAGATTTTGTTTGGGGTGGTTGTAGTGGTGGTAGGATGTGGGGTTTCTTGGTGGTGGTGGTGGTGGGGTTGAGTGTGAGAAGATGAAGAAGAGATAACGAAGAAGCGGGGGTTGGAATTGGGGTTCGAGCGGAAATGGATGTGGGGGAAAGGGTGGATGGAGAGGTGGTGGCGGTGGCGGAGGTTGTGGTGGCGCTGGTGGTGAGGAGGAGGAGGAGGAGGAGACGATAGCATTTTGCAAGTGCAGGGATGAAGAATGGCGCGACCTGGAAGGAGTAAATTAATCAGTGAGGAAATAAAGAAAGAGAAAATTACAGGAAGCCCCCTTGATGTGTTGTTGGGTTTTAACTTTAGTACCTTTTGTCTTCGAATTGGTACAATGTCTACCCTGATTCACTAATTTTGTATCAGTATGGGCCTTCAGGTTTCTAGACAGTAATGGGCCGACATGTATATGAGATGCACATGAGTTTAACATCAACCTCCGAGAAAACAAGATTTGTGGAGTAATAGGACGGTTTATGCTGTTGGAACAAGATTTTTGACATGTTTCTAAAGAAATATAACGGTTTTGATTTACTAGAAGATTTTTGAAGTTAAAACTTTCATTGTATGGTTCTTGTTCTAAGAGAACCAACATAAGAACAAGAACCAGCATGGGAAGAGAGTAATAGAAGGAAGTTGAAGAGATTAGCAAGAGTGGAAGTTATGAACAAAAGATACAAGCGGTTGGGATCATGCTTATTTTTTTGCTTGTATTTACTTGTCAGTCAAAGTGAAAAATAGAGGGACACATGTGTACAAAAAGTTGGTTAGGTTGTTTGTACGTTTTCGTAGGTTGGACCACAAGAAGACATAGTTGGTTTTCACAACTTTTTTTTTTTGTTTTAATTGTACTTTCTTTTTTTTTGCTTCATGTACATGGAAACACTAATAAATACCCCCTTTACACATGTAGAATTATTATGCATGATGGTCAAAGAATTATTCCAGGCCGCAAAAAATTACCCATGGCCGCAAAAAATTACTCATAGCTTCAAAGTATTACCCCATGCTACAAAGAATTACTCCTGGTCATAAAAAATTACTCATGGCCGCAACGAATTACTTATGACAGCAAAGAATCATCTATGATCGCAATCATAGCTGTAAAGAATTACTTATAGTCGCAAAGAATTACTCATGACCGCAAGAAATTACCTCTGACCGCAAAGAATTACTCATGGCTGCAACACAAGGAATTACCTTTCGTCGCAGTGAATTACTCATGATTGCAAAGAATTACTCATAGCCGCATAGAATTACCCATGGCCGCTAAGAATTACTCATGGCTGCATTGAATTACCTCTGGCCGCTAAGAATTACTCATGACTGCATTGAATTACCTCTGGCCGCATAAAATTACCCATGGGCGCATTGAATTAGCTCTGGCCGTGTAAAATTCCCCATGGCCGAAAAAAAAAAGGAGCAAAATGATACCGATCCATGTTTGAAAGGGGTTTTCCATAATTACTTCTAAAAGAAAGGACTGTCCAACTAATTTCTAACTGAAACAAAGAGTTCAGTTTTTACTTCCAGTTTTCATGGACCGACTATTCGTAACTTCGTATTTTCTTTCTTAGCCCATTTGGTGAGTAGTTGTTAAAAATCAAACATAATATTTCGATAAATAGCTGTTGAAAATAAAATTATATTTCGGCAACTATATGTCGAAAATATGTTAAACTTTCGATAAACTGCCGAACGTATATTTTCGATAAATAGCTGTTGAAAAAAATATTATATTTCGATGATAATTATATGCTAAAAATATATCTTAATTTCGATAACTAAATTTTAAGTATTATTGGAAATTTTTAACGGGAAGGGAAGGGAGAAAATACGGTGCGAATAGCGGCCCCCGTTTTCTTTCCATCCAATTTTTTTTTTTTTTGGTTGAGTTTTCCATCCAAACTTGTTAACCAGAGAGAAACTGCGAAGAAAATTCTTGGAATCTAAAACCGTCGTCGGCGAGGCGTCCAAGCTCGTTCAACGAAGACAATCTCAACGAGGAATCCAAATCCGCAACATGATACGTGGGGTGATCGTGATGAACGATCAGGGCAAGCCTCGCCTCGTCAAATTCTACGATTATCAGGTTACTCCGTTCCCCTCCTTGTATCCAAGAATGGTCCGTTATTTTTTTTGTTCCAAAAATGAAGGAATGAGGTCTTATCTTTCTATTTCTCCCCAACCATACAGTTAAAAGGTTTATCTATGGTTCATCGGATTTGTGGTGTTGACCGATTGTGGTTTTGAATTGTAAGGTTAGACTGTGGAGAAGCAACAGGAGCTGATCCGGCGCATTTATGGAGGTTTTAGTGCCTTCTCTCTCATCACTTCACAATAATATTCTGTGTTTTGCTTTTCAAAGCTCAATTGCAACGGATTTAGTTTTTATATTGGTTTGTAAGCAGTAGTGTTATTCTCATATGCTTTTTGATAAGTTGTTGATGTTATAGACCGAGGCATTAAGGGAATGCCACCTGTATAGGTAAAGAAGAACAAACCCAAATGCCCTATTCCCTCCCATATGTATCTAAAACGATCTATCGTGTCAAGAGATTGATCGAGAAAAAGAGTATAATGTTCAGATTCCCAAGTGTATGAGATATTACCGAAAAAGTATCCTTTAGTAGAGACAGCGGATTTTGGAGACCATAAAACATGTCTCCGGTTCGGTGGTTCCTCTTTTGCCAGATAAGCTACACAAATACGAGAGGATCGTTCTCACATGTTCATAACTGCAGTATCTATCATGGAATTGCGAGTATTTTTTGAGTTAGATATGTTATCTCATTAGCGGGTGATTTCATCTTTCGTGATGCAGTTCTATGCAATAGGGCTGAGAACGTGAGCAACTTCATTCAGGCTGATTCAATTTGCGGACCAGTATGTTGTTTCCATCACTGGATTTTTTTTTCTATTTAAATTTCTTCCGCGGTCGTTGATTAGACCTCATCATGGTTGGCACTAGTGAGTTAATGGGATCTGGTTCACCAAATATGTGGTAGATGGATGTCAAACAAAAAAGGTATTTATGCTTTAAACTAACACAGGCATTCAATAAGATGAACACAGGCATTCAAAAAAACGTAGTTACTGAATATGTTGTTGGATTAGGAAGGATACAATTGATTGATCGAAATTACTTCTCTGCAAAACTGAGATTATTTCGCATCTTTTGTTATAATCATGTCATTTGTTGGCTCGTTTCCTTTTCAGTAAAGCCGAGCATTCCTCTATGTCTTCGCAGACGTGAGAATTGAGTGAGAACAATGCCAGCATACCCACAACCATTGCACAATCATCCGCATCATTCAGCTAATTTTGAGGTCTACAATTATCTTCCGTGGGAAAAAAGAGGCTAAACCTTGACGTAGAGATATTGCAAATGAATTTTCATTCAAGAACTCAAATTCATTTGTTGAATGTAAATGACAGTTCATTCAGAAGTCAAATTCTGATAAAAACTCCAAACCAAACCCCCATGATCTTGAGTTGGCTTGTGTGTTGATGCTTAGCAAGTTGTTAAATAAAATTCGTGACCCCTTGGCATCCAAGTTACATGACATGCTTGCCATTGTTTAGGAAAATTCACATCTATATTATCCCTTACTTGCAGGATACACAGCTTGTATACAAGACTTACGCCACGTTATACTTTGTCTTCATATTTGATAGCTCCGAAAATGAGCTAGCAATGCTAGATCTTATGCAAGGTACAAGTGAATCTATATTTTTGAATAGTTGGATCTAATGTTGTTTCTCTAGAGGCCAGGGTGTGGGCTCATAAAAGAGATGCGGCAAAGCTAACCTTAATGGAATAGGCAAAAATCATATACCTCTGTTATATTGAGCAACTGAACATCAAAATGGCACAGACAACTGTGCAACGAATCGAGAATCAAAATGGTCATTTTTGGAATCGTGAATCGCTCCATTTTGATTATGATTTCTAGGATATGTAAATAGATACATTTATGACTAGGCATAAATCGCTAAAAGGGATTGTCTTAAGCGATGGATTGAGAAGTGGTCTAATACGGAAGATGCTTAGCTTGGTATAATGAATCGAGTGACATGATATGAATCGTGAATCGTACGGTTCTGATAACAGAGGCGTAGACAATAAAAAGTTATTATGTCTTTTGGAAAATAATGCAAATCAATAGATAAGGAAATAGACAATGGTGATACTAAACTTGTTATTTTGTTGCTAATCAAGCCTTTTATCTAAACTAGTTCAACATTGATCTTCATAAACTCGACAAACACAAACCTTTGATTTTGACCAAGTCCAATTAAAACTTATTGAAATTGATTTGAGTAAAGTTCTAAGGTCTTGAAGGCCACTGTGAGGGAGGAAAAGTTTCACAATAGCTAATTGTTACCATAGGAGTGGTTTTTGTAGCTTTGAGGATAAAAAAATATTTTATGGTTAAGAACAATTTTTAGCTAGGACAGGCACTGGTTTGTTCATCTCTCTGTTATCCATGCCCACATTCCATAAGCACCGCATATTCTGAATACATGAATTCTTTAGTGACATTTTTAAGGAGAAAAAGAGCAAGGTACTAATCGGTCATGAAACATTAGCAGTCATGTAGATCAGTTTGTACCCCCTGATGAAATCATCTTCTTCAGTTGAATGGTCTTTAACTCTTGGGAGGACCCTGTTGGATGATCAGAACCCCCACTATAGACTTGGTAGTTCTAGTAATGAATTTTTTCAGTCTTGTTTTTCACTGGTCCATGCAATTTTGTTCTGGATTAGTAGTTTGGTATCATCTACTAATTACTCACTACTCAGCTTTCTTCTTGGTGTCTATAATTTATTTACATCTTGAAAGCACTAAGCAACATACAAAAATATTTGATCTTGGTTGAATTGCTGGATATCCTTAAAGAACTGAAGAACTATTGAATAGTGTATGTCACATTTTTTACTTTTAGACCACATGCTTTTCTAGTTGGATATCTTCTTTACTTAAACTCTCTGGAGATTGCAGTTTTTGTGGAGACATTGGACAAGTGTTTCAGTAATGTGTGTGAGCTCGACATTGTCTTCAACTTTAACAAGGTTTAGTCTTTACTCTTTAATCCTAGTTTATGTCAAGGTGCATATCTTTATGAAAACTGGAATGGATCAAATGGACAGTATCATTCAGGATCGCAACTGAACGAGATTGACAGTTAATAGTGTATTATATGGGCTCAGTGTGATTTGTTCTAACAAACAACGGCATCAAATCTATCAGTGTGACTGTTGGCTTTGCTTGGGATTTCCAAAGAGACCAACCTCTGGCATCCATCATCTCATGTAAACATTTGGGAGTTTGAATATTGAACTTAATGAGCGTTCTGCCAATTTCTCAGATAAATAAACAGCTCTAGATTGTGAATTTTCAAATTGTTGGTTGGTATTTTCATCTTGGTTTCGTGAATCGTGAGTTAGGATGAAGTAGCCAACCATAAGCGTAAGCAGAAGTCAATGGTGGAAAAGGGCTGTTGGCATCTTCAACATGGAAAATTTTGCTTCCATTGTTTTCTATTTCATGCCTTTTAAGCCCATTTGAGTTCCATTTGTTGGTCTGAGCTAGGTGCAACTTTACTATTTCATGCCTTTGCTCTCTTGATGGCATAATTTTCCCCGTACTTCAGATATTGTAATCTAGCAGTTATCAACTTCATGTTAGGTCTGTCAAGTTATTAACCTTGACTGTGCTGTCCCGGCATAGATCACCTTTGACTAAAAATTTCCATTTTCTTCTCTTTATTCTTAATCATAACAAGACTTTTTCTCTTGTTTTATATCTGCATGTATCCAGTACAAGGACAAATGCATGTATGTATTATCCTGTGCATTTCATGTCTTTCATTCAGTATTCAGGTGTACATCGACTGATTTGGCAGGTATATACTATTTTAGATGAGATTATCCTGGGAGGTCAAGTTCTTGAGACAAGTTCTGCGGAAGTTGTGAAGGCTGTCGAAGAAATATCGAAGTTTTTTTTCTCTCTCTCTCTCTCTCTCTCTCTCTCTCTCTCTACATATACGCATATGTGTGTGTGTTTAGCCCATAAAAACTGTCGATGATACCAGCTTCTGTTTTTGTGCAGGTTGGAGAAAGCTTCAAATACAACAATGCTTGTCCCCAAATCTATTTCTGGCTGGCAGTCTCGATAGCATATGATTTTTCTAGTAAGCTCTTACTCACTTACAAGGTTTTCTCTCCGATTTTGACAACACTATGAACTTGTGAATCACCTGATCCCTCGTACTTCTGGGTGCCCTTGATCTAGGGAGATTGTGGCATTGTGATGTGATTCCGTCTTGTTTAAAGCATTAAAATGCATGAGAAGTTTCCGCCTCTCTGAAATGAAACTCCTCTAAAAGAAAATGAACTCCTGACATTATGGATGATACACACAAGCACACGTCAAAAATATAGATGTCATCTGGTTTCTTAATTTGTTCATTCTGCCTTGATTCACTACATATGCCTTTATGCTTCTCTCGTATATTTGCTCATCGTAGGTTTTGTATGGACTACAGTAGTACTGTGCTTATTGATCCTTTTACTGATTGGGTAGGATTAGTGTCTAAAATGTGTTTGTTTGTTGATGTCTATGATATTAACACTGATTTAGGCCGATGGATGATGGTGAAAGGAATCAAAGGAAGCATGTTGAAGGAGCATGAAAAGGAGCAAGAGGGCCTTGATTTCCAACATTGAAATCCAGCGAGAAGCTTTAACTGCAATATGGTTGGTCTTTGCACTTTGGTACCTAAAATCATGACAATTTGGACAATGCTTTTATACTCTGAAACTCCCTAAAAGAGTTATGCACCCTTTTCTGAGTTATCACCCAACTGACATAACTTTACTCGGAACTACCCTCTGTGGGTTGCGTTGGTGGCCCTCTTTGATTTCGGTTGATTTATCTATTTTGTCCTGAACTAGTGATCAACATCCGACATTACTAACGAAAGAGAGTGAACTTGGCTCTGGTCTTGTGATAGTTTCTCTTTTTTGGGTGAATACCTTGTGATAGTTGTGGTTGATATTTTTGAGCGAGGGGATGAAGAAAATCTCACCTTTTTGTAGATGCACTTCTCTAAACTTTGGTGGTTTCCAGATGTAATGGTGGCAGTCATTTCCCTGGAGTGGGGATGTATTTCTTTTGACTTTGACTTTTTTTTTTTCCTTTTTTTTTCGATTGGGACTGGGACTTCGACTTCGACTTAAACTCTTGTTGAAGCTATGAGCAAGGCTTGCCGTTTGCTGTTTTTGTGAATATTTCAGTCCCATGGTTGTGAAGTTTATCAATGGTGCTTCAAAAGCTCTCAGATTGACCCGTGCCTCTGTAAGGTTTTAAATGTGCCTTGAGTGATATAGCTGTCGTATCATAAATTGGACTTTCCAAGTAATACGCTTCTCTCCGGTTTATTGTTGAAAAAATGGACAGTTTAAATTCATAACCATATTTGTTATCCATTTTTCCGAGACAAATTTGATGAAATTGTGCATGTTGCATAGAATATTGGATCCATTGACAATCTAAGCAACGAGTCCATATAACTGACGACTGTTACCGTAACCCATTTATCCTTGTTTGTCGAGCTCATCGTTTTGATTTTTGTAAGGAATGGTTATGAAGAAAATGCTGTCATTAAAATGTTGTTAGAGCTCATGATGGGAGTGACTCAACTGTGTCAATTTATCTTGAAAAACCAAGAACCTTCCCTCATCAATGGGTCCCATGGTCTAGTGGTCAGGACATTGGACTCTGAATCCAGTAACCCGAGTTCAAGTCTCGGTGGGACCTTTTCTTTTTATGACTCTCACTTTCTTTTCCTTCTCAGTGAACATTACAACTATATATGTAGTACAAGTGTACGTTTGGGTACCCTTTTTTTAAATTTTTTCTTTTATAAGGTTTCCAAACTCATAGACCATCTATTTACGGAGATCAATTCTAATGTCTACTGGCGGAATCCCAATTAAAGAACCCAAAAGGTACTTCGTGAACGAGAGTCAAATCCGAGACCAAAGACTTATTGAAGTCTCTGATTGCTAGATGATGATGCACCTAAAGGAAATTGAGACGAATAAGCTGAAGAATTGAATAACTTTCCCTGTGCAATCCTTAAACTCTAAGGAAAATCGCATCCAATAAGGCAGAGACCGGGTTGTTACAATTTACATTCCATGAGAGACAAGTAAACAAAATTACATATAAAAAATGCAGCTTGTTCCTACCATAAACAAGCCCTCAAACAAATTAAAGAACAACTACCAATGTCACCTCTCTCCCTCTCTCATAAACAATTTGACTTTTCTGGTCAACGGAATCAATCAGGCCTTCAAAATTAAATACCCATTTCCCTTTAATGGCGCTCTATGCATTCTTTGGACACACCAAGGTGAGAAAAAAAATGACAAGAAAAACCCCAGCCCCAATTTGGGGCAACAACAAAAGCAAGGCACACGAATGGGGAGCCTGCTGTAGTATTATTAACAAAGAATCAACAATAACTAATCTCCCCTTAAACCCTCATTTGGTCTCTCTAAATCTTGCGCATTGGATGGTTCGGGGAATATCTCATTAGAATGCCGCCTAGTTGATGACGAACCATTTTGACCACTTCCCTGGGAAGCCGAAGTTGCCGATTGTTTGAAACTACTTCCAACTTCAGCTTTGCTACCAGAGGCCGCTGGAACAGCTGCTGCATCAGACAAGCTATGCCGCCAGCTACCAAACAGAGCAGCATTCCAAGATCCTCTAGAGGAAGTAGCTCTCAGCCTAGCAGAGCTTGAGTGTTCTTCCCGCACTACCTTCAAGGGGTTTTCCAAAGCTTTTAGGATATATCTCATAAGTGGCCGCCGTGTAGGTTTGGGATTTAGGCATGATCTGGCAACAATTGCCATTGCCCATACTTCTTCTAGTAAATCCTCATCGATTATCAGAGACGGGTCCACAATGTTTGTCACGAGTTCTTTGTCATATATACTTATGTAAGGCAATGTGGATTCCAACCAATCCTTCATCTCAGATTCACTTGATGCGCTCATTCCCAGCTTACCTGTTACCAGCTCTAGCAATACCTTCCCAAAGCAGTAAACATCATAGGCACAATTGGATGTTGGTGAACCTGGAAATTTCCAAACGAAGCAGTGAGAAACAACAGGAAAACTTGAAATCAATGCGGGAAATGACATGACCATCTATAATTAATCAAGATCGTAGCATTTACGAGACGAACCAAAAAAGAAAGCCAAGTGCTTCAAATAGCGCAACATAATGACAGTTTAAGCATCTAGTTTTTTATCAGCATAGTTTGACTATTGTATTTAGTAAACGAGGAACTGACTGTGTAGGCAGCACGTACACAACTCAGTAGGAGGAGGAAAATATTTTAGTTCTTCGCCAGAGTGACAAAATTAGAGGCTGAGAATAATTTTAAAGCTAGAATAAGGTATATCACAAGAAAAAATGATCACAATAACTTTCTCAAATCCATGAAGTGCTATAGAATACATACTACACAACAGAGAAAGACTCTGGAATCTCAACCAAAAGTTGGTAGAAAATAAAAATTTGAAAATGGTTGAAATTTGGAAATTGTCAAGTCAAAATTGGAAATAGTTAACTTCAAAACAGCAAGTAGAAGAGAGCAGCCCACACATCAACTCTCCCCTGCGTGTGGAGAGGTTGTTCCCATGTTTCAAACCCATGGTGCCAGGTCACAATGGAGCAACCATACTAATGCCCTGCTACTGGGCCAAGGCCTTCCATTACCAGCATAATTATAGTAATAAGAAAGTAAGTGTCAATTTCATAGAGCACCAGTGGCAAGGGCCAACGCCACAAGTGTGGCAACAAAAAAATGGCCTTAACAACATCCAAGAAAAGAAGAAAACCGGTGGCAAGAACATTCAGTGATGTAGAACTTTGGGTTACATGTTATTCAGGTTTCAAGTGACGATAATTGCAAGGTGCCACATGCAAAATAGTTGGCCGTTTAGTTGCCATGAGTGGATCTCAAAAACTAGCACTTCACTGCTACTCAAATAGGTAGACATATGAGCAAGCAAGAACCAAAAGGAAATGGGGTAAATTAGAGATGCCAAATTGCACGTACCTGAAGTGCCTTGATCGGATATTCTGCACAAAACCAAGAGAAAACTAATTACAACACAGAATAAACAATATAACTATGCAACATGGCATTGACCATTTTTTATAAGTGCAACTTCTTATTACTTATCTTTGGTAAAAAGGTGCCTAGATGTTGAACTGGTAAATATTCAATAGAGCATATGTATTCACCAAAGCAACATACAGACAAATTGGTGTATTGGTTGTTAACATTAACCAAGGAGCATCAAAACCATGCCTGATCAGACTACGAGTTTCAATAATGTGGAAACAACAATATGTTAATACAAATTACTAAAACACGTCTAGCAAGATAAGTAAAAGTGGGACTGATTTTTTAAACGTCCTCATCCTATGTTACAAGATGCATTTCACATTCTCCTCCTTTCGTTGTCCTTCAAACTTCATGCTTGACCTCATCCTACTAAACTTACAGGCTCGCAGTCACAGTCACCTGGTCTATGAACTTCACAAACTATGAACCATTCATGTTCCATTTTCAAAGTTTCTTACATTTGCCACTCTTTGCAAACCATGCACGGGAGTTCACATTCTTAAGGGATGAATTGTTTTCTCAATAGTACCAAGCTCTCATGCTTTTTCTGAAAATTTTCAGCCTATTTTCATAATGAGCAATCTTCCAACTGATCAATCATTGGCACATATAATTACATTACTCGGATTCCTCAATCATTGACACATAAAATTATTTGATCTCCTGATAACCATTATCATTACGAGATATAATATCTGCCTACGCATGAGAATCACATATGATATAGAAGCAATTTAGTGGTACCAGAGCCAAGAAGCAAGAAACCTGGAATAGGAATGATGTATCTGCCTCTTTACATGGTTGTTTCCTTTTCAGCTCTTTGTGGACATTATTTTAGGATGCTGATTTTTAGTTAACTACATTTTTTACTTTCAGTGTAAAGATATAGCATCATAATGTAAAATGTCACGAGTAAATTTAGGCTTTTAAACTACTTGCATCTACAAAAGAAAACTAATGATCACATATAGAATGTAATAGAAGGGACAAAGTCCTTTAAGTAGTCACGTCTTTAGAGCATGCAATTTAAGAGTCTATATGCTTTCTAGTATTTATTTACTTAAATTGGAAGAAAATAAACCAAATGGACGTAAAATATAGAAAAATTCGAGGGTTGGTTACGGTTTCGCAAAATTCTCACAAGAAAATATAAGAATAGAATACTTACGTTGGCAACCGCAATAGCCTGGTAATCATGCTTTGATGAACATCCCCTTCTTGAACACAAACCTCACTCAGGCTCCCTAGCCGTACTTCAAATTTATCATCCAGAAGTATACTGCTGGCTTGAACATCTCTTCAAAAAGCAAACAAATACATGTCATTAAATGCACCACAAAGCATAAATTCTTCAAAGCAAGCTATTTAAGAGTTCAAAAATTGCAAAGATAAATACATTAGAAGTCAAATAGAGGAAATAAAATGACATAACTGAACTGTTTGACGATAAATGTAATCGATTAAGTGGAAGCACACATTTGTATGTGACTTGGAACACAGACGAAACATGAGCACACGAGGGCAATGGGTTACGACATGTTTGAGAAGGTGGACAAATGGCGCTAGGTCCATAAAGATCACATTATTAGGAAACAACAACATACTCTTGAAATCTCAGGCATATTCCATTGATAAATCAAACAATCAGAAAAAGTAATCCATCAAAAATGCTTTTCTACATTTTCCTTGCTAATTTATCAAGCTTATCTCTTATAAGTTTCGCGATTGATGCATGATTTCCTAGCGAAGAAATTCTCCTTTCGGTCCACTGTATTCACCGCTTTTACTTCTAAGGAAAAGCACAAAACAAAATTTGTATTCCCACATATTATCTCCGTATTAGTTTAGAGCAAAATTGTACCATGGTTTCGAATGAGTTTCAAAGATTCAAATTTGAAGAATTTCTTTCATTTCTTGTTTGAATCATTTACTGTTTCCACCTCAATGGATTACAACCACTGAATATGGCCTAATGCTAATTAAAAGAATATTAATATTTCTAAAAAAAACTCATAAATTTAAATCTTTGCTCCACACAACATAAGTTTCTAAAGCTTCTCAATGTCCTTTTCCTAACCATGACCATATTTGTCTTCGAATGATTCCACTAAATCCAAATTAGCTTGGAGGAAACTTATTGAGGAACTTCAAGAAAAGTAGTCTCAACAACAGAAAAGCTGCAAGGTAGTTAGTTACCCATCAAAAAAAAAAAAAACAAGAGAAGCTGTAGGGTAGTAGGGGAAAGCAGGGAAACTTTGTATAAAATTCAGAGTCAATAAAAACAAATTTTTGTTAGACTTTTGCAGATGATTAACAGCTTCAGATTCTCTCTCTCACACACGCATGCACGCGATTGTGAAATGAAAATTTGAGGAGAAAAAAAATGAAGCATATTTTTATCCATTTTTCTCTTATTTCCTTGGCATTTTTCAAAAATGACCAAAAGTAATTTTAAGTTGTCCACAGGTGTTGAAACATGTATAACTTATTACAACTCCCTGATTTCTAAAGCAAGTACTTGACATGGGTGGCAATCAAGATTTCCGCCTTATTTTCATCTTACTATATTACATAAACACTACAATAGAGTAGAACAATCATGCTTGGCATGAGCAATATTGTATCTAATACCACAAATCAACTGCGAATCAAAAAGAAAATATGGAAGGTCGCATCTGCTTCTTAAAATTTCTTCAGTTGCCTTCCCAAAACTAGCATGTTATTAAATGATCCTCTATAGGAAAAAAATGAGGGACATGTTTAATTCTCGAAGATTATTAAGTTCCCATCCCAAAATGTTTATGATATATCACATGATATTTCAGATAGGGTGTATGCAGCAGCCACGCTTGACGATCACTTGCACATGTAAAACTCACATAGCCTAAGATGAACAAGAAGTTTGGTGATGTTGATACTTCCTCCAGGCCTTGATCTCTTAGGATAGGGATTAGATAATTGCTACATAGAGGAACTAAATTATGTTTGACATGCATACAGAATCCAAGTAACACAGGCATTGACAGTTAGGATAAACCATGTCTCTTGGATTGTGCAAGATGTCTACAAAAGCGGTTAAGAATATTATTGAAAATCACCAGACCGAGCCTTAAGTCACAACAATTTGGGGTTGACTATATAAATCCATTTTCTCCATTGAGCTTTGACAAAGGCATATCATGTTCAGTGAAAAAAAAAACCCTAGATCCTTTTGAACTACCGCCTCTAAAGTTAATTTTGGTCTACCTCTCTCCTTAGTGCTACCATCTACCGTAACCATGTTACTCCTCTTAGCTGCTACATCAACCAATCTACGATAGACATCTCCATACCACCTTAATCTATTTTCTCTCACTTATCTTCTATCGGTGCTATCTCTACCATTCTGTGAAAAATATTATTTTAAATTCTATCTTGCAAAGTCTTAATGAAAATAATGTTAAAAAGTTAGGACGACAGAACAATGAAAAGATTTAAATACCCCCGTGTTTTTGTCTGTGGTGTATCTAGATTCCATTTAAAGCTACGAGACAAAAAGACCAAATCTCTTGAGTTATGTATGTTAAGGAGTTTCATCATGTAATTTTTTTTTCCTTCCAAAAACTGCAATCTGGTTATGATTTTCTCAAGAAGCGTCACAAATGTCCTTGAGCCTTTCACTTGTCTCTCTTTCCATTTGTTCTGCACATTCATTTCCTTCATTTTAAATCAACTTTCTCTCCGACAGTGTCTTGAATTATCCTATAGAAGGCCAACATCTTTAGTACTCCGTCCATTTGTAAGTCCTTCATAGCATTTTGGGAAAGTACAAAGTTGATAATTAACGAAAGTATGCATTATATGTGACAAGAGACTACAAGTGTTGCAAAGTAGATTAAATATAGGGGCGATGATGAAAATCATACCATTAAATTTGAATTTAAGTTCAATCATTACTTGTCTCCTTTAAAAAGTTGGAACACCCAAAAGGGACCAACCCAAGGAATGGAGGGATATAAAACAACAACTATGCTCTTGAACATCTTTAGTAGAATGCATCAAAACCCCAGCACAGTTTTCCGCCTCATGAATTTCCAGTTTTTCCCTTTCTACAACTTTAGTTGGCATGATTAAATGGTACGATACAGAGAATTGGAAGAAAATAAAAGAGGTTCTGAACGCCATGACCTGCTACTCTCCTAATAAATACATGTATCTTATCCTACATGTTGTAGTGGTTGTGGGAAGAAATAAAGTGGGATTATTAAAACATGTGACAAATTGTGTCTGGATTAAGCATTTGGCACTGGATGAGGTCATCCAGTGATCTACATACTTGGTCATGGATAGGATAAAGCCTAAAGGAGGGACTATGTAGTCCTAGAGTTATTTGACAAACATGAGATACAGAGAGACGTAGGAGTAACCATTATAACCTGAAGTATGTCCAAGAAATTAAGTTTACTAGATAACTATTCATAGTCTTATGCATCAAATGATGTTCTACATCAGTTTGTAAGTACCATTATAACCAGAAAAACAATTTTAAGTATTTAGGAAGTATGACATCTAGTCATATCTTGGCGTCATGGACATGGGATTTAGACAGATCTTACACTAAGACACATACACCGACATGCGTACACAAGTCCGTGTAACATCATAGCGTTGGACAAATAGCCTAGTCCCAATTTTTTTATACCTAGAACCAATGTGACAATACATCCAATACACTTCAAGAAGAAATGTGCACAGTCAAGATTAACAGTAGAGATGCTGACAATGTGTCTAGCATGGGATACCCGAGCCAAATGAATATCATGGACTTTGACAGTACGAAATTCAGAAATAAAAATTACCAATTAATTCAACCCCCCAAAAAAGAGAAGAATGGTTAGGTGACTTATAGTAAAACACTTGGTGTCAGAAAATACAAGTGGGTGCATCCAAAGCATAGTCCCAGCATTACACCAGAACAACAGGGTAGCCACCACTTGTTGGAATAAGCTCACAACGTGGCAGTAATAAGAAGGGCAACAAGTGTAACTCAGGCAAGTCATGTAATACCTGTGGACATGGGGTGGCGAACACTCATGATGTAGATAAGACAGACCCTCAGCAGCTCCTGTTGCAATTTTCAACCTTGTTATCCAATCCAGAGACTGCAAACTTTCATCCTCTGAACTTGTTTTCCTGTACAAAGAACTTGACAAATCCCCATTCGGCATGTATTTGTAAACCAGAAACTTCTCATTCTCGTTGTCCAGGCAATGTCCGAGGAGCGGAACCAATCTGGCATGAGAAACCTTACTGAAAAAGTCTAACTCTGACATGTATGTTTCCTTCTTGACTGCTTGCAAATCAACCTTTTTGATGACTACAGGGATCCCACCTTCCAGAATTCCTCGAAAGAGATCACCTGAATGGCCATGTTTGATGAGGTTAACATCATTGAAATTGTCTGTTGCCAAGAGAAGCTGCTGATATGTAAATCCATCGCCAAGACTTGAAAAGTTTAAAGCCAATCCAGGAGGTTGTGGACTTCCGCCAGCAGGAACGGCCACCACACCAGTTGTCCCTCCCTGGTTCCTTGCACCTCTGTTGCGGCAGCATACAATCAGTACTACCAAACCTACAAAAAGTGCAATAAACAGTACACCACCCAAGACTCCTGCCAATATGATCCAATATCTGTGACTTTTCTTAGCTGATACGGATGGAGGGGGCTGAATGCCATTTGGGAGACCGAAATTATCAAATACAAGGCCTCTCTCAGAATAAAATGATGCACATTCAGTGCCATTCCTCTGACTTGACAAGTTTGTGAGGCAATTCCTATCAAGGGATGCATTACTACCAATATAGTTTGGAACCCTGCCTTCGAAATAGTTACTGGTAATGTCAATAAAACTGAACCTACTAATTACAGGTGTGAGATCTCCGTAAAACATATTGTGAGAAAGGTTCAATACTGTAGCATTGACACCAAAACCCCCGCTTGTGTTGGGCAGCATCCCAGAGAAGTTATTGTTGGAGGCATCAAGGTAAAGCAATGCAGGTATCGACCACAATACATCAGGAAGATCACCAGTGAAACTGTTGTTATTTAGAACTACAAACTGCAACTGAGTCAGATTAGGAAACAAGTTACCTGGCAAAGAACCAGCAAGCGAATTGTACCCAAAAACCATCTTCTGCAAATTCCCTAAACCTCCCAAGTCTGGCGGAACCAACCCAGAAAAAGAATTCAAGCTGAGATCAAGGTCAACCAAACTAGAAAGGTCACCAAGTTGGGCGGGTATCGAAGAAGAAAGACCATTATTGGACAGATTCAAGAACTGGAGCTTGGAAAGAGCCCCAAAGTCCGCAGGAACTATCCCGGACAAGAAATTCGAAGACATGTCGAGCGAAGTGAGATTCCCAAGAGAGGCAAAAGACGGTGGAATAGATCCAGTAAGCAAATTCCTAGACAGATCAAGAACCGAAAGGCGGGACAACTGACCCAAACTAGCTGGAACTACCCCAGTAAGCTTATTATCAGCTAAAAACAGACTACCAACATTACTCAAATTACCAAGACTAAACGGAATAGCACCAGAAATAGAACAAAACCGAAGATCAAGAACTTGGAGAGCAGTTAACTGGTTGCCAAACCAGTCGGGAATCGAACCAGGGAGCAAGAACCTAGAAGCATTAAAAGACTCCAACAGGGTCAAATTGGCCAGGGCATCAACTGAAAATTGGGGGTTTTGACTACCAATTCTGGTTCTCTTAAACCCAGAAATATTGATCCCAATAACTGAACCATTCTGGCATTGGATACCCACCCACTTTAAACAAGGGTCACCTTTTATGGGCCAATCTCTGCTTCTTAACCCTAACGTTGATCTGAGTTGGAGCAAAGTGATTTTCTCGGCAAAAGAACTCAATGGTTGGGATGATTGTTGGAATGTGCAGTGAAACAGCAGGAACAGATTGCATAAGGCAACAGCTAGGCTTCTTCGATCTACCATGACTAATTTGGAGAAATAAAACAATGCCTCAATAATCTTGTTAGTAAAGTTTGCATCTTGATGCGCTCAGTCAGTCATACATGGCATGGTGTTCCGGTATGGGTGAAACAGTAATTGTGCATTGAAAGAAAAAGGGGGGGTTGGGTTGGACACAGGGATACGGGTTTCTCTCTCTTCTAAAACTGTGGATACAGCTCTTACCTTAAAGAAGAAAGAAGGCATTAATTGGGTTTTCTTCAATCTCTGTGCTTCTTCTCTTCTGGCAGATTTCGGCCTCCCTCTCTCCCTCTCTCTCTCTCTCTTAGTGCTGAGAGTCTACGACTTGTTTCGGTTTCTTCGGTTGACGAAAGAGAGAGAAGTGGGGAGGGGACAAATACTAAAAAATTGGTCAAATGCGTAGTTAGAGAGAGAGAGAAGATGAATACAGTAGGTATCTGTGTAGAGAGAGAGAGAGAGAGAGAGAGAGAGAGATTACTCTTATCTGTCGCTCTCTATCTATCCAATAATAAAAACAGCTAAACTCCACTTGCTCCGAGGAAAAAAGGGCAGAGACGAAAACGAAAAGCTTCTAGCAGTTGTAAGCCGACTTTTCGTGAATAAACAAAAGTTAAGCCGGATTCTCTTTTGTTTTTGCCTCTACTTTTGCCGGAAATTGACAAAATAACCTATTTTCCCCACCAATTGGTTGCTAAAGGGCCCTTTTAAGCAAGCTCAATTTTATTTATTTATTTATTTATTGTTTTCTTGTTGTTTTCGTTTAATCTTTACTAAATTCGGGTATGAATCGAGAAAGTATTAAATTATAAGTCATACTTGAAAAAAATTCACTTGAGGACGGAAAATGTTTGAAAAAGATAAAGCAAAATGTCTTTTGTATCTTTAACATCGTTTTTATGTAAACTTTTTTTCAACTCTGATTTATGTTTATACTTGTTTGATTCTCCTCGATGAGATTAACAATGTTAAAATTATGACGGAAAACTAGGAACAAATACTCCCTCTGTCTCATAATGTTTGTCTGGTCTGCAAAAAAAGGACGTAAAAATAATACAATTTTTGCAAGAAAAACTCTAATTTTTTTCAACAATTTACTAGATATCAATGAGTTCTTTAATTGTAGAAAGAATTTATTAGAGACTTGTATTAGAACAGTCAAAGTTTCTCGTTTAATACTTCAGTTTTTAAGTTTTTATAGCTACTCGATGCAGCTAGACATATTCTTTCGTATCCTATTACACGTGATAAAACCTCAGCTTTGTTCCGACATAGGCGCGGTAAAATCCCCTGCAGCTAGATGTTAGCCAAACAATACTTAAGATAGATATGTAGATTGTAAAAATAATCTATCTAATACCATAGGGCTTATCAAAAAAAAGAGAAAAATCTAATACTGCAGGAGTATTTATTTGGGTGACCCAAAGGAGTATTTATTTGCAAGGATCAAAAAAAGAAAAAGAAAAAGAAGGAGTATTTATTTGGGTGACCCAAAATTTAAAAAAAAAGATGCACTGCTTTTAAGGCTCTTCAATGTGAGGAACCGGTTGTTTTGACCGGTTCGGTGGGGTTGACCTCCGATTCCCATAGTCCCCCGCATGCTACAGCTAAGCTTCAAACCACTCCTGCTTATATAATAATCCCAAATATACTCTCTTTTTTCTTTCTAAATTCCTAATGTCTAGATCTACAGATATGGACAGGAGAAGAGAACAGATATGATTGAAGATTCATGAAATATTTTAGCCATTTAAATAGTGATTTTGATTTGGTAGTAGTTCTCTAGACACGTATGAAACTGCGTAACGCATTCGGAATCGTTTGATGCACCTGAATTTCAGTAGGTATGATATTCTTCGTGGAATTCATCCGCACACATCACAAACGTTGACACCTGCGTCCGAACCAATTTTTTTATATTTCTATTTCCAATTTCAATTTTGTCTTCTTTTTTTTATTTTTTATTTTTATCTTTTAAGAAGGGAATTGATTTTGTCACTCCCTTTTTGTTAATATCACTCCCCTTCTTATACAAAACAAATCATCTAATAAAGACACAAAAGGGGGAAGACATTAATAAAAAAGATAGTGGCAAAATCACTCCATTTTAAAAATTCTATACTTAAGGCTCTTGACGGATTAATGAAAGTTACAAAAGAGCCCTAGCTTCTTTGACATTTCCTCGCTATGAAGATATTGAAAATAAGTCATTAATAAATTTCCATAATGAAGAAGGTTATATACATTTGTATATAGCTCTAGCTAGCCCTCCAGGCCTGGTTGTCGAGTGAGAGCACAACAGTAAGTTAAAACTTTGCGGAGATGTAGTTTCAATTTCCACTGCTCACACACACACACACACAAAAAAACCCTCTTAGGCTCACTAGAGGTTTTTTGATAGTTAATTTCAAAATTTCCGAGATTAATTGAGATGAGCATAAGTCATATTGGACATCGAATTATTAAGAAAAAAAGTCATCAGAAAATAAGGAAGGTACGTTCGTGTTCGAGTTTCAATTCAAGTTACAATTTATTTCCAGTTCCAGTTCTCGCTCGAGGACGTGTTCGATCAATTCATAGGCATGAAGGGAGTTCCTTGACCACCCTTATCCACATCCCAACGATCCTCCAAAACAATCCGACTAGGAATCAATTAATCTCCTATATAATTACGCCTATAAAGCCATGCATTTTGCATGCAACGGAGACAGGTACGCAACTCTAGCAACCAAATTCGCTCGAGTACGATGCGAAGTTTCTCTATGTAGGTTGGTGAGATTGAGGACGCTGGGAATCGACTCATCACAGATCTTATTCAATCCCGCTCAAATTTGGAGCTCCATAACTCATTCTGCACAGTCAGAAGTGATTATAGTTTGAACCGGACATTTTTTCGTCAATGCCGGAACTTATGTAACATTCCAATTTATAATTTGCCTAGGTACTAAATTTTGTCTGGGTTAGGCTTTGATTGTTATCGCACATGCTCGACTTGAGTTGGATCCCCAATAAAAATGGCGGTATTCAACCGTAGGCGGCTCCACAACTTAGAATTGTAACATCGTACTCCACATCTTAGTGATGTATTTTTTTATCACATAACTCACACCAACATAAGAAGCGACCCAAGCTAGCTTTAGGATTTTTAGAATTTCAAATTTTTTTTTAGCTTTACAAAATCTATTAGAATTCGAGAATCTGTTATCTTGAATTTTTGGTAAAATTCAAAGCTGATTCTAAAAAGGTAGAATCTCAAAATAAGCAAAAGTAATTTCTCGTAAACACGTTCTACACCAAGGTTACATTTACACTCTCAACTATATTAGTTTTAGAATACTTTAAGGGTGTTGCTAATGCGATCAAAACTATTTTTGTTGGTACCAAAATTATAGTGTCTAAAAGCCTTGTATGTTACACAAGGTACAACGGCATTATCATTTCCCTTCATGTGGTCTAAAAACGGCCACGTAGAGGTTAGTCCATATGCGGCTACTCATCGTCTTTATATAGACCCTCAACTAGTGGACAATAATATGATCCACTAATGATAAATCAAGGTGTGTGTAAATTGGCCCGGATACCCTGAGATACCAAAAAAAAAAAGGGAGAAAAAAGGTGACAGACTTATAACACTCTCTTGTGGTCACACTAATACCTCCTATTGTACATCACTTTCCTACGTATCTCAACGCTAGCTAATTAACTAGAACGATCTTAATTATTTAAAGATGACAGTGTACTTAATGGGGGGCATATATCAATGCAATGCAGTATGAACAACAAATTGGTAAGTTTTGTTGATAGTAGGCCAAAAGCAGTATACCATAACCCCAAGGGGTTGCCAAGTGGTCTTGACGTGAGACTTAGGTATTTACTCTATTCTGATCGAGGTCTCAGGTTCGATTCTCCTTGCTAACAACTCTTGGGGCCATCTCACCATCACGCGTAAGCGTGTAAAACGGCAGAGGGAAAGGCTGTAGAGATTAGTCCGAGGTGCGCGTAAGCTGGCTTGAGACACCTGCATTAGTAAAAAAAAAAAAAAAGCATACCATAAATGATAAATAAGAAGCAATTAATATTACGAGGCATATTCATTGCACATTATTGTAGTTTCAATGCAGCACAGTGAGGTGGTAACCAATAGAGGTACGGATCAAAGTTTTTGTGGAGAAAAAAATGGCAAAGAGAGGAATATATAAGGAAATGAAGTTAAATATAAATGTGTCGAAATTAGTATATAAAAAAATTAATTTTGAGATGGCGCCTAGAAAAGTTAATATTTAGGGTAAAGGTTTCATTCTATTTCCTTAATAATTCGATTATTTAATTAAAAGATAGATGTGATTGTATTCTCTGCTATAAACAAGCTTAGTGTAAACAAGGAATTGGTAACGAATTTACACTCAAAATCACCGCGGTTGGCGCGCGTACATTATGTACAATTAACTTTTATCTATCTATCTATCTATATACAAAACTTTATGTCACTCCTTTATCTATCTATCCATTCTATACTACTATATACTGTAAGAATGTAGTTACCTAAAAACTTTCTCGATCTCCCACTTGGAAATTTTTTTCCATTTTTTTTACTCTTTTTATTCATTATTCTACACTTTTTACAAAACATAAAATATATGCCTTACTTTGCTTGAAAAGAAAACTAAGTTCAATCAATAAAATAACAAATACTCCTTGAAACCTATATCTTTTCTTGATTTCTTTGGTTTTTTATATATTGTTGTGGAATTTTTTTAATTATTTGCAAGAAAACGAAGTAAATTCCAAGATCCAAACGTGCTGATCCACTGATGTATAGAACAACAGGAAAAAAATTCTCACTGATGTTTTTTTTTCATCCCCATGCATCGAGCATGCAAGACGCTAGTATACCTTGTATAAATGTTTGATTTAAGTTTTTCAGACTCAAATAAATTTGAAAACATTTGATATACGTGGATTGTGGACACATCTATATCTGACCCTATGTACTTTGGTTTGTATCCGAAGCAGTCATGATCAATAACTATGTGGTACTTGTAGTACAATGCTAATGGAGTATCATCGATGCATTCTTTAAAACCAAGCTAGAATGGCCCCATATTTGAACTACAAAGTTCCTACCAAAATTAGGCCCCATTTCCGAAAGGGAAATAAATACTTATTTTTTAAGAAGGCAATTTCAAGCTCAAAAATTATGTACTTACGCAAATAATTTTTCTATCAATATGAATCTTGTTTGATTTATACGGTGCAAAAAAAAATTAAAAAATCATTTTTCGTTTACATTACTTTTGAGTTTGAAAATGTGAAATAAATATTTATTTTTTAAGAATTTGTTCTGAAACGGGACCTTAATAATATGTGTAGTACAAATATGTATGTGTGTGTGTGTCTATATATATATATATATATATATCTATCTATCTATCTGGTATGAGATGGTCCATGTATGGAGTAATATTCTGATTTGAGACAATAACCAAACAAAAGAAATTGTTTCTGTGGGGGCCATGCAGGCGGTCCATCTGGATTGTGCCGTAACAATCACTGTTGTCGTATACTCAATGAGACCTATTTAACCAATTAATAGCATATGAACAAGAGCTTGCAACTTGTTTTTATTACCAAAAAAAAGGCAATTCTATTTGCAAAAACAGTGAAATATTCTCAACTAGAGAACGGGCTTCTTTCGTTTGTCATACTTCTTTATCCCCACTAACCAGTTTGGCCTTTTTTGAAGTCAAATAGTTATCAAAAAGACAAGACAATCAACCACCGTAAGTCTTGACAGTCAGGACCCGAAACATAGGAATTTGTTCCATCATATGTAGTTTTTGTTTAATTTCACAATACATACAAGTAAAAAATGATTGATAACTTTAGAATATTTAGGGAGTTTTTTTCCATGCATAGATAGAAACTTTAAGAATCATTTTCAGCAAGGATGTTGGAGGGGCCAATTCTATAGACTTGTCTAAATTATCCAGACAAACAAGCATAATTAGTGAAAATAACTGGAATTTGTGCAGGGCACCTCCTTGTGTCCGCCACTGTGTCCAAACAAGTTTTTTTTTTCTTCGGCATAAGTGAGTGGTGGGATTGATCTCCTAAAAATTAGTCAAAGTATACTCTGACTTATATAAAAATTAAGGGGTAAAATTTTGTGATAGGTTGGTTCAATGTATCTCTCAAGGTGAAGATGAGATGGGGGAGAGGGACCTGCAGGGAAGTCAAACACTATCTATGGGTCAAACACTTTACTATATATCTTGCTTTTGTATTTTTTTCTGAAAATGATTTATCATTATGTGCCTCAAACCAAAACCAACGGGTGTCTTTCTTCCTTCTTTATCTCAGGTTTCGAAACAGCAATAATAAAGACAACAACAATAACTACTCCTTGTTTTTTCGAGATAGAAGAAGAGGGTACCCTTTAATTGCAGGGTTCTTGTTTTGTCTGATTTGAAACTTTTCTGGAAATTTTGGAACCTCACTGAAGAGAACTGTAGCTGAATCAATTTTCCACAAAAAAAAAAATTGTGTAATGTTCTTTAGGAGAATCCATTTGGCCCATCAATGCGAGGTACTGGCCATGGAAGTTGATTTTTCACAAGATTTTCGAGAAAAATCAATATCTACAAATGAATGTTTAATCTAATCATCAAAATGGAATTATGCCAAAAGCAAAGTTGGTAATAATCACCCACTTTTTTGGTGAATAGTATTTCCGTCTGTGGATGATAGAATTAGTCTCACTAGATTAATTGAAGTGTGCATAAACTAGTCTGAACATTTGGTTGTAACGAAAAAGAATTATGAATGACGTGGCATGCGCGAATAGGGAAGCGTTGATAAATATGGCATGGATGGATGGACACTCATCGATCGATCCAGCCAACCTGGACTTTGATTTTTATTCCCTAATGAAACAAATGATTAGGTCAGTCAACCACCACATAGTGGTCAGGTGTACCACCCACTTGCTTTGGTTCTATCGGTAGTATTAATTATATACAAATGCAATGCATATGCACAGTGCCGAGCGGTATATCCCTTGTGCTACATACTCAGCACTTTCAAGTTGTCTGATACACTTTTGGACGACTCAGATTAAAACTCTCTCTCTCCTGACACCCCTCCTCTTTCTCTCTGTTTTTTCTCTTTTTAAATTTGAGCCGTCTAATATCGTATCGGACGGCTCGAATGTGCCAAACGGACACTACATGCAACCCACCCGGCACTGAAAAATTTCTTGCACATGCAGATACTACCCCCATATGCCACCCACTTCCTTTCCATATTCTTTCACTTTCTTGAGTGTTTACAACATGCTCTGATCATAAAAGCTGACTGGGAAAAAAAGAAAAAAAGGAGAGGCTTCTTTAGAATCTCAAAAATAAAAGTGCTTAATTACATTTGGTCTAATTTTCAAAAAAAAACAGGTGCTTTTTTGGTCAGGAGAAATGTGCCTCTTATGGAGGTGGAAGACTGATATTTGAAATTGAAAATAAGAGAGACAGAGGTCTCGATCGTAAATTTTTAAGGATATAATCTATTCGAGTCGGATATTAATTTTCATACTGAGATGATCAATAATAAGATCGATATAGATAGACAGTTGTGTGAAAGCGAGCTAGCGTTATAATCTTCATTGCATAAAGTGGATTGTTTTTCTTAGACTACCAATTGACTTAACTACTCTAACGAATCACGCATATGTTGCGCCATTATGTAGTGTTTTTGTTTGTTGGAGTATCATTTGTATGGATTAAATTTGTCTTGTTCTTGCACGCCATATGTCTATGTCAATGTCGTACTCAATACTTTACCTACTAAAAATAGGTCTTCCAAACTTAATTAAAAATCACTTTAGCTATGAATGGACAATGGGGTTGAGATCTACTATATCTATCTCAAGCTAGCATTTCATCAGCATGTTTGAATAGTGGATTTATGGAGTCATTCACAAAGCGAAAAGAAAAAGAAAATAATATTTAAAATAAAAAACATTTTCCCTTTCTTTTACGTTTTAATAATTTTATATCCAAAAAAGTCTAGTAAAAAATTCAAGATGCAATCACGAGCTAGCTAGCTACCCACAAAGGTGAAATATCTAAAGATCTTATTCCAAGTTATTGTTGATGACACTGTCAAATAGGTCTTTACATCTATGATTACCCTATCTACTCTTTTAAATAATGATAAATTATTCAGGGTTTTTTTTTTTTTTTTTTTTAAACTACACGTGAACTCAACTAAGTTACAATGATTAACAAAGCTATCTAAGTGTGTGGCTAGTACTGGCCACAAGTACGGCCACAAAGAGCATGTACTTTAGGGATTGGAGGCTAGAGCTTAATAAACATAATAAAATAACGTCGTCTTTAAGTTTATTCCAATCCACTTCTCGTAAGGATCATTTTTAATTTAATAAAATAAGGATCTCTTTTTCCAGATAGAAAATCGATGATCCGAGCCGCTCAATGTGTTCAAGACGTGATTTTAAGAATACACTCAAGAAATCAGCAAAAAAAAATAACCGGGAAGGGTTTCATCCGAGCAGTTTTTGTTTGTTTTTTAGCAAACGGTTCAAACAAAAACTGCTTAGATGAAGTCCTTTCCGTTCATTTTTTTTGCCTATTTCTCTCAAATACCCTTAAAATCACGTTCTGAACACATTGAGCGGCTCGGATCATCGAACTCACCCAAAATAGACTTCTTAATTACATATTATACTCAATAAACCAGGATAATTACATATTAAACAGAGAACAATCCCAAAGATTGGCCTAATCGTTTAGGCCTATGACTTAAGAGTTTGCTCCCTCTTAATTAGGTTCAAAATTTCTCAGGTGTTATTAATTTCTTTAAGGGCCAGTTCATACGGAGTTTTGCTCCAACTTTAATTAAGCTCCTCACAAATGAATGGTGAGATTGGACCCCCAGAATTAGCCAAGATTTCATGCGGAGTATGTACAAATCTGCTCCTATTAAGTCCCATGTGCTGCCCAGTCAGTATTAATAACTACAAATTGTGGTTGGCAGGCATGGTTGTAGGTGTGTGAAGTAAATAGTCCAATAGCATAAACGGTTAGTTTTATCCATCATGATCACCAACAACATTAAACTTTTCCATAGCTTCGAAAATGGATTAATGTGGTATATATCATAGGCACATATATATGATCATGTGAATTTTTGCACACATGAAGTTGGAATTTTGATGACACCTCCAACCTAAAATGAATACAAGTAATTGTTTGGACCCAACCTGTGCGCCGAGTTTGAGTCAGGCCGGCCCTTAGGAAACCTTTGGTCTGAAATTCGAATCTCGCATGTGCACTATCAATTCCTATGTCAGTACGTTAGATCAGTTTACAGAAGACTTTATCCAAACTTTAATTGACTTTAATTGGGATCCACTAGTGGACGGTGGAATTAATCTTCCGAATTATTCGGTCTATTATTCCAAATACCGAGTTATCAAGAAACATATCCGTGAAATGAACCAATCACCCTAATATTGCAATTGTATTTTAGAGTGTTTTTAATTGTTTTGAACTGGATAAAGATGATAAGAGTTCGAGTCAACGAGAAGGAGGGTACTTCGTTAAGAACAAAAAGGCCAAAATAGGAATGAAAACTTCACGCTTTTTAGTTTTTGACTTGACTAATCAAATTCTTTGTTCTTTTCGGTGGCTAATTAACGTACTTAATTCCAGTTTGACGGAATTAAAAATCTAATTTTTTTTTATATATTTAATTCCTACCACCGCATTTTCCCCCTAGTTAATTAGCATGTACTTATGCTTACAAG
The DNA here is from genome assembly GCA_014282245.1 of Rhododendron simsii. Classification (NCBI taxonomy): domain Eukaryota; kingdom Viridiplantae; phylum Streptophyta; class Magnoliopsida; order Ericales; family Ericaceae; genus Rhododendron; species Rhododendron simsii. The sequence continues at coordinate 31,196,221 of CM024963.1, forward strand.
CAAAGATTTAATTCTCTTGATTGATTTAATTAATTAGTAAGTTACAACTAATTAATTAATGTTGATATTAGCACTCCAAAGCAAAGATCGATTCACATTTGCTTACAAGCAAAGATTCTGCTAAAGAATATAATCATGCATGTATTAGTACTAACAAATGGTGGAGGATATATATGGAAAATCATAATTAGGAAATCAAAGAAATGGTCAGTCCCGGAAAATGAGATAACATTGGCCTTTTTTATTTTAAAATAAAATTCTAAGTCAATGAAAGAAGCAAATAACTGCACGGAATTAACCCATCACGTAATTTCTAAATAAAGCCTCAATTCTTGACTGAGGATTACAAGTAACTCCCACAATAATTGATTATTAGTTGATTTGATTTCTCGTTTTGACAAATGTTGAATAGTTAATTTGACTTTGATCATAATATCACATGTATGTGTTCTTGATCTTCACTTTGGCGAAAAACACGCCTTTACAATCTTTTGAGAGAGAGGAAACCAGGTCGATCAATAATCCATATAATTAACAAGTAGCTGAGATTGATTCTTCTTCCACGGTGTCGACTCCAAAATTTATATTTGTTGGGTGATTCACAAATTTTAAATATTAGTTCGGGTCGATGCGGTTTTGCTTGCCAGAATTTCTTGAGTAGAAGTTATAGAAGAGGAACCTTGCATTGTGGTCAGCTTCTGTTTTAGACATTTCTATAATATCTAAACTAAACAGAAGAAACAAAAACTCTTTCAAAAAAAAAATCCAAAACTATTTCTTAACTGTTTTGGATTTTTGTTCCTTAACTGTTTCTCTTATCAACTTCTTGTTGGAAGTTCCCCCTCTCTTCCTCTGTCTTTCCTTTCCCTTCTTCTTTTCCTCTCGATGTACCCATTGTCGAGTTTTTCCTCAATAATATTTTTGCCGTTTCAAAAAAAAAAAACCACAAACACTAAATTAATATAATAAACATCATAAAAAGTTTTTAAATTGGTGAATAATTATCATTCAAAACATCAACATTGTATACATCATGTTGAGAATAGAGAAGGCATTTAAGTTCATCTAGTACATAAAAAAAATAGAATTAAGAATAATTGCATGATAAATAGTATCTTTCATTTTTTTATGGGGTCAACTAACCCCATCCATTGCGTGTGGAATCACCTCTATTCATCAAGTTTTCATAATCTGAAAAATGATCAACACTTTCCTTGGACCTTAAATATTAAAAATAGTGAAAAAGAAATAAAATTCAAAAAAAAAAATTCTCCTTTATTGTTGATTCTTGAATACAGAGGGAAGAAAATAGCAAAACAAAATAGTTTTCTCTTCCACTTTCGTCCTTGAGTATTTTCCAAAATAGTACTACTAATGAACCTTACTATTTCTTCCATGTATTACCTAGTTGCAGGCTCTGACTACTAGGCCCGATGGAGAGGTCCATTTAAGTTTGGGTTTCTTGGTCTTCGTCCACTCAGCTAAAGAAATTAAATCATCCAAATTTCCCAATGGTTTATTTCCCTTTTTTGTTTGTCTCCAAATATTTTTCCTCTGTTTCCAGATTGAACTGATTAATTATGTATATGAGGGAAGGTCAGAAATTGCATAAATAACAAATCATTTACACACGAAGACTGCGCTCACTCTCCTTGAAGACTTGCACATTATAGCTGAGATGGTTCTGCAACTGGACACTTGTTAGCAAAAGAATTTGCCTAGCCCGCCCTGTAATGTGTTGGTCGGTTGGACTAATCCTAAGCCACTTAATTCGCCTGCACATACGTGACTGGCCGCAACATGAGCGTCAAAGCGTCTTTGAACATATCGCAAACTACTACTAAAAAATCGGGGAGAGAGCAAGGTTTGAGAGCGCGTATACAGCTGCAGTACGAGATCAAAAGCGGGAGCACATAGCTTTTTGAGGGAGTATGTGACTAAGGATTTATCTGTAGCAGGGTATAAAGTGAGCCCAATGTATGGATCTGTTATTTCAAAGCCCATTGTAATGACATCTGGGCTTTGTTTTCAAAAGGCAGGATTAAGGATTCAACGACAGGTTAGATGTTTCTTAGGCCCAAAGGCATTTTTTCTTTTCTTTTCTTTTCTCTTATTTTTTTCATTTTGGGCCTTTGGGGTGATACAAAAGGGATTGAACCCTTGACAGGATCAAAAAAAAAAAAGCCCCACCTTGACGACCATTAGTTTACGGAAGAAAGTTTGTTGGGTCCAAAGCCGGCCCAACCGCAAAGCCCAAGAGGTCTAGATCTCGAGTATTTCAAAATTTTCAATTTTTAGGGGCACTTTAACATTTTTACTATTTGGGTTTGAGTAGGACTCTTTTTAAGTCTAAAAGAATGAAAAAAAATGCCCAATTAGAGGTAATTAGTTAGCCTAACCCACCATCCCATAAACCCAAGTGCCCAACTCATCCCCAAAATCATTATCCCTAAATCACCGAATAACACCTCCCCAAAATCTTTTCCTCCCAAACCCACCCCAAAAAACTTGACGATCTTGTATTTGTGTTCGTATGTAATGATTAGTAGAACTTTATATTGGCTTGACTTTCTCATATTGTGATTGTTGCGGCAAAAATTGTTAAGGGCACATTTTTTTATTAGGCCTTGGGCACTAAAAACCGTTAGACCAACATGATTTTAAGGCTAAGTTTCGATTTCTCTTGTCGAGACGAATCAATAGGGGTAAAAAAAGCGTTGCGAAACGAACAAATGAGAAAAAATTTAAATAAAAACAAAACCAAAAAATCCCTTAGCGGAACTTAGCCCAAGGCATTTACTCAATACCTCACCTTTAAAAGGAACGTTTTGCCTAGTATCAAAGGCCTCGTTTGATAGGTGAGTAAGATGTGGTGAGATTAGTAATGAGATGAGATTAGGATTAGGATTGGTAATGAGATGAAATTCCAAATGAGAAAGTCAATCCTATGTGCATGTTTGTTTTGCGAGAGGATTGTTATTTGCATTTTTGTTTTACACAGAATAGGAATAGATTGAAAGTATCCATTTCCATTTTTTCCCTTATACAAACAAGGGTTATAAAAAAATACCCGATTATTGTAAAACAAAAATGCACCATCTTTAAATAAAATATGGAGAAACAAACAAAGAATAAAATTTTAAAATTATTAACCCAAAAATCTGGTATTATTTTCATTACTTTCACAGTTTAATCTGCTCTTTTCTTTTCTTTTTCTTCTCATATTGCATATTATTTTTTATCCTTTCTCTTTAAAACTAAGTACGAGAAAATTGTTTCACTTTGTAGGCCATTTTGTTTAAAAGTTTGGATGAGATTGATTACGACCATAATTTCCTCAATGACCGTCAACCATACAATTAAAATAGAATTCATTAAATTGTCCCAGATTTTTTTTATTTTTCTTTTTTCATCAAACAATATTATTTTAGTTGTGGTTTGCTTGCTTAAGAAGAAGATACGATATCAAAACAACAATGATACGACCACCGCCCCACACGGCCGCCACATGCCTGTGAATTCAGGAAACATACTTACCGATATCTGTTGGAGATGATTTTTTATAGGGCCCTACAAAATATTATTTTGAAATTTATGAATATTTTTCTGTATTTTTGTGAAACCCGAAGTGGGCCCAATAGGCGTGCGGTGCGGTGACTCTAGACATCCAGTTATAAAAAAAAAATAGCATGGGCAATGAGATAATTTGACATTAGAAACCATGGGATACAAATAGGATTACTAATACCTAGCCCAATATCGTATTGTGAATCCCAGGTAAGTGTGAGATTGATAATCCCTCTCTCCTTTGTGCAACCAAACAAAATATTAATGACCCCATAAAATTAGTAATCCCATCTCAAAAGCCTTACACACTTATCAACCATGCAAAAAGTTTTTGCTTATCAATCAACTAAAATTCTCTACAAAATGGCAAAAAAGGTTACGACATGAAAATGAAACGGAAAAGTAATACTCTGACCAAAAAGAAATGCAATACAGAGTAAATTGGTTCGGTATTTTTCTCTTGTATTCTTAATTTAAAATTGGAGTGGACCTCTTTTAGATTCCATCTTATGCCCTTTTCATGGTTTGAGTTGGGGTTTCCATCTAGGAACTTCTACTGTCACTTTTTTGATTGGCCATGTGCCCGACTTCATGGTTGGTCTGCTTTTGCAATACGTGTTTCGTCCATCTACATGTTGATAGTTTTGACTCCATTCTGTAATGGTACTCCTTCCGTTTATAATGTGTTCGGTCCACAAAATGATAATTCAAACTTTCGATATATCTAGTAAATTGTTCATTTTTTTATTTTTTTTTGCAAAAATTGAATTATTTTTAAATCTCTGTTTTGCGAACCGGACAAACGTCATGGAACGAAGTATTTATTTTAGAACTCAACCCCATACCAACCCAACCGGCCGACTGGAAAAAATACTATCATTTATTAGATTTTGTTAATCGTCTCTATCCACCATGATGAAATGAATAAATGTCAAGTCGGCACATGCGAAAGGACCCACCTCTAATATTTGATTTTCCCTTTTGTTTTAAATTAATGATCAGATCTTTTAAAATATGTTTCCCTGTTTTTTTTTTTACCAGCACTTTTTTCAAATCCAAAAGTTGAAGACTACAGTTTCATCATACGAGTAGTCTTCCACCTTGCGATCCAGTGATTAATTGGGTTAAGATTGTCACCTTTAGGTAAGAGAAAGTTTTCGTTTGGTCGATCTCCATACAATATTGGCAATTAACTTGTTCCGGTATTAAGAGGTTAATAAAGTAACAATGTCGCTACACTAATTTCGTCATAGTATTCCAATTTTTATCGAGCTCTGAGGGTAGCAAGCATGACAGTATGCTCCGCTAGGCATTACTGTTTGGCTCGGCTAAAGGGTGGTTGGTTTGCATGGTTCCATGCCCGCTCCCTGCAACGGCACAACCCCAAGAGATCGCGGGGAAAATCACTACTCCCCCCACGACCCGCGATTGTTGGTGCTCCTAGAGCCACTAACTCCATGATGGGCATGGCGGTTGGGAGAAGGTTTATAAATATACTGAGCGTCATTGATAGAAGCACACTGTTTTTTCTTTTGGTGAGCACTTGGCCCCGTTTGATAACGGGTTTGGGAGTTGGGATTGGAGTAATAATTCCATGGGATTATTAATATTTTGTTTGGTAACCAAAATAGGTTCGGACTATTAGTCCGTTGGGATGCCGAATCCGGGGATTAGGGGGTATTAGCAATACCCCGTGGGACTTGATATTCGTAATCCGATCCCAACCCATTCTCATTACTAATCCCTTTTCATTACCAATTTCTTCTATCAATCCAATCCCATCATTTAATCACATCTCAAACAAACATGATATTAATAATCTCATCATCTAATCTCATTTCAAACAAACATACTCATTATCAATCCCTTCTCATTAATAATCCCATCTCATTTCCAATCCCAATCCTATTCCCATCTCTTACGAATCCCATCTATTTATCCCCGTTATCAAACGGGGCTTTATAGTAATCCTCATATTATAATTTGATCGTCGAAGGGTACACAGCTAAAAACACCCATATTAGTCATTGGGCTTGTTTTGCAGAACTCCTTGAAAGCTCTTGGAGTGATCATTGGATTTCAGGCCACTAACATATTGGTTACTTATGGTGTACAAACTACTCCCTTCGTCCCAATTTAATAGCAGTTCATCTTTATAGTTATATTTTTAAAAGGTTAGTTGTATTTTTAAATTAATAATGAATTTTACATCCAATATAAATCTTATTTATAATTGCACCCGTAAATAAACAAGTTTTTTTACTTTTACCCAAATAATTTGACAAATAACCACTTTTAAGTATAAAAAAAATTTACTTCTACAACAAAGTAAAATTTTTTAACTTTTTCGATTGGGCTCGTCGAGACGAATCAACAATCCAAAAAAAATTAGTACAAAATTAACAAATGCGAAAAAATTCAAATAAAAACAAGGGAAATGATAATGCCAAAACCGTTTTTGTTAGTGCAAAAACTCTAGTGCATGAAATGCTCGTACCATTTTGTAATATACAAGACTTTTATGAACTAAAATTTTGGTACCAATAAAAATAATTTTGGCATTATCATTATCCAAAAAGAAAAGGGAAAATGATGGCCCATGACGTGTTTTTGATAACACTAAAGATAGGTACACTACCTTTTTACACTACATAGTTACACTACATCTTATGTAAAGCCTATTTCGGGTCTCAGAAAAATCCAAAAAAATACTGATAAATTTTAAAATATTGTTTTATAGGGTCCTGTAAAAAATCAGCTCTAACAGATATCGGTAAGTATCATTTCTAGATTTGTAGTGACGAAACTGCGCAGATGAACAATTTCATTCCTACAAATCAAGATATAATACTTACCGATATTTATTAGAGCTGATTTTTTATAAGACCCTATAAAACAATATTTTAGAATTTATGGATATTTTTTTGAATTTTATAAGACTCGAAATGGGTCCCATATAAAACGTAGTGTAACGTGTAGTGTAACTATGGAATGTACGTAACATCTTTAATACTCCCTCCGTTCCAATTTAAGGGTCCATCTTTTCTTTTTTGGACGTTCCAAAATAAGTATTCACTTTCAAAAGTTAACGCCAAAAAAGCTCAAGCTTTCCCATTTTGACATTTCTTCTTCAAACTTAAATAATGATTTCAATGCAATAATTAGCCTTTTAAAAAAGCTGTCAATGCAATAATTAGGGGCAAAATTGAAAACTAAAAATTCTGTCAATGCAATAATTAGCCTTCCTAAAATAGTTGAATTCCCGAAAAGGAACACACAAATTGGAATTAAGGACATGCTAAGAGTTATAGAAAAAATTGAGTGAAATGGACCTAACACAGAGTACCATATATGGACCATATTAAAATTATTCCACCCGCAACCAAACAAGGCCGAATCTCCTCGCCAACCCAAAAACGGCATGAGCGCGGTGCGCACACGGGATTAACTTAACCCAACCACGGTTAACTAACTCCACCACATCACAGCTACTATATATAGCTAGGCCAAGGCAGACTGTACCCTCGTGCTCTTTCAGTGGGGTCATTCGGTTCCCCCTCCTTCTCATATTTCTCTCTCTATCTAGGGTTTCTCTCTCTCCTATCCATGGCTGACGTGGAATACAGATGCTTCGTCGGCGGCCTCGCCTGGACAACCGACGACCACGCCCTCGAGCGGGCCTTCTCTCAGTACGGTGAAGTCCTCGAATCGAAGGTCCGTTAGATCCACGTCCATCGGATCCGTCCGTTGACTCGACCGATCTGTGTTCTCTGTTACTACTATCTCTCTCTGGTTTTACTGTTCTCTGTTAACTCACATCATCATCATCATATATGTTACTCTACTCACTTTTTTCCCCTTAATCGGTACGTTCATCTCGAGATGAAGATCGATCGATATTTCTTTTTTACTGCCTCCGTACTAAATTGCTTGTCCTGTACGATTAGCCGTATGATTTTTGGATCAGAAAATGAAATACATAATTTAATTTGGCGTTAAGAAATTTAAAAAATTGTGCATGAATATATTCTATTTTTTCTGATCTAAAAGATTACTCTTTTGTGGTGGACAAGCAATTTGGGACGAAGAGAGTATATTTATTATTTGTTTACGGTGTGGATCTGATTAGATCTGATTGATTTGTGGCTGTTATTGTGTTTTCTAGATCATCAACGACCGAGAGACTGGCAGATCGAGGGGGTTTGGATTCGTGACGTTCAAGGATGAGCAATCGATGAGGGACGCAATCGAGGGGATGAATGGCCAGGACCTTGACGGCCGTAACATCACCGTCAACGAGGCTCAGTCGCGTGGCGGCGGAGGCGGTGGAGGTGGTCGCGGAGGAGGCGGATACGGTGGTGGCGGAGGCGGACGTGGCGGAGGCGGATATGGTGGCCGCGGAGGTGGAGGTGGTGGATACGGTAGCGGCGGCGGTGGATATGGTAGCGGCGGCGGTGGAAGCAGATATGGAGGTGGTGGAGGCGGATATGGTAGCGGCGGCGGTGGGCGTTACGGAGGCGGCGGCGGCGGAAGGTACTCGAGTGGAGGCGGTGATTCGGGTGGAAGCTGGAGGAATTAAGATTTAGAGGGGTTTGGGTTTGGTCATTTGTGGCTTTTTTTTCCCTAGTGGTTCTGTTTTTGTGCTATTATCTTGTTCGGGGTGTTCTGTCGTGGTTACTGTTCTCGTTGGTTGCTTCAGTCACTGTACTGTTTTTGACCGATTGTTTGCTGGTTTTGCTCTTTAAGTTTCCGATATCAAAAAGAAGTTTCGATGAATGAAAGCAAATGAATTGAGTTGGACTTCAAATGTGGTTTCTTTTCCCAATCTTTGCCCGTATTCTTCGTGTGTGGCGTGAGATTTCTTTTCCCATACTAGTAACTAATGTGTGCCTCGAAATGTTCTCTAACAATCTGTTGAGGAACCACGTAAGAAATAAGTGGAGAGAAGTTTATTAAAAACCACGCACAAGAGAGATTAGAGATAAAAGGTTCTGAGTACCACAGAGAACAAAGGTTGGCAGTTTAGTTTAGTTTAGTTTTGATAGTGGGTGGAGAGAGATATATGATAATGATTAGAGAGTAGGTAATGATTGGAGAAAAATAGAAAGATGAAAAAGTAATAATTGAAAAAATTGAATAATGAATGGAGAAAGAAGTATGATAATGATTGAAAAACAAAACTAAATTGGCAACCGAACACTAGGCTTTGTTTGGTTGGGAGATGAGAAAGTAATAATTTGAGAAAGAAATAGGATAATGATTGAAAAATTAAACTAAAACTAAACTAAAATTTGAATTGAACATAAACTTACATTTTTACACATTAACTTTTTAAAAATAGAATTGACTTTTAGTGGCCAAATGAAAAATTCACCAATTTTTATTCACTAACTTAAATGGACATTTAAGGAACGACCCAAAATAAAATACTGAATTCTAAAAAAATAGACGGAGGGAGTAATACTTTTGTTAAAACGTACCCACTGGCTAGATATTCTTTGTACTTAAAATGAGGGGGCAGATCCTCAGCTGTCTTACAAAGGAACTGGGGCACCTAGTGATCGGAGTTCTTATAGCCTATAGGTCACACTTGATGAATCAAACAACTTATACTGTAGATCTTGTTAGTATCGCCCTTTTCACATGCCAAGGAACATTCAGCATTTTCTTTGGAAATATTGTCGTGAGATTTTGCCGACGGGATTTGTGCTTTGTAGAAAAAAGGTTGTATCTGAACCAAGCTGCCCAGTGTGTGGGGGAGATTCGGAATCAATAGTTCATATGTTCTGTGACTGCCCACTGGCACGACAGGTTTGGATCAATTCTTCTGTGAATGTGGATTTTGGGCTATCTTGTTTTAATTCTTTTGTTGGCTTGTGGGATTTTCTGGTATTGCATTGGCAACATGCGCCAAATAAAGATTGGTTATTGTTTAGCAGCATCGTTATTATGGCAGGGAACGAATAGTGCATGTTCTGTCTTCCAAGAGTGCTAATCAAGAGAGCTGTTGATGGCCTTCAAGAGTTTTTAACTGCGAGCCAACCAGTTGTGACTCCGTTAGCCACGGCTGGTATAGGAATTGGAAACTTAATGGCTACGGCCGCCTCTTGATTCTTTTAAAATTAATGTTGATGGTTCATGGAAAAAGGGAATATTGAAAGAGGGGTTTGGCATTGTGATGAGGAACAGCCAAGGGGAATCTGCTGCTGTTGAGATGGGGGTTCTTCACGAGTTTTCAAGCCCACCAATTGTAGAAGCGTTAGCAATTCCACGAGGAGTGCTTTTGGGATTACAACTTGGCCTACGCTCGGTAGTGTTGGAGAGTGACTCTCAAGCTGTTATCACCATGTTTCATGGCCAATCTGTGGAGGGCCATGAGCTAGGAGTCACTCTTCTTGATATCAAGGGTTTGGGTCTGCGGTTCCAATGTTGTGTCTTTTCTTTTGTTCGTCGAACGGCTAATTTAGTTGCTCATGTGCTGGCAAGTAAGAGTGTAAGTGTAGTTGGTTTGGGATTTAGTCTTTGGACTGATTTTCCGCCGTCGTGGTTACTTGGGCCCTTATTAAGGAACGAGTCCTCCGGTTGAGGTAATTTGGTCGTTTGTTAATAATCTGTTATCTTCTTTGGCACAAAAAAGAAAAAGGTATCATGAATCAAGGTAATAATTATGTTAAGTGAACATCATAATCACGGAGAGGATCGATTTATCATGAAATGAAATTCCGTCAAACTGAAACACAATTACTTGTGCGATCATACATTAATTGATATTTGATCAAATATAAATTTAACATGGTTAATGAATTCAGCGAATTATAAAGAATCAAGAGTTCCGTAGGTCCGAAAAGAGCCCACAAACAATATAAACTAAAAGCTCCAAGTCCATCTTCAGGACCGAGAGGAGCTGCTCTCCCTGACCAATAACCCAACCCAAAACAAACTACACCGGTTGGAGTATCGATGACTCACAGTTCGTATCTGGCTATCTGCTATTTCGGGGGATATACGCACCACGTGAACATGGTCGCCCCTGCCACACCTTGCCCCAAAAATATATGGTTCGACAACCTTTAACTGCAGTTAGTTACCAGTTAAACAAAATCACCTGTTCGGTTGCGAAAATTCGTCCAACGGCTAACATGTTTGATTGTTGGATAACATGATACGAGTGGGGTTATAAGGGGAAATATAGGGTGCCCACATATTTTCAAGTAATGTAGTTTTCAAGTTGGTAAGTTTTCCTGAAGTGGGAAGAAGAGTAACAGATGTAGACCTTGTTATTTATGATATAAACAGGTTCTAAGACACATTCATGAAGATTTGCACGTTGGAAAACTAATCTGTAAGCATTCTGCTTTGGCATAGTCTTGAGTACATAAGTTTCAAAAGTGCTGATCAATTAATTTTTCCTGCAGCACGATACAACAATGGTAGTAAGAGTTTGCAGTGGAGTACTGTCTTTGGCTAACCCGAAAACTCAAAAATCATACTTCTGGATCTAGATTTGGGTGAACTGTATTTGTTTTGCCTTGAGCAAGTCCACCAACTGAATTGAGGATTCTCTTAATAATTGACATACAACAAATTCTATGCATTATCTTGCTTATGTTATAATTGCTTAAAAAAGGGCATGCCAATTGGTTCAACTAATACCTCGTAATAACACTGAGCATCAGAATTCTAGCTTGGAAGTAGGAAATGTTGCAAAACACAATCGGCAAATCTCATGTATGTGTCCTATGCAATATGTATTGCACTTTCTGAATAACAAAAAAGAAAAATCAGAGTGCACGGAATGTATAGACGGTTTAATGTAGCCGAGCATGTTCAATATTGCAAAATCAGATACTTCATTAACTTTGACTACTGGTTCATAACACTTCCATTACACAAGGCAAATTGGTCAAAAAACATTTCAAATTTGGATGATAAAATCTCAAATTTGTAACTGGAGAGTTGTTCAATACAAGTTGATCACAAGATCTATCTCCTTATTAGTTCAAGATATTACTCGACATCTGCAATAAATGGCTGCAACATCTTACCTCTTCCAAATAGCATCAAATTTATGTAGTTAGTTTATGACAGAAAAATTGGTGAAAATAATATTTTACAGAATGAGGAACTAACGGTTCACAAGACAGATAATCAAGAGTTATATGGAGAAAAACCCCTTCATTTTGCACAGCAGAGTAAGAATAAGAAAACTTCATAAGATAATCATGCGTGAACATCAATATCAATCAAATACCTTTTGTTTGAGTCAGTCTTCAACAGTGGTGTTTCAATCCTTTCTACACATCCAACGATCCAACAAAAGTTGAAAAACCTGAGCAAGGGAACAGTAGCTGCAATTTTACAGGAATTTTATGGTGAAGATCAATGTCTGTGAAATTACATGTACAAAGACGGTATAGGACCATAGGTTAACACATTGTGATGGAATAATTAAACCAAATTTAAACCTAGTGGGTTAGCTGCTAAAGTATTGAGAAAAATGCTACTCAACGATCATTCGGCAAGGTATGGAAAGTTATATCAGAAACAGCTTGTCAAAGTTCAACAAGTATGTGTCCCCAAAGGCTAAAACTATTCTGTAAGAGAATGCACCAAAGTGGTAAAAGAGAAAATTTGACTACCAGAATGTTCTTCCCTAAGCATAACAAAATAACAACACGATGATAGGAAAATCCAAGACCCACAATATCTTGTGCACCATCCTCTGAATCTTTTGACGTTAGTATCTGAATATAAGTGTAAGCAATGGTTGCTGTAGTGGAGCGAAATATCCGAAGGTTCAAAAGGTTAGGAAGATCCAAGGATTGATGAATTATTCCAGATCAATTAGTTGTCTCAGTTCATCTGCCCCACGAGGGACCCTGATGTGTCAGTCAAACCAGTTATCCGAAGGATAAAACGATCCAAGGGGCCTGGCCGAGCTTCGATCCCACTCCGAAGGAAGGCGTATTCGTTTGTTCGGATAAAAGAACCATAAAGCTCGGTTTGTTCGGTAAAGCACGTCGCCTGTTACTTTTCATTTCCTCGGACATGATGACTTCACTCGGGGACAGCCACTCCAGAACCTTCTAGAAGCTTCTAAAGAAACGTGGGAAGGTCTCTCTGATAAAGGATGGGACGTCTCTGATTGATGTGACCTCTCCTTTCTGACTGGGCGGCTCCCCTTTCCCCAACAGGCGGCATTCATTTAATGCTACTGACTCGTGATGTCATCCGAGCGTCACCGAGCACGTGGGTGACAGAAATGGCCCAATCTACACTCTTTCCCTCTCTGCCTATAAATAGACGACTTCCTCCCCCAAGTAAAAGGTTCAACTTTTCTAAACTCTTCTCCCTCCTAGCATATATTTCTTACCCAAAACTTCTTCCCGGCTCCTCTTTCTGACAAGATCGTCGGAGCTTCTTCCCGGAGGAACATCCCCCTCCGGTTCTGCAGGTACAGACGTACGGCGCCACGTCACTCGTTCAGAAGGACCAGAATGAGAGGAAGAAATCAGCCCCCCACAATTGGCGACTCTGCTGGGAAATCTCATCAACCTAGCAACGTGGACCTGATTTCTATCCAAGCTCGATCTCACTTCTGTCCTTCTCTCTCCTCACCTCATGGCTCAACACATCCCGCCTCCTGGCCCGGAAAACTTCACCTTGGGGTTGTCCGGGTATGGATCCATCAATCAAGAACAAGGGAACATACACTCCCACACCAGTCAGTCACTCGACGGCTTTCATTTCCACCGACAGAGCTGGATATTGCCCTGGCGGAGCAAAAACGCCAAGCAGCGGTGATAGCCATGCTCCAACAACGATTAGAGGAGCGCGACGGAAACCAGCTTGTCACTCCTATCAACGCCCATCCAGCTGGACCTAGCCAACCGACGAGACATCGAAAGAGGAGCAGACGGTCCCGCCATAACCGCACCACAGGCCTGGCAGATCCCGAAAGACGAAACGTTTTTGAGCGTCTTGAACAGAACGCTCGGCCACAACAAACAGGTTCGCGTCCTCGGCTAGAAAGTCTTGTCCGAGCGGAAAGCACACGATCTTCGGCAACCCAATCCACCGCCGGAACACATCGAGAGGCAACATCGGGCCAAGAACGCCGCTCGTACAGACGTTACTCGGATCCGAGAAAGGAAAAACAGCCTGTGGATCTCAATGAACTTCGGCTAAGCTATCACGGCGAATATCCCGAACGATCAGTACCGCCGAATCCGGATTCCGAGTATCGCCAGGACGGACGGTATACCGAAGGATCACGAAGCCGAAGAGGTCCAAGCAAGGAAGGACGCTCGGAAGCGGATAACACCATCACCCTTTACGATCCGCTTACGGGACTCCCAACAGTGTACCAACCGTTGACTGATCCTAGGCAACAAGAGAAAGCTCGGCCAGAAAGATCCAAACAGGCCCAGGAGCTAACAGGGGAACGAAGAGAAAGACGGGGGTACCAAGCCGAGCGTCCTCGGCAACATCATCGCGAGCGTCGGCGCAGTCCCGAGCTTCGCTTGACAGTGCCGCTGGCAGCAGTTCAACCAAATCTCGTCCCAGAGGATAATTCGAAGCTCGGAAAGGCAAAAGCTTCCCCCTTCGTAGAGGCAATTCAGCAAGAGCGACCACCGGATCGGTTCGTCATGCCGAAGCTCAAGCGTTACGAAGCAAAGGAAGACGCAGTCGCGTTCGTCTGTCGCTTTCGCCAAATGATGAGCCTCCACAATTTTTCTGATGCACTTATGTGCAAAATCTTTCCCCTCTCGTTGAGTGAGCCAATCATGCTCTGGTACAATCAGTTGAAACCGAAGTCTATCGCCTGTTTCAACGAGCTGGAATTGGAATTCACGAAGAGGTTTGTGACCAGCAACGTTCAACCGAAGACTCTCCCAATGCTGGTAATATGAGAAGGACCTCGGGTGAAACCCTCCGGCTGTACACCGAGCGATACTGGGAGGTATACAATCTTATTCCTGATTGCGATCAGGGAGTAGCTGCTGAATCGTTTATGAACGGCCTGGACCCAAACTCGGCAATGTTTCGGGATCTCTCAAGGAATCCACCAAAAAGCATGGGGGAATTGATGACTATTATCGAGAAGGATTGGTACATGAGGAAGCAATGGCCGAGCGTCATGTTCCGAAGGTCGTGAACCATCTAAGGCTCATCCTGTGGCTCGGAAGCAGGTGGCCAATGTCGGCCAGACATCCAAAGTGAACCAGCCGAACAATAGGAATCGACCTCCGCAGCATCAAGCGCAACAAGTTATTCAACAAAAACGGGAACCAAGGCCGGACGAATATGTTGCCGAGCAAACTACATTCACGGAGCCCATTTACAAGCTTTTATCCATCATCGGCACGCTCCCATTCTTCCTTGGCCCACAGGATTTCTCGGCACAGCTGGCCAGGGACCTGGGATGTGTTCCTACCATAAGGAGCGGGGGCATTATACGACCAAGTGCCAGCCGTTCAAAAGGTACTTGGAGGAGCTTCCGCGGCTGGACACCTCAATCCTTGGATCGACGCTCGGAAGAGTCCACTTCCGCCCCCACCTCCATTGCTCGGTGGCCATGTCAGTGTCATTCAGGGTGTCGCTTCGGAGGTACGAATATCCGAACTACAAACGGAAATCAACACGGCCGTCGCTGCATTGTTGGTTTGCAACGTCGGTACTTCGGTTAAAAGGAAATTTGAAGATCCGAATCATGACGGTCCAATAACTTTTACATCTGAAGACTTGAAAGGAGTTCAAGTGCCACATACCGACGCTCTCGTCGTTACAGTGATCATTGACAAATCCACTGTCCAACGGGTGTTGATTGACCAGGGAAGCTCGGCGGATGTGATGTTTTATTCTACTTTCAAGAGCCTTGGTCTATCCCCGAATCAACTTCGGCCAGCGACAACACCACTCGTTGGGTTTACAGGTGCGCCGGTTTGGCCATTGGGTGCGATCAATCTCCTTGTGAGAGCCGGTTCCCGAGTGATTGACGTCGAATTCATAGTGGTTAGCTCTCCTAGCCCTTATAACGTCATCCTCGGTCGAGCCTGGCTACACGGGATGCAAGCCGTGGCCTCAACATACCATCAAGTCGTGAAGTTCGTCGGATGGAATGGAAGACAAGAAAGCCTCCGAGGGGATCAAGTACAGTCCAAGAAATGCTATATCAGCACCGTCACAACGAAACAAAGCTGCCTGGAGGTGCAGTGTGTGGAGAGTGGGGAAATTGATGTACTTGAAGATGTGGGCTTCCAGCCGAGCAAAGGTCCGCCGAGGAACTTGTTCGCATGCCATCTCGGAAGATGGCACTCGGTATTTTCTTATCGGAAGCTCTTTGACCGAGGAGGAGAGGAATGCGATGTTTGACTTCCTCATACGACACATTGAAGTATTTGCTTGGACCCCGCAGGAAATGCCGGGCGTAGATCCCTCGTTTGCAACCCATTATCTGAACGTTGATCCGAACAGAAAGCCAGTGGTGCAGAAGCTTCGGCGTTCTTCTGCCCTTCATGTTGAAGCTGTAATGACAGAGGTGGATCAATTGCTAGAGGCAGGGGCGATACGAGAAATACTTTACCCCCTTGGTTGGCTAACCCCGTGGTGGTTCCGAAGAAAAATGGAAAGTTGAGGGTTTGTGTGGACTACACGAATCTCAATGATGCTTGTCCAATGGACAGGTTCCCTCTCCCTCGGATAGAACAAATGGTGGACGCAACTGCAGGGTGTGAGCGGCTGAGTTTTATGGATGCATACCGAGGATACCACCAAATCGCCCTCGCCGAAGATGATCAAGAAAAGACGGCTTTTATCTCTCCTCGGGGCGTCTATTGCTACAATGTTGTGCCTTTCGGACTGAAGAACGCTGGGGCTACTTTTCAACGAGCGATAACGTCCATGTTCCCTGGGATGCTCGGAAGAATTCTGGAAGCGTATATCGACGACTTAGTGTGCAAGAGCAAGTTCGCTCGGGATCATCTTCGGGATCTTGGAGAAGTTTTTGCCGTCCTGAAGAAACGAAAGCTACGACTGAATGCGGAGAAGTGTGCGTTTGGTGTCAGCTCCGGCAAATTCCTGGGATACATGGTTAGCCACCGAGGCATAGAAGCGGATCCGACGCAACTGACTGCCGTGCAAAACCTCCGAGCCCCAACGACTGTTAGGGAAGTGCAGCGTCTTACAGGAATGGTTGCGGCATTGAATCGGTTTATACGACGTTCGGGAGACCTCTGTCGACCGTTCTTTCAAGCTATCAAGACAAGCCGCCGAAGATTTATATGGACCGAGGAATGTGAGCAGGCTCTGCAGTCACTGAAAGACTACTTGTCACATGCTCCCCTCCTGGTCAAACCACAACCAGATGAAGATTTGTATCTTTACCTCGCAGTCTCGGATCATGCCACCAGTTCAGTGCTTGTTCGGAAAGAAGGGATGGAGCACCAACCAATTTTTTACTCGAGCAAGACGATGACGGATTCTCAGACTAGGTATCTGCCTATGGAGAAGTTAGCATTGGCCCTCGTTTCGTCTAAAACGAGCCTTTTGCCTTACTTCCAATGCCATAGGATCGTGGTCCTTACTGAGTTTCCTCTCAAAGCGGTTCTTCGGAAGACGGATTCCTCTAGTCGGATCCTCAAGTTCTCTCAAGACTTGGCAAACTACGACATCCAGTTCGAACCTCGGACGGCTATCAAAGGCCAAGCGTTGGCCGACTTCTTCGCCGAGCTTACACCAGGCTTGAAGGATGAAGCTAACGCCTTGGCTCTTGCGGAGACCGAAGCTCGGATAGCTGCGACCGAGGCTCACATGGAATGGATCCAACAGCCAGCCGATGCACGTCGCTCAAGATTTACGCTCGGCACAAAACGGCCTGTTCATGAGTGGAACTTATTCTCTGGGGATGCTTGGAGGATGACTGTGGATGGGGCCTCGAACATCAATGGGGCTGGTGCTGGAATTGTTCTTGTGTCGCCCGAGGGAACGGTGCACGAAAGTGTTGTCTCCATCGGTTACCGAGCGACCAACAACGAAGCTGAATACGAAGCCTTAATTGCTGGGTTGCGACTTGCCCTTCGACTCGGTGCGGATTCCGTTCACGTGTTCTGTGACTCTCAGCTCATCGTGGGACACCTGAATGATGACTATCAAGCTAGGGATGAACGAATGAACGCTTACGTAAGCCATGTTTTGGAACTTCTTAAACAGTTTGGACGAGTGGAAATCGAGTGGATTGCTCGGGAGCATAATGCTCATGCTGACGCCCTGGCAGGCCTCGGATCGGCGTACCGAGCCTCGGGCAGTCGCACGATAGTGTTTGACGAAATCGACACTCCGAGCTTTGAACCCTCGGACCCTCCCATCGCAGCAATTCGTTCGGCTCAAGCCAGCTTGATCCCATAGTGTTGTACCTTCGGGATCGAACGCTTCCTTTAGACAGGAAGGAAGCTCACAAGATACGTTGCCGTGCCGCCAATTACTTTTTGGATCCTAATGGACATCTTTACCGAAGAACGTTCACAGGCCCGGATTTGAAAGTGGTGTATGAGATTCAAGTAGAAGGCATCCTGGACGAGCTTCATTCGGGTAGTTGTGGGGCTCATTCAGGAGGACGAAGCATGGCGCAGCGGGCGTTAACTCAAGGGTACTGGTGGCCGAAGATGGTGAAAAATCCGAGGAGTATGTGAAACGCTGTGTTCGGTGCCAAAAGCAGCTTCCCTTATTCACCAACCAGCATTTCCTCTCAAAATGATCACCAGTCCTTGGCCTTTTGCAGTATGGGGCTTTGACATTGTGGGAAAACTGCCCAAGGCACCTGGGGGTTTTGAGTATTTGATAACAGCCACGGACCTGTTCACTAAGTGGGTCGAAGCCAAGCCAATGGTGAAGACGACTGCAGGCGACGTAGAACGGTTCATTTGGAAGCATATCATCTCGAGGTTCGGTGTGCCGTATGCTATTCTTTCGGACAACGGATCCCAGTTCGTGGCCGCTGCCCTTAAAGCATTCTACAAACAACGGAAGATTACGATCCAGAATTCTTCGGTTGCGTATCCACAGGGCAATGGTCAGGCCGAGGCATCCAACAAGACCATCACTCGGGGGCTTAAGCGTCGTTTGGAGCGGAAGCTCGGATTGTGGGTTGATGAACTCCCTCATGTCTTGTGGGCCTACCGAACCACGCCTCGGCGTTCCACGGGTCGTACCCCGTTCTCAATGGCCTACGGCATGGAGGCCGTTCTCCCTCTCTCCTCATTGATCCCAACCGCTCGTACGGAGAATTTCAATCCTGTGGATAACAATGCATTGGTGGGTTCTGAATTGGACTTTGCCGAAGAACTCCGTGACAACGCTAACCTTCGGCATGCCGCGTACCAACAAGAAGTGGCTAGGGGCTACAACAAGAACGTTCGGTCTCGACCATTTAATGTGGGGGACCTCGTTCTTCGGATGGTCGTTGAAGCAAGCAAGTTGACGAAGCTTAAGGATCCATACGAAGGTCCTTACCGAGTGATCGAGAAAATTGGTCATGGGGTGTACAAGCTTGCCGAGATGGATGGAACTCCCATACCGAACCCTTGGAACGCTCAGAAGCTTCGGAAGTTCCATGGCTAGCTGATATTTCACGTTTTGCTTTTATCCAATTTTTATTCCTGTTAACTTTTGTAAGCCTTTGGGCCATTATAATAGAAAGTACCATTTCTTATCTTGTTTGTTTTCTTTAAGTCTTGGGTATCTCACCTAGCCCAGTTTTAAGCCGTTGGGCTCACACTCGTACTGATCTGGGCGAAATCCACTTAGCCCTCGGCAAATGCGTTCGGGCGAAATCCTCTTAGCCATTGCCATCATGTTCACTCAGAATCACGAACATGTTTCCTCGGATAATCTTTCTTTTTATTCCCTCGGATATTTTTCTTTTACTATCTGCTTGGATTCCCGCCTCTACCCTTCGGCAATCCGAGCAGATAGGGGGCTTTATTATGAGAAGGATAGTAAGTCGAGTTACTAACACGACGGAACAGGAACAACGAAATTTGCAAGTCAGATTTGCATTTTTAATCACAAACCTATCCGAAACTTGATTCCAAAAACTTTGGAACGACAAATATTGGAATTTCAAACGAAAAAAATTCCAGGCATTAATAAAACCAACG
Source organism: Rhododendron simsii (assembly GCA_014282245.1). Classification (NCBI taxonomy): domain Eukaryota; kingdom Viridiplantae; phylum Streptophyta; class Magnoliopsida; order Ericales; family Ericaceae; genus Rhododendron; species Rhododendron simsii. The sequence continues at coordinate 31,215,945 of CM024963.1, forward strand.
ACAAAAACCAAAACTTGGCAAATTCTTACATTTCAAAATTAAAAGTTGCAAAAAAATACAAAAAAAAAAAACAAAAAAAAAAAAAAAAGTCAAGGGTCCACTGTCGGGAAAAGAGGCAGTGTAGGATCCTCTGAAGGAGGAGCTGGAGTGGTGCCAGCTTCGGTTGTTGCACCTGGGAGTACCACCGCGGGGTCAGGCTGTTGCTCGATTTCGAGCTGCTCATTCTCGGCCTGCTGAGCTTCGGCCAGACTTCGAGGGGGAACCTCTACAAGCATTCTCCTCTCATCGTCAGCTTCCGCGCCGAGATCATCCAAGCCTGTGTTGTAGCCCAGCATAAAGCTAGCTTTATGCTTTTCTTCAAGCATTTCTGCCTGGGCCTCGACAAGCTCTTCAGCAGCAGCATCTTGGGCCTCGTAGTGTCCCCGGTTGTATTCTTTCTCCAGCTCAACCTTCATCTCCTCACGACCGAGAGCTCTTCCCTCGGCAAGACCCTCGTCCTTCCCCTCCGCCCTGGACTTCCCGGCAGCCTCTTGCAAGCCTTTGACTAGCTCGTTGAGGTTGAATACTTGAGCCTCCAAAGACTGGCGAGCTGCCTCGGATTCCTCCCAGCTCTTCTTGTATTCCTCGGCCGAGTCTTTGTTTATTTGCAGAGACTGCAACAGCAGCTTCTTCTTCTTTTCATGCTCGGAGAGGTGAAGATTCACACTCATGATGGACTGGGAGGCCTGAGGGGGAACAAATGTTACTTAAAGACAAACGAGCAGAGGAAACAGTCAACTGTTAAGCAAAACTTACTCTGGCAGCGTGATAATAGTACTCGGTGAGGGCAGCTTTCAGCGAAGGTGGGGATTGAATGTCCTTCGGCAACCCCCCCCGGACAGGAGCGTCAGAGCGAGAGAAGGGTCGTCCCTCAAGCTGTCGGACTTCAAAATTTGTTTCTTGTCAGCAGTAACGAAGCTCGGCGCCCAAGGGACGTTTTCTTCGCTCGTTTCCTTCCCCTTGGCGGCCACACTCGCTCCGTCGCCAGCCTCCGAGCGCGCCGTCGTCTTTTGTCTCTTGCCAGCTGGGCTTCCTTCGGCGACGGAGGGGCGGGAGAGGACGTTTTTGAGTTGGTGGGGGAGGTATTTTCTTGCTTGGGGCCGAGCCTGAGGCCCCTGAAGCCCCTGTTTTCTTGGCCAGGCCCTTGGCCTTGTCTTTCTCCCTTGCCTCCATCTTCTGTTGAAGAACGTCCTTCATGCTTCGGGGAGGCATATTTGCTTCTTCTTCGGGAGTGGATCCTTCGGTGGGTTCGCGAATGATCCCTCGCAAAGGCCTGCTCACGCTCGGTAGAAGTTCCGCGGGAAGGTCTTCGGCTGAAGCTTCCTCCTTATCCGCCTCTTTCCTTCGGATACGTCCACCGTAGGTGGGTTTGTATTGTAAAATGGTGGGGGCGTCTCTTTCTTCTGATGGAATGGTAAGGAGAGTGGACGCGAGCTTACAGTTCCTCGAAGCTCGTAGTAACTCCTTGTTGATTTGTGTTGTATCTGTAGAACATAAGACAAGGGAACAATCAGTCGGAAGAACACTAAGTAATACTATGCAAGTGCAAGAAATGAAGCAGGTAAAAGTAAAAAGCCAGGGATTGATTTCTTACGGGGTCCACCCCTGCGTGTGGCAACCTCGAATTGCCCGTATTCCCCCGGAGGGTATTGATAATTGCCCCGAACTTCGACGTAGTCCGAGGCCCATTTTTCAGAATCATACATCCCTTCGGGGATTATCTTGGCCATCTTTCTTCGGGAACACAGGTAGTATCGGGAATACCTGATGTTCCGTGACATTGTGTAGTTTTCAAAAATGTGATGGGCTTCGAGTGGGTACATCATCAGCTGGGCCAACTTTATGATGGAATGGATGATGCGGTATGAGTTGACGCTTAATTGGCAGGGGGTCAAGGTGAAGAGATAAAGGATTTCCCTAAGGATCCTATGCATTGGAAATCTGAGACCACCCTCGGTTATGGCCATCAGAGGAACGGTGATGTGTTCATCACTGAACCTAATCCGAGGGCCAGGAACCGGTGTGACGACGACGTCGTCTGGGATTTTATAGTCCCGTCGGAAAGCCCTCATACCTTCTTCGCTCTCGAAGGATTTCCAATAGGGACATGGGTCCTTTCCTGTTCGGTCAGGGATGACGTCCGGATCTTGAGGGACTATCTTTCTTTTCTTTTGGGGGTTGGAAGAACCGGCAGCCCCTTCTGTACCCTCGGCTTGGCTCGAGGAAGCCGTGGCCGCTCCTCCTTCGGCGAAGTCTCTGTCAGATACCGTTCTTCGGCCTCGTCGTCTCCTTCCACCTCTTCCGTCGGATTATCTTGCACTCTCTCCTCCGAAGGGTTACCTTCTAAATCGATGATTTGACTCTCTGGAGGCATTGTTCGGAGCGGAGTGACGCTTGCAGGAAGATCAATTCCGGCGGAATCCTCGCTATTTTCCCGAACGCGGTAATTCCGAGCTAGATTGGAGATCGCATCGGATATCGCGAGGTTCGAGCCCCCAGCGCCTAGAGCTGCGCTGTCTACCGAACGGAACGACTCCCCAGACGAAGCTGAAGCAGAAGTCTCCATACCTAAACACAAAAGTGCAAGGGGAAAGACCGTCAGCGAGTTGCATGGTCAAATCCTAGTGTGCCTACGTTCGGTGATGAGGCGTGCCCTAGCGAACAAACTCTTCCGAGAGACGACCAGTCAAAGGGAAAGTTCGAGTGAAACTCCAAGTGTGAAGACTACTCCTATTCGTGCTCGGAAGAACACGAGTTGAAGATGCATCTATGTTCGGAAGAACACATGAACACCTTCAACCCAATCTACAGTGCACAGGCAGAAAAACCAGGCGACAAGGAAAGAAAAACAGCCCAGAAAGCGTGTAACGGAACTTAAAATGCAAAAATGGTGCAGGGAAATAGAGATATACCTGGGAATCGAAGAAAAATCTGGGTCGAAAGCTTCAAAATCGTCAAGAACCTGCAGATGGCTTGATTTTCTGGGGATGGGGACGGACCAAACTGTTCAAACGTTTGAGAGAGAGAGAAAAAGTGATTTTCTCTCTCTTCACGCCCTCTCTTATACCTAGGAGCGAAACCCGAAGCGTCGCCGAGCCCCCAACCGTAGGATTTGGGCGGGAGATTGACATGACCGTCGATGGGTGACACGTGGAAACACGGGGGGTGCGCCGTATCGATATCCAATGACAATAGGACGCGTGGCGTCCTCTAAAGCTGGCGGTTGCAGAGGCATTAAATGAAAGATACCTGACGATTCAACACCTCTTTGACGTTTACCCTTGGATTGACGTTCGGAATAGCCTGACAATGATCCCGCTTCGGTGGTCAGTTGTTCTTCGGCCACTACTGATTTATCAACTCCTCCTTCCTCTCCGAAGCTTTGCAGCCATGGAAGCAGGAGTTGAGGGGCTATTGTAGTGGAGCGAAATATCCGAAGGTTCAAAAGGTTAGGAAGATCCAAGGATTGATGAATTATTCCAGATCAATTAGTTGTCTCAGTTCATCTGCCCCACGAGGGACCCTGATGTGTCAGTCAAACCAGTTATCCGAAGGATAAAACGATCCAAGGGGCCTGGCCGAGCTTCGATCCCACTCCGAAGGAAGGCGTATTCGTTTGTTCGGATAAAAGAACCATAAAGCTCGGTTTGTTCGGTAAAGCACGTCGCCTGTTACTTTTCATTTCCTCGGACATGATGACTTCACTCGGGGACAGCCACTCCAGAACCTTCTAGAAGCTTCTAAAGAAACGTGGGAAGGTCTCTCTGATAAAGGATGGGACGTCTCTGATTGATGTGACCTCTCCTTTCTGACTGGGCGGCTCCCCTTTCCCCAACAGGCGGCATTCATTTAATGCTACTGACTCGTGATGTCATCCGAGCGTCACCGAGCACGTGGGTGACAGAAATGGCCCAATCTACACTCTTTCCCTCTCTGCCTATAAATAGACGACTTCCTCCCCCAAGTAAAAGGTTCAACTTTTCTAAACTCTTCTCCCTCCTAGCATATATTTCTTACCCAAAACTTCTTCCCGGCTCCTCTTTCTGACAAGATCGTCGGAGCTTCTTCCCGGAGGAACATCCCCCTCCGGTTCTGCAGGTACACGACGTACGGCGCCACGTCACTCGGTTCAGAAGGACCAGGATTGAGAGGAAGAAATCAGCCCCCCACAGTTGCTTTAAAACATTTTGATACTTCTAAGAGCTTCCCTTTCTTAATTCCTAGCCAACTGTAGTCCAGTAACGAAAATATGATCTTCCATCGAACATATATAACTGGAACATTGGCACAGCTGCAAGAAAAGAATGCTGATTCATACATTTGCTGTCCAGCATATTTACTTTGCATTTCTTGGATGGCTCATCTTCAATTGAATGCCATATCTTACCCAATAAATATAAGCCACCGAGGCATCATCAACTGAGAAAGCATTTTCTCATCAGTTAAGGAAAACTCACGGACATGCATTACATATTGCCTGTAAAACTTTCCCTTGAGATCCTACATGCGAAGTAGATATAAACAAGTGCCAGAAAAGGAAGCTACTTGTTCATCTTAAGGCTTCGTTCAGTTGTCAGGAATGTTGTATGAGTAATTGGTTCCCAAAAAAAGTGAAGTGAGGTAAAGTAAAGAAAAATAAAATTTATTTTCCTGTGCGTGTTTTCTTGACAAAAATCTTGCGGGAAAACAAAAATTCTTTCATTTTGGCAAGACCTATTTTGCAGAAAACACTAAGTTGAAGCTATAAGTCCTACAACTTTCCTGGTAACTGAACACAGAAAACTACAGGGAAGTCGATTTTTCCATCCTTTCTGTGCAACTGAACGGAGCCTAATAGTGGTCTTTTAATACTAGTTAACAGGAACAGAATGCCCTCCTGCTTATTCCCCACCATTTACAATGAGTTTCCCTTCTTGTCTTCCTTAAGGAGGATTGACATCCTCCGTACATGTAAGCAACGAAGTCACCAATTTATCAAAAATGCCCTGGTGTGTGTGTAAGCTTTGCTCGCTTTGTTCAGGGTTGTTTTGGTCGTTTTGCAGGAAATCGGTGGTGGCTCCCACGGTTTGGGGTGTCTAGATCGTGGTTATTTTCTTTTTACTTTAATGGGTTTTCAGACTTTTCATGTTTTCCTTCCATGTCCTATTTTTCTTGCTTCGGACTATGCTCTGAGTTTTTGTGGGGGGTTGATTTGGTAATGTTACCCGTGGATTGGTTTGGCCTCCCTAGAACAGAATCTGTTGGTTCTGTATAGCATTGAAGAGTAATAATTGCAGGAAGCTGAGTAATTATTGGGTGCGGATTCGACGAGGAATTGTGTGAATTGGACAGCCTATACATTAATTCGTGCTTTGTTTTAAGTTCAGAGCTTCTGACTTGCTCTGTTTTGAGGAGGAGAAAATCCCATGATGTCATGAATATCACTATAAGATTTTGCAAGTACACCCATGCATTAAATTCAAGATGTTTTGCCACTATTTCCAAACATTCCCTCTCGGCATAGTAGTACAGTTCTTTTGGAAGAAAACTCAGATCAAAAGTGCAGAATTTGTGAATACAAGAGTGGTGCATTCTTTCCTGCAGAACTTCATTACTACTCAACTTACAAAGAAATTCTGGCAATTAAAAGGAGCATTGAGAAGTTCACAAGAATGATGGTATAATAATTGTCATGATGTCATGAATATCATTATAAGATTTTTTAGGTACATCCGACCATTAAATGCAAAATTTCTTCCAACTCTTCCCAGACATTCCTGTATTTCTCACTCTGCGTTTTGTCCTTGCACCGTTCTTGATTCAGTACTTCTGCACATGAAGTTGGCATGGGGACAACAAGGGCTGAGTTGGCATGGGTTGTCAGAGGGAATGTTTAACAAATATTGGGAAAAATCTTGTATTGATTGCTGGGGGTGTACCTACCAAATCTTATAGTGATGTTTTTGACTTTGTGGAAATCATTACACCATGATCTTTGGATGATTGACCTCTATATAGGTTTCGAAAAGGACCTGCCAATTTGCAGAGGCAGGGGGAATAAAACAAGAAAGAGGGGTGGATTGGTACACTTCCATGACAATCTACTGCTCACTGCTTGTTACAGGGGGATTTGTTGTTAATTCACGTTCTTTGCTCTGTTGCTTTGCTCAACAAATCAGAAAGAAATCTGAAAGGAGAATGAAATCTCTGTTTTCTCTGCTTCCCTCTTTCTTTATTTTTTTTCGCACTTTGGCTTCGGTTTTCAGTGGTGGGTTTAGAATTGCAAGAGTTGGGATGAGTTGGCATGGGGAGAAGAAAATCAAATCTTGAATGATCTTCTATTGATTTCCTCTTCAGTTCTGACTTGGAAGACAAGTGGGGGTGGAGAAATTAATTGGGCATGAGTTGGCAAGGGATACTCTGAATGAAATCTTAAACGAAATCTTTTCTTTGATTGGGAGCATTGTACCACATAACCCCGGGATGGTGGAGCTCTATTAAAATACCAATCCAAGTTGTTGCTTTTTTTTTATCCGAAGCTGTTTCTTTTTGCACTGCGTTTTGCTCCACACATGTTTCGAGTAAGTTGTTGCTTCTTTACCTTCGATTTTATTTGCTATTTGCGCTGTTACTTTAACTCCTCTAACTCAATCTTCTTGAGGATTTATAAATTAAACGTATCAGTCTAAACAGAGAATAAAATTCCTCTGACAGAATATTAGCAGTGCTTAGATTGTTGTTTTCTGTATCTAACCCTTTGAGTTGGCTTTATCAAAAGCTACTTCTGGAAAAGATTATAAAGAACTAACTTGTAAACTTACATAAAAGAAAGAGATAGAAGAGATCACAGTTCATTGAAAAATAGAACAATTCTGAACTATGCATTCATGGTGATTGGAAAACCACCATGATCAAATCTACAGCCTTGATTTGTTTCTTCATGAGCTGTGCTTACATCACATGCTTTCCATCCCTGTGCATGTTAGTGTGAACACAATCTATCCGTAGATCTTCGTACTTTGTTTTTGTCCAGGAAAATAAGAACAATCTTCCCAAGATCTTGAATTTGAATCATAAAATCAAGAGTCATTTCTTGAATCATTAATGTTTATAACTGCGTGGATTTGCCATGTGTTGCCAATCATTTTCGCTGCTAGAGAATAGCCCAACATAAAATACCCAAAAAAAAAAACAAAAAACAAAATACTTAGCCTATAAAATCATCGACTTACATCTTTTCATCATCTTTTGCCTACTCCCACAAAAACCTGTAGACATTTTCGCACTATTCCTACTGTTGCTTCTCTTGCAAGATTGGCAGAGCTTCAAAAGGTGTGTATCAAGTGTATCTCAAGAATCTTGGACTGTATTTATCGGAGGAATTCATAAAAATAGTTGGACGCTTATTAGAAATAACAAATAATTGATTGTCGAATTAGTATTAAAGAGATTCTATCATCTCATCTGCTATGAATTGATATGCCCTTTGCTATTTAAGAACACTTGATTAGATTTCTAACAATAACTTCTTTTTTTAACGGCGAAGAAATTTTATTAATAGAAATGAGATAAGAGAGATACAAAGGAAAGGGGCAAGAGAAGAAGGCATCACAACGCAAAAGTAACATCCCAACAAAGTTGGCACCTTACCCTGTGACATTCATCTGCCATTAAGCCCACAAGTTGCTGAGGAATCAACTAAATGATCCAAAATACAAAAAAGAGATGTACCAGAGGCACCACAAAAAATATTCTAAAGCCCTGACCAAAATAAGCCTCAAAACTCAAAAGTATTAAGAGCCAAAGCTTTCCACAAGCAGGAATCTTCCCAATTATTGTAGAAACTGCCCAAAGAGAATGCCAGTAGATAGTGGTAAATCTAGCACCCCATGATTGCCAATTTTCTTGAGACCAAATCCTTTTGTTTCTGCTTCAACTTGTAAGCATTGATTGAGTGCTGCTGGCCAAGTTTGAATGCCAGCAGCAGTTGACATATAGCCCTCAAAGTGTAACAGATTTACAGCAGCAGTATCAACAGTTCAAGTACTTGACCAAAGCATTCCAATCCAAACATTCCCAGAGCAATAGCAGAGTATTCTTCAGAGAACCTTCCAGTGTGATTTGTTGTTTAGAAGTTTTCTTCCCCTTATTTTATCCAGCTTTCACAATGGAGCGAAGTCTGAAAATAATGTCATCCATTGTGTAGTCACAGCCCTCCTTATTTGTTGTCACCCAGAATGCCACTCTTGCTTTGATAAGTTCAATAGTGTCCATCCAATCCACTGCTTTGTTTTCGAAAACCAGTTGATTTCTTGTGATCCATACAGTCCACACCATTGCAAAAGGTATACATTCCCAAATAAATTTGTGCTTAGCTTTGATATTCCAAACCCTCCACCAGTGAAGTAATGCTGCAAATGATGAGGCAGGTACCCTTGAACTCCCCACCATAGTAGAATTTCTGACCATGTGTTCCAAACAGGATTGCAGTGCAAAAGCAAGTGATCCAAAGACTCCAAATTTCCATTACAAAATCTGCAGATGGCATCCCCTCTGAATGACCCAATTCTCAACAAAAAATGAGATCAGGTGTGTCAATTGATACAGCCTCTCGAGCTTCCTCAAGTAGATCATCCAATCATAAAGACCTCTTCTGAATTGAAAGCCCCATTGATGCATATCTCTTCTTTCTAGCACTTTATTCTCATCCTTATTACTTCGTACTAACTTAACTATCCACTATAGCTAAGCATAGGGAGTTATTCTGACATTTTTATTATCATGTTATGCACTATTGAGATTAGCTGATGTCTGAATTTTGCACTATTGAGATTAGCTGATGTCTGAAAAATTCAGGAGCTCCAAAATTGTGCCGCTCTATGTTACCTAGAATGTGGATCGTTCTGGTATGAAGAACGGGAACACAGTACGCCGCATGCTTAAATTGTGGTACGTTAGGGGTAGGCTTCTATAGATAACAAAACTGTAACTTACTCTTCCAGGCAATAAACATCCAGTGCAACTAAACATTGTTTGTCAAATTATTCATACAAAACACATTTCTAGGAGTATAAAGGCTGTACTTTTTACACTTTCTCCCTCCGAAATTCCATTTTCTCTCTATTTTCACCATTATAAGTTGACATTTTGGGGAAAACTAAGGGGATCACTTTGGATCGATACCATTTTGGAACGATAGTGTACCATTTTTTGGAACGTTCGTACCAAAACCTAATTCGCTTGGGTAGTAGAGTTCCTTGGTAACATAGGTGCCGCTACCCTCCTGATGGGTTGCAGCAGTGGATCTTTATCTCTAAAATATAATTAAACTCTCCAAAGTGTTCTTCCCTACTATCTCTTAGCAGGTTCTCCTATCAGAGTTGTTAATTCATGGAAAGTGACGAACAAGGACATCGATCAATTTGCCAACACCATGTTTGATTGTTACTTAGAAGAAAGACAAACTGATTTCATAAGTTGTGTTCAGTGCAATTTTGTTGCAGGAAAGTTCAACTCCATGCAGATATAACTGGAACTAAGGCCGGGAAATGCTAAGAAGAAAAACTCAATAAAAATTATGCTGGAAAATTTTAACACAAGCTTCCATAATGAACGTTATAATCACAGACCAAAGATTGCTTTTTGCATGAGTCAATCTCGAAAAGCTTGCAAGCTCCCTTTTTTGATTGGGGCTTGACCGATATGTTATGGTGTTCCAACAAGTATCCATAAAAAATGGAATTTCTAGCATTACAACCATTTCTGATGCAACTTCAATTTATTTGGAGAGCTCACTTTTTAACTTTTAACTTTCATGAAATAGGAAACCTATGGTATCATGATTCACATCTATTCTTATGTATTCTTTGATAGCATAACCTGTCATAGTTGCTAATTCATGGGAAGGGATGGACAAGGACATAGATCAATTCGCCAAAACCTTGTTTGATTGTTACCTAGAAGAAAGACTAAGACCATGTTCGTTTTGGGTTTTGAGGTAGTTTTGGGGGTAATGAGTAGAGAGATATAAATAGAGAAATGAGAGTTAAAATATATTGCAGACCGTGCACAAAGCAACATGCTCTAACTGATTTCATAGATTGTGTTCAATACAATTTAATTGCAGAAAAGTCCACTCCATGCAGATAGTTGGTACTACGGAAAATGCTAAGAAAACGTCACCAAAAATGGTGATCAATTTTTTCGACACAAGCCTCCGTAATTGTGACATCCCACTTTTTCAGTTAAAAAAAAAAATATTTTAACTCGAATAATTAAATCTTTCATTTTTCTTTTTCAAACTTCTTTTCTAATATAAAAAAATGAGATTGATTATTATAAACTGCATTTATTTCGAAAATTCTTCTAATCTCGAATAACTTATATATTTTTGTGTGCGTGTGCGCATGTTATATTTTTGGGCCGGTTTGTTTTACTTGGGTTGGATTTAACTTTTAAACTCGGGCCAGACTAGTTAGTGGGAGTGCATTTAATTATTAAGAGAGGGCCCGTTATTCTTTCATATATATTGAGAACTAGGTTATATTATTTCAACGTTAATACTTCCAGCGGCAGAGAGAGAGAGAGAGAGAGATAGAGGGGCTGCGGGTACAGGAGAGATCGATCAGTAGAGCCGAGTTGTCGGCGGCATTAGGAAATTCCACAAAGTTTCGTCCTTGGGTAAGACTTTGATCACTCCTCTTATGTAGTATTTTATTCTATTACCCTTATGGTTTTCCTCATCATTCATTAGGATTGGGATTTTGTTGGTGGAGATCAGAGAGAGTGCATGTGTATTTGCCGTGTGTGATTGTGAGAAAAGATGGTGATATTGTAATTGGGAAATTAAGTTCCTGGTGTGAGAGTACTCCAAGTGGCTGTGAAACCGTAGAAATTAGATTAGGAGAGAGTTCATATGCATATTAGTAATTTTACATTAAACTGATTTTAGCACTTTCATTCTTTTTATCCAGACTAGCCGAGTGCTCAGATATTACATTTTGCGATTTATCGAACCAATCGAGGTGAGTGGTTAAGTATGTGATCCCTTTTTTGGAATCCTCTTGAGCCTATCGATTCTTGACAATTCGTTATTGGTTGTGATCTGATGATAATTATTCTTATTCGTTGCTCTCATAATTATTGACAATTGACGTACCCTTTGGCATACAAGGTTAATTGAGAATATTTGTGATTGATCGATTGCCCTTACTTTTATTGTCGTCGATTCATTGACTCCATGATATTATTGTGACTTTGCAACGACACGGGGAATAGTCCTGGCCGGTCAGGTGACTCCGGTTCGCCGTTGTTCTTATGTGTTTGGGACCATGGATTATGTTTATATTTATTAAAGTCCAAGGAAAAGACCCGTGAGATATCGTGGTGACTTTGGCCACTAGGGAAAAGACTTGTGAAATACCCTGTGACTCTAGTGCTCAACGGATAGGGAAAAGACTTGTGAAATACCCTGTGACCCTATTCCGGATCGGCTTAGGGAAAAGGTCCCAGGCGCCATCCTGTGGTGACTCTAAGTACGGTGTTGGATCCAACGGGCTAAGCCCTGAGAAAATATTTGGCAGTTGATATTTGGTACTTGGTAATTGGAAGATATGGTTCCCACTCCGGTTTATGCATTCATTATCGTTGTTCGTCGTTCGGATATTACTGGACTCATTGTTTGGTATTTTTATTGTGGTGATTCAATTATTGTTGTTGCTATTCATTAATCCATTATTCTTCTTGTGGACACTATCTGTTGAGCTGTTGATCTCTTTGATCAATATTCAGTTTCTTAATAATATTCGTTGGACTATCTCCCTTATTAATTTGAAACCACTTCTTGGAACCCTCATTATCGTTCGTTCAAAAGTATGCCATTTTGTATTATCACCCTTAGCATGCTTAACTACTCACTGAGCGCGTCAGCTGACGGATTTATTCCACATTATTTTTCAGGTTAATTTCATGGAGCATTATAGTGGACTCTGCGGCATTGTCGGGACCTTGTGTTTGGACCTCTAGGGCGTTTGCATTTTTATTTATTTTATTGAGTCAAACCGCTTCCGTACTTTTATTTATTAGCTTCCGCACTTTTATTTATTGACAGTTCATTGTGAAATTTGGGATTGGAAAATATGAGATATCGTGTCATTTGCTATGGAAAAATATTGGTTTCGTGTCGCACATTTGTTGTAATAAAATATCCAATTTTTCTTTATTTGTTTTAAGTTGCTAAAAATATTTTTAATTAGGCTTCGTGTACCATGGTTGCTACATGGTACATGGCCGGTCATGCTCCCGGATTTGGTGCGTGACAGTAATGATCGTTGTAACCACAGACCAAAGATTGTTTTTTGCATGAGCCAAGCTCCAGAAGCTTGCAAGCTGCCTGTTTTGATTGGGGTTTCACCGGTATGTTATGGTGTTTACAGGCATTTAAGAAGAGATTTCAAGCATTACAACCATTTGTCATCCCACCTATATTGGTTTGAAGAGCTTGCTTTTAAACTATTAAGTTTCATGGAATACAAAAACTATGGTATCATAAATGAAAATCTATTCTTATGTATTCGGTGGCAGCATAACTTGTCATAGTTGGTAATTTTTGACGAACAAAGACGTCGATCGATTTGCCAATGCTATGTTTGATTGTTACGTAGAAGAAAGAATAACTGCTTCTATAAGTTGTGTTGATCAGTGCAATTTAATTCCAGAAAAGCTCAACTCCATACAAATATTTGGAACAAAGGAAAATGCTAACAAGAAAACCTCGAACATAAATTATAGTTGAAAATTTCCACACAAGCATCTATAATGAATGATGTAACCACAAACTAAAGATTGGTTTTTGTATGAGTCAAGCTCGAGAAATTTGCGAGCTACTTTTTTTTAATTGGGCCTTGACCGGTATGTTATGGTGTTCCAACAGGTATTCATAAAAAAAAGAGAAGATATTTCCAGCACTGCAGGCATTTCTTAGGTCACCTCAATTGGTATGGAGAGCTTGCTTTTTAGCTGGCCAGATTAAAGCAAAACTCCATAAATTTAAAGTTTTTGAACAAAACGATTAAATTTTCTATATAATCTCTTACTATACTAGCGATACCAAAACACGTAGCTTCTACGTCCATGCCATCACATAGCTTCTATGTCCATGCAATGATTTTAAATCATGTTGCATTGGGAGCTATGATCAACATAAATTGATATATAAATACCCCTCCATCCCTAAATGAAAATCCATTGCTATTATTTTGGACACTTCAAAAATTTGTTTATATCTTTCAATCTATAATGCTAAAAATATCCAATATGGATCTTGTTTGATAGATCTCAATTAGTTTTATTAGAATTATTTTTTTAAATCATGGAAAATATAATGAATTGAAAGATATAAACAAGAAATAACAGGAAAAAGTAAAAGTAGACTCTCATCAAGGAACGGAGGGGGTGTAATTTTTACAAACATTACATATTGTCAACAACATCCACTACATACATGCATAATCTATGAATCACTAACACCTCTAAAAGTCAAGATATCGCCGTGTCCAGACACAAAGACAAGCATGGGACACGTGTTCGACACGCCGTGTCCAACGATTTAATCTAATTTTTGGAGGACATGGATTAACACACGGGGTGACACAAGTGGAACACGTTTGTATCTATAATTTTGACTTTTTAGTCGCACATAAATATGATGTAACTTAGAAGGAAATGTATTTCAAATTTTCCCAATTAACTGAATACATGACATTTCTTATCTAATATATCATATTAACTATCATGTCCGTAGGCGTGTCAATATCTATGTTCATGTCCATTCCCCATACATCACAGTGCATAATCTTCACCGTAATGAAATCTACCTCTTCCCTCACCTTTCATAAAAATAAAAATTAGATGTAATAATTTGTTGAGATATGGGATGTACCATTCATCATGAACCTCACTTAGAAATCAAAGTACATGGTCCAATATTATAGCTTCGTGTACTCAGAGCTACTCCTGGGTGAGATTTTCATAGATTCAAGATGTCTGCACCTCAAGTCTCTGCAGCTAAATTCCTTTTGATGTTATTACTTCAAAGATTAGGTCTATCTATCAACTAGAGTCACACCAAAGGGTAATACTATATACTAGAATACAACCCAAAATGCTTGAATGAGCAACACATCAACTCTATCAAACACCTTATACTGCTATTCTTTTGTCTTTTTAGTTGCACAAATGGTTCAGGCAGACCAACAAACACAAAGAAGGCAAAACCATGCAGATTTTATTTGCATGAATGAAACAAAGATTTACCTTCATTTCTATTTCAAATTATAACCAAAGCTGAAATAAAGTACGTTGCATAAGGGAGCATCAATCAATAAGTGGATATTTCTATTTCAAATTACTCCATGTACCATACCATCTCAAGAAAAATTTGCACTGCCTCTGCTGACAACCTGTTCTGTGCATACACAACAATCATCGAATTCCAGGACACATCATCCCTTGCAATCATCCGATCAAACACCTTTCTAGATACCCTTACGTCACCACACTTGGCATATGTGTGGGCACACGCCCCAAAAATCGCCCGATTTTGGTTTGCAAGAAATGAATTGTTTGGGGGCGGCCCTTTTAGAAAATAGCGCGGCGAAACGCTTCGATTCAGAGTCGCCACTCGGGTTTTGGCGGAAGAACACCCAAGGAACCGAACTCGAGAACGCTTGCTACGTTTTGCTTTTGATTTGAAAAAGATTTGATTGATTTGAAGAGGCGTAGACTGATCCGTTGTCACCTTCGATATCTGAGGTTCGGGAGCCAGGTTACGAGAAGGGAAGGGTTTTATGGCACCCCTCTCGCCCAATCCGGAGATCGGTCTCTACTCGGGCATTTTATTAAAACATTTGCATTTTTCTCTCATTTGATCATTTTTGGCCAATTAGTGCGGGGGAACAGTTAATAGGGGTCAAAAACTGTAACAAGTGGCAGATTATATGACAAAATGCTTATGGAGGCTGGTTTGCTTGCTTGAATTGAATTAAACGTAAGAGCATAGATTGAGAACAAGCACAGATTGAGAACAAGCACTGCAAAAAGTTCGACAGGATGATGTACGCTGCTCGTCGGGTGCGCGAGCAGGCGACATGCTGGCACGCAATGGCCAAGCCACTGCACGCCAACACACCCTGCGCACGCCACCTAAAAGCTGGCGTACACTACCCTACTGATTTCTTACAGCTCCTACTCTCAACCCTCTGGGCTCTGGAATGGACCAGTGCACACCTAGGACAAACCACGCAGTTGATAAGATAGATTAGGTACATGTACAGGCATAAGAAATGGCTAATAGCCAAGAAAACAGCAAAGCAAACCCCATAAACAGAGTGGGGAGGAACAAGAGGCCAGGACTGAACTGCGATGTAAGGGCCAGGCACTGGTCTGTGACGAGCGTGCCATACGCCACCCCATGGGGACCGTACGCCAGGCTTGTATGCTAACCAGTGTTTGGCTTTACATCATCTGGGCTCTGGAACATGACCAGAAATATCCCAGGGGCCTTGAAAGCAAGAAATGGTACAAGTATTGAAAGCTACATTTGAACAGTTCTAAAATACAGAAAACAATAAACTGATTATTAGCATGCTGGAAAGGTGATGACAGAAAGGAAATAAACAACAAATGGACACCGCATGATCCCCACGCCAGCAGTGCTCATACTGCCAAAGGTGGCGTACGGCTTGATAAAGATGGCGTGCGCCATGGTGTGTTGCCTACGACTGATTTATTTTACCAGAGAAGGGCCTGGACTAGTATCAGTTACTAGCCAGAACCTTTCTGGTTCCCCTCAGAAATCGAAAACAGAAAGCAGCACAAAGGTGGTATACCTTTGGTGCAAGAGATGAAAGGAAGAATGTGAGCTTTGGGGGTTGAAGATGGAGGCTGTGTGGTGACAGATCAGTGGTGAGGGGTGTATAGAGCTTCTCTATCTCTCAATCCTTCAATGGGAGAGCAAGGAACAAGAGAGAAGAGAGGGATGGACTTGGCTTCTTTAATGTGGTTAACGCTTTTGCAAATGAATGCAAGGGGGGTATTTATGGAGGAGAGAGGCTGAGACCAGGGGCTAATCAGCTGGGGTTAGGGTGGTTTGGTTAGGTTAGAAGGAGCCTCCATGCATTAAATGCATGGGACTAGCTTGATGGGTAGTGTAGGAGAGAGCGGGGGACGGCCCTGCAGAATGCAATGATCAAGGGGCTCTGCAATGTACTCTGGCAGTTACAAAGTTTCGAGCACGTGACAGAAAAGCGGTGATTTGACCGGCCTTGACCATGCGTACGCCACCTGTACCATACCGTGCGCCAGGTCAAACTCAGTCAACGGTCGATGTCCGACACGTAGCACTTTCTTGGCGCACGCCAAGCAGGAGCTGGCGTAAGCAGGGTTCAGTTTTGCTGAGGCTTATTTGGCTCTGGATTTGAAGGGTTTTGAAGGGGTTTGAAATGGTTTGAAAGAGGAGGGTCCAACACTCAAAGCTCGCGACCTTCCATCGACCTCGGAGAGTCTTTAACTGTTTATCATCATTGGGGTAACACAAAAAAAACCGCAAACGTACTGATCCAGATAGTCCAGAATAGGGTGTCTACAATGCATCCATCAAAGTATTCCCAACACCCAAATTGTCATCAAAGCCCCTCTTTATCACAAACCCATGAACCCCTTCTGCGATGCTCTTCACTCAAACACGAGAACATGCTGATAGAACTACTGAATCTATGGACACTTCTTTTCCTCCCTCATTCCCACTCTGTTAGATCAAGAACTCTTTGAAAAGTAATAAAGCATTGTCATTTTGGACAGATCATTGAAATCCAAGAAACAAAATTTCTGGGGGGAATTTCATCGAACAGTGTCCTTGCATCCTGCAATTGGCCACACTTAGAGTACATGTCAATGAGAGCAGAGGACACAAAGAGGTCCAATTCAAAGCCAAAGACCAAAGCTTGTTGGTGGGCTTGTTTGCCCGAATGGAGATCGGAGGGAGCGGAGCAGGATTTGATGGCGCAAGGGAAGGTGGAACGGTCCGGCTTGAGAGAGAGCTTTCGCATGGAGGAGAAGGCCCGGAGGGCTTCTACGAGGTCGCCGCCCCCTAGCCAATTCGGCGATGATTGAGTTCCATGAGGAGACGCTGGTTTTATCTACGCATTTGTTGAACAAGGTTGTGAGGTTCTTGGAACAACGGGTTGAATAGCGCCGGTGTCTGTAGAGCTCGTCACGAATTGTGAGTAGAGCTGTACTTGAATTTACAATCCTCATTCACACGTTTATGATTATTATTGATAGCAAAGCTTATCTCTCTTCGATCTGTTGCTTATTAATCTGAGAAGTAGTAATTGTTTTGAGGATTTGGACATTTAGTTTGACCGAATGATGATGTATACTCCATATAACAAGTACAAGATCTATTACCACCGGAAAGAGCATGGCTGTTGCTATTCTCATGCTAACTCAATCAAGGCAGCCTAAAAGCTGTAGTTAGTAACGTGAATAATACTAATGACTTGCTAATCTCCATTTTTAGCTTTAAATTGCAAAACCGTGTCGTTTTGGGTGACCCAACTCACCACAGGGTTGTATTGCTCCAAGCAAGGGTAGGGGGAAAAAAGGTTGCAAAAAAATAGGGTTTTTACAATAACTTAATCAATGTTTGTTGATCTTTAATGATCCCAGTTGGGTCATAGGCTCACATAAATAAGTCCGGTTAAGTTTGATCAATGAGTGTTGTGATTATGAAGACTGATAAACTCAATGTAATCGATGAAGAATAAAACAAAAAAGAGCACAGCCAAAAAGAGAACAAGGCCCTAAAATTAAAGAGCTTGGAAGTTTAAGTTACAAGGTAGATTAATTGTTTACGATTTATAACACGTGAAAAACAAGGAAAAAGCAAATGGAGCCAACATGTCTGAAAATCCAAAATTACAAAAAAGCAAAACTAGAAATTCCTATCCAAGACAAGGAAAAAGCAAATAGACAGCTTTTTGCTATTGATTTTTGTACGATGCGAATGCAACAACCAAAATGAGAATTGATTTCCATAGAGTACTCAAATTCACATTTAACCTGAGCCATGGTGGCATTCAGAAAGTAATGCACCGAGCAAAATGAAACTAGAAATTCCTATCCATGGAGTGCTAAAAAATATATTCATGTCCACTTGTTATGTCACTTTATTCGAAAACTCAGGCAGTAATCCTCGCGAAAAGTCTGTCATTGCTTGATTTGGAAGGATAGGATTTGATATATATATATATATATATATATATATATATATATATATATATATAGAGAGAGAGAGAGAGAGAGAGAGAGAGAGAGATTTGAGATTGAGAGAAATTTAATGGCAGATTGAGAGTGATTTCAGCGTTTGAAATAAACGAATTAATTTCAATAGTAAAAAATGATTCATTTCTGATTTATTGGTAAGTGTGTGGTTCTTTAGAATATGTTTAATTAGATGCCAGAGTTAACCTTTAGGAGTAATTCACAATGAGTTTAATGTTTCCGTTGCATTAGAACGAATATATCAGCTGTTATGAACATGTCAATAAACAAGTACATAATCCGGAGTGGAGTACTAATATTTATCCAGTAGAATCTCGATTGATGATTGATTTGTTTTCGTGGATTCTGGGACGTAAAAGGAACAATCATCACTGGTTGTATGTTGGTCATGGATGTCACCTGCTTTTACCTTATGCCTAATCACGTGACTCAAAAAGTTAATCTCATATTATACAGTAGTTGCTTGCGTTCCATTGTAAACCACACCAACTTCCATTTATTAGCCGATGTGGGATACAACCCCAAAAAGATTGTGATACTCTGTAGCTGATGTGGGATACAACCCCAAGAAGATTTGAGTGAATATAACGAGTTTGGTGGGTTTGTGTACATGTTTAAGGTAATATAAAGAAGAAAAAGATAGAATAAGGTATATGAGCACGTAAATTAGGCAAAGCATGTGGATGTTATTTGTATCTATAAATGTGTGGCGTAAAGACAAAAAGAAAGATGGGATAAGAATGAAAACACACAAAGAATTATAAAAGAAGGTGGGGAGGACAAGTGTCAATTGGGGAAAACAATATTCGGTGACTCGTCATTGCATATTTAATAGAAGCAAGTATGAGATGTTTGGTCACGGGGGAGGGAAGCCGTGGGGTGGTTTTGGAGAGACAAAGGATAAAGTATGCAAGAGAGTGAGAGGGAGAGAGATGTGGTGGGTGTCAATAGTAAGAGAAGGAAAAATGGTGACAAGTAAATAAGAATAGGAGAAGAGGAGGAAAAAATTACAGTAACCGGAGGTACTTTGGCCAGTAGAGACATGTGTGGGAAAAGGTGCGTGAAGATGGATATGAAAATTTATGTAAACATTTAAGGAAGTGGTTGATGGCTTTTCAATAATTATTTGTTTGTGAATATTGAGTTGTAGGTGTAAAAGATTTGGTTTGGTTGGGCTAGATAGGTTGAGGCACTGGAGGATTCGGGTTGTTACAATGGAAATTACAGACCATAAATCGTAGTTTGTTGTTGTTGTTAATGAAGTATGTTCTTGTCTTTATAGTGGATTGGATAGCGATAAATCAAAAACTTCAGTTAATAGCTATTGAGAGAGCTTATTTGAGAAGCTAAAAGAAAGGTGGTTGATTTATATGTTTTATGACAAAAGATAATGAAGTGTGATTGATGATCAGTAAAACTCTAGAGCGTTGCTCCCACTTAAATTTGATCAGTGAGTGTGATGAAATAGTTGGCTTCAATCTCCAGAGAAATGAAACTATCAAGCCTTATTTTATAAGCATAAGATAAATACTCCAATACTTAGAGAAAAAATTGTGCTTGAAATTTCATATCAGCTAATTTTTTCTCTATCATTGGGTTTAATTGGTGGGTGGTGCTAAATGTTATAAAGCTAGCTACAACAATTGAGAAAGTTAACCAGTCAAGAGATTTGATGAAATCTCATTTTTCAGAAAAAAAAAATAGTGTCACAAATATAAATGGGACAAGCCCCACATGAAAAAATTCGTAGAGGGAAAGACTTTTAAAAGGTTGAGATCTCACTTGTATTTATATGAAGATGTGAATTACATATTGGAAGGAGCTATGGTCAGCACTTACTCTTGGTAAGATTAAACATTTTATTTGAAAGTGTTTTCACAATATTGTTCCGGTAAAGGATGTGTTGTTTCGCAAAAAAGTCATTTCTGATCCACTATGTCCAGTTTGCTGGAAAGAGATTTGTGGAGCCGTATGCGAGCAAATAATCTCTATGAAATGAATGAAAGTGATGCGTTTGAATAGAGTTAAACGCGTCGGCATCTCACTAGTACCTTTAAACGTAGATTGTATGGTTTCACATGCAAGTTTAGGGCCAAGTCACCACTTCCTGCTTTGTTTATCGGTTGGTTGGTGACTTTAGAGACTGCTTAAATGGGAAGGGGTGGGAAATCATGTTAGGAGGTCCTTAAACCATACCTAATCACTAAAAAACATAACCAAAGGCATCAAAAATTCTCCAACCAACCGATACACATATAAATGGCCTTGGATCATTTAAGAGCCAAAGGTGACCACCAGCAGGCAGCAGCAGTATTAAAGATCTCTGGGAGAGGGAGGGAGAAGAATACACAAGCTACCTTCTGTATAAGACGTGTTGGATGATTCCAAGTATTAGTTGGAATGTGTCTCGATTTTTTAGCTTCCCTTCTTATCGTACAAATTCATAGAATGGTGATGGTGCCACTTTCAACACATTATCACCACCAGCCCCATCAATTGGTAGCAGGAATCCCCATGACATGACTTGTGCAACTTGATTATTGGGGCAACGATTACTATCTATTTTTCCAGTTTCAACCGATAACAAGAATAGTTAAAAAGTTAAAACTAGCACACAATGAGATACTTTTGTGTACAAGCAACAGGTGTCCTCGGACATTTTGCTCCAGCAAACACCTGTTTGACAGTCCAACAATATGCATTTTAAGTCTTCTCTACTTCTCAGAGAAAAGAGTTGTGGCAATCCAATAAACAGTATATAACACTTTTAGCATGAATGAAAAGATCCACACAACAAAAACATTATGAAGATATGTAAAAGGGAATCATCATGGAAATCTTGCTACATGAGGCTTTTCTAATATTTTCCATTCTCGTCCTCTTTAGCTCCTCATTTTCAAGAGTGTATCCAGCAGATTCTACAAGGAATTGAACTCAAATGGAGTCTACTAGCAAGATCTTATCTAACATAGGCCCAAAGGTTGTGACTACCCTGGTCCACTTGCAGCTTAATTCTAACTGGTACTCACTGCCAATTGTGAGAAATCTGATACTGAAACAGATTTCAATAAAATTTGAACATTGATATATTAGGTTCCTCAAAGAGATGGTCATTTCTTCCACTGAGTCCACCAGTGAGAATCTTTTGTTTTTTGGGATATGAATATGTTCTCCTCTTTGCGTCATAGACATTTAAGCAGACAACTATGCTTCAGATAGCATGAATTATTGTACAAATTTGTTGCATTGAGTTCACAACACAGTTAGCACTTAGCAGTGATTTGCATATGAATTCGAGACCATCTAAGTAATGAGGGGAAGGAGAACTAACGATCTTCATGGAATGTGTAGGACTAGGGGTGATACCGGTCCGGTTTCGACCAGTTTGGGTGTATTTTTCGGTCAAAACTGGTTATTCAGTTTGAGATTTTTAGAAACCGGAACTGGTTGAGATAAACCGGTTCCGGTTTCAACCGGCTCAACCGGTTCCGGTCCGGTTTATCCGGTTTTCATTCATGAGCCATATTTTGGGCCCAACACATCAAAAAATTCACAATTCAACCTATAAAATACCAACCAAAAATCTATAATTCAACCATTTTTTTTGGGCCCAACAATAAAGGATCAATTTTGAGCCCAATACATAAAAAAAACTCATAAAAACATAATTAAGCCCATAAAAACAGTTTTTATATAATAAATACAGTTATTAGACCAATATATGCTACAAAATATCAACCAAAAACCCATAATTCAACCCCTCCCCTATGTTTTTATAGATATATGTATATATGTATATATTATACATATATATAACCGGTCCAGTTTCAACCGGTTTTTAAAACATATAAACCGGATAGAAATTATTTTTCCGGTTTATAAAATTTTATAAACCGGAATCGAATCGAAATTATTCAACCGGTTTAAAAAATTTGGTCCGGTCCGATTTTTCCAGTTTCGATCGACTTTCCTATTTTGATTAATAGCCCTATGCAGGACTATTGCCATTAAAATTGGCCAATAATTGGTACCAATTGCCAGAATGATGAGGATGAATATTACCCTCCCTCTCATTAGTCGAAGTGGTGTACAGACCATAGAATTTGGTGAAGGGACCACATAAATTCTGTTGTCCTTGCACCAAAAAGTGTAATGATTCGGCGGTTCCTACACCAGAACAATAAGGAACGTAATGTTCACCCTCTTTTAGGGAGGGTGAACAAAATCATTCTCCATGGTATGTTGATAGTCTTGGATGAATAATAGAAGTGGGCTTCCCAAGTAAAACCTAAAGGAGAGAAGAGTAAAAACATCTAATTAGACCAACTGGACTTTTGCTTCCATGCCAAAAAAGATTCTATAGCATTACATCATTACATTTTGGTTGCCCATGACTAACCTGAAGATCTTCATCAAAAGCAAGTGGAAAGGTGCACAGCTGTGTGGGCCAGTCCAAGCTCAAACCATATGTTCAGCCAAGAGAAGTAAAAATAAAAACAATTTCACTTTAACTTGAAAAATGACCATAATTAGCAAATTGATTACTATACTTTCTATCCTATATTGAGTTAAAACTGAAGAACAAGTTGGACAGTGCCATTGGCCAACATTTCTGGTTTGCACACACGGTCCCAAAGTAACAGCTAAGAACATACAATGAAAAGAACACAAATCATCCACAGATATCTTGTTGTTATATATAGTCAATTGCAGATTGTTTTTCTTGATATGTGCTTTAAATCTGTTTGGCAAATTCAAGAACTAAATCCTGTTTGGTACAAGATAATGATATCTTGTTGCCTATTTACCTATTCCCCATTTGTTACATTTTCTTGTGCTCCATATGCAAGACCCAGAGCCGCGGTTTCCATAACGTAATTAAGCATGATCACAAAGGCCTACATCCATACGATGGCATGAATCGCTTATTAGTCATAATAGATTACAAACATTTAAAAACGATTTTACTGCTCTTTGCATTTATGCAAGAGAATCAACAAGAAAGTGAAATGTAACAACTAAACCAGTTTTTAACAGAGTTCAAGCGGCCCCAAAAAGCTTTGGTTGATATTCTAAAATTTGTCAAACAAGCAAAAAGGCTCTGACCCACATGGTTAATATCGGATCTCGTGCAACATGGAGGGCAAAATTTACTTTCTACTTGTGGAATGACTGTTTAAACTGTGTTGATCGCAGCAGAGTACTACAGGATTCCTGAATAATGGAAGGAACAAGAGACTTTTCTGGCCCAAGTGGCCACAAGTACCACTCAGGGGAAAAATAAGAGCACCTGTTACGACTCCCCTTTGCTAAAAATATATAAGGATTCAAGATAGGGTCCGGCAGGTAACACGTGTTGACCTTTCCTTGGACAGAAACATAACATAATCATTGTACGGACTCAGTTGGCCAGCTAGAAAGTTTGGAATGTTGTTCAGGACAAAGTACTGATATAAGACGTCCTAATGAAGAGTGATTATTCGGCGCTTTTAGAGCACTGCCCCATGGCGCTCCACGGGTCTCTCCCTACCCAAATGTGTGGTGGAGAAGGCTTCTAGAGCATCATTTGCCGGTGCTCGAGGAGTAGGTAAGAATTTTTCCTGAATGTAGAGAAAACCAAAGGGCACGTTTGAAGGTTGGATAAGAGAGATGGGACTAAGGGTCGGACTAAGGGGTTGGCCACATGTTCCCCTTATCAATAGTCCGGTGTTTGATTGCACACGGGACTTAAGGGACAGATTGCACAATAGTAGACTATTTGTCCATTTAGTATCCTGCTTTATTAAATAATACGAAGAGAGGGGTGGTATTAGCTAGTCCCATTCTCTGTATTATCTCCCTCCTCATCCAGCAGTAAAATAATCTCAATCACCTTTGTCCATCTTTAAGATTATTTAGTTGAGCTAACTATGAGAAAGAATATGAGACTGGATGTGGCACCCTTGTGAAAGGGTTTTGTACCGTCATTGGATTCGGCCACACATAATTCCAAGAGATGAAGATAGTCTTTCGAATAAAACAAGGAGGGTAGCCTGAATGACATTCTTTCAGATATTGAGATCTCAACAAAGATATCTCTTTCCCAGTTGTGGCATGCTTATCCTCTAAGGGGCGTTTGGCTGCTGGAAAATAGATGGTATTCGTTCCAGTATTTTGTTGTACAACTTAGCAATGGGATAATGTGGGTAACTCATTCTCAGAGGAGTGGGATAGGATAAATGCTTATGCAAAAAATTGCATGCAATAAAACCTAATTTGGGATGGAACGGTAAACATCATTTTCCCGATTCCCCACTATCCTATGAAATAGGTATAATCTTCCCCGTTATGTGGTAAGGATAGCCATTTCCCCTTCAACCATACAAGGTCTAAGACTCTCATCCACTGAGATTACCAAATATCCAGGAGTTAGGCCATCCTGTAAACCAAACCACGTGAACGAGTTTTGATAAGCAGATATACCAAAGAAGGAATAACAAAACGAAAACAAGAATGTCCAGGTTTCATTATTATAGCTAATGCTGATTTTGGAAAAGAGTGGGGCTTCATGGTCTCAATGCCACATGCTTATATATCTTAATGAACAACATGTGTAAACTAGGATACCTAAACAAAAGAATGGAAGGATGGAGCTAAATTTTCACAACAAAACAGTATAAAGGCAGAGCCGGATATAAAAGTTGTTGGAGATACTGATGCTTCTGAAAAATCCTAGCTCGCGTAGGAAGATAAATATTTGCTATGTTTCGAATTTTCAATATCAACCCACAATCAATATATAAACCCAATCAATCACCGGAAAGCAATAAATATAAGAACACCAAGATATATGTAGAAAACCCTAAACGGGAAAAAACCATGGAAAGGAATCAAACACTATAAACATTATGTAGTTACAAGTAATCTTACCCTACGATTTGAATCCTCACAATCGAGCCTAAGACTTACTTGCCGAGTCCACGTTCACTACACCCAGTGCTTGACTGCCGCTGCCTTGAATCCACAAGCCTTCCGTTTGTCTTCCAAAAATCCACCGAAGGACTTTAACTTGCCTTGGAATCCTCCTTAGGGCTTTTCTCAAATAAGTTGAAGAAGATTTTGAAACCTCTTGAAGATGACTTGTATGCTCAATGATCCATCGATCCCATTTTACTCCAAGATCCAAAGTAAAAACCTCATTTCTCTAAGTCTGATGTGAATTGCATATGTCATGTTAGGGAAAAACAATCCTGACGGCCTTGTATTTAAAATAGGCTGCTTAATCAAATCTCACGGAATATTGCCATATATCGAAAATGGGATCTCACGGAATATTGCCATTTCCGTTGATTGCCAATTTTCCTTGATTTTCTTCAACCCAAAAACTTAGCCTCTCGATTACACATTATTAATTGATTTCCTTCCACTTTCTAAACACACTCTAAAAATAAAAATAAATAAATTACAGCTCGATAAATAGGGATACAAATAAATGTGTGTTTTGTCTTGGAATTTGCCAACACAGAGAGACCATGGCCCGCAGTCCTAACAGCTGCTACCTTATTATTCTTTGTCCTCCTCCAATTTTGTGGTTCTTAAGGAGACAAATCAATAAGATTCCACAATTTTTTCAAATTTTACAGGCCAACTGGCAAGGACCCTACCTCAACCCCCTCTACTCCTGGAGGTTATAAAGAGCAGCCGTTGCCACCTCTTTGCACATATCGGCCCTTGACTATCTTTAGTCTTTTCTGTTGAGTACTTCATCTTGTTCACTTCCTCTCAAGCTTTTCCAATTCATTTCCCCTCCTTTCTTCTTCTTTATGTCTTGTTAATTGAAATTCCTCACCTTTTCTTCCAAAACTTCATCAACATTTTGGCTCTTATGTAAACACCATCTACTCTACTTTCCGACTGTAATTTACTTTTCTAAACTTGCATTAAGACCTGCACCAAATACATAGCATCAATGTCCTCCCAAGGCTCTGGCTCTTGGACTGCTAAGCAGAACAAAGCCTTTGAAAAAGCTCTAGCTGTGTATGACAAAGACACCCCTGACCGTTGGAACAATATTGCCAAGGCTGTCGGGGGGAAAACTACAGAGGAAGTGAAGAGGCATTATGAGATCCTTGTGGAGGATGTGAAGCACATCGAGGAGGGCCAAATTCCCTTTCCTGACTACAAGACCACCGGGGGGAGTAGCCGAGTAAACACTAGTGAAGAGGAGCAAAGGTATAACTCAATACAATAGAGGAACCCGTGAAACTAATTTGGCTATCACCTTCTGCATTGATTTCATGCTCATCTTCACTTTCTCAACGTACCATGTGCTTTTCCTCAACGAAGTCTGTAAATCTTTTATTTTAACTTGTGTAATCACTTCCAGAAGAAAAAAATTTGGATACAAGTAACCATTTTATCTAAATTTTCCTCCTTCTAGAGGCGGGTTAATTATCTAGGATCCTGGGAACACTACGTGGCCTTGTGCCTGCCATACTCACCCCCATTTTACAAGGTCTGTTTACAGCATTTTGAGGTCGACTCCTAACTCTTCTAACCATTTCACTCTCTGCTAGTCTTTCAAAGAAAATACAAAATTGACATTCTCCGAATAGCTGTACAAATTGAAAATAAGAAAATAGTGGTCCACCATAATTTGGTCGTATTGGTATATGTAGGACTTCCGGTATTCCAATAATTCCAATCCGGCATTGCACCTTTCACTTGAAATTCATGATTTTACCCATTTATTAGTGAAGGCGTTCTTCTTCTTATTTCTTTAAAAGCAATGCCCATAGGCCCCATACTCTAACTACTAATTTATAAGCCTTGACCAGGAGTGTTCACGATGTCGTATACATAACGCATTAACAGTAATCACAGTACTCTAAATCTAACTCCTTAATGCATTTCATGATTTTCTGAATAGCTGATGTTTGAAATATGCAGGATGAATAACCAAAAGCGACAGCCTAAAAGCATCGATTACAAATAAGCATGGCGATGCCGCATTCAATCGTGATTTAAGATTCAACAGTGATCGATGGCTCTCCTTCCTATGGTCGTTTCATTTGCGACCTAGTACGTAGTAATCTATTTAGCTTCTGAAGTGTTCCAGGAGGTAAAATAAAGCGATGCTCTGTGGTTGCTTTGATTATGTTCACTGTAATGGCATCAATCATGTGAAATAAAATGTGCGTATGTGTTCAGTTGTACAGATTCGAAACTCCAGTTATTAACGACGGAAAATGAACTAGAAGTTGCAATCCAGGGCTAAACAAAGAAATGATATGACGGAATTAAGAGTTCTGACCTTGAAAATTGATGTTTTGAACTCTTGAATCCTCCCGAATTGCGAGAAGAACACCAAACTTCGCGAGATCGGAGAGCAACATTCCGAAATGTGTTCGTATGAGACTATGAGAGAGAGAGAGAGAGAGAGAGAGAGAGGGAGATAGAGCAAATTGAAAAGGCGGGAAATTTTTTTTGTTATGGATAGAAAGCGTGACTGGTTCACGTTTTTTTTTTTTTCTTATGGTACCTTCAACCGAACTTCTAAAATTTTGAGAATGGCAAATTTCCATTAACGTGAATTTCCGAAGTACCAAAAAAAAAATAATAATAATAACATGAACACAAAAATATCAAATTTGACATCTCCACCCTTTGTGACCCAAGTCAAGAATGGTTTATACGGAATGTGAGCGGGAGAGCAAACGTGACTGAGAACGTGAAATCTTCTAAGTATATATTCCATCCGTCCCAGTTTGTTTGTCTAATTTTGACATAGCGTCTTTCAAAAAATTGTCTATATTTCACAATTTATAATATTTTATAAAATTTCTAAAACATCATATTTTAGACATAATTGAGATCAATCAAATAAAATCCATATTGCATATAAAAAATATTATAAATTAAAATACATGGACAATTTTGTAGAATATCCAAAATAGTAAAAAAAAGACAAACAAATCAGGATGGAGGGAGTATGACTTTAATTTGCAAAAGCAAGACTTGATAGCAGAAGTATAGAGGATGTATTAAGAACAAGAGCGAAGGGTTCCAATCGCAAGATTATGTGATCTAGATAGTGAAAAAGGTTTCCCACCGACACAAAGAAGGCGTTCATGTAGTGCGCTAATGTACTACACGGGTGTAGCATGTCTCAATTTGCAAATTCCCTAAACACTATAGGACACCCTTTCAGACAAAAATGACAACAAGGCTGGCTTCTTGCCCAATTAATGCCTGGACCCGGCTTCTATATAATTAAATCTTGGTCGTCCATCTCGATAACTAGTAATACTCAGTGAGGAGACGTTAGTCTTCCAAAAATCTCCAAGTAGGGGATATTTGCTTTGCAGGATTCTCTTACTGATCAGATACTTGACAAATTTAAACTATTAAAAACACTTTGAAACGATTGCGATAGGACTACTGAAAATACTTTGAAACGATTGTTTTCTGCATGATGTTACTTGTAGCTCGTTGTTGGGCCATACTTATCTGTCTCATCCAGTCATCCTTCTGTTGTTAAGCCCCCCATTGGGCTTTAGCTTGAGCCCGTGAGCCCCTCGGTCTGATGGGCCGAAAATTGAAACCCATGACACAGCCACATCACATCCTCGGCTCGGCATATTCCCTTTCTATTTCACATTGTCATCTTAAAAGAAGAAATTTCACTTGCATCCCTCAGATTTCGTCCCATTGCGGACTTTTATGAAAGGCGCCGAAACTGTGAATTATAAAGAGGGGAATGATTTTCACACTCCTCTTTTATCCATTGGCACTCTCTTTTTTTGTCTTTTATTC
Source organism: Rhododendron simsii (assembly GCA_014282245.1). Classification (NCBI taxonomy): domain Eukaryota; kingdom Viridiplantae; phylum Streptophyta; class Magnoliopsida; order Ericales; family Ericaceae; genus Rhododendron; species Rhododendron simsii. The sequence continues at coordinate 31,245,099 of CM024963.1, forward strand.
ACGTAAAATTACTAATTATCCTTACCCCTTGAATCATTTTTTTTTGTCATTTGCAGGGCAAATTAGTACTTTAAAGTGAATAAAAACAAAAAAAGCGAGTACCAATTAATGGATAAAAGAGAAGTGTTGACAAAAAAAAAATCTCATAAAAAAAAATTTTGTCGCCCCTTGTGTGCATCTCTACAATGGTTAAAAAAAGACACTCATATCACAACTATATGAATAATACTTGACATTCCTAAAATCCTTTTATTTCTATATGAAACAAAGGTGCATAATTGGTCATCGGTCGTCGATAACCCAAGAAGGCTTCTTATTTAATTACCAGTGTAGTGAAAAGGGAGAATAGCGTAATTTTTAAAACTACTCAGCCAATATCGCAATTATAAGGAGCCTCGTGGGGAAGACATGTAGTTAATGCACCAGAAATGTCAGATGCGAAAAATGAAAATTTTCCCCATCTAAAAAAAACCGGGAAAAGATAGGAAAAAAAGAATCCCTCAACTTGTTCCCGGCAGATCTGGAGATCCTGAGCATTTTCAACTGTTCAAAAGTGTTTTCAACAGTTTGAATTAAAAAAAAAAAAAAAACTCTTTCGATAACTCTTCCTTAAAAGAGTTTGTTTTAAATCCGAACCGTTAATTACTTAAATAGACGGCTAAAATGTTCACACTTTACCCACTCCAAGATTCCCGGGTCCGACCCTGACTTGATTGTGTTGGTTTAACCTCCAGCAGTCCAGCACACATTTAGAGACCATGTGCCCCAAATTTTGTCCTCATTCATCCTGCAAAATCATCAAGGATAACTTTTTAATTGGAATTTGTCTTCATAAACTACACACGCTTTGCATTGAGATTCGCTCATAGTTTGTATTTGCTTCTAAACAAAATCTACACTGCTGTCCTATTAGGAGCATCCAACAATTTCACCCAGAGAAGGAAAAAGACTTCCACGGTCAATAGCTTGCCGACTTCCCTCTAATCTCAAGCAATAAACAAGAAGAATAATTAACAACCCTTGAGCTAGGGTTAGTCGGGTGCATGATTGGTGCGGGCGCGCTCCCCGCAAAATTATCAGGATTAGATTCTCGAGATTAGACTGCGAAAACGAAATCTTTTGTGGATTCTTTAGTCCCAACATGGATGTGTTAGTAATTTATTTTAATCAACGGGTATCTGTAATCTGAATGTGTTGAGATCAATAGTAAATATTTAATATCATGGAGCTCGTAATATAATTGAGATAAGGATAAGAGTGCAATTATAATTCTGCAGTGGGGTGAATTATAATTGGTGAAATGAGAAATAGAATTCTGATAGGATTAGAGTTTTCTTATTTACACTGGGAGTCCGGATTTATTACTCCTTAGGTCCCTATCGTAGCCTTATATACACGTTATGCTCTCTATGTCAGATACATGTTTTTCTATTATTTTCATGAAATAAAGACACAAATTACGGTCGAGCAGTATTCCTGGTTTATAGCAGGGCATGTTACAACAAGTTGAATAAGTATTCGTGTCGTAGGGAGTTGAGGTAAAACCCTAATTCCGCCTTGTAAGGTTTTGCAATTTTTGTTGTCTAATTTGTAAGCGTTATTATTGGGTTCTGGGAATCGTTTTCCAACAGAATGATCTGCCTTTGATCGGATCAAAAAAATATTAGTTGAAATGTGTACAATTAGCTTACCCCGATTACCCAACACGGTCAACAACCATAAAAGAAGAAGCTAATACTCCAAAAGGACCAAAACAATATTATAGTAATAGTCATAAACTTAGTGATTTGACTGGCACTTGGCTCGTGCGGTAGGAGAAAAACATACATCAATAATTGCGTGCCGCTAAGAGTAAAAAGACTTCTTCATAGCACGAGATGCAGACTTCCTTTTTCTGCTGTATGAGAACGGCGGACGTTGACGTTCATTTCTGGTTTGGCTTGATCCTAGCCATTGGTTACCAGAAGGGATTTGGGGGCCTGCTGTGACGCGCATATCGGCCCTATCCCAAGGCTTTAAATAGAGAATTGAATCGTTTATTTTGTTTAGCACGTCAAGTTTGTCGCATTTGTACTAGAGCAGCAAGACACTTGAGTTGGTGTACTCAAACTCAAAAGTCCCTTTGAAGATTAAAATTAGTCTATGAGTGTGACGCAAAAACAAATTATTATTATTTACCAAAAAAATAAAACAAATTATTATGATTGTCTGGGAGGGGAATAGGGTTGTAAACGAACCGAATCGAGCCGAACCCTGATAAGTTCGGCTCGGGTTCGTTAAGGTATGAGTTCGGCTCGGGTTCGATTTGAGCCTAAACAACTTGGCTTGAGTTCGGCTCGTTAAAATTTTTCAAGGCTCGGGTTCGGCTCGGTTGGGTTCGTTAAGGTACTAATCTGGCTGGAATCTGATTCGAACTTGAAAATCTTGACTCGAGCTTGGCTCGTTAAACACAAATGAATCGAGCCAAGCTGAATCTAAGCTCGAATTGAGCTCGTCAAGACTGAGGTTTGATTCGGTTCAGTTCATTAAACTCAAGCAAACCGAAACTCTCTCATTGATCGTATAGAATTTGAGAGAAAAATAAGTATTGAATTATATATACAATCTTAAAATTTTTTATATTTACAAATAGACCTCTATTGAATTATTAATTAAATTTAAGTATAGGTTCGCGAACCTAACTGAACCAAATATCATTCGGCTCATTTACGGAACGAGCCTAGAATTGAGGTTCAGGTTCAGTTCGTTTAACAGACAAATCAAACTCGAACGAGCTCTTATAGAACCGAGCATCGAACAATTTGCGAATGATTCAGTTCATTTGCAGCCCTAGAGGGGAATAAGAATATTACAGGGGGCCCTCATCTACGTTTTATACGCATGGTTCACGTTAAGTTTTACTCCTGTATATCACTCCTTTTCACAGCGTACGCAAAATGATATTTTATCAGATGCCATTTTTGTTTTGAACACGGATGATACCAATTGACTAATGATAAATTAAAGGAGGAGTATTAATTAGATGAGATGTGACATTTCTTCTAAAGATAAGACTATTTGACATTATATTTAGCCTCTTAATGACACAATGAAAGTGCAATTTTGTTTATCATACTTAAAAGAGGGTTAACATTACCATCCCTTTTATTGGTTAAAATGGTGTAAGTCTCATTTGTGCAATATATTTTTTTGGTAAGCTTGACATCATTTTGTGATAGAATACACACACTTTGTGGTGAGATTCACACCATTTCAACTAATAGAAAAAAGAGTAATGTTCACCTTGTAAAGTGGAGGATAAACAAAATTCAACTTGACGTTATGACAATAATGTTACTAACGTGTGTAAGTACTAAGAGAGTGACTCACCCAGTCACCCACAAGTTGAATCAAGAGAGAGAGAGAGAGAGTGTGTGTTGCAAAGACGCTCCAAGACCGGCTGGTTGCTGGTTTTACTCCCCACACAACGCAATTGATCAGGTTTAATTCTAGGGGTTAGGTTGCAAGAAGATAATTGTTTTTGAATTCTTTAGTCCGAACGTGAATGGTCTTTCATTGATTAGACCGAACGTGAGATGGTACTGTGCAATTTCAATCATTCAAAAGTATTTTGAATGGTCCAAATTTTATAACAACTTTCAAACTACCGATTGCTGAGATGGACGACTCAGATAGTGCATACACAGCATCGTGCACAACACGCGCCCGATTCAATCTGGCCGGATAAAAAATGAGAGAGAGAGAGAGAGAGAGAGAGAGAGTGTGTGTTTTTTGCAAAGAGAAGCAGAGTTTTATAAACTCATCCCCTTGGGTTCTCTAATGTCCTTAAACCCTTCATAAGAGGAATTCCGTATATAGGCGAATCATATTAAAGTTGGTGATGTAGTTCCAACTGCCCCTCCCAAACCACCGCCCACCCTCTCTAACTCCCACATCCGTCCACTGACTCCTCTCTCTCTCTCTCTCTCTCTCTCTCTACCTCTGATATAAATACTGTTCTATTCCCCCCTAGCGCACTCCATTCCCGATTCAAACCACCACATCATCACGCACACAAATGGCCACGCCTAGACTGCCCGATTTCCTACAGAGCGTGAATCTCAAGCACGTGAAACTAGGCTATCACTACCTCATCACCCACCTCTTGACTCTCTCTCTCCTCCCTCTCATCGCCGTCGTTTTCATCCAAGCCTCCCAGATGGACTACGACGACGTTTACCAGCTCTACCTCCACCTCCAATACAACCTCGCCGCTGTCGTCGTTTTCTCCACGGTCTTGGTCTTCGGGTGCACCGTGTACGTCCTGACCCGGCCCAGACCTGTGTACCTCGTCGACTACTGCTGTTACCGACCGCCGGACCACCTCCAGGCACCGTTCCACCGGTTCATGGAGCATTCCAAGCTCACCGGTGATTTCGACGAGTCGTCGCTCGAGTTCCAGAGGAAGATCCTGGAGCGGTCTGGGCTTGGTGAGGAGACTTGTGTACCGGCGGCGATGCACTGTGTTCCGCCGCAGCCGTCCATGTCGGCGGCAAGGGAGGAGGCGGAGACGGTTATGTTTGGGGCGCTAGATAATCTGTTCGGTTCCACTAATGTCAAGCCCAAGGATATCGGCATATTAGTCGTCAACTGCAGGTTTATTTTAAAAAATACTAATCTCTTTCTATTTTTCTTTTGGAAAATGATTTTCATACAATTTTTTTTTTATTAACACTCATTTTTTTGTCTTGAAATTTGTGTGTGTTTTCCACTAAAAGACAAAAAAAGAAGTACCCTTAACATTAAAAAAAAAGACTGAAAATCATTTCATTTTCTTTTATATGCTAATTAAGAGGGTGTTCCACTAAGGGTTCCTTTTTAAAAAGTTCTTTTTTTTCAATTTTCAAACTCAACTATAATGAAAACGAAAAATGATTTTATGATTTTTTTTGCACCGTATAAAAGATTTCAATGAGATCTATCAAACAAGATCCATATTGGTAGAAAAATTATTTGCGTAAACACGTGATTTTTGAGCTTAAAATTACCTTCTTTTTCTAAAAGTTCCTTTTTTAGGAAACCGGAACGCCCCCTAAGTTCCGGAGTAGGTCCTTGCAAGTAAAAAAAATATTCACCAGCAGGTTCCAAGTCACATGTGCGTAAGCAAAAACCTGAAAATGTCTTATAAAAATTAAAACTATTTAATTATATAAAATTGGATGCAGGCCTATATAGGGCAAGTCACATAAGCTGGCGGCACCTGCTACTCCATTAAATTTCAACATTTTTTTCAACTATAGTGTCCAGGCCATATTACGCGCACCTCAACTAATTGTGGGGACCAAATTCCATAACCCACTTGCGGAAACCCAATTAAAGATAGAGTAAGGCTCCGTACGGACTAGTCCCGAAAGAATTTATAATACCTGAGAGATTTTTAACTTGAGATTTCAGGAGAAAACAAACCCATAAATCTCAAATCTTGACCATTGGACCAACCTTTGTGGTTATTAAATTTCAACATTTATATAGGTTGTACTATTATATTTAGGAAGTTCTACTTTTAGAGATGACAATTCTATCCGACTCAAAAGTTGATGATGATAGTAGTTTTAAAAGATTCAAGAAGATAATATAGCTTTTGGTTTTTAGTGGAAATTGCAAATCATATTTACAGTTGAAATAGAAGTTTAGCATTGTTTGTTGAATATTAATTAGAATGGATTTTCTATTCATACTTGGATATAATGGACCTAAATCTTTTCTTCTTCTTCTTTTTTTTTACTTTGTTTTCTGCCCCCCTTGGTATAGACTTTTCTTTGATTTACTGCCAAGAAAATTACATAGATGCCACTAGAAATTTAATTACTTTTATTTGTCATCACCAAATTTCCGGGGGAAAAAAAGTTATCTTCCCTAGAATTTTGATTTGTTTGGATTTTTCCCCCTCAAGCGAGTTTTATTTTCGCCCCGCCCTTTAAAAAAAACAAACTTTTCTCAACTTTCAAATAAGAAATTTCTTGATGTTCAAGTTTTGACCAGAAATTTTCACTGTTGTAGTTAATCTTTTGTACGTAAGGCTAGTAATAAGGTTGCTCATGTGTTGGCTGAAAATGTATGAATAATTCGGGGTCTTGTCTTTGAACTGAATCCTCGCTGTTGTGATTACTCGATTCTCTTTGTTAGGATGAGTCTTCCACTTGATGTTTCGTTTTGGTTTTAATAATATTATCTGTTATCGTTGTGGCAAAAATAAATAAATAAATAAGAAATTTCTTGATTTGCCCCCATTTTTTGCTTAAAAGCACAAATTATCAATAGTAGTTCCAATCCTAAATAATTTGCTAACAAAAACTAATACAGATATTAAGGTTGCATTCTTGCAAACTTATAAATCTGAAATTTATTTCAATATTTTTGTACTTTTTGTTTAGTTTTTCGTCATAATTTTTATGGCTAATTGTTTGTCTCAACAAGATGAATTGAAAAATGATAAAAATATAGATCGATATTGAAAAAATTCAAATAAAACAACACTTTAAACAAATAAAACAGTTATTTAATATTTTTTTCATCGAGTTAAAGGTACGTCTGTCAATTTGCAGCTTATTCAACCCGACCCCATCTCTCTCCGCCATGATCGTTAACAAATACAAGCTCCGAGGCAACATCAAAACCTTCAACTTGGGCGGAATGGGTTGCAGCGCCGGAGTGATCTCGCTCGACCTCGCCAAAGACATGTTACAAGTCCACCGCAACACCTACGCCGTCGTCGTGAGCACCGAAAACATCACCCAGAACTGGTACTTTGGCAACAAAAAATCCATGCTCATACCCAACTGCCTCTTCCGCGTCGGCGGTGCCGCCGTCCTTCTATCCAACAAACCCGCCGACCGTGGCCGCTCCAAGTACAAGCTCGTCCACGTGGTCCGCACCCACCGCGGGTCCGACGACGCTGCTTTCAAATGCGTGTACCAAGAGCAGGACGGTATGGGTAAAACAGGGGTTTCGTTGTCAAAAGATTTAATGGCGATCGCCGGACAGGCGTTGAAAGCGAATATCACGACGATGGGCCCGCTAGTGCTGCCAATAAGCGAGCAGCTCCTTTTTTTCACGACGCTTGTAGGGCGGAAGTTGCTGAATCCGAAAATGAAGCCGTATATACCGGATTTTAAGCTGGCGTTTGAGCATTTCTGCATACACGCGGGAGGGAGGGGGGTGATCGACGAACTGGAGAAGAATTTGCAGCTCTCGGAGGAGCACGTGGAGGCGTCTAGAATGACTCTGCATCGGTTTGGGAATACTTCGTCGAGCTCGATTTGGTACGAGTTGGGGTACACGGAGGCGAAAGGGAGGATGAAGAAGGGGAATCGGGTTTGGCAAATCGCGTTCGGGAGCGGGTTTAAGTGTAATAGCGCGGTGTGGGAAGCGTTGAGGAATGTGAAGGCGTCGGGGCATAGTCCGTGGGCGGATTGCATCCATCGATATCCTGTGAAGATTCTTAATTGAACAAAAGATTGTGATTCGATTCGTCTTGTGTGTGGTTATTTTTCTTGGAAGAACGAGAATTGTTAGTTGGAGTTGAACCCGAGTCTTGTGTATGGGAGTAGAAGGTGCCTAACCGGGGATGGTGCAGTGCACCCACCGCGCAGCACGGTTCAAATTTCATCTCGACAATAAAAGGCTCAGATGCTACACGGTAGAGATGAGATTTGAACTATTGGACGGCTTGGCTACCATTAGACAATCACTTCACCTGCTTGTGTGGTTACTTCTTTTTCTTTTTCTTTGTTTTTTGGGTAAGGAGAGTGTGGTTTCTTGTTCATTACCACTATGATTCTTTAGCTTTATAGGATTATGTTTTGGTGAAATTGGGATTAGGAATAAGGAAAGCATTGTCTTGTAATCTCCTTGTCATGTTTTCTTTTGCCTCTTGTAAGTATTGGAATGTTCTTTTGGGTACTACGATCTTGACAGAATTTGTTAAGGCTTTTAGTGTGGAAATTGAGGAAAGTACAAATGTTGTTGGCCTTGTTCGTTTAGCATATTTAGTTTGTTTTAACTTTATTTTTCAATCATTACCCTATATCTTTCTTCAATCATTATCCTATTTCTCCAATTATTAATTTCATTTCTCTCTCTATCTCTCTCCACTCATTACTTATCTTTCCAATCATTATCCTATTTCTCTCTCCACCCACTACCAAAACTAAAATATCCAAATGTGCTAAACGAACATGGCCGTTGTTTTTTCTTGTTTGTTTTGAGAATAAAGGGGGAATAGGAAAAATGAAGTATTGAACAAAGTAAAATATTCCTATACTTTTCTCACATTTTCTCTTCTTGTCCATTCCTTTTCACAACTTCCAAACAAACTGTTAGGTTGCAAATCAATTGATTCTTTTTTTTTTTGTCTATTATCTTTATTAAGAAAATTTTACATATTCACAAGTTTCCTGGGAAAGGCGATTCGCAGCCAAGAATAGTATTGAATAGTATGTTCAGAACAAAAAATATTCAAAGCAGAAACACATGCATCTTTGTTTACCTTAAGCAAGAGGATTGCTACACGTCATAATTTTTCCATGGCTTATTTATTTCATTATCACGGTAGTAGATATATATATATATATATTTTGGATCCGGCACACGATAATAGATTATTTCAATTTATTTTTCATTTAAATATTTCTATTCTAAGAGTAGAACCAACTATGATAATTTAAATATGTAGTGAAATTGTGGGGTCAATTCCTATTGGAAGAAAGTTGATACAACTGTTGATGTGTTGGAAAGGAGGGGGGTAGCATAAATTTTTGACATATAAAATGGGGAGTGATTTTGTCACTCTCCTTTTTGTTAATGCCATTTATTTTGTGAAAAAAGTAAAGTGATATTAATAAAAAAGAAAGTGACAAAATCAATTCCCTGTAAAATTGGAAGTTCCAATTTAATTAGCATATGAAGTTTAAATGCTTCCTATATTGGGCCAAGCCCAATTTTGCGGTGACTGATTTATGGGGTGCTTCAGAATGTTAACCCAACGGAGGTCAGCCCTGCTGCTTGGATATTTTGTCTTCCAATTTTTGGTGCATGTGAATGTCTCTACTTTTTTTTTTTTTTTTACGGTCAGGGACGTCCGGGCTAGTTTACGTACACATCAAAGGCAAAGCATCCATGTCAGAACAATGTGATTCACAAGAAATTGTTTTCATATGATTTGATACTAAGGCCATCCACAGTGGTATAATAAAAAATGAATAACTAAAAGCTGATAAAAGTTGACACATCAGCTTTTAATTATTCATTTAAGAGATTGTTAAACTTAACAATATTGAGGTTCACAATGGTTACTTTTAGTCTATAACCAAAATAAGGGTCCCACTACAATTTCACTCTTTCTCCCCCTCGGTTTTCCGCCATTCACTTTCCTCCATTACGTTTTTTTAAGGCAAAAATATATTAATTCCCTCCCTTACTTTTGGCGGGGAAATTGGTGACTTCTTTCCCTCCACTTACGAATTTTTTGGGGGGCAAAGATCTACCAATTTCCTCCTTTATTTAGGGGAAAATCAGAGGATTCAGATCTTCCTCTCTCCTTCTCCTTCTCTCTTAATGGAATTTTTTAGCAACTTTGAGGTACTCATCACATTGATCAACTGCCATTCCATATGCCAACATCCTGATCGCTGCTGTGACCTTCTGTAGAGAAGATAGTCCCATTTTTTTAGCTGGAGTTGGGCGTTGCTGGAAGTTTACTGGATCGTGCTCTAGAACAGCATCATGGATTTTGATAAAGAGTGATTTTTTCATCCTGAATCGTCGACAAAATGTTTCATCAGTATATGTGCACCCCTCGTCAAATTAATCCCTCTTCAAAATTTTGTCAATGCCAATCCTATCACGAGGTATGTATCGTCGCGATTGCATATAACCACCCCTACGAGGCCTCTTTTTTTGTCACTGCCTCTCGTATACATTTGCCGCAATAGCAGCACCTCTATATATGGCTTTAATCCCACCATCGTCAGAGGAAGAGGAAGAGGAAGAGGAAGACGAGGATGATGAATCAATGTGGTTGTAGGAAGACATTTACGACTTATATTGGATCACAAGAGTATATGCAAATTAAGTATTCTAGTCAATCACAAAATCAAGTCATGCAGCATCAAACCAAAATCAAGTGATGCAAACTACAATATACTTCTACGCATTAGTCCATAATTACTCTACACGAAAACCTAATCCGAAAAAGCTCCAGTTAATCCACTTACACAATTGACATTACTCATCTCTAGAAATTTGACTATTTCAGAATTCGGGGATGACTAACTTACGCATTTTACTGATTTAGGCATTTTTATCAAATATATGGTGTTCTTCCTAGTGTTCTCTATTAAAACAACACTGAAACTCTTTTTTCTTTTTTTCGTATTTCTTTAGTCTATCTAACCAAACTAATATCACAAATCCACCACTCTATTAATCTTTCAAAAAAAAATCAGATTTGTTCTGGAATTTAGAAAAGAAGGCAAGATTTTTCATGTACTCAAGCACATGAGAGGAGCGAAAAATGAATAAAATAGAAACGGAAAAAAAGAGGGAAATACCTTAATCTAGCAACGATGGGTTAAATTGTAGATGATCGAGAGATATGAGCTTCACTTTTAGAGAAAAAAAAAGAGAAACAGGGAGAAGAGAAGAAGCGAAGAAGAAAATATGAAGCTGAATGCATGTATAAAAATTTGGAACCAGTTAACTTAAGTAATGTGGGGTCTACAAATTTTTTTCTTATTGAAAAAGGTTGCTAGTTTTGGTTATACAAAATCCAAAATTTGATTATTTCTAAAGATGTTGCTAACTTTGAGCCATCTTTTGCATTAACATTGTTATAACTTTAAAAACAATTGACTTTTAATAATACGACTGTGGATGGCCTAAAAATGGAACCCTAATCGATCAATTGTACTGTAAAGAACAAATCCATCAACTAACTGGATCAACCCTCATGTAATTGTTTTGGCAATTGAAAATGCCAAAACCAAAAGTGGTCCTGCCAAAACTCACCCATGGGATTAGACTTCTTTGCCCTTCTCCCAATCTCTCTCTCTCCTAAACAAAAACCCAATTCCACCGCCGCTCCCTCTCATGCTTCCTGATTTTCTAAAACAGGGAAAATAGAAAAAAAAAAAAAATGAAAAGATCATCTATTTTGTAATCATTAGCAAATTCAGTTTCTCTTGATCATCTATTCTGTTGATTTCATTACGTGCAAGTGTGTGTAGATGTGCCCAGCGGTAGAGAGAGGGGTGGAGGTGTTGGCACTGACGAAGGCACCCGAGATCTACCGGAACGTTGTCGTTTCCTCCTCGGAGGCAGGTCGAGTCGGGCCGGACGTAGCAGAACGAGTGGCCGCGGGTAAAGCAGGCGCCGATTTTCCCAATCCGTTACCCATCGTAGGAAAAATTTATAGAAGAAATTGAAGAAAAATTCAGTGGTATGAAGACAATGATTGAAGAAATCTAGTTATTTTTTGTAATAATTTTGTTTTTCTCTCTCTAATTTTTCTGGGTTTCTACAAATTATCATTCTTTTGTCCTAGAAAGTTCAGGTGACGAAAAGCAAATATCTTTGCTAACCTTTTACTCCTATGATTCCAATGCTTTTAAGTTGTCTATTGATTTGCATGTTTTGTTCACTGGGTTTTTTTTAGGAAAGTCAACATATTCTGCTAAGGCTTGATTCAGTTTTTCTCTTGTCTTTCCCACGTTTTCTCTGAAACCAAATAAGGGTGTTGACTTCTTGTTATCTGGTGCTGGATCTTAAATGAGAAATTAGGGATTTTGCGGAAATCAAATGGCATGCCAGGTTTTGCACTCATGGACTTTTATTGGGTTAGTGGGTGTTTTCTGCATCAAGTGAAAGAATGAGAGGGAGCGGCGGTGGAGTTGGAGAGGGAGGGTGCGGTTGTGGAACTGGGTTTTGCTCAAGAGAGGGAAAAAGAGGGAGAGAGAGAGTAAAGTAAGGTGATATTGGGAGGAGGGCAAAGAAGTCAATTCACATGGGTAAGTTTTGGCAGCAACACTTTAGGTTTTGGCATTATCAGTTGCCGTTGTTTTACTCTCCTTGGTTTTGGTTCACAGGCATCGCAGCCTTCACAGGTTACATCACAGAGAGACGATTGGAGGCCACAAGACGTGTTGGACAACTTGAGAGTTTATGTGGAAATCAGAGATCGAGAAAATTGGACTCAGGGGGCCTGCTCTCCCCCTTGGGGGAGCAGCGTCCTGCTGCCCCCGTTTTTCGGGCCCGTTCCGATCTCGTTCCGATAATCCGAATCGTTCACTTTGTAGAGCTCGTCGAGTAGAACGACTATGCAAAAAATCAGCTTAATTGGATATCATTAAGTGCTTGATCGGAGCCTTTTTACTTTGAAAAGAATGGATCCGAAACACTGGATCAAATCCATTATTCCCAATGGACCAAGAGTTATATAGGCTCCGATCAGGTACTTAATGATATCTAATTAAGCTGATTTTTTGCATAGTCGTTCTACTCGACGAGCTCTACAAAGTGAACGATTCGGATCATCGGAGCGAGATCGGGACGGGCCCGAAAAACGGGGGCAGCAGGACGCTGCTCCCCCAAGGGGGAGAGCAGGCCCCTTGAGTCCTATCCCACAAGACTACTTTATCCCACTCAATTCCACGTTTGTCAATTTTCCCTTCATTTTGCAACTTTTCTCCTGGGTTGTTTGTTCAAAAGGTCTCTGTTTTGGTCCAAAGGAGACAACCTTCTATGTGATTCGGTTGGAATTGGCTTTGTTATACAGTTCGATTTGTCGTTCAACGTACGCCTTTCACCTTATGTAAGTTGACCCCCTCACCCCCATAAGTAGATTGGTTTCTACGGCCAACGTACGCCTTTCCCCTTAGGAAAGTTGATCTCTCTCTCTCTCTCTCTCTCTCTCTTCCCGTAAGGCCCTGTTCCATAACGGATAATAAGTACTTATTTTTTAAGAAGACAATTTCAAGCTAAAAAATAAAGGGCTTAATGATATCTAAAAATATATAATACGGATCTTGTTTGAAAAATCTCGATGAGATCTTTAATACGGTATAAAAAAATTAAAAAATTATTTTTCATTTACATTATTTTTGAGTTTGAAAATGTGAAATAATTAAGTACTTATTTTTTAAGTACTACTCCACTATTTATGTTCCTATTGTTGGAGGAGTTTAAATTCTACACGGTCCTCGTCGTGTAGATTGGTTTGTGCGGCAAAAGAATTTGTAGATGACACGTCACCTAATGGCCAATTTCAACTTAACACAATAGTTTTTACTTGTTTATACCTTCTCCATCATAGGACTTTGTAGAGCAGAAATTTAATTATGAGAGGTTTAGAGACAAAAATAAATTATGACTCATTGGAATAAAATGATTAAAAAAATAAGATCTTCGCACCGGTTCAAACGGATTAAAAATTGGAGTTCTTAATTTTTTTACCATAATTTTTAATATATAAACCGAACTTTAGGTTTGAAATGAAAAATGTTTCTAAGTGTTTCAATTTTCAATCCGTTTGAATCAGTGTGAAGATCTTATTTTTTTAAACATTTTATCCTAAAGGGTCATAATATGTTTTTGTCGCTAGGGCTCTCTTAATTAACTTTATGCTATTTATTTGGGACTCTGTACAGCAAAAACTTAATTACGAGGGCCCTAGGGACAAAAATAAAATGACTAAAATAATCAAAAAAAATAAATTTTTCGCACCGGTTCAAACGGATTGAAAATTGGAGCACTTAATTTTTTTACCATAATTTTTAATATATAATCAGTCCAAAAAATTAAGTGTTCTAGTTTTTAATCTGTTTGAATCAGTACAAAGATCTTATTTAATTTTCTGATCATTTTATCCTAAAGGGTCATAATATATTTTTGTCTCTAGAACTCTCATAATTAAGTTTATGTTCTTTATTTGAGACCCTGTAGAGCAGAAACTTAATTATGAGAGCCCTAGGGACAAAAATAAATTATGACATTTTGGGTTAAATTGATCAAAAAATGAAAATTTTCCACCGGTTCAAACGGATTGAAAATTGGAATATGTAATTTTTTTGGACTATTTATATATATATATATTAAAATATATGGGGGGAAAATTAAGTGCTCCAATTTTCAATCCGTTTGAACCAGTGCGAAGATCTTATTTTTTTGATCATTTTATCATAATGGATCATATTTTATTTTTGTCTCTAAAGTTTTCATAATTAAGCTTCTGCTCTACAAGGTCCTAAGACGAAGAGGATATGAACGAGGGAAAACTGTTGTTTTAAGTTTAAATTGGCCATTAGGTGACGTGTCATCTCAAATTCATTTGCTGCACAACCAATCTACATGGCGAGGCCGTGTAGAATTTAAACTATTGTTGGAGTGGGTAAAGGATTAGCTAGTTTTGTCCTATGTTTTGAAAGGTGATTAAGACCCGTTCATTTTGGGATTTGGATTTGTAGGTAATAAGTATAGAAAGAAATAAAATAATAATTGACAATAGAGGTAATAATTGGAAAGAGATAGTGGAAGAAAGTGAAATTTTATGTTTTAAAGACTATGGCAAAAATCTCTTGTGGGTGTGCACGAAAAATTATTTTGACAGATTTTATAGATTCTAACTTCTAAAAATCAGTTAAGAATGTTTGTCAAATATTCTGCATGACTGATTTTTAGAATCTACAGATTTTGAGAACCTAAAAAAGAAAAGAAACTCTCAAAATTTTAGAGTCGGGTTTGGGTAACTTTTGGAATTTTGCAACACTAATTCTCAAAAAATAATAATCTCCGAGCTGCAGCAAACAGGTTTCTCAACTATTACTAAAATTTAAAATCTAAAATCTGCAGCAAAATTTAAAGCAAAGATTTTTGTCCACAGTTATCGCAAATAAGCCCATAGTGGTGGTTATATGCTTGAATTAAGGTACTCCCGGAAGGGAGATTAATATTTCAGACGGGAAATAAATGCTTTATAGGTCCATTTCAGGGACTTGCACTATTATAATCCACCAACCGGTTTTTATCTCATTTAATAATTGGTTTTGTCACTGATGATATATTCGTCTAATAAGGTCCCATTCCACCAAATAAAATAAGCAGGAGTACTTATTTTTTAAATTTAAAGTGACGTAATGTGAAAGAATAACTTATCTCGTAAAAGAAAAAACCAATACATAAAAAATAATAACTTTTGTGGAACGGGTCTGAAATACATAAGCCCCATACAAGCATGTAGTTTTGAAGTACAAATTTCTTTTTTTTTTTCTGGTGGAAAGTACAAAATTCTTTAGGTATTACGTCTGTGTCAATATGCATCTCTACCTTGCACGAGTTTATTGTTTATTGTTTATTGTTTGTATTGGATTATTTAATTATAATGCCAACGTTAACCAGCTCAAGCATCGGATTTCGGAAGATCTACACAAAGGTCAACGATGCACAAATAATTGGAGATTGACAACTCAGTAATAGAGGATTAAAAAAAAACAACTCAGTAATATATTTAAAAAGGAAATGGCTTCTGTGCCATGGGGAGAAACTGCAAGGGTGCAGTTCACCATTTGCGTCCCAATATCGGCCATAGTTTTATAATCTGAACCGTTCATGTCTTAGATTTCATCGAGACGCTCTTCCTAATCAAAAGTTATTCTAATCAGACATCTAGAAGTATATGGCCCAAACAGATTTTGATATGTAATCTGGATTCCAGAAAAACCCAATTTACGCATCTAAATCTATTCGGATGACGTATTTAGAGATGTCCAATTAAAATAAGTCACTCATGACATGTGCATGTTTACGAGATTTAAAATATGAACTGTTTAATTAGATTATGATATTACAATCAATATCGGGACACAAAGGAGTAAAATGCTTCCTGTGCACTTTCACCACCAAAGGGCATGCAGAGAAGCCATGTCTTTTGGAAATTCATGAAGAGGAGAGAACTCTAGACTCTTGTAATTCACAAGAGCATATAGAAAAACTAGGTAAATATATACTCTCTCCGTTACTATTTGATAGTTCCACTTTGGTATTTCAACTTTTTAAGATAGTGTACTTATTACATGTACAAATTTTTTACTTTCCAACTTTGCCTCTCAATTACAGATGGCTTTTGTACAAATTAAGCGGCAAAATTGGCAGGATAAAGTAATTCAAATTGAATTCTCTCTCTCTCTCTCTCTCTCTCTCTCTCTCATTTTTGTCCTTTTCAAAGAAACGGTAAAAAGGGAAAGTTGGACCCCTTTTTTGTGTTGACTTGTCAAATTGGACTCTCATTTTGGAACATCTAAAAAAGGAAAGGTGGACTATTAATTTGGAACGGAGATAGTATACTGTATCAATTACTATTTAAATAGCTAAAATAAAAAAAGTAGCCGTCTACATTTTTTTTTATCAGACAAAAAGGGTGGGAGGGGACAATCAGCGTAGTAACCTCCCTTGGGCATGACCATAGGGGATCCTTACCCGCCAATGGAATGTCCGGTTTGAGCCATAGCTACCGTTCGGAAGAACGGGCCGTCAATACAGCACCACCGAGTGTACAACTGGTGAAACATCTCTCCCTTTGGTCCACAAACGAGGTTCGAGCATTTGTTGAGACTCGAACTCTCGCCTGCGTTAAGGGGGGCGATGATCCCCACCAACTAAGCTACCACCTCGATGGTAGTAACCGTCTACATGAATTTTGTTACCAAATAATTGATGTTAGCTCCATGAATTCGTGATCTTCATCAAGTTATATTGGGGTATAAGGATAAAAAAATAGGGTAATAAGTGGAAAGAAATTTGTTGAAAGCCGTGCACATAAAGAGGAAAGAAAGCTTTGAGACCCCTAACTCTGGGTCTAATCTTTTTTCTCTTCCGTCGACAGTCTCCAATATTTTTTTTTCTTCAATTATTATTCTTATTTCTTTATTTATCTCTTTCTCTATATTACCCCAAAAACCTTTTTCAAACCCAAAACCTACGAGATCAGCTACATAAAACACAATTTCTTCTTACTTTTTTGCGTTTTTATTCAAATTAATATGTGTTTCAGAAAAAAGTATTTCTTGTATTCCAGTATCTTTAATTGGATCGCATCCAAAAAAGAGTATATCTTGTATAAACACACTCCGTATTTGTTTCTAGACAATGCAGGGCATGTAAATCTAGCTTGCGTGCACCTTAAATTAATTCATGTAGCGACAGTTTTTTCACACATTTACACGGGCATATATGGAAGGTAATCTTGAAAGTTGTTATAATGGGAATCCAAACTCACAACTAACTGTAATATTAAGGCAACAAATATGCTACAACTACACCCAAATTACACACCATTTATACATATTCTCACATATGTGTGGAGACACATACTAAATGTGTAAGATTATATAAATGGTGTGTAAATTGGGTGTCGTTGTAGACTTCTTGTTGAAGCAATAAGTTTAGGGCAAAGCTACAGTTCCCGATCGGGAACTCCCGACCGAAATCCCGACACCGTGCCAGGCTCGCTCCGGCCACGGGACGGCTGATCGGGGCCGACCAAAAATTCTAAAAAAAAAAACTGAGTGGGTCTTAGCGGGAATCAACAGCATCCGATGTGTGTAGGGAACCGATCCAAACACTCCATTTTTTTTGTATACAGTTGATTCCCGCTAAGACCCAGTCGGTAATTTTTTTAGAATTTTTGGTCGGCTCCGATCAGCCGTCCGGTAACCGTAGCGAGCCCGGCACGACGTCGGGATTTCGGTCGGATTTTCCCGGCGGAATTCCTAGACTTTCTGATAAGTTTATTTAATGTTCCACGTGATATGCAATAGTCAAAGTCAACCCATTCTTGGCCTTCTCTCCACCCGAAACTATTCTTTATACAAATACAACTACAGTCTGTTCATTCACCAGGAGAGAGAGAGAGAGAGAGAGAGAGAGAGCCCATTCTTGGCCTTCTCTCCACCCGAAACTATTCTGTATACAAATACAACTACAGTCTGTTCATTCACCGGGAGAGAGAGCGCGCGCGAGAGAGAGAGAGATGGTAAACGTGGTGGCAGCAATGAAGGCACTAATCCACGGACTGGTGAAACTAGCCGGGTTGAGGCCCCAGACCGTGGAGATCGAACCAGGCACCGTTATGAACTTCTGGGCTCCGAAAGAAACCAAACCCAAAAACCAGACCCATACAGCGGACAGAAAACCAACCAAGCCCGTCGTGGTACTGGCCCACCCGTTCGCCGGCGACGGTATCTTGATGTGGTTTCCCCAAGTCCTAGCCTTAACATCTCAATACAACGTTTACGTTCCCGACCTCATATTCTTTGGCGGCTCAACAACCTCCAGGCCCGACCGTTCGGCCGAGTTTCAGGTACCGGCGGAGCCACCGTTTTTGCATGAAATTTTTCAAAACTTCTCTCTCTCTATCTTTCTTTCTTCTTTTTTTTTCAGCGCATAGCCACTGTGTAATTTATCCTATTTGATCATGGCTTTAAATCTCTTGATTCATGTTTTCGCAAGGGAAAAACCAACCCAAGCCCAGGGTTGGTCTTGGTTTAGAACTTAAGTGTTTCTTCCTTCTAAGGTGCCAGGTTTGGTTCTTTTTGCAAATAATTTTTGGGGTCATCTCATCCTCACGTGTAAAACAGCTATGGGAGAGGCTGTAACAATTAGTCCAAAGTTAGCGTAAGCTGACTGAGATACCCTTTACTAAAAAAAATCCTACCACCACCCACCGGCCAATGCTATTTTTTATTATTGTTGACTTGAAACGAAAAGAGAAAGAAAGCAACAAACAATGACGAATTGAAATGAAGGATCGAAGTTTGTTTTTTCTTTGCGTAATGATGCATCACGTCCCAACCCGAGCTAATTTATGTGCGCTTAGATTATTCTTTACGGGTATCTCCCACAGCCGTTTTACACTCTCACACGTAGATTGAGATGGTCTTAAGAATTTCTTGCATGGGACTCAAGCATGAGACTTTAGGAGAAAGCACGAACTAAGTTCGAAGTTTATTTTTTTTCATTTTTTATATCTAGAGGGAAATGGGAAAAATTAATAGGTGTTACGTTACCTCATGTCTTTTCGTGTGCTTAAACTTGTTGTTAGTTCTTTCATAAAATGTCCTCACAACCTTTGGAATTTCAATCTGCTATCAGTAAAGCAACTAAATTCTAAAACAAGTATGAATTTTGCAGGCGGAGTGTTTGGCGAGGGGATTAAGGAAACTGGGGGTGGAGAAGTGCACGGTGGTTGGCCTTAGCTATGGAGGTATGGTCGGGTTTAAAATGGCGGCGATGTATCCGGAGTTGGTTGAGGCATTGGTGGCTTCTTCTACAGTTATTGAAATGACAGAGTCGATTGCTAATCGGAGTCAAAAGAAGATCGGTATATCGCAGTGGTCGGACCTTCTTCTGCCGGAGACGGTGGAAGGTGTTAAGTTCCTTTTCACAGTTGGAACTCACAAGGGGCCCTGGTTGCCTGATTTCGTTTACAAGCAGTGTCTCGAGGCATGAATCTCTCTCTCTCTCTCTCTCTCTCTCTCTCTCTCTGGTGAGCGGGGCCGGACGGGGGTTGACCGTCGACGTACTCCAACTCATCGTAAAAATTTTAGTATTTATGAAAGTCAGAACCATCTCATTTTGAAATTTTCTTTGAAGAATAAATTATATATATTGGCGGTGTAAACATTTATTTCCTCTAATTCAATTATATTGCGTCACGTCGTCAAAATAGTGGTTCCGGCCAATTAATAGAATATGGTGATGTGGCGCAATATAATTGATTTAGAGAAAATAAATATTTACACCGGCGGTATAAATAATCTAATCTCATTTCTTTGAGATCAATTGCAAAAATATCCTTCTTTCGTAAGTAATATTGTTCAAAAAAAATTCTCATTATTATCTATTAAATTGGATTATGTTAGATATTGTAGTGAAAATAATGCCTGGTAAAGTTTTAAGTAGAGCATTGTTAGGATTCGGAGTCACTCAACAATACAACGATATGAGAAAAAACTTTCTTAATATTATTTACACACAAATATAAGATGAAAAATTCTCTCTAGAACAGCCACAAACGGCTCTCCACCGCTCTGGTGAGCTACACCAGCTCAGCCACTCTCCCTCACCCTCTCCCTCACATGGTTTCAGTCACACTCCTCTTTGCTCTCATATACATCAATATATTTAGGCAAGAAATTAAAAAACACTAATACGCGTAAGAAAATAAGGTAGAGAGTGATCACGTGCTTCGCATACACCACCCCACTCGGGTGGAATCCCAACAATCAACCCCTTCCCACCCAGGATGTCAAATAGATATAACATTAAAACAAACTCCAACCAAAATGTCTAGTGCCTTAGTGTCATTTAACATCTCCTCTCTCATGTCAAATTTAATATGTGATATCAAATCTTTTCTTTGGTTACTTAACTCCCTATAAACTACAACTTAATTAATGTCCTCAATTAAGAAATTAGGCATATTGATTAGAGTGGACATTGAAAATGTCAAATTCTACTATGTCAAATTGTTACGTAACTCGTCAAATTTTTTTTTGACATGCCCACATTTGAAGCTAAGGTTGGACGCGGATGCTTGCAGGTGCTTTTTAGCAACAGAAAGGAAAAGGGGGAACTATTAGAGGCTTTGATCGTCAGAGACGAAGACTCCACCAATTTCACTGCTTATCCTCAGGTTTGATTAATATTTTTTTTTTTTTTGGTAATTGAGGTTTGATTAATATTGCTTTTGACTCACCCAATTATTTGAGTTCCTATAGATTACTTCTCCCCCTCCCACAAAGAGGTCCACTTTTTTAATGTCCGTACTATATGGGGAATCACATTTGTTTGCAGAGGATCCATTTATTGTGGGGAGATGATGACAAGATTTTCAACTTGGATCTTGCCCAAACCATGAAAGAGTACGTATATAGACCATTCTGACTAATCTATCGTAGACCCCATTTCAGAACATTTTTTTAAAAAATAAATATTTATTTCACGTTTTTAAATTTAAAAGTAATGTAAATAAAAAATATTTTTTTGATTTTTTTAATACCGTATAAAAGATTTCGATAAAAAGATTCATATCGTATATTTTTAGATTTTATTAAATCCATTATTTTTTAGTTCTAAATTGTCTTCTTAAAAAATAAGTATTTAAAACCTGTTTTGGAGCGGGGCCTTAGATTTCTTTAAAATTGTGGGATGCATGTACATAGGCCCCGTTGTTAAGAAAAATAAGTACTTATTTGAAAAAAAAAATATTTATTTTTCGAATTAAAGGTGATATATTGTGACAGAATAAATTATTTCGTAAAATAAAAAAAAAGTATTTAAAAAATAAAAACTTTAGCGAAACGGAGCCGTAATTTCACTATATACAACCTTATTTCATATTAACTGAGCGTCTTGTTATTAGAGATAAAGCAGGTTGACCTTAATGACCCAGTTGGGCTTAACTTGACCATTATTTATGAATGACCGGTATATGTATCCAACATGCCTTTCCCAATACGACACGCAATTGGTTCATTTGATAAAATTGGTTTTCAAAGGTTTTTCGATAGGCCTTAAACGGTGTTCAAGGAGTGCGTTCTAGAACGAAAAAAAAAAATCCTCATTTTTTAATAAGACAATTTCAAACTCAAAAATTATAAATTTATTGAAATCTAAAAATATGCAATATAGATCTTATTTAAAAGATTTCACTGAGATTTTTATACGATATAAAAAAAATTTGAAAAATTATTTTTCATTTACATTATTTTTGAGTTTGAAAATGTGAAATAAGCTGTTTATTTTTTAAAAAGGTTTCTGAAATAGGGTCTGGGTCACCTAATCAATAAGCTGATCACATGTGTTAATTATCAGCTACTAATGGATGTTGTCGAATGATAATTAACAGGCAATTAGGAGAAAAGGCCACCCTACAGTGGATAGAGAAAGCAGGGCACCTTGTTCAGCTGGAACGACCTTTTGCTTACAACAGACATCTCAGAAGAATTCTTTCATCCACTTATGATTCCCAATAATATCAAAGAAATTGACTTTTGCGGTCTTATCTATACTATATATTTTGTCTTTGTTAATGTGAATTTACCATAGTACCCTACATATGTGAAAAAATGATGAATAAAAACTTCAGAAAGGGAGTGGTCATGACTGGTAAAAAATAACTTCTAATACTCCCTCCGTTTTCTCAAATGAGAGTCTTTTTTCGATATGCGTGTCGCTTATGAAATGGCGGGGGTTAAGGTTGATAATGTGGTCAACTTTTAATTATATGGTCAATTTTTAAATGTTCGACTTTTTAATCAATGGAATATTTCTCAAAAAGTCTCAGGAGTAGGTGTACGTGAGCCCGGGTCGGGTTTGGTCCAGACCCGTCACCCGATCCGAACATGTCGGGTTGGGAATCCCCTCACCCACCACTAACCGATCTAGTTAACATAACTGACCACTGCAATGCATTCGGGAAACCGGTCGGGTCGGCCGAAACCGAACAATCAGAGAGCAAACTAGAGACTCAGATGAAAACAAGTAGTAATCAACACAAATCCCTTCAAAATATTAGATACAGAGCTCATATAGAGCACGCCAAATGAAAAGGAAAGGAAAAATAAGAGAAACTAAAAAAAAATCAGAAGTTAAGCCCTAAAAAAATTAGGAATCTGAACCAGTGGGATTCTTCAGTCCTCCGGTGTATCCGAGCCAAATATTATGCAACTTGGCCGCCGATCGATTTACTTGGTGTCACTAATTCCTCTAGTTAAAAATTTCTCTTTATTCTTTAAGCCCCATCTGCATTTCCTTTGATGGCTTCAATCTGATTTTCGAATGAAAATATAGAAAAGAGGAGAGATAGACATGTCTTTTTTGTGTGGAATATTGTGATAAGAAGAGAGAAGATTAGAGAGAGATTCATCAGTTCTTTTGAAAAGCGAGAATTCATGCAGAGAGAGAGAGATAAAGAGAGTGGGTGGGTATCTACATAATCTACATAATAAGAGAGGAGGGGTTTTGAATCTTATTTTTCTATAAATCCTAACCATTGATTTGTTCCATAAATTCTACGGCTCTCCCTCTCTGTCTCAAACAATATTAATTGCATAAATTATCACTAAATAGATCTCACGTTGTACCGTGCCTTTAGACACGGACAAACTCTAGTTGAAGATAAGGTGTAAATGTATTGGTGTGTGTAGAAGTTCAGAACTTCTTTTTAGGCACAGGAAGTGTGCGTTTTGAAACCTGCATATATATGTATAAGTATATAATATGGTCGGGTCCGGTCGGACCCGACGAGTACAACACATATGAACCCGAATTCTTAACCGAAAATAGATTTTTAAACAGAAATCAGCACGTATTCCGACTGAGTGCTTGCTTGGACCCGTCCGACAATCCTTTTGTTCTTTTTGCAAATTGCTATCCCCCCCACATCACCTTTTCCGCAATTTTTCCGGATTACCCCCGGCTCTCCCCGGGAACCCCCCCACCCCACGGCTCCCCTAAAACGACAACGTTTTAGTTTTTTTTTTTTTTTTTGAAATAAAATCAAAACCATCCATTTGCAATCCTATGGAGTAGAAACGTAATTATGAGAGTCCTACGGGCAAAATTTGATTATGTCTCTTTAGAATAATATGATCATAATAAAAATATCTACACACCCGTTCAAACGGATTAAAAATTGAAGTATTTAATTTTTTAACCATATTTTTTAATATATAAACTGTCTAAAAAAATTATGTGCTCAAATTTTTACTCCGTTTAAGTCGGTGTAAAGATCTTGTTATTCTGATTATATTGACAAGATCTTTGCACTGATTCAAATGGAGTGAAAATTTGAACACTTAATTTTTTGAGACTGTTTATATATTAAAAAATATGGTTAAAAAATTAAGTGTTTCAATTTTTAATCCGTTTGAACGGCTATGTAGATATTTTTATTCTGATCATATTATTCTAAAAAGACATAATCAAATTTTGTCTGTAGAGCTATCATAATTACGTTTCTACTCCATAGGATTGCAAATTGATGGTTTTGTTTTGTTTTTTTTTTAAAACGTTGTCGTAGATCCAGGCTCCATTTTTTTTAAAACTAAAATGGCAATGTTTTAGGGGCTTCGTAGGAGCTACCATGCCCCATGGGCCAGCAGAGCCCCCGGGCCCCCCTACTTTTTAATTTATTTCTTTATTTAATTACTTATATCTTATTTATTTAATTTCTATAAATACACCCTTTGTATATTTAAAAATATAATTCAAGAATTAAGTGTTTTAATTTTCAATTCAGTTAAATCAGAGCAAAGATCGTTTTTCTTATTATTTTATTTTAAATGGTCATAATGAATTTTTTGGTTTAAGGTCTTTCAACAAACACCCTAAGACTCATTATTTAGTTTCAAGACTCTCTTAGCGTGTCTATTGAAAGATCTTGGAGCAAAAAATTTATTATGACTATTTAAGATGAAATGATCAAAAAAATATCTTTGAACCGATTCAAACGGATTGAAAATTGAAACACTTATTTTTTTACATCGTTTGTATATTAAAAAAGTAGTTAAAAAATAAGTGTATTCAAAAATTTACTACGACCATTTAGGATAAAATGTTTAGAAAAATAACATCTTTGCACTAGTTCAAACAGATTGAAACTTGAAATATTTTTTTAACTATATTTTTAATATATATATATAGGAAAAAAAAGGGAAAAAATAGTCAGATTAATTTTTGACTATATTTTTTAATATATAAACTGTTTAAAAAAAATAAGTGTTTTAATTTTCAATCCGTTTGAATCGGTGCAAAAATGTTATTTTTCTAATCATTTCATCCTAAATGGTCCTAATAAATTTTTGACTCTAAGACTTTTCAATGGGTACCCTAAGAGCTTTAAACTAAATAAGGAGTCTTAGGGTGCTCGTTGAACTGGTTAATGTTGTACTTATATATATTCATTTTTTTAATATAGATTTTTGAAAGCATAGAAATATGTTAGTTTGGGCGCAGAGCGTTGGTCTTAAATATAGTATTATGGTGGTTAATTGAAAATAGAATTTGAATTAACAAAAAAAAAGGAAAAATTGGTAAAGTAAGCAAATAAAGAAAAAAATTGAAAATTATGAAAAAAAAGAAGGAGAACTGGGGGTGGGGGGGAATGGGGAGGGGGGAAGGGTAAAACGGGAAGGAGGGGGTGGGGTCGGGGGTGGGCTGTGTCAGCGCGGGGGGGGGGGGGGGGGAAAGCAGCTCTCTTCTTTTTCCACACGAGACTATTCTGTCTCTTCTTTTTCCACACGAGACTATTCTGTATACAGCAGTCTTTTCATTAAGAGAGAGAGAGATGATAAAAGTTGTGGCAGCCCTTAGGTGGTGTTCCACTTTTGTAACTCATTCAGGCCGTCAAAAAATGTATTAGACGGTTCAGATTAAAATTCTTTTCCTTTTCTTTCTCTCTTCAAATTCGAGCCATCCAAAACTCAAATAGACGATTCTGATGCAGCGCTCGGACACCACGTGATACCCGCTCGGCACTCAAAAATTTCTTGCTGTTTTACTTAAAGGCCGCTAGCTGACCCAAAATTTCTCCTTTTTAATGGTGTCCTATTAGGTGAGGTGTCAAGATTCTAATGGGTGGCTGTACTGAAGCTCCGTGTAGAATTTCACTCTCCACCACTAGAATAGGAGGGGAATTTTTCAGTGCCGAGCGGGTATTGCCGAAGTGGCACCAACTCGGCGCACCCGAGCCATCAGATACATTTTTGGACGGTTCGGATTAAAACACTCTATCTCTTCTCATTCAAATACTTTCTTTCTCCAAATCTGAGCCATCTAAACACTTAATGGACGGCTCGGATGCGTGAGCACTGAAAATTTTTTCCTTGAATAGGCACGCATAGTCAAAGTGAGTGGAATTAAAGCCCCGAAAGTATCCCGAAAACAGTAATCAATGGTTGAGATTCACTTTGATGTGTCACAGACACATCAAAGTGAATCTGTGACACATCAAAGTGAATCTCAACCATTGATTGCTGTTTTCGGAGTATTTTTAAGATAAATTTTCTTTGTACCTAGCATTTCGATTAAAATAACAACGAGGACAAAAATCAAAAAGCTTACAAATGAGACGTTACCAAGTGGCACATGCAGTCAACATTATTGAACATTATTCCTATAATAATTAAAAAACACTCTCTGTTCATTCATTAGGAGAGAGAGAGAGAGAGAGAGAGAGAGAGAGAGATGGTAAACGTGGTGGCAGCGATGATGCCACTAATCCACGGGCTGGTGAAACTAGCCGGATTGAGCCAGCAAACGGTGGAGATCGAACCCGGGACCGTAATGAACTTCTGGGCTCCGAAAGAAACCAAAACAGTAGCGAACAAAAAGCCAAACAAGCCCGTCGTAGTATTCGCCCATCCGTTCGCCGGCGACGCTATCCTCATGTGGTTTCCCCAAGTCCTAGCCTTAACATCTCAGTACTCCGTTTACGTTCCCGACTTCATATTCTTCGGCGGCTCAACCACCTCCAGGCCGGACCGTTCCGCAGAATTTCAGGTATTGCATGGCGGAGCCACCAGCCATCGCAGTAGTAGTAGGCTGGTGGCCCTTGTTCAAGAATTTCAAAACGATCACGTTTATATATCTATCAAAAATGATTCGGTCGCATATGACACAGACAGATGTGTTCACAATCACTCGCTTTACATCTGTAGATTGATTGTACATGAGACCGTATCTCTACGTGGACTTAGGCCGGTTCCTCAAAGAGAAATAAGTATTTATTTATTTTTTGAATTAAAAATCATGTATCGTAAGAAAATAACATATCTCATAAAATGAAAAATAAGTATTTAAAAAATAATAATTTTAGTGAAATTAGGCCTTATTAGTCTGTAATGTTGCTTCCTTTTCTTTCTTTTTTTTCCCCTGTTTTGTATTAGCAATTAGTGATTTATTTATTTAACAAAATGGAAAATTGGTGTTTATCACACGGTTTTTGTGCTCGTATACATGTTGTAGGCTTCCAAAGAATGTCTTGGTATTCGCAAACTTTTTTTTTTTTATAATCGAGCGGGGTTAGTTTGCGTGCATCTTGATTAAAATCACAGCTCGACTAATTTATTTTTGCAGGCGGAGTGTTTGGCAAGGGGATTAAGGAAATTGGGGGTGGAGAAGTGCACTGTGGTCGGGCTTAGCTACGGAGGAATGGTTGGGTTTAAGATGGCGGCGATGTATCCGGAGTTGGTCGAGGCATTGGTGGCTTCTTGCACAGTGATTGAAATGACAGAGTCGGTTGCGCATCAGAGTCAAAAGAACCTCGGTATATCGCAGTGGTCGGACCTTCTTCTGCCGGAGACGGCGGAAGGTGTAAAGTTTCTTTTCACGGTTGGTTGGCACAACTGGCCTAATTGGTTGCCTGATTTCGTTTACAAGCACTGTCTCCAGGCATGATGAGTTTCTCTCTCTACCTCCCTTTTCTCTTTAACCTCTCTCATAATTATGCATCACAAATTCTCTTTTTGGGTACAGAAGATCGATTTGACTTCCAAATTCTTAGCCTTTGCTGACTGGGGTTGAATCGGTTGAGTATATATTTTTTCTTCGAAATTCTTGATCGTATTTTGGAAATTTTAACAAATTAAAGAGTTAACTTTTGTGCTAGTCCTCTCTCACAGACACAGTCCCTAATATTTGTAAATTTTCGGGATACAAAGCGGTCGCACCTCTCAAGCTCCGGCCAAGTTAGACCTTCTCCACCACGCGAAAAACTTTTCCGTTAAGCATCAACATCAGGATTCAAATATAGGACATGTGATGCTTTCTTTTTTGGGAAAAATTCAAAAAAACCCCTGAACTTTGAACTCAATGTCAAATAGGCACCTGAACTTAAATAAACTTCAATTGAACACCTAAACTTTCACTCCGTTATTCAATTTACCCCCTGCCGTCTCAATCCGTGACTTTCCTAACGGCAACTGCTGAGTTGGACACTAAAAGACAGAACAAAACGTTAGAGGGAGAAATTGGAGGGAAACAACAGTGATCTAGCACCTTTTTAAGGCCCCGTTCAGCTAAATAAGCCTATTGGCTTTTTTTTTGTCTTTATTCAACTTTTTTCATATTTGTTCGCTTTTCGTCAATTTTTTGGAGATTATTACATCGTCATAACGAAAGGAATCTAAAAAGTAAAAAATTATGATCGAAATCCATTTTTTTAATAAAGACAAAAAAATTGGCTTATTGACTTATTTTTGTCTTTATTCAAAAAAATTAGGCTTCGATCGTAATTTGTTACTTTTTAGATTCTTCTTTTCATGACGATGCAATAATCTTCCAAAAAATGACAAAAAAATACAAAAAAAAATTTGAATAAGGACAAAAAATAAGCCAGTAGGCTTATTTAGCCGAATGGGGCCTTAAAAAGGTGCCAGATCACTGTTGCTTCCCGCCAATTTCTCCCTCTAATGTTTTATTTTTTCTGTTAGTGTCCAGCTCAGCGGTTGCCGTTAGGAAAGTCATAGATTGAGACGGAAGGGGGTAAATTGAATAACGGAGTGAAAGTTCAGGTGTTCAATTGAAGTTTATTTAAGTTCAAGTGCCTATTTGACATTAGATTCAAAGTTCAGGGGTTTTTTTGAATTTTTCCCTTCTTTTTTTGGTACACGACATGTGATGCTTTCAAATTAAGTTTGGCCTCAATGAGGAAAAAATGGACACGCAAATTATCCCACAATATGCGCGCGTGCGCAGCGCACACATATATATTGTGTGAATTTTTATACATATGTATTTAAAGATTATTTCGGGGATCCATTTTTTTGTCCACGTGGAAACATTACGTGCACTCATTAATTTGTAGGTGCTGTTTAGCAGCAGAAAGGAGAAGGCTGAACTATTGGAGGCTTTGGTCGTCAGAGACGAAGAATCCACCAATATCAGTAGCTATCCTCAGGTAATTCTAAATTGTTTTTTACGTCTCTATTATTCCTCCTACTATTTGTGTTCCTACATAGTGGTACTACTTTTGAATTGATTGATTACTTGTTTTGAAATTGATTGATTGCCTTTTCCACCTGCAATTCCCAACACGTATTTGTATATGAGAGAGAAACTTGGTTACGGAGGCTCCGTGAACAGTTCACGCAGCAGCATAATCTCAGTTATCCATTCGCGTAATTAATAGCTGAGATTTTTTATCAATTTTGATCCGTCACAATTGATTTTCAATCCCGACCGTCTAAACACAATTTGGATGGGCGCAATTGACCTCTGTAAAACCTTCTTAACGGAATGATCCGCAAATAAGATTTTCTGTTTGTTTGTATATATGATTCATATATATTTGTTGCAGAGGATCCATTTATTGTGGGGAGATGATGACAAGATTTTCAACTTGGATCTTGCCCAAAGCATGAAAGAGTATGTAGCCCATTTTGACTTATGCTCTCACCGTCTTACGTTTCTTTATTATCAAGGTCACCTATTGGGTAAGGCAACTCGATGTGTTAATTATTATCATCTACTTATTGATGTTGTTGGATGATATAATTACAGGCGATTGGGAGAAAACGCCACCCTGCAGTGGATAGAGAATGCAGGGCACTTCGCTCAACTAGAACGACCTTTGACTTTCAACAATCATCTCAAGAGAATTCTTTCATCCACTTACGATCCCCAATAATTTCATAGAAATATGATTTTTGCACTCTTTGTTTTTTGTTATCTTTTTATTATCAGAACTTAATAATCTCGCTTTGGTATGCAGTATTCGTGCTTCTTCAGTATTATTATTTTTTCCTTCTTATTTCTAAGAAACTATGATGGCATGCATAACACAGAGAATCTCCTCAGGGATTATATGATTCGCCGTTTGTTGAGGGATGTGAAGTGTCATGGCCCATTTCATGGGGGGTGGATTTCAGGATTCACATATTTAGAAGGGGTTAAATTTAGGATGTGATGTATAATTCAGGGTGGTCGAATGTGATGTGGAGTAGAATTTCGAATCTTTTTGTTCTCAAACCTTTGTAGCTGTTGGGCTCTGAGGCCCAATATTTGTACCCTACTCCCATAATTTTGGCTTCAAAGTCCACACTGTTCTACTATCTACGGCCCAAAGCCCGATAGGCCTCGAAGCACAGCGTTCGTTAACAACCTGTTCTCCAATAAAACTACGGACACGCCTACCAGCTACTTTTCGATCACTTTTCTCTCACATATGTGTGGAGGCCCATTCTATAATTAAATACGTGGGACCGACACATGTGAGAGAGGAGCGATCAGTATAAGTAAGTGTACATAGCATTGTTGCTTAACTCGTAATTTTGTTCTTCACTCTCTTTTCGAACTTTCGTATTTAGTTAACAAGAAATTTTTGGATACCGGGTGGGTACCACATGGCCGTACCCACGAGGCGCTCGAGAAGCCCATCCAAGCAGTCCAAACGTGTTGGACGGCCCAGATCGAAACCCCCTCTCTCCTCTCACAGTCTCACCCCATGCCACCACTCTCTCTCCTCTTGCTCTCTCCACATCCGAGCAGTCCAAAATCAAAATGGACGGCCCGAATACGCCGAGCGGACACCATGTGATACCCAAAAATTTCTCGTATTTAAGGATTAGGGCTGATAATTATTAAGATGAGTTAGTGGCAATGATGGATGGAAGGGGACAAGTGGTGGTGATCGCCACCATAACAATTTCAAAAAATATTATTATCGTAAATATTTTCTTTTACACTCGTATTATATATAGGTGCACCACCGCTAGGCTTTTTCAAATTTTATTTCGTGATATCGCAACTCTTTTAGTCCTTTGACTGTTTTATAAAAAATTAAGGTCAAAATCGATTTTACTAGCCTAATTGAAATAACAAGAGACATGAATTAATGCAAATTTTTTCTTCACTACGACAAAACCTGTTTACCAACAAATTAAGAAAAGCGAGAAAAATAACAGGAAATGAAGATACAATGAAGTTACTCATCCTCGGCACAACTTTAGATCTTCAGGAAGGTTATACATCCTTTAAAATAGAAATTAATATAAGCAAGTTTGTAAGAAATATTATCCTTTAATTTAGATCTTCTGGAAGGTTATACATCCTTTAAAATAGAAATTAATATAAGCATGTTTGTAAGAAATATTATCCTTCTAATTTCACAAAGGTAGAGAAACTATATTTGAAATTTCAAAAGTTGATTATCGTTATGTATAACAATTGTGTCAAAAGTAAACTAGAATGTCCAATAAGATGTCAATGTCTGTGACGCAACATACGTTTTCTGCTATAAAATTTGTGAAGGCTACATAGCACAGATATTGGTTTGGACTGGTACATTTTCACTGGTTTGGCCGATTTTCCGGTTCCTCTCGGTTTGGGCCAAAAGTGATAATTGGGCGTGGATCATTAGTACTTATTTTCCGTCATTGGGCCTCCATGTGAGAGAGAAGCTTATCTGTGACGAGAAATAGTTGAGTTCGACATGTGAGACGGGTCCAGTTTTGAGTGTAACCCTATTATGCACCGTGATCATAAAGAGAGAAGGAGAAAACATAGAGAATTGAATAAGAAGTAGTAGCTGTTTCTAATGCTGTTTTCCCCTTGATACAGAAATATTTCCTTTTCTCATGATGCGTCTCCTCTTTTTTGTAATACAAGATGGAAAGAAGTCGATCTTAATATGGAAAGAAGTCGACCTTATAAATTACAGAAGAAGATAGAGAGAGTTATCCGAGTATTGAACGGTTTAGATTTAGCACCTACTACTACATCTCTGTAGTGCACCGCATGGTCCTGCGGGTTCCCTATTGAAGCATGCATAAATATATACTACTACCAATTTTTGGACATGTTTGATACAAGGGTAGAGAGTTAAGGAAAACATGGTGCTAGGAGGTAGGTTGGACTTCAGTGCAGCTTAAGGAACCTCAGAAGCCTGCAAAGCAAACCAAGAAAGAAAGCCAACAAGCTCAGCTTAGCTTAGCTCAGCTCAGCTCAGCAAATGGAAGAAAAGAGAAAGGAAATGTGTAATTAACTGTGAGAATATAATTGGAAAATCTAAACATAATATAAAGACCTTATTATTAGCAAATCCCTGCACAAATTCTTGATTCAAATGCATTAATCTAATCATCACTAAATTGCTACTTCAGTTGATCTGATTTTCGTTGTTCTAAACAAAAGGCCTAACAAAGTGCGTGGGTAAATTTTACACAATATAATAAGAAATCCCTCGGCAAGTGCAGTTGTGGACACCATGTACTCTTACGCATTTGAAAGAGGTTCGAATCTCGCTAGCTACAATTGCTGACAATCGTCGAACCAAAAAATAAAAGAAAAAGGAAAAAAGAAAAAGATCTAGAAATCCCCCATGCACGCGCATATGTTGAGTAAGTATTCTGGAAGGTTTTATTTAAGTAGGGTTAAAAACTACATTAATTAATAGGGAAATGATTTTAGTGCAAAAATACACTTACAGGAAAATAAAATTAATAAAAAAGGAAGTGACAAAATTAGCAGCCAATTAATATTGCACATAATAGCCGGAATAAACGGGATTAGATCCAATGTGTGGTTCCTTTCGGATTCGGATTCGATCGGGACAGGATATAAAGCTCGTACTGGAATAATTGTACTATTCGATGGTTTCTTTTTTGGCGAACCAATCAAAAGGAAGCGCGAAAAGGGCCTGGCATTTGGGACAACTAGATTGACTGTGATGGGTATAAACCGACGACAGACACAAGTAATTGTCCGGCACGGGTACGTGCCTGCTCGGACCATACATGGCCGTAGGCCGAGCACGGGAAGTCACCGCGCTGACCAAACAACCGCCCCAAATTAAAAGGGGCCCCGCAACAATCGCTTGTAATTGGTATACTATTGTGGTTGGTTGTTTCCCTTCATCGACAAAATATGTTTCCAGCGAGAGACGGTGTTTGTTATAGCGAAATGTAGGTCGACCGACAGTGATTACCTTGCTGGATTTGTGATCCCGAGCATTGGAATTTCCCCCATCTCCATATATAGGAATGAGCCAGATCTCTAAGGGGATAGGCATTAACAAGTTTAAACTTAAAAATAATGTAAATGAAAAATAATTTTTAAATTTTTTTTGCCTTGAGAGATCTTTTTTTTAAATAAGATTCATATTGCATATTTTAATATTTCAATAAGCCCATAATTTTTTTAACTTGAAATTATATTTTTAAAAAATAAGGACTTTTTTTGTGTTCTGGAACGGGGTATGGAAATCTAAGGCCATTGGAACCCACTGGTGTCATCCTTTATCTATACCCAAGATCAGAGGATGCTAATACTACTGGTGGCATTCTACCTCCTTTTGCCTAATAAACAAACTCCTTTCATCACATGGGGATGGGAACGCAAAATCTAGCCGTTGCTCAGCTTGAGTTATATTCCAAAATACTCTTTACAAATCATCTGAAGTAGCATCAGAGGGGTGTTGATTGGCATCACACCGGTGTCCTTAATTCTTGCTTGCAAATCATTGCTCGAGTACACTAGAAACCGATTCGTCAGATAAAGTTCCACAATAAAGTCTTGGATATTACTCTAAATCCCGCTCAATGAGCCGACTATTTTCAGGACCAATCCCGGCCACCGTTTACTTACGTGAGCCTAATTAAAGTAGAGACAAAGTTTCTTATAAATTGTCCCAATACAAATCCAGAGGATATTAAAAGTACGACAAGTATCAGTGCACTAGCCTAGATTTAAGGAGTTCACGCTGATACTTTTGTCTAAGGTATTTTTCACTAAAACTTGCTTTTTGTAATCTTTGTTTAGCTTTTCGTTATAATTGTTGGAATTAATCGTTCCTCTCGTTGGAATCAAAAAATTATAAAATGTGGACCGAAGTTGAAAAAAATTCATACAAGACGATACCAGCTTTTTGGTATTTGTTCATCTTTAGCAAACTTTTATTTGATTTTCGTCGTAATTTTTTATTTTTAGAATTCTCTCGTCGAGACGGATGATAATCCCAAAAAAGTAAAACATGCATTCAACAAAAATTCCAAAAAGACAACAGAAAGTTGGAAACGTCGAAATGAAAAATACCAAAAACTTTCTTTAGAGAATATATTCCCTATCTCCAACTTTTGGTTTACGTCATTTCCAAGAAGCGCCAAATGTGGTCCTTGTCCGACGCAGCAAAGTATGAACAGATACAGAATAGAAGGCGTATTTGAGGATCCAAAAAAAGAAGAACAGATTCAGAATCCAAACTCAACTCTTAGGAAATAGGAAAAATCATTTGACGGTCTTAGGACACTGTCACGTAATTGAAATTCTTCGACAATTTTGTCGCTGCTAGATTAAAATTCAGCGGCCGCCCATGTACAAGGGCGGAGCCAGTAAGAGTCAAGGGGGGACGGCCCACCCGCTGCCTCCCAATTTTTTTTAGAGATTAGTATAATTTTCACTGAATTTTTACTCATTTGACCCCCCTTTAAAATTCATTTTTGCCTCAACCCATATATAAGGGTTTTGTATTTAGGAAAAAGATGAGTCAAAATAGAATTTCCACCCACAAAAATTCCCAAAACATCGTTATCGCTCTCGAGGTCAATTGTGAATCAAAGATGTATTTTGTTATTAATATATATTTACTTTTTGATTAACTTGTTAATTTGATTGTTCTTTTCAAATAGCAACTAGAAAAAGTAAATCATACATAGTTTAAATTTCCGGCCCCATTAAACGAAAATTCTAGCTCTGCCTCTGCCGATGTATGCATTGTTTGTAATCCATTCATGTTAGAGATAATATGGTCATGAGTACGTACCTTTCTTCTTCCTCTGCAGTACTCCCATTGCTTCCGCTGGACCGGTAATTAGGAACGGGAATACGACCGGACTCGATGCGCCTGAGATCCTCAAGAAGAATATTATAGTGTCTCTTGACTTCCTCCGCCGATTTTCCACCACCCACCGCCCTGGCCACGTTCTGCCACCGGTCGGGGGTGTCCCGATCGAACCGAGCCAAAGCCTGCTCAAAGAGCTTGTTCTGCTGCGGGGTCCATGAAGATCCCCTAACAGAGCTTGACGCCATGTGTGTGTGTGTGTGTGAGAGAGAGAGAGAGAGAGAGAGAGAGAAGGGGAGGAGGGTTGAGGAGGGTGTTGAGGTTATGAGCCAGTTGTTGTTGGAATCTCTCTATATTTGGCAAAAGGAAAGGGGGAGGGACTGAATACGAGTGAATGTGTGACCCATTTCCATTGGAACCACAAGATGAAGAAGGACAAGGGATGGGGAAGTGAACTCTCTTTTGAGTACTTTTCTTTATATATATGTCTTCATGATATATAACTAGAAATATACCCTTTACATTAGAAAATACGTAGTTTATTTTAAAATAATTAGAGTTCCGAACGAACTTGAAGAATGTTTAGAATTATTTTCATATCTTTAGCCGATTTTAAACGAGTTTTATTCATAGGCAGAAGGAAGTAGGGTCAAGCGGAATCACTTGACCCAACTCGATTTTGTAATATTGTCCTAATTAAGCATTCTACTTGAGCATGAGAGATTTCCCCAAGCATTCCGTCCGGTAAAAAGATAATGCATCTGCTATGTAGATTGTGAAGAGCCTTTACCACAATTGGATATATGGATCGAAGGATAAGATTGAGTATCTATGATTTCCTAGAAAAACAAATTCGTACTTGTTACATAATTCTCTATGATTAAGAAAAGATTTTTACCCAACTAACCATGGGCGGCTTTACTACCAATTGAGGGGTTCAAGCAAATGCACTGGAATCAAAAAATGCATTTAAAATTTTGTATTCTGAACATACAATTTTGATTTTCTTTAATATAGTTTGCACTGACATTTTTACAAAGCCAAATTAAATGAAAATTCACTTAAATTTATGAGTTCGTGAATAAGATAACTCAACATATATAAGGAAATAAACCAAGCCCATAAATTTTCAACTAAAAGAAACATTTTTTTTTTTACTTTTATAGCGTTTTGGTATAGAATTTTTTTCTAAATATTGATATCACGCTGAACCAAAATTCTGGAGCCGTCCTGACAATTGACCAAGATTTCTAACTCTGTCCTTGATTTTAAATGTGCATGAGTTTATAGGTTAGATGATGTGGGTGTGTGTGTTCACTTTTTGACCAAATAAAAGGAGAAATTTTTAGGTGCAAATAGGGTATAGTCTATGTGGTACCCAAGCGCGCAATCGAGCTGTCCAAACATGTTTTGTATGGCCATGATTTTAGAGACAGAAAGATGAGAGAGAGTGTTCGAATTTGAGCCATCCAAAATACTTTTGGATTGCTCGAAAGCACTCTGGATACCGCCACATGGTACCCAGTTTGCACCCAAAAACCTTCTCAAATAGAAGCCAAGGAGGAGTAGTTTGGTCTCTGAGATGGTTGGAATTTGAGTTTCGGATCTTTCTAGTACTCTGAGCTGAACAATAAACATATTCCAAATTAATAGGATTTCTATCCGGCCACCTGAACCCCTGGTGCAAGACAATTCTCTCGGACATCCACAAATGCACGTGCAGCTGGTTCCACTTGTTTTTTGTTGGCAAACCAACTATAGAGTATAGATATTTCGTAGCCCGCTTACGATAAGTGTCAGTTCATTTCAATCTTCGGATTACGGTGGGCTATCGTGTGGACACCGGCACAACGTTCCACCACCGCCCGCCGATACAATTTTGCCTCCGTATTCAAAACCATGAGAACTTGTACCCAACATACGTACGTTGGATCAATTTTTATGTTTGGTTAGTCCATACGAAAATTTGTCCCGACTTTAACTAGACCCCCGCTAGCAAATGATAAAATTGGTTTTTGGGAATTCATTGCTCCTGCACCGAGCTTTTAAAAATAACTTTAAGCAGTTGTTAGTGCATGTTGAGATCCATACGTTAAGTCCTATGGACTAAATGATATTGGAAGAATTCATGCCGTTAATATTCTTCAATTCATTAAGCCTACCAAATGAAGTTGCTCAGACGAACAAATTGGGAAATGGCTTGTTTGTAATCCAAAGCAAAGGTGCAGCTTAAGCGATCGCAACCGCACTCGGATAGTGTTTTTAGTTGTCCGAATTTATTTTCATATTCTCACCGATAAGAATGTACTTTTACCGATAAAAGTATTCAACAGATCTGAACCATTAATTGTCAATATGAACGATTCAAATTAAACTGCACATACTCTATGCAGTCAACCGCAGAGAGGCCGGATCCAACAAGTTGCCTAGGACCCTAGCTGGGTAGTTGATCATTAGATGAGACGATGAGAGATCAACCAAATGTGGTGCCAATTAATGTGTACGTTTTATTCTATCAAAACATGTGGTCCTTCTAAACAAGTTGGAAGCCCAGCCCATTACAAAGGGGTCCAATACAAAGTAAAAAAGTGCAGTGCAGATCCATTGGTGTTGTGAATCGCAAGTGCGATCAACGTAACCTCATTGTCGACAATCCTACTCCAGATCCTTTTTTTTTCTTTTTCTTTTTCTTTTTAAGGTGCAGGAATCTCCTTTACAAAATGATAAGTAATGAATTTGCAAGGGAGGGAGACTCTTAATAAAGTCCACCACTCGTATATGGTCCATACCAGAGAGAGAGAGAGAGTTGGCCCCAAATGTGGGTTGCGGATAGAGAGAGAGGGAGAGAGAGAGAGAGAGAGAGAGAGAGTTGGCCCCAAATGTGGGTTGAGGATAAGATGTTTGTGTGTTCAAGTAGGGAACAAAGTGGACTCAAGAAAAGGCTAAAAGTTGGGAATGAAGTTGATAATCATAGTGCCAAAAATCCAGTTAATGCATTTTTGTGGATGCATTTTTTTTAATATCTATGTTGGAAAGGGATGGCATCCCTTTGTGGATGCATTTTTTTTTTTATATTCTACAAAAGATAATGATGTGGATTGTTTTCTAATAATAATGAGTACAAATGATCCCATCCATTAGTTTTAGAATAAGAGTCAATATAGTGAGACAATTACGTTGTTCAGAAACACGTCATGCGGTGTGCCCAACCAATAGTGAATAGTCATGTACCCGTCTTGTTATCTTTTCTCTCGACAAGATAAACATGTGGTTGGCCAGTATTTGAAGGCACCTCACTCTACCGTTTCTCAAAAGATTATGCTTTTGTTTGGTTTGTGTTTTGAAATTTTTTTTGAAAAATAGTAGGGGTAATAAGTGGAAAGAGATAGAAAAAGAAATGTTGAAAGTATGGAGAATCTAGGGAGAATTTTTTAAAAAATACTTTTTGAAAAACAAAGAGAACAAGGCATAAATAGTTTCTCCAACTCAAAATTCATGATGAATAGTCGACGAAGGCCTTGTTCCGCTAGCTTTCTTCGTTTCTATACTTAACTTTGTTTTAACTTTATTTTCTAATTATTATCCTATATCTTTTTCCAATGATTACTCTATTTTTTCAATTATTACTTTCATTTATCTCTCTATCCCTCTCTATTCATTACCTCTCTCTAATTATTATCCTATTTCTCTATTCACCCACTACCAAAACTAAAATACTCAAAACTCGTAAACGAACAAGGCCATTATTTTTTAAGTACTTATTTTCTGTTTTACGAGACAGGTCATTCTCTCACAATACATCACCTTTAATTCAAAAAATAAGTACTTATTTTCCTTAGCGAAACGGAGCCGCTAACCCGAGTTGAAAAAAGATTTTCCATTTGCATATGGGAAAATGACGGCCAATGACGTGTTTTGATAATTAATACCCGCCAAGAACATTCTAAGAACATTTGTTAATACTAAAAATGTCATTGACGGATATTAATTGTCAAAACACGTCATTGGCTGTCATTTTCCCTTCGCATATTAGGCTGAGAGACTTACAAGAAGATGTATGGGCCTGAAATTCCAATCGGCCCAGTAATAGGTGGGAAGGGCAACCGCGTATTCATTGGGCTGAAGTATTTGATTCCTTCGAAGTTATTGGGCGCTGCCCACAATGCCCAACTTGTCTTTCTCCCCATGGGTCCACTTTATAGATCAATTGCATACTTTTAGGTGTTCGGACAAATAAGGTAAAGTGGCTTATTTTTTGTTCTTATTCAAAAAAAATTCGCATCATTTGGCTTATTGTCAATTTTTTGCGGATTATTGCATCCTCACGACAAGAGGAATCTAAAAAGTAAAAAATTTTAACCGAAATCCAATTTTCTTGAATAAAGACGAAAAATTTGGCTTATTGGCTTATTTTCGTCTTTTTGTGGTTTTGTTTGACTCATTTTTGGCGGAAAAACCAATGGATTATTTGGAAGAACAGTATGCCTGGGTTGAGAAATTTTTTTTAATGACTCAGGTGTCGAAGCCATTTTTCATTTAAGTTCCAAAAGTGGAGAAAAAATAAGTTAAGTTTAAAAGAACGCAGCCTTAGAATGAAGCAAACATCTTAGTCTCAGGCTTTGATCACCAGGCCAACCCCTCCGGCTTGGGCTGAGATTTTTAGGTGATGGGTAAAACCGAAATGGGCATATTGTGATCTGCTTTAGTTGTTATAGCCCATAGGTTGTGCTCCCTCTTGCAAAAGAAATCCGGTTTAAAATGCCCTCAAATTAAGGAGCCTAATCAATACCTACATTGCAAATGAAAAATAGTGAACCAATTTAGCCCAGCCCATAAGCTCTTAATTGACCTTATGTTTTTTTTTTATTTAACCGAGGAATAATCCTGCAGCCGAGCCACTATTGGACCCGACTGTGCAATCCAAATCTCGGGGGAGACTAGCACAGCAACCTACCGCCATGGCCCCCCACTTAAATCATGATTTGTCTCCAAGGGAAATCAAATCTTGTTATGTTGTAAACGGAGATTCGCCCTTATCATGTTGACAACCCATGGATGTGTTAATTGACCTTATGTTTGGTGTATATATGCCTAATTTGACCCATTTTATGTTGATGGCACACCCTCCTAATCAGTGGAAATTCAGTTGCGACGAGGCTTTTCCCCATTCGCTAAGCGCGGCGGCCTTTCTAGTTATTTCTAGAAATTCGGATGGTGGTGTTATGGATATCAATTGTGGTTCGATTAAGGCAGCATCAGCTTTGGCATCCGAATAAAAAAAAAAGCATCAGCTTTGGCATCTGAAGCCTGAGCTCTAGCTTGTTAGAGCATTCGCACTAGTCTTTTCAAATTTTGGATTAAATTATATCTTAATAACTCATTTTATTATTTTAACTAGCCACTTTTACAATGTCTACTATATCAGACTCTTTATCCAAAAACTATCTCAACAAAATATTGTATTTTTTTTAATTTAAAAACCATCCTAGCTGGATTTATAACTTATAAGCTCTAGGCAGTGGTATTGTGGGAGCGCATGATAGGCAGAGAAGTTTCAAATGAAAAAGTAAAACATTAAAGAAATAGGTAGCAAGTGAATAGGAGCTCGTTTCAAACAAAGAGTGACTGTAGCAATTGTAATTAGTAGCGAGGTTCAACCGAGTCTAATGCCGCACCAATTTCGGACATTTGCTCGTTACTTTAACAAACAAAAAAAAGGTGGTTAACGAGGGAGGTGCAGATGCTCTTATATGACAACTTCACTGGTTATTTTTCATCCGATTAACAAAAAAAAGGTGTTTGACGAGGGAGGTGCATGTGCTCGTTATTGATTCTCTGAAGACTAATGGGAAGGATTCACGCTAGGAAGTTGGCTCACTTATTCAAGATTGTCACCTTTTCCATTTTCATGGTGTAAAAGAACTGCTTAATTACAAAAGTGCTCATTGGCTAGCTTCCAAAGCTCATTCTAACTGTTTACCAGTCGGGGTCCACCCATGGGGGTGATGCCCAAGGAATTGGACAATAACTCAATGCACCTCTTTCCGGACAAAATTTTGCACGACTTTCATACTGCTCACATGCTCGCCGGCCCACAATCCGGAGCGTGCCTCTTTGCATTACCTTCCCTTCGTAACATGCCAATTGATCTATGTAATTTGATCGGTCTGAATCTTTCTATGTTTTCCTAATAGACAGCACGAGAAGGTTTTTGTTTGATGGATTTAAAACTGGAAAATA
Source organism: Rhododendron simsii (assembly GCA_014282245.1). Taxonomy (NCBI): domain Eukaryota; kingdom Viridiplantae; phylum Streptophyta; class Magnoliopsida; order Ericales; family Ericaceae; genus Rhododendron; species Rhododendron simsii. The sequence continues at coordinate 31,286,206 of CM024963.1, forward strand.
ACCTCCATTTCATCTTTCACTACAATTTCTATATTTTTTTTATCAGCAATTTTTTTTTGTTAATCTTCGAATTCGAAAATTATAAGGATTAAAAGGACAAGTAGAAATGAAATTGAAGATTACTTAATCTTCACAGCTACCCGAGACCCAATCGATCAAAGACCAACAAAACACTACAATTTCCATATGTAGCCAATGAAATCTTTATCACCTTTGACACCCATAAATTTAGTCCCATTTTTTAGGCCCTACTGCCAATTTCTTTATAGCTGCCCTCAGAAATTAAATCATTGTGCATGAGAAACCATTTCCAGATGTCTATTTCACCTGTACAAATTTGGTTACCCCAAGGGACATTAAAGCGAAACAGATCTGTCTCACTCAAATGCCAAACAGGTCCTAAAATAATGATCATATACAGTACACTAGTACAGCTGGTCCTCTCAAAATTATTGTTCGACTTTTGGTAAGGCCCAACCTAACATCATTAAGATCTTGAAAATTTGGGGAAGCTCATATTCAAATTATGAAAAAATGTGAATTTCTGTTTGACCAAAAAAAAAAAATTATGAAAAATGTCATTCATACATTATTCTCCCAAGTGGTGGTGGATCTCTCGAACACGAACTATTTAATATTCTTGGTATCGTGTCATGTCTCTTCGTATTTAGAAAAAAAGAACAGAACTTCGTAACCTACTGGCTACTGACTTCTTAATGTGTGTTCGACTAGTTGTGTTAATGTGACATGCCTAAAATTTCCACATGTACTAAAAATAGAACACGCATTTCAAATTTCCTTCGACATTAGATAGTAATAAAGGAAAATGCAAGTAACAACCCAATGGGCTTTCAATATAGTAGAAAAACACAAATATGTTATAGTGATTTGAAAGTCGTAAAGTGCATCAAAAAGTTGTGGTTGTGTTCGGTTCACTTTTTAGTTTAGTTTTAGTTTAATTTTTCAATCATTATCATATTTCTTCAATTATTACTTTCTCATCTTTCTCTATCTCTCTCCAATTATTATCCTATTTCTTTCTCCATATCTTACCAAAATTAAACTAAACTAAACTCTCAATCAAATAAAATTAAGTGTTTTTTATATTCTTCTTGCCTTGACAATTCAGTGGGCTGGGCTGTTAACGGCATAACCATTAATAAATGGTACAAAGCACTGAGCCCAGGTGCATAGCATCATTTTGTATTGACTGGAGTCACCCGTCTTGAATATAATTGCAACTCCACAAGATTCTTCAAAGAGCTAATAATTAGATAAAATCATCCTGAATCTCAAAACAATCTTAACAATGATTATGTACACTCCTACCAACTACTTCACTCTCATATGTGTCGATCTCACACATTTAATTATGGAATGAGTTCTACACATTAGTGAGAGGAGTGATCAGGAAGTAGCAAATAAGAGTATACCTAGACTTGTTAGTGTCTTAATCACCCATATGTCTTGTTAGATTCCTAGGTTAGTTTTCTCTAATCAAAAGCACCACATATTCTCCGTCAGAAGAAGAAAGTTCGTACTGAGGGTCCAAGAGAGGAGAAATTTTTCAGTGCCGGGTGGGTATCACGTCACTCGGCTGACGTGGTGCTCGAGTATATTGAACGACCCAAATTGAAACACTCTCACTCTCTCTCTCCTTTTTCTCTCTCCAAATCTGAGCTTTCTAAAATCGAAACGGACGGTCTGGATGTATCGAGCATGCACCACGTAGTATCTGCTTGGCACTGAAAAATTTCCCAAGAGAGAGAGTAGTCAAGTAAGCCATAAACCTTTTTTTTTTTCGACTAAACCTGATTAACCCAATATTATTAACAAATCCAAAACCAAAGTAAGCCATATGCCTTTATATGTGATATAATTCATTGAAAAGAGTACTCTTTTTACGTAGCCTAATCACTGCAATCTGTAGGTATTGTGAAAAAAATGAGTACCTTTCATGAAATTCTCGATCTACAAGATTCAATATATAGTACTATCAGGCTCTACACTCCATGATAAATAACTATTTTTTTTCAAAGAAATTTCAATGACGCGTCGCCGCAAGAAGGCCTTGCGATTCATCGAGTTATCACAAATCATCGAAGCAACGACAAAGCTATGCAAGCCAAGACATGACTTGAGCTTGGCCGTTTGGCTTCAATGCCTCATGCTAGCACGGACTTCGGGTTGGTGCTGTGTAGTAAGAGAGCCGTTCATTACTGAGATGAGATCCGAGCCATCAGATGCACAATCCGACGGCTCAGAAGTGCGCATCACAGTGCTACATACACCATTGCATAGCACCATCCCCGAATTCATAAATGCTTGAAAAAATGACCGAAATGCCCATGAAACAACCGCACCTACTCTAATCCGATTGGAAACCTTATGGCTAGCTATAGATTGCAAACAAATTAAGAATGGGCAAGTTAGGCCTATCAATCATGGGTAGGTATATAAAAATATCAAATAATTAGATTGGGACACAAGGTAAGATTGAGTTGGGGCACAGAAATTTCAAAATAGACATTGAGTAGCCCTCTTGGCCAGAAGAATTGAGACACACCCATATGGCTATACTTCATCTTTTCTACCCTTATATATATATATATAATACATCTTCCCAAGCAAGCCTTTACAATAGTTTATATTGTGACTAGATAGCTCTGAGATCATTTATGTATTTGTGCTTAATGGATACCCCCAAAACCTCATGTGCTGGTGTCTCTACCACCCATTAGCCCTTGTTTTATATAATTTCCCAGCTCACAATTTCTTTGAAAACCAACTACAGAGTGACAATTGTGTTGCAACTTGTGTTTACCCATTAAATGTCATTTCCCCTTCTTGCTGTATTTGGTCTGTTTTTTTAATAATTCAAGTGTTCGAGTCAACTTACGCACCTCAATTAATCATGGAGGACTAATCCCAACGCCCACTTGCGGGAGTCTCAATCAAAGCCAGAGTAAAGTTTTGTATGAACTGACCCCAAAAGATATATTTTCAACAATGGTCTATGTGGTTTTGCAGTTTTTTACTTCAAATTGGAAACATCCTCCAAAAATATCCACCATTTTGGAGGATGATTTCGGAAACGGCCGCGTAATTTCGAAAGGGTTATCCATATGAAACTCACGAAAACTTATGTTTTATACAACAAAAATAAAAATTTGATTAGGCTTGGACTGTTAGAAATGTTACGACTCAATTAATGTGTTAGTTTTACACACACAAAAACATGTTCAAGCATGAAATACAAATATGTCCCTACAGCATGGAATCAAATCAACCAAGGCATCTGCTGCATTTAACTTCTTTTTTTTAGGTGCTTCGGAATTGAAATGCCTATGCCCCCTTTAATGTTAGCAATCATCCTTTAGCTCATTTCTGCACTTCCTTATCCTCATACTGTTCAATCCTTCATGCCAAACAGTAGTTCTAAAGAGGAGAGAGAGAGAGAGAGAGAGAGAGAGATCAAACCAAGATTATATGCCAATGCATATATGAGAAACAGCTATGAGCTTTATTAAAAAGTGAATGAGTGGCATAATGTTCCTCGATGAAAAAAAATGGTTGTGAAGAAGCTGTAAAGCCAGAGAATAAAGGATGCAACTTTAAGCGCTATGATTCTCGGCTTTGTTTGGTTGACAGTTTAGTTTAGTTTAGTTTTGGTAGTGGGTGTAGAGAAAAATAGGATAATGATTGGAGAGAGATAGAGAGAAATGTCAAAGTAATAATTAGAGAAATATGGTAATGATTGAAAAACAAAACTAAAATGGCAAACGAACACTACCAATATAATTGGAAATAAAATTGACTCCATCATATATCCCATTAAAGGGTGAAGGCCGTGGAGATCGCGACAATACAACATTTAGTAATTAGATACGGAGTAAAACATTTGTTTTCTTCGTATTTTAGAAAATGAAAAAGTAAAAAAAATCAAAGATCTGAAGCAAATTATTGTGCATTTTCTTTTGTTCTTTCCTTTTTTTCTTGTCAATTAACAATAATAAACCTAGAAGTTGTTGGAACTTATACTCTCTCCGTCCCAATTTAATTGTCACTTTTGGAAATTCATGCCACTTTTCAATTGATTATATCTTGTAATTTATAATGTTTTAGGTGATTTTGAAAACATCGTATGATAGAACAAATCGAGATTTATCAAACAAGATCCATATTGAATATAAAATTCATTACCAATTTAAAGATATAACTAATTTTTTTATCCGGTTATAATAGAACTGAGACAAGTAAATTAGGACGGAGGTAGTAATTACCATCAAAGGATTTTATCTGTCTTTTTGGTCTGGGGTTGAAAAGTTGCTTTCAATCACTTTTTGATCAGTATTCATCAAGGAAAAGAGCTGGGCCTGGTGGGCTCTCTCAAAAACGTTCTATGGGCAGCAGGGCCCGCTGCTTGGCCCATCCATCCGATCAAATTCAAAGGGGCTCTTCGCAAAAGGTTTTATGGGCAACAGACAGGTATTAATCAGCATCTGATTTTTATGATTTCCCACCCGACTAACTTTTTCAAACAAAATGAACGGTTTCAATCATTAAAATGAACCATATTTCATTTTGTACTTTAGAAATTCAAAGGGTTCGGTGCAATCCCCCCTAGAGGGGACTGCTGACAAGCCACCTCCTTCTACTCTCTTTTTTCCGGTAACTAAGGTCCGAAGGACGGACTTAGCTCATCCGTACCTCGACTAATTCGATGGTTAGTGGGAGTCCAGTATGTGAACTCAGAATGTAAGTCTCTTATTTGCTCACATACTTCCACTAAAACAGCCCTAAGGGTTAGCCCAGTTGATTGGTGAATTTGTGCAAGGTCCGAAGGACAGACTTAGCTCACCCATACCTCAACTAATTTGATGGATAGTGGGAGTCCAATATGTGAACTTAGAATGCAAGTCTCTTATTTGCTCACATACTTCCACTCAAACAGCCCCAGGGGTAAGCCCAGTTGGTTGGTGGATTTGTGCTCCACACAATTGACTATGGTTCGATTCTTGTAGTCAATTCACAAGAAAGTAATTTCTTATGAATTTTCTAGCCCCAGCGTTGATGGTCTGCCTTTGACCAAGTAAGCTGACCTAGACACCACTGACAATTATAGCCAAAAATAAATAAAGTTACTCTCTCGAACAGTCACCCAGGGGTTGGTATAGTCTTATGGATATTGTATACCTTAATTGGGTAATGACATAGGATATTGGATACCATTCAAATGTTAGTCTTAAATACTACAAGGTCCATGCCATGGCCGAGTAACATGGCTGATGGCTTCTCAGAAAGAAAGAGGTTTTTGGGGTGGCTTCATCAAACGTCAGGCTATTGGAAATTGGAACCTACAATTCAAATCTTTTTTTTTTTTTTTTTTTGATAAGTCCAATTCAAATCTTGTTTTTTTTTTTGTTAAGTTCAATTCAAATCTTGTTTACATTCACATAAATGCATACATATATAGGACGAACTAAAAAAGTTCAAAACTCCACAACATTTTTTATCCAGTCGTGTTTTCTTGCTTTCAAAACGGCGGTGCTACTCCCGCCACTCTGTTTCACCGCTCAACGTCTCATTGTCCATTTTTGCAATCAATGGTCCGAATTCCTGGAAGAGTTTTTTAAAATCCGAACCATCCGGAACACTTTTGAACGGTGAATTGAGAGCGATGGAAGAAAAGGTAAAAAGTTTAGCGGTGGGCGTAGACCTTCCTGCTTTCAAAATGCTTGTTTTTCAAAACAAAACTTTCTTAAAGTCATAATAATCTCGACTGGATAACTTGAAAACCACCAATTCGAATGATAAGATTCCAAATCTTCAAGGTTGGTAGACATATTATTGGATTTGTTTCCCCACCAGATAAAATCTCTGCAAGTGTTTTAAATTGAGGTACCAAGATACCTATTGATATCGATGATACGGTTCATAAGAGAGTTGATATTAGACAATATATATCGACAGATCTATCGCACATGGGTGGAACTATGCATCGACAAATTGGGTTACTTGACCTCACTCAGTTGGAAAAAACTTGCTTGAGAAAATATAATTTTAGTGTTATTTTCTACATCTGATCCTATAAATATTGCCAAATTGTGGCCAAAAAAAAAAACTAGAGATCTCTAACTAATTGACCTCATGATCGATAAATCCTCACTACGTCCTGCTATCAGCAATTAGTATAGCGGTATCGAAACAAAAAATTTGATAGATACTGGTCAATACGTAAAATTTATATTGTAGTCTCGCGGCCATGAGTAATTCTTCATGACCACTCATGGCCGCGAAGAATTATTCTTTGCCACAAAGAATTACTCATGGCCACAAATAATTACACTTAGCCGCGAAGAATTGCTTATAGCCACGGAGAATTACTCCTGGTCGCAAATAATTACTCATGGCCGCATCAAATTACACTTGGCCGCGAAGAATTACTTCTAGCCGCACAAAATTACTCTTGGCCGCAATCAAGAGTAATTATGTGCGGCCAAGTGTAATTCGATGCGGTCAAGAGTAATTCTTTGCGGCCAAGTGTAATTTTGTGCGGCCAATTATAATTTGATACGGCCAATAGTAATTCTTCGCAGTCATGTGTAATTCTTTGCGGCCAAGAGTAATTTTTACGGTCAGAATTAATTATTTGCGATCATGAATAATTCTTTGCGGCAAAGTGATTAGTTAAAACCTTGATCTATGCAAATCCCTAATTAACCAATGCAAAAGCACTTCATTTTCTCAACAGACAGTGGAACCATCACAAGAACTCATCCAAGCAAGCACGTGAACAAAATCCTTCCACTGAAAACCTCGTGAGAACTAAAAATAACTATATCCAGATATAACTATTTTTATTGGAAAAGAAAATTTAAAAAAAAAAAAAAAAACTCCCCTGCCATCAGCTGCAGAGAGGTGTGGGCTAAGATGATAAAGAAGCACATACTCTCATTTATTTCCAAAAGAATAACTACTCCCCAGTCCCCAGTTAGCAGCTGCACCATAACAGTCTCCCCTCCACCTCTTCTCTCTAGTGATTGGCAATTGCACCCAAAACCGACGGCTATCCAAACCGATTTATCTCACCCGGCAGTTGCTCCGAACAATATTTCCTCCCCGTGGGGCGGTTTTTTACTTGAAATTGAAATAAATGGCCAATTCCGGTTTGGGTTTGGTGTAAAAAAGTACATCCGAACTTGTAGAATCAGTAACCAATCCGAATAATACCATACATGTATATAGATATATGTAGCAAGGGTTGCAATTTCATTTGTCTAGTTTCCTCTCCTTAATTATAGTTTCTATAAACCTAACCATATAACTATACGTACCGAACTTGATTATTTGAGTTTTAGCATATAGCTTTTTTGTTTCTTTTTCTTCCTCAGTACAATAATAAAACTATTGATAGATCGCGGGTATAATGCAGTTCGGGTAAATATTGAATCATGTAAATTTAACATAATTTATTTATAGCACACTTAAACCATATCCGTCGCATATCGATCCGAGTTCGGATGCAAGTAATTACAAAAACCAAACCAAACCGACCCGTTGTCCATTCTCACCACTTTCACCCAAGTCTACAAAATCTTTGAGTAAGACCCTTTGATCACTTTCTCTCTCAATCATCGCTCCTCGCGCTGTCAATTTCCGCTGTCTTGAATTTCAGTAGTCGAGATATTTTTGAAAGTCACTTTCATGCTCGAACACCCGCTCCGCTCATGCATGCTCATGTGTGGCTCAGCTTCTCACTCTGTCCTAGGGGTATTGTGAGAAGAGAACTAGGCCGATTTGCAATTACCTCGGATCTGCGGCCACATTTCATTACTTCCTCACACTCCCATATCTGTTATCCATTTCCAACACAGTTTCCATACTTTCCCACCAAAGATAAGATAAAGAGGACTTCAAATAAACTAACAATATCAATGACTAGGTAAGGGATATCGATTATTTAATAAATTGGTACAAAAATATCAGTAATAAATTACTCCTATAAGGTGTCATGAACCTGCAGCATAGAAATCTGCACAGCCCAATCACTGGACGGTATTTCTACTTATGTATAATAATTGACCATCCCTCAGAACCTTTCCAATGTCAAGTCCATGATTTTGGCTTTTGTTGTTCTTGAATGGAATCATTCAAATGAATATGGAATCATTCTTTCGGTAAAGTCTAAGTTTTTGTGAGACGGACGGCCTTATGTTTGAAGTAGTTGCGTTGAACGCTCGACACTTGAATAGAGCCGTATATAGTGTGTTCATGAAGATGAAAGTTTTGAATACTTATGTCTTGTCCCCATATCCCTGAGTCCCTGACGATAGAATCAAATGAATCCACTTCCGTTGATGTAGATAGATCTAACACGATACCAAAAACACCACAAAGCCTCATAAGTTCGCTCACCGCAGAGACTAATAGGGAAACCCACAATTTTTAAATACAAAGACGGAATTCCTTTGAGCTTATCTTAAAGAAAAAACAGCACCACTGATCATTGTGCAAATGGTGCACCCAGCAACAGCAGCAGCAACATGCAGAAGAAAATACATTGAACAGAGCTCTAGTACAACAAAAATACAAATGTGGAAAGAACTTTGCAAGGAGAAAAGCAAGACACAAAAAACTAGTGGCAAATGGAAAGTGATTGAAGAAAAAAGATGGAGATAAGCAGGTCCCATTTGCCTTTAGTTTTTAATATAAGGTCATGTCATGAGTGAGTGAACACAATTCAGAGAGAGAGAGAGAGAGAGAGAGGGGCTTACAAGTAATAAAGTAGAGAGAGATGGGGAGGTTGAATGGCCCATTTTGAGAGATAATGGAAGTAGCCTTCATCCTCTCTGGACCTGTTTCCATCAATCCAAACTATATCTGTAACCCCCCCACGCTGCCCTTCTACTGCTGCAAACTCCACTGTGCCGATTGGAATGCAAACTCCAATGTGCCAATTGGAATGTCAAGTGGCCGCATAAAATTGCACCATGGCCAAAATGATAGAGAAAATAAGGAAACAAACTTGGTTTTTCATTTCATTATTATCGTCTGATCATTACTTCAACCCATTTTTGTCAAATTCGCGATCCAAACACGTGCTAAGTTGACGACAATTAGTAGTACGTTTAAGTGTACTTACATTTACCAACGAGATTACAAAATCTTACGGTTACTCAACTTACTTGTCCATTTCCAACGGCTAAACACCTTCGACAACGATATTTTATCACAAAGGACCACTAAATATACTCAAAATCTAAGGCAAATGTGGAGACAAAATGGAAAAAATAGCCCAAATTGTCTGTTATTCGAGCTCACTATTAAGTTCATGAAATGGACTCTTATTTCCTCCAACAGAAAACGGAAGTGGAGAGTTTCTTTTACTCTAAGGTCAAATTGCATTGTGAAAATCTTTTCAGATGACGCGCTACCGCAAATTTTGACTAAAAGATAAGGATTATCAGAAAATGAAAATGAAGGTATTTGTGATTATGTTGCTACCTGTTTCTCCTTGATAACGAATGTACGAAAGATTTACACACTCTGTGGTCCAAAAAGCTGGACACTGGTCTATTTTGGTGACCACTCCTCCTTTAATTTAAAGGACAAGTTTGGGGCTTTAAGTAGAAAGTTGTGTGTGGGCCGTTAATCCTTGGTCTAAACTTCTTTTCAATTGGTTCGAATGTTGCCTAGCCTTCTTGACAGGCACAATGAACGCACGATTAAGACTTGACCGGGGTTGCCGGACAAAGCCCTTCGGCGAGAGGATGAGAATGTGCAGAGAGTAAAGCAAGTGACTAGGGTTTTAGCGTGTAGGAGCATGTACCTCTTTAGGGCTGTCCTGCTTTAGTATTTATAGAATCTCCAAGTACGGACATGTGCCTTGCACGGGTCGGCTGATACCGTTATAATGTCACCGATAAGATCTTATAACCGTTTTTTTGTGTGAGTTGGCACCCCTATGTGCGCCCATCATTATCTTATGGCATAACAGCTTTAGTGCGTGGGGTGGCACGTGGTGATGCGGTTGGCCAAGCCCCACCCTCGACCGAGCCTGAGGGCTGGTGACTCGAAGGGGGAAGGAACCGACGGGGTCAGTGATCTTGACAACAGCCGAATCGGAGGACTTTCTCGTCAGCTGAGGCGTCGAGTAAGTGTGGTGTTGATCCTTCCCCGGGCCCCAGTTATCGCCAAACCTGGGCATGGGTATGACTGCCTCCCTTGGCTTTAACCTCGGTCATGCTTGCTGGACATGGGGTCCGAGCCGTAAAGTTCGGCCTACTACAAGTTGTGTTTCAGTCAATATGGGACTTTAGTTTTTAATTGGGGCTCTCTTAATGGACTATGGAAATTATCGCTATAACTTTTAATCGAGCTGTCCGTAAGCTAGCACGGGTAGCTCGAGTCATCAAGAAAAAAGTAGAAATTTAGTTGGATAATATGTTTTACAATTTAAAAGAGAAGAAATTTCTCTCACACTTTTCCTTGGACAATCAGTAGTCCTATTATTTTGGTAACTGTTGCACTCTTTTTCTGCTTTTATTCATGTGAATCCATATAAATTTGTCTTTTTAGGTGTAAACAATGAATATTTACAAAAAGACCAATGTTACAAATTCACATAATGAAATATAGTAAAAGTGTAAGAACAAAAAAAAGTGTAAAAATCACTACTCTTAATGAAGAAGGACACGAATCAATGGATGGTTCACCTAATACAAATGAGAGTTGCTAGCACCACACGCCCTACCAAGTAATGTTACAGACACAACTTTAAAACGCAAAGATATCCTAAATCGTCGGATCCACATGACGCAGACACATCGAACGATTTCGGACAAAGCTGTATTGGAGTAGTCTTTAAAATTATGTTCCTAGATTTTTTGAATAAACAAACTAATAAGAACTTGAAATTAATTAGGAAAGACAAAGATACATGTGGAAAGCTTAGGCTATTTTTAGAACGTCTGACAGAGTCCTTTAATTTACGCAGAATCTTCTGCAGATTATGTCATCAATTTATGCGTTCTCGTCTCCCTCCCCACGCGCGTGGGACTATCTCAAGATTTTTTCACAAGGGTGATCAGCCCCCGCTCGATTTGGGTTTTGAAAGAAATTTTTTAAAGCAATGAATGAAAAGAGATAGATAAAGAAAATTTACTAAAAATTGTGTAGAAATTTTGAGACTCAAAACGAACAAGGCGACACATGGAAACTTAATAAGTAATTGTCTTACATGAGGTTGCATGTTCGAATTTCACATAGGCAAAAAAACATTCAAAACCTTGGAATCACTGGAGGGTTTATCTGGTCGTTAACTCTAAGACCCAACATTAGTCAAGATGAGATGCGGCACAACTGACCCGGATATCCATTTATTGACAGTGGTGCCGAGCAGTCGTTTATTTCGAAAATCGACAGCTTGGACCTTGATCGAACAATGGACGGTTCAGATCTGTAAATACTCAGATTCAATCTTAACCGTCCATGCCAAAATAAATGGCCAGATGCCGCTCGACACCCTGCTTGGCAGGGAGTACTTGCCTACTTGGCAGCAGGGTCCAAGTAATTTTTGGGGTCACGCACGGGGATCTCGCGTGGCTTTAGCCCCTTGAGAGGAAGCATTTTCTGTGGGTGGTCCTCTATGATCTAACTTCCCCCAACGTATCAAGCCCCAATCACAGAGCTCTCAAACCCCGTTACACCTTTTGCATCGTGAAAAGAAGAAAAAATATCTTGCTACAACTGGACCCATATACTTACACAAATTCACTTTCATCACATGAGGGATCCACACGCTACACATCTCCAATATGTGCGGGGGCATATGTGATGTCTCCAATGAGTGTGTGGGCCCCACAAATGATTTGAGTAAGCTTGTGCGAGTGTTTGTGTGTGGTTTTAAAATATTGGAAAAAGGGGAGGAAAAAAAAAACCCCTACTGACTCCCTCACGTTCCACGTCAGCAATCTGACATGTCAGGTGCAATGGTTCCATGAACCGCCACGTGTAAGAGAAGCCCCACAAACCCACGTGCCCGGGCCGAGAAATGGACCAGAGGCCCACTTTCCATCCTAGCCCAAAACCCCGTTTTTGGGCCTCTCCCTGTCTCGCCCTCACCGTTTTTTTCCGTTTCAGGACACACCCACGTGGCGGTCATGTTAGCACGGGCCCCACCCCCTCCATGGGCCCCCCTCTGGTTATGGATACAATTCTGTGGCGCTCTGCCCCATTGCTTCTCTCTCCTCTCTCTCATCTATCCACGAGTAATTACGTGTCGTTCCACTTTCTTTACCTTATTTTTTAAAAAGAAGAAAATTTCAAGTTCAAATATAATAAAATTTTAAAATTTTTTTGCACCGTTTAAAAGATATCTATCAAACAATATCCATATTGCTAGAAAAATTATTAGCGTAAACACATGATTTTTGAGCTTGAAATTACCTTTCTTTTCTAAAACCTCCTTTTTTTACAAAACTGGACACACCATCTTAGGTTGTGATCCGTTAAGAATTTTTAAAAAATACTCCTTCCGTTTCAAATTAAGAGTCCCTTATTTCATTTTGGGATGTTCTGATTGTCCCTTTCCAAAAATAAGTGTAGAAATTTGATGAAATTTGATAAAATTTCAAAAGTGTCCTTTTTATTTGAATACAAATGGTGCAAAATATGTAGAATATATAGATAATGGTAGAAATTATGTGTAATGATTTCATGTCTCCTAAAAAAAGTTGAAATTCAAATGAGGGACTCTCATTTAGAAACGGAGGGAGTAAATATTTTATCCATCCCAAATTACTGGTCTCTTTCTTTCTTTTTATAGATGTCTCAAAATGAATGTCTATTTTAAAATGTCAACATAAAAATTAGGCAACATTATTCTTTCATCCCTTTTTTTTGGTAACCATTTCATCCTGTCATGACAAAGCATAAAGTAGGGACAAATTGAGAAAGTCAATACCAATTATATTTCACATCATTCTACCAATAAAAACTCGTTTCTCCAAAAGGGCCAAGAAAATTGGGATGGAGAGAATACTTATTTGTAATTTTGAAGCTTAAAAATAATGGACTTACTGAAATAATTTTTGTGCAATATGATCGAAAGCCCGAAAGTACCTCCACGTGATGTTTCAGATCACTTCAAAATCTCAAATTTAAGTGGAGTTCATACATTTAGTCATGATTCCTACAGAAATTTGTAATAGTTCGAAGCACAATGTGCTGGTACTCCCAAACTATTTGAATAATTTCAATTTATCCACACTCTCTCTCTCTCTTTTATTTATTCCGGCTACTAGTGTCAAATTCCGGTACCCAATGTCAGGATTCCGGTTCTACTTTTTCTCATCTATTTATACCCCATTCTCACTCTTCTTTAGCCTTACACAAACCACCCTCCCCTTTTTCGCAAGACAAACAGCGGCCAACCATTCTTCTCTTGGCGAAAACAAAGACATAAAACACCGTACAGTGGTGTGTGCAAACTCACGTATATAGTTAGTGAGAGAGACAGCAATAACACGTTTCGGTTAGAGAGAGAGAGAGAGAGCGAGGGTTAGGCATGAAAACGTACAAAGTTGCCTAATCCTCACAGTACCCACCCTCTCCCTTTTACTTTCCGCAAAGCACATTTCTTGGCTCCCCTTTTCCTCTCTCTCTCTCTCTCTCTCTCTCTACCTTCTCTGTCTGTTTCTATCTGTCTTGGTGATGAACAGAGCGTTGCCGGAGATGCTACACTGCATTAACACGCCGGGGAATGTCGCCGGGAGTTTTACGGACATGAGTGTGCTGGAGAGACAGAGAGCTCGGATCAAGTGGCAACAAGAACAGTTACTCAATCAACCACCTTGTTACTTTGATGGGAACGATGAGTTTAATGGGTACTCTATGCCAAACCACGCCCAGGATTTTCACAACTTGATCAACAGTGAGGTGGGTCTTGTAGTGAAGGCGGATCCGGGTTTGGATAACGGGTGGCAGGAATTTGGTCAGTTTGGTGGCGAGGGTTCGGGTCTTGGGTCTAGTGGGTTTGTGAATGGGTCTGGATTTGAGCTGAATTATGGAATATCAAGGACTCTTAGCTGCCCACAAGAAGTGGCGGCGGAAATGGAGGTGGCAGCGGTGACTGAAACAGCACGGAGGGAGTCTGTTTCACCTGAGAAGATGAGTTCTGCAGTGGGAAGGGAGAGCTTCAAGAAGAGGAAGGCTGACAGGAACCAGAGTCTAAAGGTTTGATTGGCTTTGTTTTACAGTAGATTTTGAGCATTTGATTTCTTTTTCTGAGTTCTTACCAAACTAATGTTCCAATTCTGCTACAAATTGTTCCTATTTATTGATAAGCAAAAGAAAATATGGATTGTTGCTTCAATTCTCTGTAATTATAATTAATAAATATATTTTCGTTGCGTAAAAATGCATTTAGCTAAGTTCATTGCTCTGCTTCAACTAAGACTCGGTATGGATCGTGATTTGCAGAGGAATTTTAGAGGTAAAGCAAAAGATAAGAACACAATGAAGTGATGAAACAAAAACTACGCCGCTAAGGTTCTTGTTTTTTTAGTAGTACTTATTTTCCTCTTTACGAGACAGATCATTCTCTTATAATATATCACTTTTAATTACTTATTTTAGTTAATTGAACACCCCTTAGTTACGAAAACTCGCTAGTCATTTTCATGTCCTTGTTCACAAATCGATGATCCCAGTATAGTCTAAAAGACTTGAATACTAACAAATTGAAGGAAACTTGTTTACCAGAGCAAAATTCATGCTTAAGAAACTAAGAAAAGGTTCAGACCGTAACATTTTTGACACATTCAGGCAGTAGCAGAAGAGGAACCTAACGAGAAAAGGATCAAAGAATGTAATGAAGAGGATGAGTCCAAGATCACAGAGGAATATAGCAACAACAGCAAGAACACCACCAACAACGATAATAACATTAAGAGAGAAACTTCTGCAGATACCTCAAAGGACAACTCAAAGGTTTCAGAGGTCCAAAAGCCCGATTACATCCACGTTCGTGCACGCCGCGGCCAAGCCACTGACAGCCACAGCTTAGCTGAAAGAGTACGTGTGAAATTTAAGCTTTCCCTATTCCTTCTATATCTGAGTTTGAACATATATGTATACTAGAACTCCAAACTTATATATGTGCAATTATGCAGGTGAGGAGGGAGAAAATCAGCGAGAGAATGAAATATCTACAAGATTTAGTACCAGGATGTAATAAAATCACGGGAAAGGCCGGAATGCTCGACGAAATCATCAACTATGTCCAATCTCTTCAAAGACAAGTGGAGGTAGAATCCTAATCAGTTATCACTCAGCTAAAAAGTTTACCAAGTATTCTTCATCAATAGCAGACTGAATTTCTAATCTTCCTCTGTTTTTTCTTATTGCTGAAACAGTTCCTGTCTATGAAACTAGCTGCAGTAAATCCATCACTTGACTTCAACATTGACAGCTTTTTTGCAAAAGAGGTAAAGAATGCATCACAAACAAGGAATATAGCAATCCATATATCAAGAACTCTCTCTTCAGTTATTTGACCTATATTGCTTCCACACAACAGGTATTTCCAGCAAGCACATCCAATTTCCCAATTGGGGTACAATCAGAAATCACTAATCCTGCCTACCTCCAGTTTAATCCACTACAACAACTAGCTTCATGTACTGGGTTGGAAATGGGAATCAATACTCCTGATATGGCACTTCGAAGGACTACCAGCACTCCTCTATCGCTACCCGAAACATTTCTCAATTCATCCTGTTTCGATGTAATTTCTTCCACTTCTATTGTTTTTCGCATCTCCGTCAGTATGTTAGGCACATTTTTCCTGACCAAAGTTTTCTCGCATTACAGCAAATCCAAACCTCAACAGCTTGGGATGGAAATTTGCAAAACATTTACAGTATGGAGTTTCTGCAAGGAAGATCAACATCATTTTCAGCCCAGCAATTTACAGGTAGTTTGAACAAAAAAATCTAGTTAAATGTCAACCTTATACTCCTGTTTCAGATAATTGTAGAGGAAGAAGGTACAAAAAGAAGCGAAGTGGGAATTACAAAATAATGATAGGGACAATAGAGAACCCCACAAATTGGTAGTGGTTTTTATCAGAAATAAATGGTCACCTTTGAGTTATAACCAAGAAATTTCGCTATTAGGTATCTTTCATTTTCTGTCTTCCACCCAAAATGACTAAAGCCTTAGGATCTTTCAATGACTATAATCCCAAAACCCATTCTTCGAACAAGAAAAAGCAACCAAAGGAGTGGTGCATTTTGGCTAGATGGAGCCAAACTAAAAAGTAGGCATTCATAATCAAGAAAATGATATTTATCAAATTCTAAAACCCACAAAATCAGACGATTGTGAACATTTGATCACACTGTTAAATTCAGATATAAATTGTCACAGACGTCGGATACTGAACGTATGCATCTAATGCTTTCTACATCCGTACACTCTTATGCAATCATATACACCTTCTCTAACCCAAATAAAAACACATTTTGTTTGCTCTTAAGCGCTGAATCTAAGGAAACAAGATTCATTTGTTTGCAGGTTCGAATGATGCAAGCAATCTGAAGATGGAGATGTGAACCACAATATAAATCATATGATTTATTGCATGATTGTAATTCAAAAGCCTTCTATCTGATTTTTCCCTCTATTGCCAGTACATAACGTGTAGAGTCGTATGTATACTAGTACTTGTAGGCTGTAGCCATAACTATTATAATGAGAAGATACCTATGAACCGCATCTTTCTCCATTGTGTATGGGTATGGCAACAGAATTCTCAACTGTGTTATCAACACAGGTATTAAGCCGTAATGGACAAAGAAGGACGGTCTTTTAGAACAGAAGAAGACATGCTGATTAAGATGCTCATAATTAGACTGAAAGAACAGAGGGAATAGTAAAGTCAAATCTTTCTCTTGGACAAACACATCAATCCCGCACATAATACATCAGTAGGACGGTTCCGTGTTCCCAGTGTACTTAACAGCAGCTCCATTGGAGAGTTCAATGTTTTGGTTGGGAACACTTACAGCAGCTCCATTGGAGAGTTAAATGTTTTGGTTACAACATATGTTAGATGACGAAAAGCATTTTAAGCGAACACAATTTCGTGCACTAGTGTCTTTTAGTTTTGTCAGTTTAAACTTTAAACTTTAGAGAGTGAAAGGATGCTCCATTGGAGCTGTTAAGTTGTGTGGGCAACCTCTCTCACTAGCTATATTTCACAGGCTTCCTAGCACCAACATCACCCACTACCATGACTAAGGGAATTTAACATACTCCCAACCTATTAACTTACTCACATTATCACAGACACTCTTCCTAAATACAGCTTTCCAAAACCTACCACTAACAACTATTTATCTGATTGAAGATACAAAAACAGATTTGTTGTGTTAAGGGGGTAGATGGAGAGGAAATAGCAACGACAAGAAGTGACCCCCTGGGTTGCTTAGGGCTAATACAGGCCAAGACTTCTAAACAAAGCCACCAACCCTTGAGCAATCATCAAACCCCCTCGACCTTCAAACCTTATCTTGCTGAATAATTAGCCATCTTTCTTTCTATTCATGTCTTAATGCTAAAGAAAAGGTCTTTTCAGTGTTGGGTTGCAGCTATGGATGGGAGAGTCCCCACCAAAGGAGCCTTACTTTTCCTTCATTTTCAAGCCCTTACTAAGTGTGAGAGGGGTAGGGCCCTGTCTCATCTGCAGGCAAGATCTCTGTAATTCTCTCTGCCTCAAATGGATGGGGAGAGGTGGTTTTGCCTTTTGCCTTTTCCCTTTCTTAGGCCCACTTTCTCTGGCATGGAATTTTCCTTACTTTTTTACATAGTCTACAAGCCCAAAAAGATTCCCTGGGCTATGTGGTGAATGGCTGTACATAGATCTTGAGCTGATATTTATTGGGAGCAAATGATATATCACCCCCTCCGGTACATGTCTTTTCCTGAGCACTCAAGTTCCTGTCTTTTACTTGGCAGGAGAATCTTAGTGAATTTCTCTGCAACAACCTAAAGAATCAAGTTCCTTTGGTTGCCAGAAAAAAACATGGATGTACCTTAACTCCATAATTCTTCATACTATTCTTTGGACTAACCAAACACCTCCCTCTTCTCCCAACCCCCTTCAATGGAAAAGTTTAGGCCAGGGCCAACACAACAAACTTCCTGGCCTATACAAAGGCCCAAAGCCTTTCGCCCATTCTCAGCCTTATGATTCCATACACATGCTTGACTAGAGTGAAGGATAAAACGAAGGACTCAAACATAATTATAAACTACGGCACTGGATGATACACACAGATTGATAGCAGTTAGCAATTTCCATGAGGAGCAAAGTTGTTTAGAAGCTTTCCACATATACAGCTATCATAATAAGGTCTGTTTCAAAAATTGAATAAGTTGAAACAGAGCACCAATTATCAATGAGTGGGTCCCTTTATCAAAACCAATTATGCTCACTTCATTAGTTGTTTTCTCAGGGATTATTAGTAGTACTCCTACAAATCCAGAAATGTCGCTGAACCTACTACAGCAAGAAAAAACAATTGTGGCTGCAGCTAGTAAGATAGCATTTGAGATGGCACAAAAGATGAGGCCAAGTGACAAGGAGCTAATAACTCAAACTTACTCATTATGTTACTTGTCAGTATTTTGGATTCCTCACATTTAATATACATCAGCACATGGAGTTATACATCAACGACTTTGAAACAATAACTTAATGGAGCAAGAGTTAGTAAGTCTATCAAAAGTTCATGTCTATGAGTAGCAAAATTAACAGACAGGATTAACATAATTCAGAAGCAAACATGTCTTCATCACAACAGCTGCTACTTCACTTACATTGAAACAAGGTTCCGCGTAGTTGTGGAATCTGTTGTTGTCTTTCGTCAGAATGAATAAACCACAGACTCCTCTCCTGCTTCTGCCAGTTGCATATAGGTATCATGTTTCAGAATTCTGGAGCTCCAAAAGATTACTAATAGGATTACCTAAGGATTCATGCAGTTATGACAAAAATACCTTTTCCTGGAACTATGATTATGGGTGCTGTTTTACAGTTGTGGAAGCAATACTCACTGACACTTCCCTGCAGTACACTGAAAAGAAACACACCATGCAACATGCATAAGACATTTGTGTACACTGTTACGTCTATACACACACACACACACACACATGGAGAAAGAGAGAGAGAGAGACCTTTGGATTAAGCTTCTACCTCTGGTACCCATGACTACAGCTGCTGGTTTTAACCTTTCTGCTTCTTTGCAAATTGCCTTTCCTGCATCTCCTTCAACTATGCGAGCCAATGTCTTCACCTATTGTAGTATAATCACAATTCACTAATTAAAAGCCAGAAAAGATCAACCATTGAAGGTTTTATTGATAACAAAAAATTCATTGGTTGGAATATCAATAGTCGCATCTCTTGGTGAGGACAATTCAGTCTGTTCTATACAAATTCCACTAAGATATCCTTGTATCCCCAGGAGAAAATGAACACACAATGTTTGGATTTTATGATAGTTCGAATGGCTATTTCAAAGATTCTTTCACCATGGTGCATATTTTGTCATTATTTGCAACCCTGAAGCCTAATTGAGTTCTTTTTTTTTTTCCGCACTGACTCAAATGGCAATCATAAGGCCTTGTTCGTTTCTAAGTTTAGAAAAGTTTTAGTTTAGTTTTGTAATTATTACCCTATTTTTCTCTCCAATCATTACCCTATTTCTTCAATTATTATTCTCATTTCGCTCTCTATCTCTCTCCACTCATTACACTTTTCTCCAATCATTACCCTAGTTCTCTCTCCATCCAATGCCAAAACTAAAATACCCAAAACTACCAAACGAACAAAACCGATCATGATATATATATATATATATATATATATATATATAAAACTCTCTGGGTAGTTCTTCCAATCCAGTCAAGGACTGGGATCAGGAAGCAGGGTTTCGTACATCAATAGAAATTGACAATCGGTCCATGACATATTTTGTTAAAACTTGTAGGTAAATCAATAGAACTAGCACAAGCCCATAGTCGCCGCAGAATGTTTCACATCACGACTTGTATACTTATCATATTATACGGCTTGGTATACCAAAGATTTATTTATTTTGCTAGTTGAATGTAACCAATTAAATTCTGCCATTAAAACAAAAGAATGTCAATCCAAAGAATTGGGAAATGGGAGAAATATTTTTGTCACACATGGTTGGCCGCAAGCCGATGGTTTTGCTAGGAGCTCCAAACAAGAGATTTGTTCATTTCTGTAATTTTATCTCGTGTGAGAAATCTTTCCCGCACAAGCAAAAATAAAATACAGCTAATGATAGATAATAAATAATTGTAGTTGTGTCTGCATTTCTTTCTCCAAACCTCATCCGATGGGTATGAGTCTCAAGATTCATGATACCCCATCAAACCCCAAACCCCGGGCCAAAAAAGATATGTGTTTAACCTTAAAAGCAAGGTTTTTAAGTATTTTTATCAAGGAAAGCACTTAGTAGTCTCTTAAGAAGTACACTCCCCCCAAAATATTATCTTCTCACTTGACATGACATAAACATCAGACCTATATATGCATATAAAAACTCACAGGCGGAAATTTGCACAATTGAAGTAAACATGGTTCTCTAAAATTACAAGGAAAACACATAAATCCAACCCCACTGAACGAAACAAATTTTTACAGTGGAAAAGAGCTAGTTATTGTAAGTTGTAACCATGTCGATTGTCGAGGACACTTCTTCAACTCATAAGCAACTGTGTTCTTTTTGGCCCACACAAAATTCATGCCTAGACTGCATTGTTCTTCAACACAGGATTTGTCTATACCTGGTCATTGATTGACTTAACCATGAGCAAGTTCTTGCTTCAGCTTACACAACCCCAAGTCAACATCTCGTCACAAGTGACGCCATTTCAATTCAGAAGCAGCTGGGCAGCTATTAGACCATCTCCAGTAGTGGAGTTAAAATTCTGTCATTATATGACACCAAAGTGTGAAAAGTGGGACAAAATTTTGTCACATGGTATTTTACAAAAATTGTGTGTCATATTAACGGGTGAACAAGCGTTCCAACAGTGTAGTAAAAATATGAGTTTGTGGAAGTTAAAAGCGTAAACACTAAACAATATACAAATACACGCATACATGTTGTCCCTATTCACTTTTTCTCCCTTCTTTTCTTCAACTCTCTCTCTCCTTGTGTGACTCACCCTAACAAGGTGACACCCATTAGAACATTTGCTCTCTTCCTCCCTTCTCTCTCTCTCTCTCATACATATAACACCACTATTGGAGACAGCAACTATTTGTTGTGAAATTCTAGGGCACCTCAACCTTACAGTGTGCCCAATTCATAAAATGTTATGCCTTTTCATGCTCCATGTTCTACCATTTTGTGGTGGATGTTATAATGAGGGACACCTTAAAATAAGTGATTTTGGAAATGTTATGCCATTTCGAAAAATGTTATGGATCATATGTTAAAAAATGTAACATCATTGTACGGTATTAATATCGCTACACCAAATATGTAATGTCATAAAACCAAGGACTCGAACGTAATTATAAACTATGACACTACATGAGACACACAGATTGTTGCGATCGTTAGCAGTTTCCATTTTGTCTTCAGTGGTGTTGAGGCGGTGGTGTTCATGTAGGCGGTGGTTTGGTTTTGGGGTTGCAGTTCACTAAGGTTAGGGGTTTGTTTCTTAGGTTGGCCTTCTTTCTCTTAGGTGTTTGGATTCGGCCCATTTGTTTGGGTTAGGCACTTTTTTGGGTGTTTTTGTTGGTGTCTTACCAATGTTGGGTGTTTTTTTTTTTTTAAAAAATGAGGTGAGGTGTAGTGATAAGTGTGGTACTACCGTTTGTGATGATGCTCCCTGGTGTATCACTATAGAGTTTCTGTTTTGCATCATTTTTTAATTGTATGGAAACCTTGCTTTGCTGATAAAAAAAAAACCTAACATAAATCAATTGATTCTTACACAAAATACGAATTCAATCTAACCAATGGAAATAACGGACTTGGTCTCAGAGGTCATAACTAAAGCATATCTGAACAAGTAGAGCTCATTGCAATGAGTTCACCAATAGAATTGTCAATAAACCAAGTCCAAGAATTTTATTTAAATTTTGAACCTCAGGGCCACAGCATTGGTTGCTAATCGAGGGTTTCCGGGGACCAAATTTTAAGAAGTTTCCTAATTAACCTAAAGGCCTTTCCAAAATTAAAGAAATTTGAATTTGAAATCTAAATTTTTATGTTAAATTGAAAAAATTAAGGCACTTCATGTTGTTCAGTTAAATTGAATTATTCCAATTCTAGAAATTCCTTTAACAAAACAACAAGGAAAAAGAATTGGCTGAACAGGAAAATGATATTGGTTTTCCAAAAATAGGCCTAAAAGCCCAAACCGAAAGGCTCCTGCCCTGGGGTGGACAAAAGGCCGTTTTAAACCTAATAGAAGAAATGGGCATCTACCCTAGCCATTTCTTTCTCCTCTCTATTCAAGTGTCGTGTCGAGATACTTAATATCAGTGTTCTAAATGGCGGCAGCTCGGCGCCATAATTTCACCCTCGGTGGCTCATTCGGTGGATAGGGAGATTTGGCGGAGCTTGGTGGAACTTGGCGGAGCTTGGCGGCTAAGGGAGATTTGGCGGAGCTAGGAGGCCATCTTGACGGGCTTGGCGGAGATAGGTGGCCATCTTGGTAGAGCTTGATTGCCTTAAAAATATTAAAAAAATATTTTGGAAAAAAAAGCCAAATCTTTCGGCGGCGCCTAGGCACCCGACTAGCGCCGAGCGCCATTTAGAACACTGCTAAAGATACGTTTGTTGGAAGAGTATGAGTTTTCTATTGTTTAGTTGGACAAGATTTTTAAAAGAGGGAGAACAAGAGCGGGGAAAGAGAGTATTTGTATTACACTACTCAAACTCTTTTTTTAGCTTGGTACAAAATGGCTACTACCTATCCCTAAATATACTACTCTATGAAAGGCACTAGTACAAAAATATTTTCATAAAAGTTTAAGATAAACTTTGAGGTAATTCTAGAATTACGCATGTGACTAATTTTCACAAAAACTCTAAATGTTTCACAAGGATATTCTAGAGCTTCAAGAGTTAGATATTTTAGAGTTTCTAAAAACTAAATATTATATCTTCTTCAATAATATCTTCCATCTTGGGTTTTGACAATTGGATCTTTGTCAATTAGACTTGTTTAGACTTAACTTTCTTGTACAAAAATACTAAATTTAGTTTATATTTCAACAACGTTAATCATAATTAATATATAATTAAAAAGTAGATACACCTAATAACACCAACCAATTATGCTTACTTTTAAAAAAAAAGTTTTTAAGATGCAAAATTTCAAATCTCTCAACTGGAGCCTATTACATTAAGGCTTTCTGTTCCCTTTGTTAGGGAAAAAAAAGTCAGGCAAAACACAATCAAAGTATGGTTCTTTCTTCTATACAAGCCCTACATTGAGATTGAATTTCTATCAAATGATTTGAAAGATGCCATAATTAGATCAAACAGCTACGATACATGCATTTGGGATTTTACTTCCTGAAATAAGGTCCGACTTTTTTCCAATAAGTAATCGTAGGATACGTGCCGAATTAGGATATGCAGATGGGCCAGTTCGTGTTTGCTCTGGGACTTTGGAGGGCGGTGCAGGGTTGCGGTGGCGGCCAGAGTTTTTTGGTTGGGCTTTTGCTTCAATGGTGTTGAGGCGGTGGTGTTCATGTAGGCGGCGGTCTGGTTTTGGGGTTGCAGTTCACTAAGGTTAGGGGTTTGTTTCTTAGGTTGGCCTTCTTCCTCTTAGGTGTTTGGATTCGGCCCATTTGTTTGGGTTGGGCACCTTTTTGGGTGTTTTTGTTGGTGTCTTACCAACGTTGGGTGTTTTTTTTTAAAAAAAATTTGAGGTGATGTGTAGTGATAAGCGTGGTACTACCGTTTGTGATAATGCTCCCTGCTGTATCACTGTAGAGTTTCTGTTTTGTATCATTTTCTAATGGTATGGAAACCTTGTTTTGCTGATCAAAAAAAAACTAACATAAATCAATTGACTCTTACACAAAATATGAATTCAATCTAACCAATGGAAATAACGGACTTGGTCTAAGAAGTCATAACTGAAGCATATCTAAACAAGTAGAGCTCATTGCAATGAGTTCACCAATAGAATTGTCAATAAAGCTACCAGTCCAAGATTTTATTTTATTTTCCTGATATCTCAAGTGTCCAGGCCCAGCTTATGCGCACCTCGACTAATCGAGCTAATCTGGGGACCAATCCCACCATCCACCAACGATGCCTAACTAAGCCGGGGTAAAGCCATTAACGGTCCATGATTTATTAGCACAATTTCCGAACTTTCGAACTCTGAAATTTTCTATGCACAAAAGTTGAACAAACTAAGGCACATGCATGATGTTCACACTTAAATTGCCCCATTAAGTTCCATTCTAGTAGTATTCCTTTAATGAAAGAACAGGCAATTGTGAAAGAGAAGTTGGAAACTGAAAAGGGAAAAGGGAAAATGTATAGTTGTTTTTCCATACCATAGCGACCTCAAAAGCCTCCACCGAAAGCTTCTCCATAAGCCCCTGCGCGGCCTCGTATACAAGGCCGTTCTTCAAACCTAATCAAAACAAACAATTGAACCACCACAAACATATTACATGTACAAATACAAATGAAGCCAGCCAATTGCACTTACTGGAGACGGCGTGGATCAGATGAATGGTGTCGGCGATCCTAGCGAGGTGAACCAGGGCCCAATCGAAGGCGTGCTTGCTGTTGGGCCCGTGATCCACGGCGATGAGGATATCGCGGCCGCGGCGCCTCTCGCCGGTTTCTCTCTCCATCTCCGGCTCCGGCACCACCGGTATCAGCGACGGTAGCTTCACTTCTCTCCAGTTGTACTCCTCTTCCTCCATTAGAGTTTCCATTCTCTCTCTCTCTCTCTCTCTCTCTCTCTCTCTCTGGTTGAGTGATACAGTGATTAAGCTAATGATTGAAAAGTAAAGCACGATGGAGTAATGGGATCGCTGTTTGATCTGTTTGATTTGTGTGGGAGAAACAGTTTATTTGAATGGTTTTCATCAAGTGCCTAACACGTAAGCGCGAAATTGAATCGTGGCGGCTTTCTTTTGCCGTGTTTAGAACGAACTACTCCTAATTCCTCTCTATTTTCTTCTTTTGGTTATGCAGGAATAACTTATGAGCACTTCGTACTAATTTCTACTTTCACGTGCTTATACCTAAGGTGGGTAATTTTGAGAGAGACTAAACAAGGAGAATCGAACATAAAACTTTAGGTGAGAACCAACTCCCGAAACTAAAACCTAAACCACTAATCTTTTGGGTTATTTATTGTATTTTTTTTATTTGAGTGGAACTAATCATACATGGTCTTTAAAAAATTCAACATCTTTTTTGTTTCCATTATTCAAGAAAGTGATTGTTCATGGATTGAAAAATCAGTAATCGAAAACACAGCCTTGAGAATAATTTTCCAGGAGATGGAAAGCATTTTCAGTCTAACACGATATAATGTTATATATTTTGGACAAACTTTTGGACAAGGCTCGCATGCTTTTGTTGAATTTCGGTAAACAAACTGCCTTCTTTTCTTGCATGTTTTCCAGTCATATATACAAGGCTAGAAAACTCGCACAGTCTTCTAGTCTTTTTTGTCTAAACATGATTCCAACCACAACTAATCTTCACCTTACATGAGTCTTAATTATGACTAAAATGTTCTGTTTTTATTCCTTCCATTTTGTGGGACGATTTTAGTTTGAGATGTCACCAAATCTTCTAGACTTCATGTACTGAATAAGGTATCTGGTCTGTATATTTTTCTTGTATAACTTCAACCACAAAGCCAATCCCAAAGATCAAGCACATGGTACATTTTTCTTGTTTCTATATTTTGAAGATAAAGAACAAGCAGATAATGTTCATTATCATACGCAAACAACTACTTTTCATTAGTGAAAGAAGAAAAAAGACTCTAATTTCATCTTCCGATTGTAATTAGGGATTTGGCCAATTAAGGGCGGAGCCACGTATTTTGGTTTATGGAGGGTCAAAAATTGTACTCCATCCATATGTAAAATATTTTCTGTCTAAAAGATAACTAATTTAGGAGGTTGATTACAAGGTAAAAATACACTGATAAGTCTAATCATGCTTCATAATTGGTCTCAATGACAATATTTTGAAATATCGTGCTTCATTTCATAGCCTTATTCGTAGAACGATTGAATCTCGAAAAGAATAGAATGCTCGTGATTTCTATGCATTTAAGGCAATTCAAATTTTTTGGGGGTTCAAAGTAATAAAATTTGGCTAACATCAAATGCCTTAAGAAAAAATCAAAGTATGCCTTACGAAAAATCAAAATGAATGAGATCAAGTGACCCACTATTGTATTCAAGACCCTCCACCCCTCCAGCCAATCTTTTACGAAAAATCGAAGTGAATGGGATCCAGTGACCCCCTACTTGTATTCAAGACCCTCCACCCCTCCGACCAATCCTATTCTGGACCCTTAATTTATAAAAGTCTCTGATCAAATCCAAACAATTAATTACACCATTATATGATCCTTAGGCTCCGTTTCAGAAATCTTCTTAAAAATAAATAGCTTACGTCATATTTTTAAATATAAAAATAATGTAAATAAAAAATATTTTTTTAATTTTTTTTACATCATATAAAAAATCTTGATGAGATCTTTCAAATAAAATTCATATTGCATATTTTTTAAATTTTAATAAGTTCATAATTTTTAAACTTGAAATTGTTTTCTTAAAAAATAAGAATTTTTTCTTTGCTCTGGAACGGGGCCTTAGAAGCTCCTTGGACCTGAAGGGATCCGAACCCTTGAAGAAGAAAAATTTGAGGAAAGGATCTCACATTTCCAGAAAATAGTTATGAAATTTCCACAGAAAACAAAAACTACTGTACGTGTTTTCCTTTCAAACTTATATCGATTTCTTGATTCTGATATTATGAAAAAAGAATCATCGGAAAAGTGTCTGTTGGCAAAGATCGTATCCAGAACTACACAACGTACTTTCTAGCCCGTCATTTTGATGAATCTTTGCTTTCCTCTACTCCGATAACAAAGTAAAAAGGAAATTCATTTGATTTTTGAAAAACCAGAAGAAACAATAGAGAGAGAGAGAGAGAAGGCGCTCAGAAGAGAATGGATTTGAGGGTTTCTCCTCATAAAATCATCAGATTAACGAGATATAAACATTCCTCATCATCGCACCTTCTCTAAACCCAACAAATCTCTACATACATACATATATTTGGCTATATAAACATAGGCATCAAATGTGAATTTAACAGTGATGGAAAACAGAAAGATCTGAAGATTGGTAACAACAGCGAAGGAAGCTGAGAGAAGATGTCGTCTAGGGTTTGTTGTTCCTTTATATAGAGGTCCGGATTGTGAGACAACCATTTTTTGGTAAATAACTAGACTGCCCTGCTTTCGATAGGTCCCCATCTTATTGCGTATTTGCATTTCTACCCCGAGTGATTGTAAATGCTTCATCACACCCCTCCTCTCTCTTTAACACTGAAAATATGAGCAGGAAAAATGCTAGTTGTGGGAATCTAAAATTAACCTTTTTGTTTAGGTAATATCTACATTTCGTAAAATTTTATACCATTTTCTTTTTGAGGACCGGAGGAGACGGCATAAATTCCTTTAAGGCCCTCGTATGCTGGAATGGTACTCGATAGTAAATACCGAAAAAGATTTCTGAGTAAATTGAGAAATTGGACAAAAGACTCAAAAGTATTTCTCTAAATGATTATTTCTGAGTTAATTGAGAAATTAGACAAAAGACTCAGGCCAATCGTTCTAACTACAAGGTTGGTTCGGCCTCATGGTAGACTTGTTCTTTGTGATGTAAATCATAATAAAACAAAATAAAAAAAAATCTGAGTTACGCATACTTGATCTAGTTTCCCGGTAAAAAATGTGCTATAAATCCTTAACACGGTTTTCGTTAAGTTTTCTCACTCACATCTCTCTGTATCTCTCTCCTCTTACTATTCCAAAATATTTATCAAACAACCTCTTGTTGTCGTATCGCCCCATATAAAGTATAAACTTGCAAATCACATAATTCGTGCATAGGCTCATGCAAAGATGAAAAAAATTAAACTCTGCTCATGTGCTTCTCTCCCTCGAGTGGGACCCACAGACAATGTGGGACGAACCCTATTGGTTGGTTTGGGCTTTAAGAGTGACAGAGAGGTTGTTTGCCCAATTCGTCGTACTCGTTAGTTTTTGGGAAAATGACGGCCAATGACGTGTTTTAATAATTAATATCCAGGACATTTTGTTCATTAACAAATGTTCTTAGCATGTCCTTAAAATGTATTAATTATCAAAACACGTCATGGGCCGTCATTTTCCCTTAGTTTTTCCCAATTAGCGTATGTTTTCAAGTAAACTGATTATAATCATTGAGACTTTGTTCGGTTGAGGATTTGGATTTTAGACTCTAAATTATTATCCTATTCCAAAATTCACTCATTACCCCTATCTCCAATCATTATTTTTATTTTTATCTCTATATTACCCCAATCATTACCCAATACAGTGGATTTTAAGGCCAAAATCATTACCCACTACGTTACGGTCTCGCAGAGTTCAAGGAGTCCAAGCTCTCTCTCGCCCTTTTAATAGCAAAGCAGGTGCCACAATGCCAACTTCTAATCTTAATGAACTCCCCATCCGGTCAAGTGTTAGAAAGAGTAGCCGATCGAGGTGTAAAGAAAGGGAAGTCAACAAGTATTTCACCCAAGGAGCTTAGCGATGGAGCAGTGAAGTGATTCAAGTAACTATCCCTATCTCTCCGAGGAGGTAGGTCTCGATCTAGAACTGTTTCAACCATATTCGTTATTGGGATTCCGCTACTAGAACTGAAGTAAAGCCTGATACAAGCATCATCACATTGATCAAGTGAGTGATAAATTCAAGCGATTATGAAAATCCCACATAAACGTTATTGTCAAAGAATGATAAAATTCAAGTGAGCAGTTTCGTTTGTGCTTCTAGTTTCCATGTGGAATATCAACAAGAACAATGAAAGCTATATAAAAATCCGAGATATACTTATTTGCGGAGCAGCCGTAACTCAATAAGATTGATATTTGAGACGAACAATGTTGAAGCATGGCAAATCTAAACAGCTCTGGGACAATGCAAATTCAAAAGCAACCATTTCATTGAGGTTAGCAATCTCAAATTCTCATCAGAATGCATAATTCCAGAAGGAATACGAAAGAAGACAACCATTACATTGTGTAAATCTCAATCAAATCCTATTTCAATCTCTTGAATCCAATCCAATTCATTGCCAAAATTACACAACTGTAGACTCAAAGATGAACAGATATCATCAATCACATTGCCCCCATAATGAAATATACTGGTATACGTATTAACTCCCCCATTCATAACCCAAAAGCTCAAACAAGTGAGTACTTGAAAAGCAAACCTCAAAACAGAACAAAACAAAATAAGAAGACCCAATAAAAATCAAGTTTTAATCCCCCAAATTTCAGTTCAGAATTGCGATAAGGCATACCAGTAACACCAGCAGCACCACAATCCCAACCCAGCAAACCCAATCCCTCCTCTTCTTCATCTCCTTAGCTTGAACCAGTTCTTTTGTCCCCCCACTGACATAGGCCGCGGCACTGACGACGTTTTCCTGGATATCATTGATCTTTTCGCCTTGAGTCTCAACCAAAACAGCCATATCAAGAAAAACCTGGTGGAGCTCAGTCAAGCTCCTCTGAATCTCCTTCAATACCTCATGCCTTTCTTGATTCTCCATCACCAAATCTCCCTTCCCTTCGAAAATCCCAACTTGCCCATTTCCCAAAACCATCTTTTCCATCATTTCCTCAGTGGGTTCCTGTCCCGTGGCACTATAGTACCTCCTCTTAAGCCCTTCCTTATGCTCTTTAACAATCTTTTCCCTCAAGCACTGAAAATCATTCATCATATCTTTCAACTTGATTCTCAACCCATTAGTCACAGACATTCTTGTTCGATCCACGGGGCTTCCCTCTTTGAATCCAACCGATATGCTCCGGTTAACTACATTGGACTGATCAAGCAATTCCAATTTTGTTTTGATGATTTTCGCCTTCCGAAGAACAGCGACCATGTCTGAGTTGATTCGGTCTCTAAGGCCTCGGATAACTTTAGCACTGTGAGTGGATTTCGTCTCTTCGTTTAGGGATTGAAGATCCAGGAGGAGATTCGTAATCTCTTCCATATCGGCTTTGATTCCGGCCACCTGTTCGAAGAACTGTGACAGGTTCTTCTCATCAACTGGGTCAAGTTGACCCATTTCAAGATCCGGCCCGGCCTCAAGATCTTTCATGGCCTGTTTCTTCAATTCGACGAAGCTGAGGAACGATTTGGTCATAAGATCATTCATCTTTGCTACTGTATCACAATACCCACCTAAACATCAAGAAAAGTTCGAAGCTTTTTAAGAAATTGTACGCAACAGAAAGACAAAATAAAATATCTATCAAAACATGAGCGCTTAAGAAAAACGTTAAAACCCATACCTTGATTTGATTTGGTTTTGGTGATTCTGGAATTGGGTTTCTCGGGAGATAGATATCTTCAAGAAAAGATCTGCATTAGAAAGAAATTGAATGGTTTAGATGGTATTTGAGTCAAGAAACAGACGTGAATTCAAGAAACTCAACGTTGGGTCTTTTCAAGATCATAATCAAATAGAAAAGCAGAGCAATGGACAATCTTGGGCCCTTGAAGGTTCAAATAATCGATCAAACATACTCAAAAAAGAAAAGTACAGAGAGAGAGAGAGAGAGAGAGAGAGACCTTGAAGTGTGTCTCTGCCAGGGCTGAGGGCAATGGAGGGCTTCCAGGAAGAAGAGGCAGAGAGAGAGAGAGAGAGAGAGAGAGAGGAGTCTCTGAAACTTAATAGACTAATGAAGAGGAGGCGGGTTTGCCGGTGGCGCTGGCTTTCCGTTGGGGGTTTTCTCTCTCCTTTTTCGAATTCAAAATGTTGAAGGGGGAGAGGGAGGGTTACAAATCGGTAGTAGCCGTTATATATAGAGAGAGCGTGGTTTTCCCTTCTTTCTCTCCGAGTCTCCGTGGAGTGGTTTCATCTCCAGCGTTCAGTTTGTCGATTAATCTCATCTCAATTCTATTGGGATTTTTTTTATTGTTCTTGTGTTTCAACAGCAAATAAACAAATTTGGAAAACAAAAATGTTACGGACACATGCAGCGGAAACAAATGTTGTCCAGAACCGTTTGATTTGTGTAAGTTTTACTTAAAGTCGTACAGGACCCAAGTGCATAAGGTGACTCCGGAAACATCGATTTATGCACTTTTGTTTTGTTTTTTTTTTATCATTCTATGCACTTTTGTTACTTTTTGTATCACTTGCCTTGTTGCTGAAAATATGATTCCTTTTGGCACATTTTGGGTTTTGTCCCTTTTGTAAAGAGTGAATGTGAAACTTTTACAATTTTGGGAAATTCAAAAACCCCCAGAAAATAGCCTCTAGAAAATTTAGGCTGTGCTCGGAGAAAGAATTTGTAAAAGAAAATTTTACCGGAAAAAAGTATGTACAAAATTAGTACTATATGAAAACATGCATCAGCACCACAAAACCACGCGACCGAAACTAAGATCTCAGGCGTACTACATGAACGAAAGAGTTTGTTTATTAGTTCCACCAAGCAGCAACATAGACTTGAATCCAAGAGCCAGTGGAATGAATTTTCCTTGTTTATTTTCCAAGTTATGAAGCCAGAGAGTATCACTACTTCACTCCTTTTTTCATGATGGTAGACCAGAATTACTTTTGAGATTCAACCATCCTTTCGGGTGGAGGCTTCGGAGCTCTATCCGGATGTCAAGTACCTCAACCAATCTGCCTGGACACTTCGGGCTAGTTCTTCACAGTTATATGTTGCAACAAATTCAACAATTGAGACGGGCCACACCGGGGCTCGTTAATTCCACAAATGATCTAGTTGTTTGCTTTCGCTTGAGCTGTTTCAGCGCAGTCCAGGGGAGGATGTCATTTAATTTGTGCAATCACATTTAACTCTCTTTACTTTTCTTTTCTTTCCTTTCCTTGCCTTGTTGTCGAAAACCAGGCAAGTGAGATCGAAAGCCTGAAGCAACTTCTGGATCACGTTGAATAATGTGATGTTCTCATCGGGAAAATGGAAAGTCCAAGTACCAGAAACCTTTAGACAGCAATTGTCACAGGAATGACAAGCTTGGCAAAGAACAAAGAATGTCAGTGGTTAACCTAAAGTGATCTTATTATTGATTCATATCATAGAAATGTTGACTCAAGAAATTATCGAGTGAAAACAAACAAATAAAGTAAAAATGTGAGGTATACAACAAAAACCTCTACATAGAATCATAAGCGGTACATTGAGTTTGTAAAATAAACCAGCAGTAAACAGACACAAGTAAAAACCAAAACCAAAACCAAAGACTAGCCTTTCTCAATTTAACTTAGCCCTTTCTCACCTTTCTACCTTTGTACCCACTTTTCCCCTTTGCTGAACCCTTGCCATCCCCTTTACCTTTGTGACCACCCTTTCCATCCCCTTTACCTTTCTGGCCACCCTTTCCCTTCTTCGAATTACCCTTGCTTTTCTTGTCCGCCCTTGCATCCTTCTTCATCCGTCGATCGACAAGCACTTTCCCCTTTCCAACCTTCACTTGGACCCCCTTCTTTGCCACCACATACTCCTTTTGAGGCCTTTTGGGCGTCGACTTCTTATAAAGGCTTTCAATCATCTTTGTCTTCGAACGATCCGATATGTCTGCCTGGTCCGATATGGTGTTTGCCTTCTTCCGAACCTTTTCTAGCTGCCTCATCGCTACGCGCTTCTTCCGGGCCTTGGCTTGGAGAACCTTCTTAGAAGACCGTGCATCAATTGCTTTGAATTGGGCCCTCATTGCAGCGACCTCCTCTTTAGTGATGGGCTTCACTAGTTGACGATGTTTCTTCTCTTCATCCTCGAACCATTTGGGTAATCCCTTGTCATGGAACATATGTTTGTTGTAGGCATCATCTAACATTTGCTCCCTTTGCTTTTTCCTCAACATTTTCTTTGCATACGCCAAAATCTCAGCTTTTGTTTCCACATCATCATCCGATTCATCAGAAGATGAGTCATCGCTAGAATCTGAAGCTGGAGCGGGGACTATCTCAAAATCATCTTCAGTTTTCTTTGAAGGTTGAATTTCTTTTACTCTGTTTTTCTTGTTCTTTGTGGGAACAGTGGGTGGTTCTACTGGCTCAGCCACCTGCATATCATTTTTTTTGGTCCCTTCTGGAAGCCTGAGTTGTTTCGGTGCTTCATCCACCTTCATTTCATCTTCACTATCGAACTTATCCACATCTCCCACAAGCTCATCATCTGCCTCATCAAAGACATCTAAAAGAAACCACTTCCTAGCAATCTCCTCTTGAGTTGGTTCTTCCTCGAGTGGCACCACGAGAGGATTTGCTTCATGATCTGCCCCATCATTGTCTGAATCTTGGTCTAAAGGAATCCTCTCATCTTCATCACCATCCTGCACAGCCAAACGAAAACCGATCCATCGTGACAAGAATAATGATTAGTACACATCACTCCACCCATCCGTGACATTGGAAACAAGAAAAAAGGGGGCACAAAGGAATAAAAAGGGGGTTTATATGCAAAAATGTATAATCTATCTTTGAAAGGATCAAGGAAGATAACAAATCCTCATTAGAAACAATGGTTAATAAATATAAAGAAGAAATGAAAGAAATGAGGAAAAGATTAAAGAGAGAAGAGAAATGACTGCTGACACGTTCAAACGTGGCTTTCTTCTTTTATTTTCTTAAATTATTATACCTCAGAAAGTTCACCATCTTTCAAATGCATCTGCTTTAAACGCTTTCTCTGCTTTGTACTCCCTTCTTTTTTCTCCACAAAACGTTCATAAGCCTGATCAAGCATCTCTTCCATTTGCTCATCGTATCTGCTAACACAATGAATCGTTTAATTACTGGCATACTTTTCATCAACTGTAATGTCAAGTATAACGACGAGGGAATCACCTTTTGCGTTCTTCGTCAGAATCCACATCACTAGAAGATAATTCTTGCCGCTCCTTACAGGTTTCATCTTCACTATCTACCACATCACCAGTTTCATCATCATATTCACCAGTATCAACAACTGCTAAATCCTTCTTCCCCTGAGGGTCAACAATACAAGAGGGTAAGCGGATGATGACTCTCGAAATACAGCAGAACAGCCAAATAATAGTTCGTTCAAAATGCCAAGCCGAGAGTAGGCAGGGTATTTGAACCTAGAACATGTAGTGTACCAGTTGACATGAATCTATTGTATGACGACTCTTTAAACGCGAGTGACTAGTGAGGAGTAATTCTTAACCTCAAATATGTCCAACAACCATATATCAGTCAATAGTAAATCAAAGGACAAGAGGTTGCATACTAATCGGATCCATGACAAGATTTGCAAAAGCTACCACGTTCAAAATTTTGTTTCGCTATTAAAAGAAACCAAGTCTGAAATAAGAATCATTTGCTTTGTGCCTTTGTTTACCATGAACTTAGTGCTTTAGATTTGAATCTATCACAGTAAACTTCTTCATTGACAAGATTGGCATGTACAATATCCCTAACCAAATTCAGTTTATCTTCTCATTGTTCTGAAAACAGGAAACACCATCTACATAGCCCAATTTGATAGATGACAAGTTGATACAAAGAACATGTTACGTCACATCAAAGTGGTATGTGAACAATCACAAACCAACCCAGAAGGCTAAATTAAAATAAAAGCAAAAAAAATCCCAAAACCGCTTTCCAAATATCAGACCAGCATTAAAAAGTGACAAATCAAACTGCAAACTAACCTTCATAGAAGATAGAGAAAACAACTCATGATCAGTGTAACCATCCTCCGTAGCATCCACTTGCATCCCTGTTGCTTTCCGTGATTTTTCCTGGAAGTTCGAAGTGAATTGAATCAAACCAAGTCATCAATGAAACAGGCGTACATAAAAAAAGAAAGAGAGGTAATCATAGTCTGCCCCAAGTTTGTATGGCTCAGGTCAAGATCCAATCCTTGAAACTCAATGTTCTCAAAACCCGCTGGTGTTCGTTAAAGCAGTGTTAAAAAAGAATTAAAAAAAGGAGGAAAAAACAAAGAAATTACGCCCTCCATTTTCCTACATTCCAGAGGCATCACTTTAGGCCTTGAACTCAACCTAATACTAAGTTAGCCAACCAAAGACCAGGCCTCAACCACGCCACAACAAGTGCACCCGATAATCATTGTAGAATAGCACTCCATTAGAGATTTGTTCAGCAAAAAATGTTCTGACAACGAAATTTAACAACGATGCAAGTGTTTACAATTTCTTGGAGATAGAGCCAGAAGTGAGGCTTCAACAAAACAAGTGGTCATGGTTGATGAGCCATAAGCCAAAGTGACATTTAAGGTTTGTTCTTGCATACAAAAACAAATGAATTATAGAATGATAGGATGGGGAATTAGAAATATAGGCTTTGAACCTTAGCTTGTCTTTTTGCAAGAACTTTTTTGGCTCGTTTCTTCTTGCGATCCATAGCATAAGTCAACTCCTCCATCTCATTAAGCATTTTCTCATCTTCATCAACCTTACTCTCAGGCTCAACTTCAGTGGTTGAAGCAGCCTTGTGTGAGGGGGACAGTGCCTTTCTTATACTTATACGCCACCTAATAGACAAAACCAAGATACAAATATGCATTTAATATCTTGATAACAAGTTGCATATGAAAGCAAGGAAACCAAAATGCAATTTCGTGGAGGAAATCACTGATTTACCTACACTGAATGGTGTCACCAACCATAGTTTATGGATAATCACAAACACATTTCAAATGCGTAATATTCAACAAATAAGATCATTCTTTCAATATTTCCCATTGCTACTAAAATACCCTCTTGATAGCACCATCATCTGAACACACTCCAAGGCACATAATCAAGGAACTTTCAGTTCAGTTCTTCCACTACAATTCTTAAGCCCAGCCCACATCCCAAAAAAAAAAAAGAGGGAACGAAGAATACGTTCAGTTTCAAGTCTAAAATCATTGTACAATGGAACTCTTGTACGTCAAGTTCACTAAAAGAGAGGGTCACAAGTTGCTAAGTGGGCAACAATCACCAAGTGCAGTAAATGATAATGCCAACCTGAAATGCATCCCAAAAAAAGAACAAACGCGAGCAAGCGAGAGAGAGAGAGAGAGGAATAAAAAACATGCCCGTGTGTAGAAGTTCATAAAGTGTCACTTACTTCAAAAGATGCTTGAAGTCTTGCTTTCCCAAGACACGCAGATCATCGCAAAGAGCTTTAACCTGGAAGGGAATACATGTGCAAAATATTTAACAGCTGTTGAAGAGTTCATGAGCAATTGGAACTCAAACACATACACGGACACATGCACGTTGCAAACATATGCAGAGTGTACCTCTTCTGTTGTCAGCGCATGATCTGTTATAGGCAAACAAGCAGGATCCTTGAAAGTGATAGATGTAACTGAACCAAGAATCTCAAGGGGAGAGTCAGACCAAACAAAATCCGAAGCTGAGCAAACCTTCCTCAAAACTGTCGCTCCATCTTCATACCTAGAATGAGTAGTAGCAAAAGAAAATATTGTCATTGAATCTTATTTTTCCGAACAGAAGTGCATATTAAGGTGCATGCAAGTCGAATTTAGCAGAATCCAACAGAGAAAATATCCTAGGAATTGGTCTATCATTGTTGACACCAACGCAATTTGTATGTCTCATAAGCACATCAATGCTGACAGCGTAAAATTTATACTACATGGCAACTCTAGTGGTCCCATCTTTCCGAATAATAAAAGTGAAGCACAAGGTTAACATGGATATCTGATGATCAATAATCTTAAAAGAACATATAGAAATTCCATTGTTCAAGGATTTACCCATCACGGTGTCTCTTTTGCTTGGTTCCTCTAAGTACGTCCAGCACCTGAGTCAGAGAATCCATAGGACAGTACAGTTCAATATCACATGAAAATGAGGCTACATGAAAACGTAAAGTTTGATACTTTAACAGGGAAAGTTTCTAAATAAATTATGTCAAACTACCTTTGGAGGTTCTTTTCCTCCCTGGAATAGATGCTTAAAATCAAGAAGACGCGGGTCAATCTTTGCAGGGGCCTTATACTTCAAACCAATGATATAAATCTCAGCAGACGTTGAACGACTGGCTGCAGGTTTATCCACATCAACCTTTTCAAATAGCTGCTACGAGAATACCAACATCAGAGCTTCTTCTATTTACAAGATCACACCAAGACTAATAGTTACGAGATAAAGAAACATCACCTGTCTAAGGCAGTACAGGACAGCACTGTAATCTTGAGACCTGAAAACCTACAAAATGCCGGTAATAAATATCCAACACAGAGGCAAAACCAAGCCTCAAAGCACTTCAAAATGAAATGAAATCAACAGAACTACCAAAGCCAACAAAACTACTGCAAACCCAGTTACGATAACTCATCCCAGAGAAGATAACATATATGCACATTCCAAAAATCCTAACATAAGGGGATCTCAAGACCTTAAGTCTTGACTCAACTTTAAACTCAAGTTAAAAAATTCCTAAAACCCGATCCACTCAAACCCAAGGGAGACATTTTTTAACTCAAATTTTTCACGGCTACTTTGTGGCTTTCAAATTTATCATTCTTCCATTAATTAAGCTTGTAAGCATAAATTTGGAGTTATTGAATTCAGATTTGCCTAGTATTAAATTACCTCATATAAACTAGAGCTTATACCCAAATATTTTCAATCCAACCAAGTCAAAAGTTGAGTAAAGGGCTGGCGAAGACCCAACTAGTCTGGACATGGTTAATTTGTTGTATACAAGTTGTCAGGTTCTTACAAAAAAGACAGACTTTACTTATGGGGCAGTTCGTGATGTTCACAAACTATCTATGAACCTGCTACATCAAGGATTGGTTCAAACTGATAACCTAATTATGCAATTTCTAATCTTTTTTTCGGTTCAGCTCCTCAGGACCAATCTAAAAAGCTTCCCACATATTTTTTTTTGCTCGATTTACTAGACATAGATGGGGCTTCTATGGATTTCAAAATCGAGAGTTATTTGTTCCCGGATATTTGCACATTAATACCAATAGCAACAAGTAAGGATGCAAATATGCAATACAAAGTCCACTAAAATTGGTAAATACTAAATAGCAAGCATTACTACACAAACATATCTTAAACATGATTGCATTGTGAGAGAGAGGAAGAGTGTGTGTACTTTAGTAACGAATGTCCCTTTCGGCGCCAAAAACTCCGTAGCAAGCTTCACAGAATCAATAACCAAAGCGTTCTGACTCGTCGCCTCCTGCGCCCAAGCACCACCGACGTTTGGCGACCCATCGTGCAACACCAGATCGAACGCCCTGCATCCGTTCTCGCTCATGAGCCTCTTGACTGTGGCCCTGCACTGGGGCTTGGTGATGTCCTCCTCGACGCCGATGGCGCCGCGCACGGGGCGGATGGGGACGAGGTCGACGCCGATGACGAGGCTGCCGACGGGGACTCGCTCGACGGCGACCTGCATCCAGCCGCCGGGGGCGGCGCAGAGGTCGAGGACGCCACGGGAGGAGCGGAGGAAGCTGAACTTGGAGTCGAGCTGGACGAGCTTCCATGCCGCGCGGGATCTGTAGCCGTGTTCTTTTGCTAAGTGGTAGTATTTGTCCAAGCGATGCTTTCCCTTCACCTTGCCCATTTCTTCTTCTGTCTAGGGTTTTCAGAGAGAGAGAGATGGGGGGCGGTTATTTGGACTAGGGTTTAGGGAGGGTTGGCGAGTTTAGGGGCTGTTTGGACGATGGGAAAAGGAAGGAAATGAAAAATAATTACTACTTTGTTTTTTGAACTGTAAAAATAATTACTACTAAAAAACTTTCTTCCTCTATATGGCAATTAAATGGAAAAAGTGCATACTAATTTTGAGAGAAAGTTAGGCCTACTTTTGCTAAGTAAGAAAAGTGACTTATTTTTTATTTTTATTAAAAGAAATTGCATTTGTTAATTTTGGATCGATTTTTTGTGCATCATTGTGTCATCGTGACGAGAAGAATCTAAAAATTAAAAAATTAACATTGGAATCCAAATTTTTTTGATTAAAAAAAAAAACAAAAATTTGGCTGCTTGGTTTACTAGGTTTCTTATATTTCGTTGAAACCAAACACAAAGTTATTTTTTCTTCGCATTTAACTTCAATTGATCAAGGGTTGTAGTACACCACGATTGATCAAGGGTTGTAGTACACCACGATTGAATCCTACCAATATTTCAGAATCATAATCAGAGAGGTTAATTTCTGCTATTTCTTTAAATATCTATTCCTTCTCTTTTTCCTCACACAAGTTCCAAACAGCCCTTAAGCAGTGTTCGTTTAATTGCTTATTTTAATCTGGCTCCTTGCATTCTTTTGGCTTTAACTTAAACTTAAAATGAGAATTTTGTTCTTATTTGAATTTTTTTTTATTTGTTAGTTTTGTGTTAAACTTTTATCGGTTATTGATTCGTCTCAATGAGAGGAATCAGAAAAGTAAAATTTCTTTACTTTTACCCAAGTACTTTGAGAAATCTTTTTAGTTCCAAAAATAAAAAATGGTTATATGAATTCTTGCGCTAAGTGGTTATTTCTCAAAATATTCGGATAAAAGTGAAATTTTTTACTTTCTCATTCATCTCGTCGAGACCAATCAATAACTCACAAAAATTTGGTGCAAAACTAACAAATGCGGAAAAAAAAAATTCAAATAAGAACAAAATTCTCATTTTAAGTTTAAGTTAAGGCCAAAAGAATTAGTGTTGGAGCTTTTCTTGCCTTTCTTTTCTTTTTTACTACTACTACATTTTTTATGGGTGAAAAGAAATGGAGCTGCAGGAAAGAAAAAAATTGTCCTTCAGCTCCATCAGGTGCAAAAATTATTTCGCACGAATTTTAGAAAGGACTTTGCATAGCACATTTCAATTGGGAATTTTTCTAGATTTAACACAAATTTGGCTAAGAACACCACCAAAACAAACAACTATGTAAGAAAAAGAACACCACCAAAACAAACTATGTACAAAACAGAACCCCAAACTGTGGCCAAATAATCTTCCTCTTCCCCCCTTTACAATGGGCAGAACTAGTTAGTAAAATGCGTAGCAGCAGGGCGCATTGGTAACCGGCAAGACTCAAATGCGTCACTAAGACTTGAAGCACCCGGTGTCAGTACATGGAAATTGCATAGAATCAAAAAGTAGTATTTACTAGAGTGAAACAGATTAATGAAAACAGAACTGGGTCCTCATGGGATGAGTACAAGTTTCACTTCTGTAACATGAATGAATGCGGCATAATCAAATGACATGGCACCAATATTACAACATAATATCTGAAGCAATGACTATTCCAAACTATTTGCTTTCTTTTTCTCTTCCATAAGCTGGTCCTTGGATACAATTCCAGTAGGTCAAGTTAAACAACCAGCAAAAGCTTTAGTCCCCGCGGAAGCCACTGCTACTAGCTGCAGGTTTCTTGCCACTGTATTTCTGTTACAAGAAAAATGAGAGAGAGAGAGAGAGAGAGAGAGAGAGAGAGAGAGAGAAAATATGGGCAAAATTAGACGGAGTAAATAAAAAGTGGAGCAATGATACAACCAGGAAGAGAAAAGGAAGAGAAACCGAAGTGATTCAAGCACCCCAAAATGAAATACAGGGACATGTTAGAACTGTTTCTCAGTCTCAAGCACCAAACACGATAACAGAAGTACTTGCAGCAGATTTTTTAGAGAACACGTATTAGTTGACGCTCACCTGCTTGCCAATATTGAATGGGAGATATTTGTACTTGATCATGTGCGCGATTTGGCGCCTCATAGTGAGGAAAAATAGAACGACCCAGTAAAACAGTAATATAGGCCAGAACACGGGGACATCAAACATGGAAAAGAAGGTGAGGACAAATGCTATGCAAAAAGCCTTTGTGATAGCGTACCTGGAAGCAGCAAAAACAAGAAAATTATCCCCATGCTTAAACAAGGACTTGGTTTCTCATTCGGATGTTACGCTTATCAATTAAGCAACACCACACTTCAAGCAAAAGTTGGAAACAGTTGAAGAGGAGCTCAGTAAAAGCATCAGCTCATATAAAGTTGTAATAGAACTCATTTCAAAGTTGTGGCATAGAAGACGCACAGCTTAAGGCATTGCTCAATCAAACGTAAACTAAACAACCAAAAAATATCCTAGCTGCAAAGGATAATAATACCAACTACCAATTACTTGTAAAAGGAAGGAACCTAACATCCATGACTTTTCTTCCATTTTGAAACCTGGTCCCCCAACGGAGACAACCCAGATAAAACTGGATGTACAAGAATCTCGAGTTCCTGGCATCTAATGCCTTTAAATGCATCTGTCATTCGTTACATCACATGCCAAAATCGCCCCAACATCAGGCATATGCCATTTAGCATGCACAAAGATCTGCCATTTAAATGACATAGCTATAACCTCAAAGGAACCGGTGGTGCATTAATAACGAGGCAACAAACCCTAACAAAGGAATCTCTCCTTCTTGTTAAGCTACCCCCTGTGTCCCCTTTTGCCACTTTTTGTTATCCCAAAAAGACTGTCCTGGTTCAAAAGCAATGGGCAAAAGTTGACGAGTTTACTTTTAATACCGTTACTTTTTTAAATAAATTACTAGTAACAAGAAAAGGTAAAAATGTTTTGGTCCTAAGGAAAATTTTGGTGGTGATCCTCAAGTACCTTAAATGTTTTGATCTAGTATGCAATTGATATGATTTTCTTGATGTTTCACAAGTCAGTAAATCGATAATCTTCCCCAACATTGAATCGTTATCACTCATTAATCTTATAGTTGCCCTTTTCTTTTTCTTAACAGGTTTCTTAGAGCGAAACATTAAGTGAGACATCAGATGTATACTTCATAAACCACAAGAAAAACACGACGGCAGCGGTGGATACCATAAAAAGCAAAAGTTACAAATTTTAAGGGAAGGAATCAATTCCATTAAGTTTCTGATCACTACTTCTAAAAAACATAATGCTCCGAAATTTCTTTCAAGACCAATGAAAAAAGAGGATGCAAAATCACACTGAAGCTACCAAAAAAACTTCCCACCATATCAGATAAAAAACACAAAACAGGTCTAGTTGTAATCACTAAACAAATGGCTGTGTGTTACACAAACAAGTTAAATACAGTAACAAAGGGCAATACAATTACCAGAACTTGAACTCAGGCAGGCGGCGAATGAATGGCTTGAACTCATCCGAACCTTTAGTTGGTAGAGATGGCCCATCAGAAGGTTCCAGCTCAGGATCAACGAGAGGTGACAAGAACCCAATCAACAAATTCAAAACATAGATACCCACACCATAGGAAATAATGTAGAACCCCTGAAGATAGAAAACCCGCAGAGCATACAGGCATGCCAAAACGAAAGTTCCAATCCATCTGTAAACAGCATGGGGAGTACTTTTGTCCAAATAAAACTGGAAAATTTTCCACGCGTCATTCCTCCATTGATTTAGAGGTGCAGCTGCCGAGGCACCATCACCTCCATTGCCCTCCATCGAGAATTATCTTCGGATTTCTACAGGTAAAATAAA
The DNA here is from genome assembly GCA_014282245.1 of Rhododendron simsii. Classification (NCBI taxonomy): domain Eukaryota; kingdom Viridiplantae; phylum Streptophyta; class Magnoliopsida; order Ericales; family Ericaceae; genus Rhododendron; species Rhododendron simsii. The sequence continues at coordinate 31,329,091 of CM024963.1, forward strand.
AGCCTTCAATCAACTCAAAGCATTCAATGCAGTGATTCCATGAATACACCCCAACACCAGGAAAACAATCTGGCGGGGGCGGTAGAAGTAAGGTACGAGTGGGGTCACTTTGATTTCTCGCAAGGTCAGTTGATAGTTTGCATCCAAATTTTGCAATTTCGACCCCACAAAAAATCCCTAAATGGCCCCAACTTCAAGTGCATAGAAACCGCAAGCGTTCTCTTCTTTTCGCAAGCTTGATACTATTAAGAGCAAGGCAGTCATGCCTCGTTTTCGAACTAAGTATCAATTGTGAAGCAAAATTACATGAATTAGTGTACAACTACCTAATAGTCAACCTCTTAATTACCTTTGCATATGGCTCTAGTTATGCCCGAGTGCGTAGCTGGGGGAAAAATGCACTGGAAGAACCGAGTCGAACAAATAAGTCAACTTTGAAGAAAAAAAATCCCCAAAGCCAGGTATCTGGCTTAGGCTTCCCAACTTTCTTCTCGTGGCCAATATTTACAGGGGATACGAATTCCCCGTACTGAAGGAAACCCTAAACTACGCAGCAAACCAATACAAAGAGAAAGGGAAAACCTAGAATATGCGAAGTTGAGAAGCAAATCGAAAATGCGCGGGTGCTAAATCAGAAACCCTAATTCTCCAAGGCGAATGCATATGCATACGTTCGTAGACATAAATACATGTATGTGTACATCAATGTCTGCATCTACGTAGGCCGGGGATTTAGTTTGAGATGCAATCAATTGAAAGTTGAATTATTAGGGTTAAAGTGATTGAAGCTTACCTTCGACGACTGTTTGAGCGGTGGAGAGATTGTTGGGAGAGAGGAGAAAACAGGAGAAAGGGATCTGTTTCGGTGAGTTGAGACTTGAGTGTACATACAGTTAGCATTTCAGAAGGACGATAAATTTTTCAGTGCCGGGTGGGCACGGGCGTCGTGATGCCGAGCACTATCTCGGCTGTCCAAACGTGTTTTAGACGGCTTAGATTTGTTTGAATAATTTTTAAGTGTAAAATTATCTAAACACCCCCTCAAGCCCAAACAGATTTGAACCGTCCAAAATACGTTTGGACGGCCAAGATGCGTGCTCGGCACCACGTAACCCGTGCCCACCTGACACCGAAAAACTTCTCGAGAAGGACGGGTCGCCTGAATTTCATTTGCAACAGAGTGAGAGAAGTTTTTGTTTTTGTCCGGTGGGTACCGCACTTTCTGTTGATAATATCAGTCGTTTAAACGTGTTTTAAATGGTTTGGATTTTAGAGAGAAAAGGAGGAAAAAAAAATAGTCATTGGATGAGGGGAGAGAGTGAATAAAACTGGGCCGGAGTATATGCTATAATCTCCTACTAATAACCGAGGGGTTTTTTTTTAATCAAAATAATCTAGGGTTTGTTAGGCAAAATTATCCAGAATTATTGAGTTTCGTTTTCTTTTGATCCTTTTATTTTATTTTATTTTGGCTTTTGTTAGAATTCCATGATTAATTATTCCTCTTGAGGAAAGAAATTTTTTTATTTTTTGATCTAGATAGAAAGTATTGTGATCGAGATCTCTCAAAAGTTCAATAAAAAGTTATGAAAAAAATAATACTAACATTTTCCAGTCTATTCGGCATCTTTTTATGGTAGCCATATGTTGACATTTTTCAGCTTTGATCCGCCTCATGTGTACTTTTTTTTTTTTTTTTCCTTTTCTTGTTGAAATGAATTCAAAAAAAAATTGAGAAGAAACAAACCTAAAATTGCTCAACAACAACAATACTAATATAGCGACAACATGGTTGAACATATAACTTTACCAAAATATTGTTTTGCTCAATTACTTATGAATTCTTTTTATTTAAAAAAATATTATCTAATTTATTTTGTTATATATAAACTCGGATCGTTGAATTTTTATCAAAAGAATTACTCCAACTAAGGATATCCACAATGGTATAATCAAAAATTGATAACTAAAAGTTGTTATATCAGCTTTTAATTATTAAAATATTGTTAAGATTAGCAATATAAATGTTTACAATGGCATAACCAAAATTGGATAACCAAAACTTGTCACATCATATTTTCAGATTAAAAAAACTAAAAACTATTTTTTAAAATTGTTTTGAAACTAATAAAAACTATTTACTAAGAAACTTTTTTTTTGAAAAAATAATATTTTTAAAAAACTGTTTTCTAGAAAAAAAAAATTTAGTAAAATATTTGTTTCCCGAAAAAATTGTTCGAAAAGAAAGAGAGAGAGGAAAAAGGAAAAGAGATTGAACATTTTTGTATAATGATTGGTGTTTTTGATTGAGAATATGTAGGGTCTATAAAATTTGGTTATTATCAAAAGTTTGCTAATTTTGGTTATCCAAAGCCCAAAATTTGATTATTTCTAGGGAGGTTGTTAAGTTTGATTATAGTATTGTGAGTCATATTTTACACCAACATTATTAAATTTAAAAACCTTTTACTTTTAATAATAACATTGTGGATACTCTAAGAATTCTCAACGGGGTATTCTCGATCAACAAATACAACATTTTCGCTATTGTTATGAAAAATAAAATAAAATTGAAATGCGTACATAAGAAAAAAAAATGTAACTTACAAATAACGTTCCAAATTATAAAGCATAAAGTTTGAGGTGTAATTGGTAGATTTAAGGCCCCGTTTGATAACTTGATTTGGCCATGGGATTGGACTAATAGTCCCTTTGGACTATTAATTCATTGTATGGTAACACAAATGATTCCGGATATATGAATCCCATGGGATGAGGAAGCCGGACTTTAGGGAGTATTAGCAATATCCCGTGGGACTTGGTATTCATAGTCTAAACCCAACCCATTTTTATTACCAATCTCTTTTCATTACCAATTTTTATATCAATCCAATCTCATCATCTAATCTCATCTCAAATAAACATGATATTAATAATCACATCATCTAATCTCATATCAAATAAACATGATATTAATAATCTCATCATCTAATCACATCCCAAACAAATATACTCATTATCAATCCCTTCTCATTACCAATCACAATCCTAATTTCATCTCCTTACGAATTCCATCTATCTATCACTGTTATCAAACGGGACCAGAGAAATGAGGATACAAACTCCTTTGGGTTGATGGCTTCAACCATTGATTTGGAGAACAAATTCCGAGAGCATAATCTGCTTCCAAACATTTATTAGAACTAAAAATGGGAAAATTGAGAAACTAGGGTGGCTAGCTACACCCCTTAAGTTGTTTTTAGGTTTTCCCAAATTTAATGCTATGTTTGGTTTGGATTTTTAAAAAAAATTGAAAAAGTAGAAGTAATAAATGGAAAGAGATAGCAAGATAAATGTTAAAAGTATGAAAAATTTATGAGGTATTTTTTAAAAAAATCTTTTTGAATTATAAAGGGAAAAAAGCATAGATTATTTCATTGTAGACCGTGTCATATCATGTTGGAATCTCGATCATTAGTCATTGCACGACACCTATCAGTTATCAACCATCAAATTTTGATCAAAAGCAATTAGAGAGAGAGAGAGAGAGAGACGTGGAGGAATAAGAGCCAAGTGTGAACATGGTTGGTAATGACAAATGAGTTGAGTTCGTGGAAACCTCTGTAGCGAGCGAATATCCACGTCCTTTAACATGGCTTGACTCAGCCGAGCCAGCCATAGAATTGCTTGGCGAGTCTGTCCTTTTCTATTTGCAGTCCATACTAGGATAGTCAGATCACCAGGATCGAAAAGAAAATTAAGGAAAATAATTTTCACACTTTTTTTTTTTTAATAAAAGCACTTGTTTTTACTGCATGTTTTTTAATGACGACAAGAAAAAAGTGCACTTACCAAAAAGGGGTGCGAAAATATTATCCATAACTAAATGACAGTCTCTAAAATTTCATGAACATTGTTAGAGCAACAATGGCCAATGCTCAAATCCTTAGAGTAAGTCTACTTAATGCCAAGGATATCGAGTTGCGACTAGACCCTTTTTTTTTTTTTTCTTTTAGGAAAGTTCAAGTTCATTCTTGGCCATTTGTTGATGTGAACGTTTAAATTTGGGGGCTAATTAATTTGACCCCCCAAAAGTTCAATGTCATGCCCTCGATTTTCAACATAAATAATAATAACGCTTGATAATTAAATTCCTCATCGGAGTTACAATTAATAACCCAAAGATAATTCAGTTCCCAATTTCACAAACTTGCCCCATAAAATTACAGAGTTCAAAAATAGAAAATACAATACCATACATTTTAGTTTACAAAAAAAAATGGACAAGTGCTTCCGAAAATAGCTTTAATAACGACATCAGCATGCACTCCAAGCACTCCATAACTATGACCTGCAATGCACCTGAAAAGAAGGATTTTGTTGAGCTACACTAGCCCAGTAGAGAAATCTATACGCAAGTTATAAGGAAACATGATGAGTTATGCATCTAAAGTGAATGAATATAGACAGATATGCCCAAGGCTTACATGACTATCAACAAGCAACTCAATAAGGCTAAAGGATTCTAGACAATCCTATAAGCAACACCTATCATCTCACACGCCATACTAGTACCACAAATGTTCCCACATCAATCGCAAATGATTAACTTTTGGTTTCTCAACCGATTCATCACATCACGTGTGTTTCCACATTCATTCCCATTTCACAATTGTTCACATTCCTCGATTCATCAACAAATTCCCTTTCTCATTCCCATTTGCCATCAAAAACTCGTTTTCCCTTTTTATACAATCCAATTTAGCAAAACCATTCTTTCTTTTGTTTTCCGATAATCTCATCTCATAACATTTAAGGTTTTCGCATGTATCGCTCGTTTCCGGTCATCTCACCGAATGTCCATGGTGATACCCGTTCATTTGCGTGATTCCGGTCGTCTCACCGAATGTCCATGGTGATACCCGTAGTGTCAATTCCGGCCGTCTCACCACTTCGTGGTGATACCCGTAGTGTCAAGTTTTCGTTGTGTCCGTAACATCAAACAGTCATTCATATCTCATTATGCGACAGATCATCAACCATCACATACACCAACAAATAGATAAGCGCACACATTTCCATGAAGTATTTCACCATAACCTACATCGTACATTGAACTCATAAGTAACTTTACGACACACTAATCACTAGTCTCTTTACTAAAATCTCATGAAACGAGAGCTCGAGGAGTTTAGAATGGTCAACGAGATGAAATCACAAGAATACCTTACGGATCACAAGCCAAACTCACGACTACCCATCACACTCACCAAACGCCTCGTATAACCTATGGTACACCTAAACAACCTTACGGTTCATTTTCCAATTACGACGGTACTAAGATTACCTTTAACGAGTGTCGAAAGGATTAGAACAATCAACGAATCATTGGAATCCAAGTAATCGAGTTTAAAGATGATTAGAATGTGATTGGAGAGTGTTAGAAGTGATCGGGGATCAACACAATCGACGGATAAGCAATGAAGTCAAAAATAGTTTTCTAAGTCATTGGTACCAGTACCTCAAAAACTAGGTATCGGTACCATGACACTCCAGTGAGCAATCCGACTCAGGGTATTGGTACCTCGAAAACAAGGTATCGGTACTAAAGGTACCGGTACCTCAAAAATGTGGTATCGGTACCACTGCGTTACAGCGGGCGATTTTGCAGAAAACTAAGAACGAGCACAAACTCAAATTTCAACAATCTAAGGCACGATTTAGGCACATAATCATCACATAAACTCATAACAAGAGTAAGAAATCCCTACCTCAAGTCAAGGATCGAAACCCACGCGATTTGATCAAGCCCTAGACTCCGAAAACTTCAAAATCACTCGAATCTCCTCCTCCGAGCAAACCCACGAAATTTCAAGCTCAACTACACGATTGGATGAAGGATTGGAGGTTATTTGCCATGGGTTTTGAGTAAGGGTTGGAGTTTTGAGTGTTGGAGAAGGAGAGAGAGAGAGAGAGAGAGAGAGAGAGCCGGGAGAGAGGGAGAGATCGGGAGACAGAGAGAGAGTGAGATGGGAGAATTTGTTCTCCTACACACACACCCACACTTATATACTAGCACCCACACAAATCACACTTGCACTCCCTCAAATATCAACCCTAACACATTAACCCCGAATCAATTAAACTCAAGAAATTTCATATTTTCCTCAATTTCTAACATTTATAAAACTTTTAAATAATACTCAAAAAATACGGGTCCTTACATTCAATGTTTGTTTTTCATGTCATGAAAGTCATTCGTTTCGCATTGAAACAATGAAATAAGTTTAATTTTAGTGGTCTCGATTAGAAATTTTAAAAAATTGATGCGAAATTGGTGCAACATACAATTTACCTATCAAAAAAACAAAATTACAATTTATGTACTTCTTGACACTGTATGAATCTTAAAACTTTTTTTTGACGAGGTGGGTGTTAAAGATTGAAAAAAAGTCTAGGAGCATATTTCGAAAGTTATAGTCCTTAAAAAAGCTGCTTTGAGTGTTTTGCCAAAAATTCTTATCAACAAAATTTGAGAATCTACGGATTCCTGGAAGTTGAAATAAGAAATAAAACTTGATTGTAGAAAAGTTGGGTTTAAGGTTCAAATAAGGCCAGATTTCAGAATTTTCAGTACTCTTAGAGTGATTTTAAATTTCTTTAATTAAAAAGTGCAAACTTTTTGCTAGAGCTTTAATCAAAATCTCACAACCATAAAACACACACGTGTATATATATGCATGTTTCTGCTAAAATCTAGAATCTGAAACCATAATCTAAAACATGTATCCATAGTTTATTACTACCACGTGCGAAATCATTTTGACACCAACAGATGAACTTGCTCTTACTCGTCTTTTAAATACGAGTAAAAAGTGTAAAACCCTGAAAATCTTTTAATAGTCCTTTATCCAAACTCGCACAAAATCCCTGAGTTTTTACCCTTTTTCTCGACCCAAATCAATGTGTTCTACTTCTAGTAACTCTTTGCAATGGCTAATTTTTCTGCGGTGGCTCGTTGTTGCCAGCCCCGGGTGGTACTGGTCTGCGCTGGTGGTGGACTGGTGGTAGTTGGGATCTTTCTGAGATTTAAAAGTTTGTTCGTGTGCTAAAGTTGGAATCTTTTGTAAGATAATCTACAGAAGATATTTTGGGAGATACTCCAAAGAGAAAGGCACGTTACATCATTTTCTGGGGAAATATTTTAATAATTAGTTACTAGGCTGTCACGTTTGTAAAGTATGGGCCTCCTTACATTTTTATTATTATTTCCTTTGGTTAAACTGGAAATACTAGCATAAATAAAACTTAAAGATCTCGTTCGTTTGGACTTTTGGAGTATTCAAATTCTCTGGACACGGTCTTTGAATAAAATTTCTCTATCTCTCTTCACTTATTCTACTCTAAAAAACCTCCGTCAAAATCACCATGCTTGGTCCTGGGACAAGTAGTACCATGCTTGTTTCCTCCATAAATTGGATTTCAATACAGTACGGATTTGAAAGATAAACTAAGGAAAGGAGTGTGATTTGGCATCTTGGACTAGCAAGTTTGCGCATTTGTTGCTCTCCTGCATGCTGTGTGTAATCGGGCGGTTTGGCCAACCTCAGAGACGGAACCAAGATTTAACCCTAACAGTGGCGAAATGTATACTAAAAAAAATAAAAAGATGCATAACAATATTAATAGTTATTGGCTTCAGAAAAAATTAAAATAACATAATAAAAACTATAGCAAATGATGTTTTTCATTTACACACGGAATATGAAAAAAGACTAATTTTAATTTTGGGCATCGATAATGCCACTCCAACAACAATAACAACAACAACAGCAGAACCCATGTAGTCCCCAATCATTGGGGGTATGAGTGGAAGAGGATTGAAGATAGACCTAACTTTTGACAATATGTACAAAAGTGACTGATCTCATAATACCACTTAAACAATAGCCCCCTATACGTGTTTTTCTACGGAACCATGCCCCCAAACCAAATTGGTCAAAAATCAGAGATGGCAGACCTAGAAACCCAATTCAATTTATGTACACTTTATCATGCTTCATTGATAGTCCAGAGCATCAGTATGTACAAACATAATGCTACTCTCCAAATTTATAATGTCACTCTCTAAATCCCTATATGAATTTCCCAAATTGATAACCGCACTCCCTTTTGGGAGTGACATTATAATTAAATTCCCTTAATTTTTTTAGGTTAAGTTATTTTAGGGTTAGATTTAATGTGGAGTTTTTTTTCCTTAATTACGCAACATCATTTATATTATTTCACTTTGGCCCATTGAATTTAGTTTTAGAATAGTACTTTTTTGGGTCTCCTTTCTTGAAAAAAAAATTAGAAAATTTATGACTAGTATATAATAAAAAATAAGGAAAAAATATTTAGCAGTGGCGAGACTATAAAAGTTGGAGATAAATTTTTTTTCACATATAATAATTGCGTTTTCTAAAATTCTTGTTGTGACGACCATCGCCTTTAGACCTCCCGGTCCCATCCTAGCTACATGCGAACCAATGATGAAGTTGTAAAGGTGATTTTGTAGGACATCCGAAGTGAAAGGTTTGATAACATTTGAGGCATCGGTTCCAATTTCCACTGTTGATATATGGCGCGCTGTGCGAGTAATCTGAGTCCACGAAGGAGGGCACATATTTCTGTTGCTATACCAGATATTGATCGAACTTTGCAAGAAAAAGTTGTAACCCCAGTTACCATTCCAATCCCTGAATAAACCAACAACACACGCTTTTGAATTAACGGTATGAGAAATGCTAAATGCAAAAAAAAATATGCAAAGAAACGATTCTTAAAGTGTTCATAAACGGTTCAGATGCACTGCACAGTGAATTTGGACAGTTCATGTACATTTTAAGAGTCTTTTCTTTGTACCTAACACCCCTCGGACGGTATATACTTCCACAGCACCACAGCCATCAACATTTAGCTTGGAAAAAAAATTAAACTGGTGGTGCCATCCAACCAAGGAGGACAGTGGTTGGTTGTTTACGACTTACGAGGTGCTGAAATGGTCGGTCCTTAAAATCATGCATGCGAAACGCTCGCGGCTTTAAATTGTTAGATTTTTAATGGATTTATCGTAACTACGGAAAGAGTGTAGAGAGTTGATATTTAAGTGAAACACGTCATGGGTTTCAGATCATTAATTATGAACAAACGGAGAGGGTACAGATGTCTTTTGGCGTGGCTAGAAAACGAAAATGGAAAAATAAGAATGGGAAAAACTCCTCTGAACCTCTTTCTCACTTCTCTTCTCCTTTATTCAAATCTGAAAAACCATTCCAGTGGAATGAATTCTCTCATTCTCAGCCAAACAACCAAAATTCATAAAAGGAGAAATGGAAATGGGATAATGAGGCTGCCAAACACCCCCTGATTAGACCCATTTAAGGGATTTTTGTGAGCTCCTTTTTTTTTTCTTTTCCAAAATCTATTTCAATGATCAAAACTGCTTATTTCTTAAAGCTTAAACGACACAACACAACAATTGGATTTCGGCATACATATAATTAGAGAAATAAATTAGCACCTCAAAGTAAATTGAGCATGTGCTATTAGCATTTGATCATAGTCGAAATTCTCAATAAGTATTTCACAAAATAATATAAATCATCAAAGTAGACCCCAAATTAGATCACACTAGGTATATCAAATACCATTTATTAAACCCCAGCTATCAAATTTTGGATTCAAAACATTTTCGGTGCTATGTTTTTTTATCTTAATTTTTGGTACAAGACTTTATCTTAATTTTTTTTAATCGAATTAATCTCTCATGGGTGGTAAGACTGAATTCCAAAAACTAATTAAATGAACATCAAAAACTAATTAAATGTGCATAAGCTGGTCCGAAACTACGCTAAAAAGGCCATTTCTCTTTGTATATCCAAAGGAAATATCAACCACATTTTCTATAAATAAACATTTAAAATGAAAAGTTGGGTATCCAAAGAAAAGGAGTCAACAAATAGAAAAAGTGCACCGGATCAAAATAAAATAAATAAATAAAATAGAAAAAGTGCACGTAGTAGGGACCCCACGCTCTCCTCCATCGACTTCCAAATTGGAAGTTCCATTTGATCCCAGAAAACATTGGCTCGAGACTCGAGAGGATAAACGCTAAGCTCGGCTTCAGATGCAATCTTTCTTTCTTTTTCATTTTTGCAGTCGGCTTCGGATGTCTTCTTTCCCACCCGGGTCGGGTATCGTGTATCTCGGATTAATCGCTACAATATTTTTCATAGTGATTCTACATGCTTACGCACGGATGAACTAATTCCAAGAATTATTGGCAAAAATAATCGAATCCAAAATCTTAGAAATGAGCAAACTTTTAGTGGCTTTGGGTTATTTTTTTGGGAGATTTAGTACTAATAGGTCCACTATAAACATTTTAATGCCCACAAATCCACGTAGGAGCTTTGTAAAGCCACAAGTCAACACAATCTAAACCTTAGGGTACCCATGAAAGTGCCCAAAATTTTAAATCTTATGAAAGTGTTTAAATCACTGAAACCCCATAATAGAAAAGTACAACCTAAAACACTGTAAAAGTGCCTAAATCTCATGATATCCTATGCTAGGGTAATCCACCATATTCTATAATAAAAAAGTGCACCCTAAAAACTTATGAAAATGTCAAATTTTATGGTACCTTACCCTACTCTAAGGTACTCTAAAATGGACTTGAGTCCTCTCAAAATTAATAAATGAACTTATGGATTTATGAAGTTGACATAATAGACATATTACTTTTTTATATTTTTCTCTGGTTCTTTCCTGCACTCTTGTCTTCGCAGTTCTCATATATATCCACACTCACAAACATGCATATAGGTACGTCCATTTCTTTCTGACCACAAATTTTACTCCCCCTCTTGAGAAGACGCTCTTAACTCTCTCTCTCTCTCTCTCTCTCTCTCTCTCTCTCTACAGCACTGTTTGAAAGAGCTCGATCGAGACTTTGTAAGTTTTCTCTCTACTCTCCCTCAATAACCTTCCCTTCGATCTCGGTGTATGGATCTGTCGGTGGACGACCAATCGCTCGTTGCTGAGACGGCTGCCGTGCTCGTGGATTTGGAATTCCGTGGCTGATTTGATCAGTTAAAGATCAAAGGTAAGCTAAATTCCTGTTAATTAAGTTCTGTTGCATTGATGTTGTTACATAACTGTGTGTTTCTTTAGTCCGTAGAAACAGCTCTGTGAGTGAGTGCTGTAGCTGTTGGTAGATTTGTCTTTGCTTTTCTACTTACCTCCGAATTTTAATTTGTATATGCGATGATAGAGTACTCATGAGATCTTTTTAACGGTGCAAAAAAAAGTCAAAAAATTATTTTAGTAAATACGTTTTGAAGTTAGAAACTGCGCAAAGTTTCGTAGGGGACCAACTTTAAGGAACAAGGGAGCATTATTTTTGCGCTTAGGGAATGTATTACATGCGCACACACAAAAAAAAAAAAAAAAAAACTAGAAGAAAACACTCCTCTTTCACAATCAAGAGAGATAAGTACCAATTGGATACATGTAAGAAAGGAAGCTAAAGTGCTAAATTAAGGCCAAAGAACTGGGAAAACTTGCCCCAAAAAAAATAAGCACCAAAACACAGAAGGCAACTATTAGCAACTTGAGAATAACGTGCTCAATTCTAATGTGGTTTATCCTCTTGGTATGGTGGAAGACCTTTTAATCTCTGTTGGATACACACCTCGGCTGGTGGTGGATCCCGTATTTGATGAAACTGATCTTTAAGTCTCTTTTAGTTTCCTCCCTTGTTGAAGTACCACATAGAGGGTTATCATTAGCGTGATATTTGTTTGGATCCTTGAATTCCTTTTCGTGGACAGTGGACTTGACTGACAACTCGAGAAACTTCAAAGTATTGTTAGAAGTCTGGATGAGATAAGGGTGAGGATGAGCAAACTGTTTTCCTGTTTCCGTTACTACCTTCTATCATATACTCCTTCTCACTCCACACTTTTCGCGAGGTTATTAAAGGGGGATTATGGTAACCTTTATTAGCAGAATGTCAAGATTAATTACATTTGGTGTGCTTGGGTTTCCACAGAACCTCCACATTGATCTTGTAAAATCCATTCACTCTGATCTTGAAAGGTTTTAGGATTAACTGTAGAGGCATCTATCAAGGAAAACTTTTGCAAAATTCAGCCACTTCTGAAAAAGCTCATTCCATCCTCTTGCTATGGCTGTAATGGTTGTATGGAACAGCAGAAAATTGAACCCAAATTTTCTTTTCTTAGTATCCACACCAAGTCTACTGGATGTGTGGGTTGTATTTCGACCTATATCTTGTTTTTAATGAGCTTGGTGGATTTCACTTCTTGTATGTGATATCTACATTTAATTTCCACTCAGAGAATTTGTGTCTATGTCTTTGCTTGTTTCTCTTTTGTTTTCAGCTTCTATGCTTGAAGACCTTGGGATCCTTATTTTGGAAATGAGTTCTTATATTATCAAGCAGGATTTGTTTGTTTCTTTGTACCTTACTTCATCCTTAAGAAGTTGGAGTGATGATCTTTGCTAAGAAGAATTACACTGATATATGGGCGCATTAAACATCATGTACTGTTTGCAGATTTTGCATCATCAGTGGACTTACATGTTGCCCCACTAAGTACTTCAGTTATTGATCTCCATTGGCTGAAGTACTTGAAATACCCAGCCAATGTAGTTTTTAGTTCTCATATAGATTTTGAATTGATAATTGGTTTTCTACTAGCTTCAGAATTGTAATGCTGTTACCATGGCAAAATTTCAGCCAAATCCAAGACCCTCTGACGGCGAATAAACTACAGTGAAAAGTAAGTGACAGCTGACTTGTTATGTCTGACCATGTGGCACAGTCATATCCTCGTGCCGATGACGATGAGAAATCTGGACAATCCTTGCATTCATATCAATCTGTTTGGATGGCACATTGGACACAGACAAGCTTTACTGTAGCACCTTGCGTACAAGATGGTTTATCTCTTCGTGTTGAGAGCAATCATCACCATGATTCTCCATCTGCCAAGGGATTTACCGAAGTCACTGAAGCCAGAACTGTGAGAATCCTGAACGAGGGAAGTTCAAAAAATTTGATCAATGAAAGATTAGATTGCCCTCCATTTCCAATGTTCAGACTTTGCCAAAATACTGGTAGTGGGTTTGATCCAAAAAATGACCCGGACGTTTTTTTCAATGTGCGAGCATCAAGGCCCCAAATTGAAAGTAATGTTGAGGCAACTCAGATTCTTCCCTACAGATTTGGCAAAGGAAAAGCTCCTTCATCATTCACGAGTAGACAAGAACTTAACCAACTAAGCTCTGTTTTAGAGGGCCATGGTTGTAATGGCCCTTCTGCACTTTTGGTTGGTGAGAAGAAACTGGATAACCACTCAACCCTTGTGAAAGCTGGAACTTCCGTCTCGGGGTGGAGAAATGCATGCCAGTCACTACAGGATCGCTTTGCAGGAAATTACCATTTGCCGATAGTTTTTGGAGAATGCTCCAAGAAGGTGGAAAAATTTGTTCCCAATTGTTTTCCTAGCAGTTGCAGTCCCCCCCCAGAAGCAACAAAAGCAGGCAGTTTTTACCATGGGGGTTACTCTTTGCAAAAGATGCCAGGTTATGCCCATGATACGGAAAGTATGAGAATTTGTAGCACAAAATCTACAGAGGGGTTTGGTGGAGGTCCTGGCGCATTTTCTCAGACAACTCGTAATTTGTTATGCATGAAGAAGGCAGATGTTAACTTGTCCGGAGAGAAGCAGATATTCAGAGATTCAAATGTATCTTCCAAACTAAAAGGAAATATGTTTGGTGAACTACTCAGTTTATCTCAGCCTTTGGGTCAGAACCCACATACATTAAAGCTTCAGCCTCTTGGTAGCTCCGCAGAGAGTGAGGGGGCAAATAATACTGAAGACGTTGAAGCTCCTGAAGTTCGTTTAAAGAATGAATCATCTGCCGAGACTGATACCATGGACATGGATGCTTACGAGGAGCAGAACTATCGTTCAGGTTTGCATTCACGCTACACCTTGACTTCTGGACTTACTTGAATTTTGATGATACAGAGTATTAATAGGAGAGATTTTTTGTTCTTCGCGTTCATTTGAAGTAGAAACATTTTTTAGAAAGTTGCGAAGTAAACTAACCATTAGTCTTACCAGGTTCTTGTTGGTGCTACGTTAGTTATCGACTTATCGGGCATATCATGTTAATTAATAAGTTCTTTTTTTGGTCCAACTGTGGCAGGTGTAAATTCTTCCCTCTCCAACAAGGTTAGTCTTGCTATGTCTTTGAGACTTCTATTATTTTCATGTTAACTCCACATGGTCCAAACCTTAGTTCATTTTCTTGTATATCTTACCTGTCTGCATGTGCATGCATGTGTGCATACTTGTGCAAGGGTACAAACACACACCTTGTTGGATATACATCGAAGTGATGGTATCTCTTGATAATAACATTTCACTTAAGGGTGGCGGAGTAACCGTCATAACTATTGCAAAGTAGTGACATGATTGATTGGTATGCTGTTCTTATTTTTTAGTTTGTTGAAGTAGCGACGAGAAGCTTGTTTTGCGTTTACGAAGTAGATGATGTGACAGCGAGGAATAATTTGCATTGTTATAGGACATACAGGGCACAATTCTTGGATCAAAGAAAACTTTAATGCTATACTGGGAAGACATTGTCTCTAAGAAGTTCTTTTCTATTGATATTACTTATGGGTACTTTTAAATACTGTTTGCTGTCGTTCGGAACAAAAAAATCATTTAATTGTCCTCTATTGAAGAGAGTTCATGGTAAATATGTTGACATGAGCATTTTTCGCAATAAGACTATTTGGAGCCTTTCGTCCGCATTTATTCCCTGTTCCTGACGGGGAGACATGAAAAGCTGCCTTGGTGTGTGAATCTGTTTTTAGCTTTACTTTTTGATGCCTATGATTGGGAGGTTGAAAAAGCTATGGTTGTTGGTTTGAATACCCTTATTTTCTTCATATATTGTTTTCTGCATCTGTTGCACATGCCATTTTCTTGTTAATTTCAATGGAGTGGTCAGAATAGTTTTCATATGAACAGAAATAAGGAATTTAGTTTTTGCATAATCTGCTCTAAGGTAGGGGATGGGGACAAGCTACTGCCAGAATATGGTAACTGGCCACTCTTGTAAGCTCAATGACATCTTCCATGCATAGAAGCAGAGTTAACTGATACTGCATGTTTTATGAATGGGAGGAGGGAGGCATGATATGTGATAGTTAAGCTGTTAGTTGAATAACTTGCTCACGAATCTGCTTACCAGTATTCATGATTGGAGTTCCATGGAGCTCTTCTGATCATCTAATTCCACCATCAACTGTGACATGATATTACACCTGTTTATCCCATTCACAAGAAGCCGTTAATTTTGCAGGATATCATGACGGGCCAAAAGCCACCACTTCAACCTACAATTACATCAACTATAGAGGAA
The DNA here is from genome assembly GCA_014282245.1 of Rhododendron simsii. Taxonomy (NCBI): domain Eukaryota; kingdom Viridiplantae; phylum Streptophyta; class Magnoliopsida; order Ericales; family Ericaceae; genus Rhododendron; species Rhododendron simsii. The sequence goes on from CM024963.1 coordinate 31,344,610, forward strand.
GTCGGACACAGATGGCCTATCACGACGTTACCCGATATCAATGAAGAAGTTCCTGTCCTTCCAGTTGCAGGAAGCTCATTGGACAATGAGGAGCCCACAACTTCAAGAACTCAGAGTTTGGATGCACAACACCTCCTTTCCCATACTGAACAAGCCACTCAATCAAAATCAGCTCATTGCCCTGATGATCCCACAAGGCTAGAACCGGGCAGCAGATGGCTTAAGCGTCTCAAGTTGAGTGCCTCAGATTCATTTGTACTCGGCACTAAAAGCTCAAATTTGGGTGAACTGCCATCTCATGAAAAGGTAAATAAATTATTCGGCAAAATTTTCGAAGGCAGCAAAAGTAGCAGCTCGGAGACAATGTCCCATAAAAATCATGGCAAAGAAGAGAGAGCCAAAGATCAGACTGCAATTGTATTGCTGAATGGTGAGTCATCTTCTGCAAAGAAGGGTCGAGATATACTGCTTTCAAATCCTTGGATACAAAGGTGGTGTCGTGGTGGAACTCATCAGACAAAAAAGGCTGAAGCAATGGTAGTTTGTGAACCACAGAGTACGAAGGTGGAATTTGATGACCTTCAAAATAAGCAGTTTCCGAGTATTGCTGCTATGGCTCTGATGGGGAAGGCCATGAGTGATTTTCAACCATGTAAAGTCCGGAGAAGGGGTTCATTTGTAGTTTGGAATACCAAAGGCTTCTGAAGGGACTCGCCGGAGGAACTTGTACTGGGAATCACAGGGTGAGCATAATCTCTTGGCTGACTAAGATTTCAATCCCGTTAATGGGAAGTTTTTAGAGTCAGAATTCAGAAAGATTGATTCCCATTGGTAATTCTTAGACCTCTTTGATATTTGGTTCCCCCTTTTTTTCCTCAAGAGGAATTAGGGCAAGGGACTCTAGGTCGATGAGAATTTCTGAAGATTCCTTGAATTTCAATAATGTGCTTGTCGTGCCTCGAAAAAAATGGGGAGAAAAAAAAAAATAATAATGGTACGTGCGGTTCCTTGCCTGAAAATGTTGGAGGACCAACTTTTGAAGGATGTGGTGACAACCAGTGGCAGATTGTTATTTATCCTTGACGATGCTATGGGTGATAATGCATTTGCTACATCTCCACCTGCAAATTTCTCCTTGAAAGATGCTATTTGCTGTTAACATTTCCCTAAAGCTGCAGGCCGAATTGTGAGTTTTCATCTTGTTTTCAGTTGCTCTTGCTGTGCGGATGTGTTTAGCTCAAGCGAGTGACGAGTTAACGTCTCTTGGTTCTTGTCTCTGTTAAGAGTGACATGTAAATGTAATTCAAGGCTGTTTTCGTGATGGCTCAATAACTATGTCGCAAATTCTAATTTCTAAGCTCGTTCTCATCGTGTAATATTCATTTTGGAGTTGGATTCCGTTGACGAACATATTCATTTGGGTTCCGAGTCCTTTGGCATCTTTAATCCAATTTGCAGCATGTGCAAAGAATTTTCCACCCACAAGTATCTAATATGCCCACGATTCGATCCATTTTGCTGCGTGGTTTTACCGTGCTTCGCTCCCAAAAATTTAAGTTGAACTTAGAGATGGAAGCCTTTGCTCCAGTTAAAAAATGAAACATAGCGAGCGCGTTTGAATAACACTGCCTTTGCTCCAATTAAAAAATGAAACATAGTGAGCACGTTTGAATCACACTGCATCAAATTTGATGTCACCCATGTTTACATTAAGGGAACAAATCAAAGTCACATTACTCGCACAGCATCAAATTTGATGTCACCCAATGTTTACATTAAGCGAAAGAAATCAAAGTCTCAAGTAATGTAGCAGAGATCATTTCTCACCGAGAATTTGATAAGGCGATGAGTTAGCTGATGGATTGGTGATATGGAGACATTAATGGAAAACAAAGGAGGCACCTGCTGTGCTCAGTAACGAGTAGCAACGCACATCAAATAGGTCAAACCGTCTGGATTCATATGGTAAATGTCAAATTTGAGCAAAATTGGGATTCCTCCGGTAAACTAATAATGATCAAGTGATTCAATCAGGGGATCCTGTGTGCCCTACTCTTCATTGTGGGCAGGCCTCTCTGAATACTATTAACCGGAGCAACATCTGAAGTGGATATATTAATTACCGAGAGAACTGGACATAGCAACATCTTCAAAAAGGTTTCATAAATTCCGACGACAAACAAGAAATCCTTAACATCAGATCAAGCCTAACAGATCCAACCGCATTAGACGTAAACAAAACACAAGACGAAGCAAATTTCAAATAGCCGGCTTACATAATCTCTCATTAATTAAGAACTAGAAACCTAGGTGTTGGTTGCTCTAGTATAAATCTGCTGGCTTGCATGGGCAGAAACCATCCTAATCAGACCTCTTGCCATCAGATCTTTAATAGCCTTCCTTGCCAGAGATCCATTAACCTGCAAATTTCATAGCAAACACAACAAAAGATACGGCAAACATGTCAGAATCGATATGTACCAGCATAACATTTAAACAGCTACCAAAGCACAAATCGACAGTCATCATAATTTAAGCTCCGCCAAGAAGGGTCTCCACTAATCGAAATCATTGGTTACGATAGGAACTTAAATGATGCATGTCAGATGCCCCTTTTGGTGGCCAAACACAAACTGAAACCACTGTCCGAATAAACTCAATGCATTCTTGGATATCACAGTTGCTCATTTAGAATCAATGGAAAAGCCCAATAACAGTTGAAAAGCAACAGACGAAAAAAGTGTTTCATATTAAAAACAATGCAAGATAGTCATTAGGTATTTAAAAGGAATCGAACAACTATTACCCTTTTCACCGGCAAATTTGAATGATAATTCGAGTTTTTATAATAATTGTAAAATGCTCCATCTTTTCCAGCCTAAGTTTTCACCTAAAAGGACCAAAATCTTGCATAGAAACATTCCAAACAAGACAAGTGGACAAATGAAAACCACATTACAACTTCAACCGTAATGTCATATAAGTTCATTGTGCCCCAAGTTCTTTGAACACCCAAACACTGTTCTAATGAAACACATAAATGGTTGATCACAGAAACCCTACTCCACCATCCCACATATTCCCACGACATTAATAGCCAAACAAGAACAACCATTTCACTTTCCTCCTCATCGCATTTAGGCATGTAACGCAATACAAATGCACAGAAAATGTAACAATATGCAATCAGGCAATAAGCTAAGACTAATAAGACCCATAAATGAAGACGAAGAAGCAGTATCAAAAAGTAAATTTACCCTGAGACGATCAGAGAGAATGGAAGGGGTGATGAGCTTGTACTTGGGGGCTTCAGAGAGAAGCTTGTCATAGGTAGCCTTGTCAAACAACACCATGTTGTTCACCTTCTCCTTTTGCTTTCCCTTGCTCCACTTCTGCAAAACCATATTTTTTTTTGCCCACATTAACATCAAATCCATCACATTCACAAGCCACGATTAAGGGGGCTAACTAAAGGGACTAAAAACCAAGTTTTCGCGGATTAATTTAGTCAAATAGTATAGCGGAAAAGCATCCTAACATAACCAAACAAACAATCTAGCAATTACATAAAAATGAGAGAGAGAGAGAGAGAGTTGTGACCTTCTTCTTTTGCTTGCCGCCGCCGGACTTGGCTGGCTTGGACGACGGGGGAGGAGCCTTTTCCTTCTTCGGAGCCTGCAAAAACAAAACTCAGTGAGACATTTACATACACACAGATAGATAGATAGATAGATACACACGCATTTATATATTTAGAGCGAGAGAGATAGAGAGAGAAAATGATATGAAATGAAGCGGAGGGAGGAGGCGTTGGTACCATGGGATCGGAGGAGAGCGGCGGCGGCGGAGGAAGGAAAGCAGAGAGAAATAGAGGACGGGAGAGGCAGAGGGAAATGCTTCTACAAACCCTAGGAGCCCAAGAACTGGGTATTTAATTGGTTTCAAGCCAGTTGAATCGGTGTCGTTTCATTGTTTCATTGTATGGGACTTTCTTACTGGGCCTTTTAGATACTTTATTTGACGGTTGGGCTATTTTATCTCATCCCAAGCCCAACTAGAAGCAACAATTGGGCCCATTTATAGTAATAGGTTGGGGCTTTTCTGGGCTTGGCCCAAAAAAAATTTGGAGTTTTATTTGCATTTGGGCTATAAGTTGATGTTTTTCATGAGAGTTGTGATTAACGAAAGTAGTATTTTGTTGGAAAGTATACGTGGTAGGGATGAGCGTGAACTAGATTGGCTCAGATTTATAGTAAATCGAGAATCAAAACAATAGTACAGGTTAAGAATTTTTAGAACCAAACCGTGTAATTCATAGAACCGAGCCAATGCAAACTTATATAAACGGTTCGGTTTCGATCGGAAACCACGGTTTACTTCAAGGTTTGAAAATGAAAACTATTTATTGAACAATTAAAGCATACAAAAACTATTGGGAAAACAAAAACAGAACACTGAAGAAATCAAACGTAAATGGCCATGAAATACGATAAGTTTATGTAGAATTGAGTATTTATTGATTATGCTAGGTGAAATTTTATTTAGGGTGCCCACATAAAGATAAATTGTGCACATTTTGTAGCAGTACGAATACGGATTGGATCGGCTCGGCTCGAAAACAGATATGCTAGTACTATTAACAACTCTTTCACGTTCAACGTATAGGCATTCACGCAATATGCAAGACGTGTGATTTTTTTTGAGATGCAGAATAAAATGACGTGCAAGTAATGGTTTGTATAGACATATGTGTCTATGGCCCTAGAGCCGTTGGAATGGATTTATTATATATTCGTGTGAAGGGAATGGAATTTATGCTGTATAAAGGGGCAAACTCAGAGTGCACGAGGCTTCCGTCATTGCGGGGTCTGGGGAAGGGTTGATGTACGTAGCTTTACTCCTGCAAGTAGAGAGGCTGTTTCCGCGACTCGAACCCATTATCTTCAGGTCACGGTGGAGGAACTTTACCGTTGCGCTAGGGCCGCCCTTCGGAATTTATGCTGTATAATTACAGAAATCATGTTCTTCAAAAACAGGATATATATGGAATAAATGTAGGGAACCTTGTTGTATTTATAAGTGCTGTCCGAGTCAAGAAAGCATTAATGCTTGCAATCAAACACTTAAATAGACAAACAAAAAAAAAACACTTAGAAAGAGCATATTACACGGAGATAACACAGACCCCAAAAATAAAAATACAAGCAAAAAAAAAACCCACTATCATTTTTGAAAGATTCTGAAACTGTGCAAACTATATTAAAAAAAAAAAAAACTGAATTGTTTTAAAGAATCACTAGCCGCAGATGCGAAAAAGTTGCGAAAAATAATATTTCCACCATATAAAAGGTAATATATAAAGTCCATTTAAAATTCCCATAGGCCTTAAACAAACAATTTTGAGAGGTGAAGATTTTGAGACTTTGGGAGATCTGTTGGTGGCCTTATTATCTCTTCTTCTCAAGTCAAGTGGTAGTAGCCTTTTAAACCTCTAGAAAGATGGCTTCTAAAATTCTAATCAAAATTAGATTTGGAATAAAGATCATTGGGGGGAAATAGGATCGATTATATGCGGTGGGGAATATATATATAGTGCATTATTGTCTTACTTAGAGAATAAAATAGTAATGTTTTCTAAAACATTTCTGGTACTTGTCAATGTCTTTGTATTCACGATATAATAACCTAAACAATGGAGCACATAGATTCGGGGAAAATTATTACTTGATTCTAAAACACCGTCAAATGTGTTGTACTATAAAGTGTGGCTCTCATACAAATGTGTGGTAGAAAAAGCTTATAAAGCTCGCACCGTGTGACAGTGTTTATGCTCAAGGAATCACTCTTAGATCTGACCCATTACAAGTTAGTGTCCCCACCAGGCACCATAGAGCCCAATTATTCACTAGATTTATCTTCCATGCTAGCTCACCTAATATCTCGGTTTGCTTTCGGTGTCGATTATCACTCTTGCAAATTTTAATCGTAATGAGATATTCTTAAATAACACTTTCACGCTCTCACTCCTGTTATTTTCCTTACACAAGCACCTCATGCGACTTAATTGCAAACTGGCTCAATGTCTTTAATTAACAATGACTCTCCCTCCAATATTTACTAATGGTTAACAATGAGATTATACTTCCTCCGTTTCTAAATAATAATTCAATACAAGAAGACGTGTTCAGGCTCCCACACTCTACCTGGGCCAATCGTAGATCACAATTAAACTAAGCCTATATATTTTTTGAACATCAAATTAAATATCTCAAATAGTACTCTATTCGATGGAGGCTACCCCAAAATGAGACTTTTTATTTTTTCCTTGTGGACAGTGAGAGAGAGTTTGATGTCCCAATCACGGACTCAATTCAACAATTTCAACCGGTCTCGTTCTGTGAAATTCCAAGCTTTTCGTGTGGACCTGCTAATACTAATAAACCGACGATCTCCTTTTCTTTTTTAGTTTTTTTTTTTTTTTTTTTTGGGGGGGGGGGGGGGGTGTGGAAGGGGAAGGGAGGTAAACCATTTTCTTTTTGAAAAATGATATTAACACTTCAAAAATTGATACAAACACTTCAAAATTAATTTAGTTTCCAAAGCCACTTTTCTTTATTCTTTGAAGTGTATACATCAATTTTTAAAGTGTTAATATCATTTCCCTATCTTTTTTTTGTTATTGCCAGTTAAAGCTGTGCTCTGTTTGCATTATTGATGGGAGAAAATTACTAACAGTCAGAAACCCAGAATAACGGAAAGGAAAAGTTCAGTCACTTTGAAGTGAGAGATTCGAAATGGGAGAGAAAGCAAAATTACTAATTATACTCCCACGTGGCTGTTTCTTAGCAAGGAAGGAGTATAAAAATCTAACTTGGCCCCTAAGAATAATAAACTCACAAGTTTACACCCTTGAATAATAAGTCTACAAATTTCAAATAAAATCATAAGTCCACCACTGAATAAAAAGTCCACATCCTCTCTGGAAATCGAATGCAACAACACATGAGTTGGAACTTCTATGTGTCAATATTTTGTGCTCATCGCTTTAACTCATGATTTTTTACGAAAGGCGTTTTCGTTTAGGATTAGAATGGACGTGGCAAGTTAAATCTCTTTGTTAAGGTGGCCAAATGGACAAAAAAACATATTAACAAAGCGGAACGTTAACTACACTTTTTGGAATGCAAAGTGCAATTTGCTTAGAGTTATACACTCATCTTGTTAACTAGTAATATTAAATAAATAGTAAACATGCTTTATAAAAAAATAAAAAAAAGAGAGAGGTACACAAGCGCGATTCCTTGTATATATCCGTTTCCTTTTTTCGTATCCCTTGTATATCGAGAAATTTGAATCATTAAAATTACTTTTGGACAGTTGCAATTATAGGGACTCTTCTTTTCATTCAAATCCGGACGGTAAAAAAAACTGAATACTCTGTGAAAAAACAGAAAAGACAAAAGATTCCAACTTCCATTCACTTTTTTTTTTTTTTTATCATTATTCAAAAACCCTCTTTTCACATTATTGATCTTATCAACTATTTCCAACTCCAGAGTCTATAAATACCACCCTATCACTTGCCAACTCCAAAGCTAAAGAAGACCAAACAAAACCACTCTGCACTTATCTCTTCTTACCAATACCACCACTCTGTATATTATCTGTTTCCCCTGTTTCCTCTGTTTCTCATGATCATGACAACATTTGAGCCAAACTCTCTCTCCTCACGAACCTCTCCCCCTGACCTAATCACCTTCGCCTTTGCTCTGTTCCCATTCCCTCTCCCTTTTGAGTGAAACCCCATAAACCCACTTCAATATTCAACCCAATTCCCCTGAAAATGGACTCAGTCAACATCGTAAACCTCAAAATCGAGAAGACCAAGGCGAATTTAAGGTACCGAAGGATCACCGCTCTGTTCCGGGTCGTCGAGTTTTTCGTCCTTCTGTTAATGATTTCAAGAATCTCCTTTCAATTCCCCTGCTCGTTTAAATTCTCGAGTGAGTTCTTCCGTCCCCTGTTTAGTCCTCAATTCGTGTTCGTGATCGGAAACGCGATTGTCGTCATCCTTGTAGTGAAATCAGGACGGCTTTGCTCTGGAAATAGAGTAACTACTGATTTCTGTGAAGACTATCTTGAGAACAGTGTAAAGAATCATATTGTTCACGAAATCGAGAGCGAGAATCAGAAGAAAGAGGATAAAATCATTGAGGATAATGTTAATTATGGGGAAAGGAGGACGATTGAAAGGACTTACTCTGAAAATTTAAACAGGGTTGGTGGTCAGAAGGAGAAAATGAAACGCCAATTAAGGCGGACAATGACGGAAGGTCGCCGGAAAAGCACATCAGCGGCGGTGGGTTCTTCTCCGGCGGATAAAATGAGTAATGAGGAGTTCCGGCGGACGGTGGAGGATTTCATTGCTAGGCAGCAGAAGTCTCTCAGGGAAGAAGAGTTTTCAGCCATTGTCAGCAGCTACTAAGCTCAAGCAATCCTCTGTTTTACTCTGTTTCCAACTTCTTCCTTTGTATGTATTTTTCTTTTCTCCTGTTTGGTATTTGGTGGTGTTGTTTACATCCTAAAATATGCCACCCAATAGGAAAGTTACACGTGGCACCAAATAGTGTGTTGACCAATCAGAACACATCCTGATTAAACCCGAGATACAGAGGATTGCGGGGTTAAATGGTGATGTTGTTTTAGTACTATACGGTATCGTTTTGATTGGAACCGACAGCGTTTAGACTATAATTAAGGATGGTTTTGAAAGCAGTCTGATTTAAACCGTTGATTGATCTTTGGAAACATCACACGGTATCATTACTGCTTGGTTTATAATAAATGGTGGACATGATTGTAGGGGATTGTTCTGAGCCAAACACTAAACCACGTTGCTTGGAAGTGGGAACCGTTATTTAAGCATGGAGCCACGAACACCACGATCGAAGCAAGCAGGAGAAGAAGGGATTCTGGAAATATTAGGATAACCGTTCGAAGACCTCCCTCAACCGTTTTATGTGGCCAACGTGGATATCAATCGAAGACGTGGGGGTTCGAAGGCAAGATTCAGCATCTATAAATAGAAGAAGCAATTGAAGAGAAAGGGACGACAACAAATCCATATCATCTGACAATTCATACAAAATGATTGCTCAGAGATCTATCTTAGATTAGTTTTAGTTTAGAGTAGGATCTTTTTTGTAAGTTGAAGGCTTATTTGCATGTAAGACTACTTTCGATTAAATTCAAGTTTTCTTATTCCTTTAAGCTCTTTTCTTACCAAAGAATAGTTGTTTGCAAGTTCGCTTTTGATTAAATTCAGTGTGCTTGCATTTCTTTATTATTCTTGATAAAATCTTAAGAGTGTTTGTATACAAACTTACCTTTGATTAGATTCAGGTTTGTTTGTGTTCAATCATCTTTTCTGATTTCGAAGCGCGTCAATCTTTTATTTGGTTGATACCTTAAGGAAAAATCCTCTTAGTTGAGGTAATCGAACGGATAACACAATTGCCTGATTGAAATTAGTGGTTTCAAATCATTTTGAAAAGAGTAATTTCTTCTTTGAAGTTATTTCTTTTCTGGCACGCCCGCACACAATTATTTGCCAATTGATTTGAGTTAATTCAGCCCAAACAATTTTTGGCACGCCCGGTGGGACCTCGAAGGTACCAGAATGCCAAGGCTTCGAAAGCAGATAGGGACACCTGTTGGTGGTCAAGTGCCAGAGGAACAAGCTGTGCTAGAACAGGCCGCAGAACAGGGAACGCCTATGAATCATGAGTTTCCCCAATTGGCTTCCGAAATGGGAGAGCTCCCTTATGAGGGGCCTTCTTATGAAGTACCTCCTTATGAAGGCCTCCAAATTCCCAAAAGGGACAAGCCAGTGGTAAAGACCATGATAAGGAGGAAATGTTCAGAGAAATGATGATAGCTTTTCGAGAGATGGCTCAAACCCAAAGAGCCATGATCAAAAGCATAAGAAGTAGGTTGCCCAACTTAGAGGTAACAAGAAACAGTCCAGGGAATATTGGGCTAGATGATCATGCTAATTCAACTACTCACCAAAGTCCCTTCGAAGGAAGGCTTGGAGAGGATGTTGGTCAGGGTAAGATAAGGTCTAGAAAGGGTAAGGAAAAAATGTATCCAGAGGAAATACCACAATCTTGGTATGAGCCTTTAAAGCCTACAAAGCCTGTCTTCGAAATCCCAGATCAATCTCATGGGATTCCTATTGGGATTCCAAGAAATGCCAGAGACAGGCAAAGCGTTAATCCTCTTTTCGAACCCACACTTGGGGGATGGGAGGATGATGTAGAGCTAGAACGAGGTTATAGACCTGAGAAAACGAGGGATAACACACAGCCTTCCCGTCAAAGTCTCCCAAATACCAAAAATCCCACCACAGCGGTTTATGGAAGCCATAGGCCTGCTCGGGTGAATACTACGGCTGACCCAATGCAGCAACCTTGGTATGAGAGACTTCCCAGAGAAAACCAAGGGGATTTTAGCACTATAAGGGAAAAGCATAGAGATGACTTGGTAGAACCAAATCCACCGGTAGGAAATCAAGAACAAAATTTCCTTGTTGGCAACCCAATACTAAGAGACCAGGTTATGGATCTCATACAAGAAGTTTGTGGGCCTCGAACTCGGGGGGTACAACCTCAAATCTATAGAAAACCATATCCAGAATGGGTTGACACAACATTTCAGATCCCTAGAGAATTTAAGATCCCAGACTTTACTTTGTTTTATGGGGATGGGAGACAATCTTCTATAGAACATATTGCTAGGTTTTCTGCCCAATGTAAGAACTTGGCTCAGAATGGTTTCATGAAGTTGAAATTGTTCCCAAATTCTTTGTCTGGGCCAGCTTTTGCATGGTACACAAACTTGCCTGCAGAATCGATAACAAGTTGGTTTCAAATGGAAGAGGCATTTCATGCACAATTCTTTAATGCTGAGCCTGAAGTCTCTATGGCAGATTTGGCTAGGCTAAAGCAGAAACCAGATGAAAAGGTAGCAGATTTCATATCTAGGTTCAAAAGGGCTAAGACCAAGTGTAAACTCCATCTGCCAGAGGCAGAGTTTGTGAGATTAGCACAGGATGGTTTAGAAAGAGAGCTTCGAAAGAGGTTTGATTCTACAGAGTTCAGGGACTTTGCAGATCTAACCTATAAAGTTGCTAGATATGAATCATTGCTAGAGGAAGATATGGATAGGCATAATTCCTCTTATCCAACATACTATAGGGATCCTAATTATGAAATAGATGCTGCTGAAATTATAGAGCACGAACCTTGTGTTTGTGAGCCCTTAATTCAAAAGAATGTCTCTCTTGGGCAGAAGTTCAAACAAAAGGAAATTACTAAAGTATATTCTTTTGATATATCTAAAGCTGATGAGATCTTTGACTTCTTGTTAAGAAAGAAAATCATTAAGCTGCCTTTGGATGTGAAACTGCCCACAGCGGAAGAAAGGAATGGAAAGACCTATTGCAAATGGCATGATTCTTGGTCTCATTCAACTAAATCTTGTAATGTTTTTCGTGACAGGATTCAGGAACAAATCAAGAAAGGAAGAATCAAATTCCCTGAAAAGACTATGGGGATAGATGCAGTGCCTTTCCAAAGGTAGAAGAGGTCAATACCAGTGTGCCCTCCTCACTGGCTCGAACTGTCAAGAAATATTGGCAGGACAAAGAAGTACCAGTGAACATGAATACTGTTCAATATGGAAGGGGCAAGCCATACGCTGGCCACCCTCGAGGCATGGGAGCGAGGCCAAGTTCCTATAGGCGAGCCAATGATGGTTTTTCTTTGCAGAAATTCTCAGGTAATAATCACCTGCCTATGCTAGAAGCCTCATTTTTGGAGTGCCTGTGTGTAGGATGCAGGGCCAACTATTTGGTCTTCAAAGACTTGGATAGAAAGGGCGTAAGTTTTTTCCCAAAAGAAATGGGGATGAAAAGAATGGCCCCAGTTCAAGCAAAGCCAAGTGACAGCAAGTCTTGGTTGGCACCAAAAAGGGACATGCCTACTAGCCCTGTTCCAGCTATTCACAGAAGGGAGCTGCCACCTTCGAAGAAGGCTAATGTTGGCCAGACATCGAAGGCGCAAGAAGAGGCCAAACAAGAAGAATTCACCTTGGTGAAAGGGGTTCCTGACTGGTTTCTGAAGCAAGTTAAGCCTGACTTGTTTCAAGGATACAAAGGTTCAAACAGGAATGCGAGCAGAACTTTCAAGCCACCAATTTCGAACTCTGGAAACTGGGTGTTGATTAGGGATCCCAAGTCTCAATTACCACAGATGGTTCCATTGCTCTCAAGAACTCAAAAGAGAAAGCTCCAAAGGAAGTATACGCTCTTCCAGTCAGGAGAATCTTCAACGGGAGAAGAATCAGATAGACGAGCAAAACCTAATCCAAGGTTCGACAGGATTGAAAGGGACCCAGAGGAATTTCGAACCCAGTATCACGAGAGGGAGACTTTGGAAAAGGTTGCCTCTGCTATGCTCGAAGAGGATCTGGATCCACCTTCTCCTAACTCGCTGGCTAGTTATCAGTCTGGTTTGCTCGAGGCCATGGTGGTGGAACAACAGGGGATGGAAGAAACCTTTTCCCCTATGGAGGTATCCACACAAGAATTCGAAAAGAAGGGTGCTGTGGGGACCGAAGCAGTTAAACCAACCAAAGAAGTGGCTTCGATCCAATTTGGAGATCAGCCAGAAGTACAAGTTAATATGGTCTATCCAAGCTCTATGAATTTCTTCTCAAATGGTCAGACGTTCAAAGATCAGGATACTGCTTGGTCGAGCTTGGGCGAGCCAGAGAATTCTGAAGAAACTCTGAGTGATAAGGAGTTAAATATCATATGCAACGACTGTGACTTAAAAGAAGTATCTCAGATCGAGATGGGTAAGAACTTGGTACGTGAAATTGAGCAGAATCAAGAAAGTTTAGAGGTAAGCTCAAAAGAAAGTGCTTGTTTCGTGTCAGATTCCATGTCCGACGTCGAATACCCCCTGGTAATAGATTTAAATTATGTGGAAATTTCATATCCATTTAAATTACCTACTAATGCAATGAGACAACATTTGCGTCCATTGTATATCACTGCACACTTTGATGGAATCCCACTTAATAGAATCTTGGTGGATAATGGGGCTGCGGTGAACATTTTGCCTTTCCAAACTTTAAAAAAGTTAGGAAAAGGAAAAGCAAAATTAATCCCAACCAGCACATCCATTGCAGGATTTACTGGGGAAAGCCAACATGCCAGGGGAATCATTTCCATTAGATTGGCAGTAGGTGGAATAGAAACTGATACCGTTTTCTTTGTAGTTGACACATATGCTAAATATAATGCTTTATTGGGAAGAGACTGGATTCATGTTAACGGATGTATTCCTTCCTCTATGCATCAGGAATTAATGATTGTTAAGTATGACAAAGGCAAGGAAGTGGGTGTCGAAGGAGTCAAAGCTGATCCACATCCATTTGCTGCCACGGCAAATTTTGCTGAAGCAGAAATGTACAAATCGGATGTAGTTCCTCTGAGTGAACTACTTCAAGCAGCCACCCATCCAACCAACGAGATGGAACTGGGGGAATTGGCAGAGCTAAAATCGAAGCTGAAACAAGCTGTTGACTATGAATCAGACACCCCAAAAGATGATGCTGCTTGGATGTGAATCCAAGAAAGAGGCTGAAGAAAAAGCCAACTCATTGGCTTTAGTAAAGTATGTTGCTCTGGGGGTCGAACAGAAGATCCAAGAAGAGAACATATGGGAAGAGGTTATGCAGAACAATAACCCTCATGTGCAAGAAATCCAACTCACTTCTGAGGAACGGGTTGAATCACAAGATCTGTTGGAAGAAGTAAGGTTGGGAGATGCACAAAACCCAATCCAGTGCTTATTAATAAACAGCTTGAGCCTGGTATGAAAGCTGCATTGGTGGCACTATTGAAAGCCAACAAGGAATGCTTTGCATGGAGTTACAAGGAACTACCTGGCTTGGACAGGGGATTGGTGGAGCATAGGTTACCTATCAAGCCACAATTCAAACCTGTGAAACAACCAACCAGGAAGATGAGTCCAGAAACTATTGCAGGTGTTAAAAAGGAAATGCAGAGACTTCTAGATGCAGGCTTCATTAGAACAGCCAGGTATGTTGAATGGCTATCTAATATAGTTCCAGTCCCTAAAAAGAATGGAACTATCAGAATCTGTGTTGATTTTCGAAACCTAAATACTGCGACTCCTAAGGACGAATACCCAATGCCTAATGTGGATACACTTGTGGACAGTTCTGCTGGCCACAAGATATTATCCATTTTAGATGGGCATTCAGGGTACAATCAAATCTGCATAGCAGAAGGAGATGTGCATAAAACAGCATTTGCCTGCCCAGGTAACATTGGCATCTTCGAATGGGTCAAAATGCCATTTGGGCTAAAGAATGCTGGGGCCACATATCAAAGAGCAATGAATACTATTTTTCATGATTTAGTGGGAACTTTTCTGGAATGTTACATAGATGATATCATTGTGAAGTCAAACTCTGATGAGGATCATCTACAACACTTGGAAAAGACATTCCAACAAATGAAACGCTATCAGCTGAAGTTAAATCCAGAAAAATGTGCTTTTGGAGTATCAGCTGGGAAGTTTTTAGGGTATCTAGTTCACAGTAAAGGAATACAGGTTGACAAGAACAAAGCTAAGGCCATCATTGAGGCTAAACCACCTTCTTCTAAGAAGGAGTTGCAAAGGTTTCTTGGTCAATTAAATTTCCTTCGAAGATTTATATCTAATACTGCAGGGAAAACTAAAATCTTCTCTTCTTTGTTGAAACTGAAGGAAGGGGAGGAATTCAAGTGGTCAAAGGAGCATGATGAAGCCTTCGAAGCCATTAAAAGATACTTAGCCAACCCTCCTGTATTGGCGCCTCCCATTGAAGGAAAGCCAGTAAAGTTGTATTTAGCTGCAACACAAGATTCAATAGGTGTTCTGTTGGCTCAAGACAATGAGGATGGCAAGGAAAGAGCAGTTTATTACCTTAGTAGGTTTTTAAACTCTTGTGAATGCAAGTATGCTGCAGTAGAGAAACTATGTTTAGCTTTATTTTACGCTTCTAAGAAACTCAGGCATTATATGTTGCCTAGAATAACTTATGTTATTTCTCAAACTGATGTAATTAAGCACATGCTTTCTAAGCCAGTGCTTAGTGGGAAGATTGGGAAATGGATAGTGTCTTTAATTGAATTTTGTCTTGAGTATGTGCCTCAAAAGTCAATAAAGGCCAAGCATTGGCCAATTTTTTGGCCGATCATCCAAATGAATACAAAGCACCAACAACGTTGGAGGCTAGTACAGTTGAAATCAGGCCATGGAAATTATGGTTCGATGGATCAAGAACTATTCAGATGGCTGGAGTGGGCATAATTCTGGAATCCCCCCAAGGCTTGAAAACCAAATATGGTTTTAGACTCAGTGAGGGACAATGTTCCAATAACCAGGCAGAATATGAAGCATTGATTATTGGACTAGAAATTTTGCTTCAATTAAGGGTTAGTGTTGCTGAAATCTTTGGAGATTCTCAGTTAGTGATTAACCAACTAAATGGACAGTTTAAATGTACTAGTCCAGCGCTGATAATTTATTATCAGCATGCTAAAGAGCTGATGGATCAATTTCATATGCTTACTTTAACTTATATTCCTAGGTTCTTTAATGAAGAGGCTGACGAAATAGCTCAAAGAGCGTCCGGCTACAAAGTTTTATCAGAAGTTGAAAAGGAATTTTGTCAATTAACTTTGAGGAAATCCCTGCCTATGTTACACAATAGGTTGACAGACTTCGAAGTATTAAACGTCAATGCTTTAACCCATCGAAATGCTGATTGGAGGCAAGCATTGATTGAATATTTAACCAAGCCAGACAGCGTTGCAGACAAGGCAACCAAATTGAAAGCAATGAACTATATAATGTATAATAATGAGCTATTCAAGAGAGGAATGGATGGTCTTCTTTTGAAATGCTTGAGCAAGGTAAATGCATTTAAATAATGGCTGAAGTGCATGAGGGAATCTGTGGAGCACATCAAGCTGGCATAAAAATGAGATGGTTAATAAGGAGATACGGGTATTATTGGCCCACCATCCTCAAAGATTGTATAGATTATGCAAAGGGGTGTCAAGCCTGTCAAAAAACAGGTCCACTCAAGCATTTACCAGTCACAGATTTGCAATATGTAATAAAACCGTGGCCCTTTAGGGGATGGGCTATGGACATGATTGGGATGATTTATCCTCCTTCATTGGAAAAGCATAAATTTATCCTAGTAGCTACTGATTATTTCACAAAATGGGTAGAAGCCCAAGCCTATCAGGAGGTCAAACAAACCCACGTAATAGATTTCATAAAGGGAATCATATACAGGTTTGGGAGTCCTCAAACAATAACAGTGGACAATGGTTCCATATTCGAAGGACGATTGGTAAAGGATTTTGCCACGAACCATGGAATTTCATTAATATATACTAGTACTTATTATGCTCAGTCCAATGGTCAAGCAGAATCAACTAATAAAATTATCAAGAAGGGGATCCAAAAAATGGTGGATCAAAACCCAGAAATTTGGCATGATCTGTTACTTGATGTGTTATGGGCATATAGGAATACAAAAAGGACTAGTACAGGTACCACACCATTTGCATTAACATATGGGCATGACGCTGTGTTACCCATGGAGATCACTGTAAGATCCCAGAGAGTAGCATGTCAGAATGATTTAGACACAGGATCTTATCATCAGGCCATGCATATGGAATTGGAAGATATTGATGAGGCTAGAATAAAAGCCTTAAACCAGATTATGCTACAAAAAGCAAGAATAGCCAGAAGCTATAACAAAAGAGTGGCTCTTCGAAGCTTCGATGAAGGAGATCTCGTATGGAAAGTTATCCTCCCTATTAAGGATAGGAGAGTTAAAAAAGATGGATTAGGAAAATGGGCACCAACATGGAAAGGGCCTTTTCAAATCCATAGGGTTTTGAAAGGGGGAGCTTATCATTTGAGAAATTTGAATGGTTATGTTCATCGAAGGAAAATAAACGGAAGACATCTGAAAGTTTATATTCCTTCCATATGGGAGTCCTTCCACAAGAGGTAGTGGAAATAATTTGGTTACACACATCGATGGTTCTGACTGGCTGATTTAGTGTTGAGTGATTTGATGCTAAAAACTTTTTACAAAAAAAAATTACTTTTTAGCATTCGAAGACACAAACGAGTCACCATACTACTAATCGAAGCTATAAAGAATCGAGGATAGCTAAGCAAGAGTTTCATTTCATTAGTAAAAAAAAGACCCAAGCAGGTCTAAGTACAAAACAGACCCAAGTAGGTCTGAACAAAAAAAAAAAAAGACCCAAGTAGGTCTGAACAACAAAAAGACCAACTCTGGTCCAAAAAGCAAAATGAAGACCATTGGTGATCTTCATAGTCCCAAAGGAGAATCTTCAAGAGGATCCTCCCTCTGGGGGACTTTTTGCCTCATGAGCCGAGAGGACGGTCGAAAGATCATCCCAGGTCCTAGCCAAACAGAGGCGTGAAGCTGTTTCCACACACACCAGCTGGCTTCGAAGCTGAGCGATCTCACTTCGAAGGGCCTGGGACTCAGCATGGACGTCTCTCTTCAGCTCCATGATCATGGTAGTCAGGTTGGCCAATTGACTAGTGAGATCATCAAGATTTGGACGGTTTTCAGCCATGTTGTTTGTTTGAAAGAGATGCTGTGATCTATCGACGTCTAGGTGTATTTATAGCCCAAAGAAATACGGGGAGTCCGCCTCATTTATTACCATTATTAAATGGGTTGCAGACGCATGAAGCCCGGAAGGTGAAGGGTTTGAGAGCGTTAGGCGTCATACGTCAGAAGTATATGATCTTTTACAACTTACGAGGAGACAGCTAAGAAACTACTGGAATTAAAAAGTTAGTTGAAACGATTGGAATTACACTAGATTAGTTTCGAAGTATCAACACATTTCGAAGCAAAAGTAATAAATAGACATGGAATAAAGGAATACAGCATTGGAAGGAGGATTTCTGTTTGTATTTTCCTCATGCTATCATGTTTTCATTAATAACATTAAATAGAAAGGGATGGCTAAGAACACCAGTTTATTGGTCAAAGCCATTAGAATAAAGATCGATACATTGGTAAATAATTTCTGTGCTCATAACAGTTACACAGAAGGTTACATTGGAGAACCTATCTAGAGCATAATAGTATCATGGAGGAGGATCTCTAGGGATCAACCAACTGAGATCCAAAGACTTGAACCAAGCTTCATTGGGACTTGATTCTATTCTCCCTACAAAGCTCCATTGGTAGGGAGATAGAGCTCAAAGCCCATTCTTCCTTCGAAGCAACAGCCCAGTACAGGCACATCATGAGTGTTGATGTGTCTATACCTAAGGGCTTTAGGTTCAAGGGAAATATCATGAGGGTTGATGTGGCTATGTTTCGAAGCTTTTCTTCACAAATACAAGATGAGGCTTCATGATAGTTATCTTTCTTGTAGCTTTACTTGAAAGCTTGGTTTGAATGATACTACAGGAAGGAGAAGTGGAGAAGATGATCTGTAAGTTTTTTCTTTTCCCAGAGACCTCTATTTATACTAGTAGATAGTCATTAATGACTCTTTAAGATACGGTAGGTGAGAAGTTGGCACAGTAAGCTTTTTAAGCAATAGGAACTAGTGTCAATCTTAATTACAGTTGTACTTATCCCAGAATTGAATTGAATAATAAAAAAACGTACAAGCTGTGTGAAGTTACAAAAAGGGCTTATTACATCACGAATAGTGGTTAGTAGCTCTCGAAGAGAATTAGAGTTAGCATCCAAAAGTGAAGTATGGATAGCTTTTCTTCTCTGTTCCTTTCGAAGAAAAGGAATAAGCTGTGGAAGCGTTGATTCATCCCGTAATGCTTCGTCTTCAAGCTCTGGAAAGCCATTCGAAACTTCAGCTATCTCTTCCCTGACCTTCTTCATTTCTTCTTGTAACCACTTCATTTTCTTGTCAAGTTCTGAAAGTTTGTCCCTTCGGGCTTGATAAAGAGACAGATGAGAAGCAGTCTCAAGTGCTTTGGCCTCCAATTTGTTGGTTTTCTCAATAGTTGTGCCAATGCTTTCAGACAAGAAGTGATTATAAGCAATCAATTCACTAAATTGTTTGAGGTGCTTTTGAAGAGTAAAGTTGATTGAAGAAGGGAGTCCTTGGGAAAGGGACAAGGCCTGATAGCATACCTCGAAGTGATAAGTTAAACTATGATCAATCAAAGTAGGAAGTCCTAAATGATTTAAAGATTTTAGAAAACTTTTTAGTGTTAGAACTTCTTCCTTTGAAGGAACATGTTTAATCTTAAAGGAAGGTAAGTCAGAGGGCATGGAAGGGCTCAAAAGTTGTTGAAGGCTTTCGAGAGAATTCGAAGAGGAAGGAAGAATGGGATCAGCAATCTGATTACAAAATTTTTCCAATTGACTCTTAAAGAAGGATATATTGAAAACCACTAAGGCAAGTCAATTGGAGCAGAGGAAGATGAGGGATGATCTTCAGGAAAAAGGGCCATGCCTATTCCCTGCTATAAGATTTATAAGTTAAGGTTAAATAGAATGTAAAACAAGAAAAGAAAGGTATGATTAAGTATCAAGAATACCTGATCTGAGGAGGAGGTCAAACTGGAGCCTTGATCCTCAGCATTTCTAAGAATATGGCTCTTCGAAGCCAAAGTAGGGTCCATCCTTAAGGTCCCTCCCCTGAAACCGATAAGGAAGTAAAGGGGAAGTCTCCCTGAAGAATGGGAAGTGGCCCCAGAGTCTTCGAAGGAGCCAAACTAGCCACTACCTGTGCAAAGGTTGGCTCAGTAAGAATGACAGCAAGGCGTGCATGTCAAAGTCTTTCTGTGTAGAAAGAGCTTGAACAGGGGATGCCTGTAAAAAGCAAAAGAAAGTTAGAGTAAATCTTTTCATAATTCGAAAGGCGAGTATTCAGAAGATACCTTGTAAGGGGCAGCTGCTGATATTGGAATTAAGGGCTCTATCACTTCTTGTTGAGGGCAGGGAACAAGAGCTAGGTCCACCGCCTTAACAGGGGATACAACCTGAGCCTACAAAGAAGTTAGCAGCAAATCACGAGCACAGGAGACACATGAGAATGTATGCAGTTTAAACTAACTTACCTCTTGTGGGGAGGAAGACTTCTTGGAGAAACAGGTCTCTTGGGAGGAGTTGTTTTCCTCACATAGCGGAGGGTCTCCTTCATCTGTCTTGTTCACCTGGTTCGAACTCAAGAATTAGAATTACAGTAAAATCCTCTACTGAATCGTAAATGAGGAAGGAATTTACCCCTTGAGGCCAGCATCTCTGTGTCACTCTCTGTCTCTTCATCACTAGAAGAAACCTGAGGACCACGCCTCCTGGTGGTCCTTGTCCTCTTCGAAGCTGAAAGGAAAGGGGTAAGAGAGTGGCTCGGATAAATGGTATGGGGGTTTTAAAAATTAATTGGAAGAAAGGAAACCAACCTGGAGGTGCAGCTGAGGGCTCAAGATAGTGCTTAGTAGGAATTACTTCTGTAGGCTGAGAAGTAATCTTTCTCTTCTTCGAAGCACTTTCTGGAAAAGAAGTGGCACCTGTAGGATGGAATGCAATTAGGTTTGGTTTCAGCAAAAAGAAGAGATGTTCAGAAATAATTACCTCTTTTTTGTGTTACCCTCGTAGATTGTCTTCTTGATGGAGAAGGGGGAACGACCATTGCTATTGGGGAGGCTTCGACTGGAGTCAGTCTTTGTTCAACTTCGCCTCCAGTAATGTCTTCGATCCCTCCAGCCAAACCAAATTCATTGTCAGAGGAAAAAGATGACGAGTTATTTTTTCCTCCATGCCCAAACTCAGACTTCTCGAACCCAATGTGGGCTAGAAAAGTTTGAAGGGTTTAATCCCTGAGAGGAAGGAGCAGTTAGAGTGCCACCAGTTGTCAAATGCAGGGGTGGTGCGCACTTCAGGTTCCCTGAACTCCTGAGTCACTGTTCTCCTCAATGCATGTCTGGCTTGGGCAAACCCCGTCAGAAATTGGTCAGCCATGATCGGTGATCGTTCAGACATACAGATGTTGGCGAGGCCACAGTAAGGAGTGGGTATGCCTTGAACAAAGTCCAGTTGCCTAGCAAATTGTGCAGGGCAATATACCTCTGCATGTGCTATGGACTTGAGGGTATTCGACGAGGAAATGAAGATCTCTCTGCTTGTAAGAATGTTGCCCCATGCTTGGAGAGCTCGAGAGGATCTTCCCTGTTTGTCTGCCAGGATGTCGAACAAACATGTTGGCCCAACAAGAGTAGGGTATGGATTGGGCCATTTCCTATCTGAGGCTAGACCAGCAAAAAAGCAGAGGTAGTATACCAAAGTCTGTGTTGTGCTATCCTCTGGGTGAACGTAGTTGTCACCATGAACATTGGGCGCCTCGACGGCACCAGTAAGGGATGTGGGTGTTTTGAAGGGACCCAGCTCAGGAAAGTAAGCATGAAGCCAAAGTTGAATAAACCATTGGGGCCCTCCCTGCGAATGGTTCAAACCCTTCTGGTAGAAGTCAAACCCAGCTTTGTAGACATGGCCCAAGAAGTAGGAGGCGAAGTCAAACTCTTCTCCTCTAGCAAGTGCCAGTGCCAATGGAACAAATTCATTCATCACTCTTTTCCCGGAGTGGCAGAAGATGTGTTTGCAGAGGGTGTAAAGAATGTAGGCAAAAAACTCTGTCTCGGTCACTTCTCCCACCAATTTCCTTTCTCTGTGGTAGAACTGGGAAAAAGCCCCGTTGGTGGCAGTCAAACGAGGTAAACCCTCGGGAGGATGGAACTCCTTGTGGGTCGGAATTGGGGCCATAGAATAAGCCCCAACATTTGGGTAACATCCAGAACTGTGGACAAAACCCCAATCCAGTGCTTATTAATAAACGCTTGAGCCTAGGTATGAAAAGGGGCATTGGCCGGAACTATGAAAGCCACAAAGAATGCTTTGGCTGTGAGTTACAAGGAACTACCTGGTTGGACAGGGGACGTGGTGGAGCATAGGTTACCTATCAGCGGCACACAATTCAAACACCTGTGAAACACCCAACCAGGAAGATGAGTCCAGAAACTATTGCAGGTGTTAAAAAGGAGATGCCAGAAGACTTCTAGGATTGCAGGCTTCATTAGAACAGCCAGGTATGTCGAATGGCTATCTAAATGTATAGTTCCAAGTCCATAAAAGAATGGAACTATAGAATCTGTGTTGATTTCGAACAACCTAATACTGCTACTCCTAAGGACGGAAACCCAATGCAATAAGTGGATACACTTTGTAGACAGTTCCGCTGGCCACAAGATATTGTCCACCCCATTAGATGGGCATTCAGGGTACAATCAAATCTGCATAGCGGAAGGAGATAGATGTGGCACAAAAGCATTGCCTGCCCAGGTAACATTGGAATCTCGAATGGGTTAAATGCCATTTGGGCTAAAAGAATGCTGGGCCCACATATCAACAGAGCAATGACTACTATTTTTCATGATTTAGTGGGAACTTTTCTGGAATGTTACATAGATGATATCATTGTGAAGTCAAACTCTGATGAGGATCATCTACAACACTTGGAAAAGACATTCCAACAAATGAAACGCTATCAGTGAAGTTTAAATCCAGAAAAATGTGCTTTTGGAGTATCAGCTGGGAAGTTTTTAGGGTATCTAGTTCACAGTAAAGGAATACAGGTTGACAAGAACAAAGCTAAGGCCATCATTGAGGCTAAACCACCTTCTTCTAAGAAGGAGTTGCAAAGGTTTCTTGGTCAATTAAATTTCCTTCGAAGATTTATATCTAATACTGCAGGGAAAACTAAAATCTTCTCTTCTTTGTTGAAACTGAAGGAAGGGGAGGAATTCAAGTGGTCAAAGGAGCATGATGAAGCCTTCGAAGCCATTAAAAGATACTTAGCCAACCCTCCTGTATTGGCGCCTCCCATTGAAGGAAAGCCAGTAAAGTTGTATTTAGCTGCAACACAAGATTCAATAGGTGTTTGTTGGCTCAAGACAATGAGATGGCAAGGAAAGAGCAGTTTATTACCTTAGTAGGTTTTTAAACTCTTGTGAATGCAAGTATGCTGCAGTAGAGAAACTATGTTTAGCTTTATTTTACGCTTCTAAGAAACTCAGGCATTATATGTTGCCTAGAATAACTTATGTTATTTCTCAAACTGATGTAATTAAGCACATGCTTTCTAAGCCAGTGCTTAGTGGGAAGATTGGAAATGGATAGTGTCTTTAATTGAATTTGTCTTGAGTATGTGCCTCAAAAGTCAATAAAGGGCCAAGCATTGGCCAATTTTTGGCCGATCATCCAAATGAATACAAGCACCAACAACGTTGGAAGCTAGTACAGTTGAAATCAGGCCATGGAAATTATGGTTCGATGGATCAAGAACTATTCAGATGGCTGGAGTGGGCATAATTCTGGAATCCCCCCAAGGCTTGAAAACCAAATATGGTTTTAGGCTCAGTGAGGGACAATGTTCCAATAACCAGGCAGAATATGAAGCATTGATTATTGGACTAGAAATTTTGCTTCAATTAAGGGTTAGTGTTGCTGAAAATCTTTGGAGATTCTCAGTTAGTGATTAACCAACTAAATGGACAGTTTAAATGTACTAGTCCAGCGCTGATAATTTATTATCAGCATGCTAAAGAGCTGATGGATCAATTTCATATGCTTACTTTAACTTATATTCCTAGGTTCTTTAATGAAGAGGCTGACGAAATAGCTCAAAGAGCGTCCGGCTACAAAGTTTTATCAGAAGTTGAAAAGGAATTTTGTCAATTAACTTTGAGGAAATCCCTGCCTATGTTACACAATAGGTTGACAGACTTCGAAGTATTAAACGTCAATGCTTTAACCCATCGAAATGATGATTGGAGGCAAGCATTGATTGAATATTTAACCAAGCCAGACAGCGTTGCAGACAAGGCAACCAAATTGAAAGCAATGAACTATATAATGTATAATAATGAGCTATTCAAGAGAGGAATGGATGGTCTTCTTTTGAAATGCTTGAGCAAGGTAAATGCATTTAAAGTAATGGCTGAAGTGCATGAGGGAATCTGTGGAGCACATCAAGCTGGCATAAAAATGAGATGGTTAATAAGGAGATACGGGTATTATTGGCCCACCATCCTCAAAGATTGTATAGATTATGCAAAGGGGTGTCAAGCCTGTCAAAAAACAGGTCCACTCAAGCATTTACCAGTCACAGATTTGCAATATGTAATAAAACCGTGGCCCTTTAGGGGATGGGCTATGGACATGATTGGGATGATTTATCCTCCTTCATTGGAAAAGCATAAATTTATCCTAGTAGCTACTGATTATTTCACAAAATGGGTAGAAGCCCAAGCCTATCAGGAGGTCAAACAAACCCACGTAATAGATTTCATAAAGGGAATCATATACAGGTTTGGGAGTCCTCAAACAATAACAGTGGACAATGGTTCCATATTCGAAGGACGATTGGTAAAGGATTTTGCCACGAACCATGGAATTTCATTAATATATACTAGTACTTATTATGCTCAGTCCAATGGTCAAGCAGAATCAACTAATAAAAATCAAGAAGGGGATCCAAAAAATGGTGGATCAAAACCCAGAAATTTGGCATGATCTGTTACTTGATGTGTTATGGGCATATAGGAATACAAAAAGGACTAGTACAGGTACCACACCATTTGCATTAACATATGGGCATGACGCTGTGTTACCCATGGAGATCACTGTAAGATCCCAGAGAGTAGCATGTCAGAATGATTTAGACACAGGATCTTATCATCAGGCCATGCATATGGAATTGGAAGATATTGATGAGGCTAGAATAAAAGCCTTAAACCAGATTATGCTACAAAAAGCAAGAATAGCCAGAAGCTATAACAAAAGAGTGGCTCTTCGAAGCTTCGATGAAGGAGATCTCGTATGGAAAGTTATCCTCCCTATTAAGGATAGGAGAGTTAAAAAAGATGGATTAGGAAAATGGGCACCAACATGGAAAGGGCCTTTTCAAATCCATAGGGTTTTGAAAGGGGGAGCTTATCATTTGAGAAATTTGAATGGTTATGTTCATCGAAGGAAAATAAACGGAAGACATCTGAAAGTTTATATTCCTTCCATATGGGAGTCCTTCCACAAGAGGTAGTGGAAATAATTTGGTTACACACATCGATGGTTCTGACTGGCTGATGTAGTGTTGAGTGATTTGATGCTAAAAACTTTTTTACAAAAAAAAATTACTTTTTAGCATTCGAAGACACAAACGAGTCACCATACTACTAATCGAAGCTATAAAGAATCGAGGATAGCCAAGCAAGAGTTTCATTTCATTAGTAAAAAAAAAAGACCCAAGCAGGTCTAAGTACAAAACAGACCCAAGTAGGTCTGAACAAA
Organism: Rhododendron simsii; assembly: GCA_014282245.1. Taxonomy (NCBI): domain Eukaryota; kingdom Viridiplantae; phylum Streptophyta; class Magnoliopsida; order Ericales; family Ericaceae; genus Rhododendron; species Rhododendron simsii. Next base: position 31,370,146 of record CM024963.1, read on the forward strand.
AAAAAAAGACCCAAGTGGGTCTGAACAACAAAAAAGACCAACTTTGGTCCAAAAAGCAAAATGAAGACCATTGTTGATCTTCATAGTCCCAAAGGAGAATCTTCAGGAGGATCCTCCCTCTGGGGGACTTTTTGCCTCATGAGCCGAGAGGACGGTCGAGAGATCATCCCAGGTCCTAGCCAAACAGAGGCGTGAAGCTGTTTCCACACACACCAGCTGGCTTCGAAGCTGAGCGATCTCACTTCGAAGGGCCTGGGACTCAGCATGGACGTCTCTCTTCAGCTCCATGATCATGGTAGTCAGGTTGGCAAATTGACTAGTGAGATCATCAAGATTTGGATGGTTTTCAGCCATGTTGTTTGTTGGAAAGAGATGCTGTGATCTATCGACGTCTAGGTGTATTTATAGCCCAAAGAAATACGGGGAGTCCGCCTCATTTATTACCATTATTAAATGGGTTGTAGACGCATGAAGCCCGGAAGGTGAAGGGTTTGAGAGCGTTAGGCGTCATACATCAGAAGTATATGATCTTTTACAACTTACGAGGAGACAGCTAAGAAACCACTGGAATTAAAAAAGTTGGTTGAAACGATTGGAATTACACTAGATTAGTCTTCGAAGTAGCAACACATTTCGAAGCAAAAGTAATAAATAGACATGGAATAAAGGAATACAGCATTGGAAGGAGGATTTCTGTTTGTATTTTCCTCCATGCTATCATGTTTTCATTAATAACATTAAATAGAAAGGGATGGCTAAGAACACCAGTTTATTGGTCAAAGCCATTAGAATAAAGATCGATACATTGGTAAATAATTTCTGTGCTCATAACAGTTACACAGAAGGTTACATTGGAGAACCTATCTAGAGCATAATAGTATCATGGAGGAGGATCTCTAGGGATCAACCAACTGAGATCCAAAGACTTGAACCAAGCTTCATTGGAACTTGATTCTATTCTCCCTACAAAGCTCCATTGGTAGGGAGATAGAGCTCGAAGCCCATTCTTCCTTCGAAGCAACAGCCCAGTACAGGCACATCATGAGTGTTGATGTGTCTATACCTAAGGGCTTTAAGGTTCAAGGGAAATATCATGAGGGTTGATGTGACTATGTTTCGAAGCTTTTCTTCACAAATACAAGATGAGGCTTCATGATAGTTATCTTTCTTGTAGCTTTACTTGAAAACTTGGTTTGAATGATACTACAGGAAGGAGAAGTGGAGAAGATGATCTGTAAGTTTTTTCTTTTCCCAGAGACCTCTATTTATACTAGTAGATAGTCATTAATGACTCTTTAAGATACGGTAGGTGAGAAGTTGGCACAGTAAGCTTTTAAGCAATAGGAACTAGTGTCAATCTTAATTACAGTTGTACTTATCCCAGAATTGAATTGAATAATAAAAAAACGTACAAGCTGTGTGAAGTTACAAAAGGGGCTTATTACATCACGAATAGTGGTTAGTAGCTCTCGAAGAGAATTAGAGTTAGCATCCAAAAGTGAGGTATGGATAGCTTTTCTTCTCTGTTCCTTTCGAAGAAAAGGAATAAGCTGTGGAAGCGTTGATTCATCCCGTAATGCTTCGTCTTCAAGCTCTGGAAAGCCATTCGAAACTTCAGCTATCTCTTCCCTGACCTTCTTCATTTCTTCTTGTAACCACTTCATTTTCTTGTCAAGTTCTGAAAGTTTGTCCCTTCGGGCTTGATAAAGAGACAGACGAGAAGCAGTCTCAAGTGCTTTGGCCTCCAATTTGTTGGTTTTCTCAATAGTTGTGCCAATGCTTTCAGACAAGAAGTGATTATAAGCAATCAATTCACTAAATTGTTTGAGGTGCTTTTGAAGAGTGAAGTTGATTGAAGAAGGAAGTCCTTGGGAAAGGAACAAGGCCTGATAGCATACCTCGAAGTGATAAGTTAAACTGTGATCAATCAAAGTAGGAAGTCCTAAATGATTTAAAGATTTTAGAAAACTTTTTAGTGTTAGAACTTCTTCCTTTGAAGGAACATGTTTAATCTTAAAGGAAGGTAAGTCAGAGGGCATGGAAGGGCTCAAAAGTTGTTGAAGGCTTTCGAGGGAATTCGAAGAGGAAGGAAGAATGGGATCAGCAATCTGATTACAAAATTTTTCCAATTGACTCTTAAAGAAGGATATATTGAAAACCACTAAGGGCAAGTCAATTGGAGCAGAGGAAGATGAGGGATGATCTTCAGGAAAAAGGGCCATGCCTATTCCCTGCATAAGATTTATAAGTTAAGGTTAAATAGAATGTAAAACAAGAAAAGAAAGGTATGATTAAGTATCAAGAATACCTGATCTGAGGAGGAGGTCAAACTGGAGCCTTGATCCTCAGCATTTCTAAGAATATGGCTCTTCGAAGCCAAAGTAGGGTCCATCCTTAAGGGTCCCTCCCCTGAAACCGATAAGGAAGAAAAGGGGAAGTCTCCCTGAAGAATGGGAAGTGGCCCCAGAGTCTTCGAAGGAGCCAAACTAGCCACTACCTGTGCAAAGGTTGGCTCAGTAAGAAATGACAGCAAGGCGTGCATGTCAAAGTCTTTCTGTGTAGAAAGAGCTTGAACAGGGGATGCCTGTAATAAAGCAAAAGAAAGTTAGAGTAAATCTTTTCATAATTCGAAAGGCGAGTATTCAGAAGATACCTTGTAAGGGGCAGCTGCTGATATTGGAATTAAGGGCTCTATCACTTCTTGTTGAGGGCAGGGAACAAGAGCTAGGTCCACCGCCTTAACAGGGGATACAACCTGAGCCTACAAAGAAGTTAGCAGCAAATCACGAGCACAGGAGACACATGAGAATGTATGCAGTTTAAACTAACTTACCTCTTGTGGGGAGGAAGACTTCTTTGGAGAAACAGGTCTCTTGGGAGGAGTTGTTTTCCTCACATAGCGGAGGGTCTCCTTCATCTGCCTTGTTTCACCTGGTTCGAATTCAAGAATTAGAATTACAGTGAAATCCTCTACTGAATCATAAATGAGGAAGGAATTTACCCCTTGAGGCCAGCATCTCTGTGTCACTCTCTGTCTCTTCATCACTAGAAGAAACCTGAGGACCACGCTTCCTGATGGTCCTTGTCCTCTTCGAAGCTGAAAGGAAAGGGATAAGAGGGTGGCTCAGATAAATGGGATGGGGGTTTTTAAAAATTAATTGGAGGAAAGGAAACCAACCTGGAGGTGCAGCTGAGGGCTCAAGATAGTGCTTAGTAGGAATTACTTCTGTAAGCTGAGAAGTAATCTTTCTCTTCTTCGAAGCACTTTCTGGAAAAGAAGTGGCACCTGTAGGATGAAATGCAATTAGGTTTGGTTTCAGCAAAAAAGAAGAGATGTTCAGAGATAATTACCTCTTTTTTGTGTTACCCTCGTAGGTTGTCTTCTTGATGGAGAAGGGGGAACGACCATTGCTATTGGGGAGGCTTCGACTGGAGTCAGTCTTTGTTCAACTTCGCCTCCAGTAATGTCTTCGATCCCTCCAGCCAAACCAAATTCATTGTCAGAGGAAAAAGATGACGAGTTATTTTTTCCTCCATGCCCAAACTCAGACTTCTCGAACCCAATGTGGGCTAGAAACCGTTTGAAGGGTTTAATCCCTGAGAGGAAGGAGCAGTTAGAGTGCCACCAGTTGTCAAATGCAGGGGTGGTGCGCACTTCAGGTTCCCTGAACTCCTGAATCACTGTTCTCCTCAATGCATGTCTGGCTTGGGCAAACCCCGTCAGAAATTGGTCAGCCATGATCGGTGATCGTTCAGACATACAGATGTTGGCGAGGCCACAGTAAGGAGTGGGTATGCCTTGAACAAAGTCCAGTTGCCTAGCAAATTGTGCAGGGCAATATACCTCTGCATGTGCTATGGACTTGAGGGTATTCGACGAGGAAATGAAGATCTCTCTGCTTGTAAGAATGTTGCCCCATGCTTGGATAGCTCGAGAGGATCTTCCCCGTTTGTCTGCCAGGATGTCGAACAACCATGTTGGCCCGACAAGAGTAGGGTATGGATTGGGCCACTCCCTATCTGAGGCTAGACCAGCAAAAAAACAGAGATAGTATACCAAAGTTTGTGTTGTGCTATCCTCTGGGTGAACGTAGTTGTCACCATGAACATTGGGCGCCTCGACGGCACCAGTAAGGGATGTGGGTGTTTTGAAGGGACCCAGCTCAGGAAAGTAAGCATGAAGCCAAAGTTGAATAAACCATTGGGGCCCTCCCTGCGAATGATTCAAACCCTTCTGGTAGAAGTCGAACCCAGCTTTGTAGACATGACCCAAGAAGTAGGAGGCGAAGTCAAACTCTTCTCCTCTAGCAAGTGCCAGTGCCAATGGGACAAATTCATTCATCACTCTTTTCCCGGAGTGGCAGAAGATGTGTTTGCAGAGGGTGTAAAGAATGTAGGCAAAAAACTCTGTCTCAGTCACTTCTCCTACCAATTTCCGTTCTCTGTGGTAGAACTGGGAAAAAGCCCCGTTGGTGGCAGTCAAACGAGTAAACCCCTCGGGAGGATGGAACTCCTTGGTAGGGTCGAATTGGGGGCCATACGGAATAAGCCCCAACATTTGGGTAACATCCAGAACTGTGGGTGCCATCATGCCACAGTTAAAGCGAAAGAAGTTGAAAGATGGGTCCCAAAAGGCCAGGGCGGCCTGAATCAGAGGAGGATTTTGTGGGACCCCCCTTCGAAGGAGGGTAATAATTCTTTTTAAACCCACCTTCTCTAAGTCGTCCGACTTCGCAGCCAACATACGGGTGGTCCATATCTTCCAATCCTTGTCCAATGTGGGCCAACAGGGGAAGGATTTCTTTGGAAAATTTTGCCAATCCTGGTTCGAACAAGCCCGGATTTCAGCATCCCCTAATCGAGGATAGTAGAGAGAAAGGCTAGCAGGGATTTCTCCTATGAGTTGAGGGCCTAAAATGTAAGTACCTTCTTCGCTAGGGTTTGGAATGAAGACCCTGGAATCGAGATAGGGCTCTTTAGTCGGTCCTGGTGTTTGTCCTGACACGAACCGTCTCAAGGCCAAAGAAGGAGTAACATGTTCTCGAGCTGTTGGATTGCTGGAAGAAGCCATTGATTCAGTTTGGGTTTAGCGTTGATGACGAGGAGAAAGAGAGAGGGTTTCTGTTCTTGAGAGTTTTGAGTTTGAGAAAGCTTGAACGAATAGAGTGTAAGGGGTGGTTTTGAATCAATTCCGCTTTTATACTCCTGCAGGTGGGCCAGGCCTGTAGTGGGCCCGTACTCTGGGGTCCGCTGGGGTTGGTTTTTTCTCTTTAGTAGAATTTCTTATTATTAGAATTTCTATTTTAACAATAAGCCCAAGTCCAGCGTGTTGAAAAAAGAAATTTCATTGAACAAACCTACTGGATTACAAAATTGAAATTTACGTATTTACAAAAGGGAAAAGCAAAACAAGGGAAATTCTAGTTCCTATGAAAAGAAGCACAGATTAGGCCTTCGAAGGGCTTGGGTGCTGAGCGATTGCTTTTTTATTCTCAAAATAATGAGGAAAGGACCAAGTAACAAGGCTATGGAACTTGTTCCATGCAAACTGGAGGAATTTCAGCTCCATTTTCCTCATGTCCTCTTTGGAGTCTGACTCCAATTTCTTCTCCAGCAGGGGCCTGAAGCGGAGCACCAAAGCTTTGGCTTTCCTTCGAAGCCGAGCCTCTTTTGTTGGACGCTTCATTTGTTGCCTTTTGAAGCGCCTTCGAAGCTTTTTGTCAGCATGGCCAGGCACCACTTCGAAGGACTCAGTAGTGAAGTTATGGATTTGGCATGCAGTTTTTCAATCCTTTCCTTAGTAAGAGCATAGTCTTGAAGGGATTGATCGAAGCAATACGCAGCAGTATTGGCTTCGGCCATGACTTGATCACTGGTAAGAAATCCAGGAAGCAGTGGATTTGATAGGAAACCGCAGAAGGGATGGAACATAGCACCAGTGTTTCACAAGCCCATTTGAAATTGGTGAGTGGGACTTGTTCCTCCAGGATATGGATGTCCAGAAAGGAGAAAGCTGCAAGAAGCTGCAAAGCTTTGCTCTTGTCAGCAGAGTAGATGGAATAACCATATTGCCATTGGAAATGAGGGGTGTTAATGGCAAGGTTATTCACCTCATTAACCAGTCGGGCTCTTCAGGAAGAGGAATTAGCTTGTTGGTCTCTTCGAAGTCAGCTGGGAAGTGTGGGGTTTGCACCTCTGTGAGCCAGAGGGTTTTTTGGGCTTGGGCCATGCGTTTGAAGTCCAATAAGGGGCCGGCCCAAGATAGTTTTCTTCCTGTTTAAGGAAAGGAGAAAATTTGAGAGAAGAATAAATGGATTCGAGCATGCCCATGTGAACGGTATCGTTACCACTCAGGGGTAGGAATTGACTCGCAAAAAGGTTCGAAAGTGATGGAATTTATGAGGTGTGGGATCAGGTTGATCGAACCGGACCAGAATGGTGCCAGTATTGGTATTAGTAGGGTTTTCTTCCCATGAGCCCCAGTTGGACCCATCGAACGAATTCGAACGGGTTAAAGAGGAGTCCCAACCTGTGGTAGAGGGTTGGGAGTATGGAATTTTTATCCGAAAGGATTTTGCTTGCTAACATTCGAGGAGAGTTTGGAGGAGACATTTGAGGAGAAGGAGTTTGGCAATCGAGATTGTCCAAGATAAGATTATTTCTGGAAGAGAGTCCATAAACTTAAGATTTCTTAATAAAAGAAAACTCAAATTCGAAGGGGTTTATGAGAGGTAATGTAATTCGTTAAACCCTATCATTAACTGCCATTTATAGGGAAATTATTGTAGCTATCTTTGGGAAGCTCAATAGACGTGCATGGGAATGAAGCCCTGTCAAGCTTCGTGCATCCGAAGTTGAAGGGATATGGGCAGAGAACGTGTGCCATTAACATTTATTTAGCATAAATAAAATGTTAATGCGGGGGGTGTGTTTACATCCTAAAATATGCCACCCAATAGGAAAGTTACACGTGGCACCAAATAGTGTGTTGACCAATCAGAACACATCCTGATTAAACCCGAGATACAGAGGATTGCGGGGTTAAATGGTGATGTTGTTTTAGTACTATACGGTATCGTTTTGATTGGAACCGACAGCGTTTAGACTATAATTAAGGATGGTTTTAAAAGCAGTCTGATTTAAACCGTTGATTGATCTTTGGAAACATCAACGGTATCATTACTGTTGGTTTATAATAAATGGTGGACATGATTGTAGGGGATTGTTCTGAGCCAAACACTAAACCACGTTGCTTGGAAGTGGGAACCGTTATTTAAGCATGGAGCCACGAACACCACGATCGAAGCAAGCAGGAGAAGAAGGGATTCTGGAAATATAGGATAACCGTTCGAAGACCCCCTCAACCGTTTTATGTGGCCAACGTGGATATCAATCGAAGACGTGGGGGTTCGAAGGCAAGATTCAGCATCTATAAATAGAAGAAGCAATTGAAGAGAAAGGGACGACAAAAATCCATATCATCTGACAATTCATACAAAATGATTGCTCAGAGATCTATCTTAGATTAGTTTTAGTTTAGAGTAGGATCTTTTTTGTAAGTTGAAGGCTTATTTGCATGTAAGACTACTTTCGATTAAATTCAAGTTTTCTTATTCCTTTAAGCTCTTTTCTTACCGAAGAATAGTTGTTTGCAAGTTCGCTTTTGATTAAATTCAGTGTGCTTGCATTTCTTTATTATTCTTGATAAAATCTTAAGAGTGTTTGTATACAAACTTACCTTTGATTAGATTCAGGTTTGTTTGTGTTCAATCATCTTTTCTGATTTCGAAGCGCGTCAATCTTTTATTTGGTTGATACCTTAAGGAAAAATCCTCTTAGTTGAGGTAATCGAACGGATAACACAATTGCCTGATTGAAATTAGTGGTTTCAAATCATTTTGAAAAGAGTAATTTCTTCTTTGAAGTTATTTCTTTTCTGGCACGCCCGCACACAATTATTTGCCAATTGATTTGAGTTAATTCAGCCCAAACAGGTGTATGTGTGTTTATATTACAGTTCAAGAGAGTGCTTGGATAATTATATGGCAGTGGAAAATAAATTTGTTTGAATTTTTTTTTTTTTGTACTTCGAAATATTTATAATAAACAAATAAATTTGTTTGATGGCTTGACAAGTGAGTTAAAATTACTTGCATTCGTAATTGCCTTCAATAATGGAAACCTGAGAGTCGATCACTGGGTTATTGATACCTAAAAGTAATTATTTCATTTACAAGGTTTTTCTATGCGTTGAGCTTTTCTAAGCTAATGGAGTGGATCACGCTTTAAAGTTCGAGACGGTGCTGATCTAGTGTGCCTTGGGAACACGATTTTTTGGTTTGAGGGTTTTTTGTTTTTTTTTGAATAATGAGTGGAGAGAGATAAATAGATAAATGAAAATAATATAATCAGAAAGAAACTTATTGGGTACTTAGTGTTTAAACAAATCACAAATGAGGATATGTTCTTATAAGTGAATAAAATCAAACTCCAGACTCTTCCAGATTGGATTCGGGGTTGGATGGGAATTTCAAAGTAAATATCTGTTCCTTAAATTTGGTAAAGAAAAAAGCAGCGGTATTGTTGGCTTGTTGGGTAGAATAGTATTCCAAATTCCAATTATTTTGGAACAGAAAATTTCTTTTGAAAGTGTTACCCAACAAAGTAAATTCTGTGTTTTTTGATGGGACAATAGAGTCCAAATTCATGCACAGCATTGATGCTTAGCATCTTTTATCTTTAATAATCACCTGACCAAGGATGAGAAAATTGAAAAGCCATAATAGATTAGTGGTATAGTTGCTCCATAATTTCGAAACTCATGGAATTTTCTACACACCTCAAAATTCTGGGAATGTGATTTTGTGTTCCAAATTATTGACAAACGATAAACATCTTTGGCACGTTTGTGTGTTAGAATTATGTTATTGCAAATCTCTTTCGATACGTGAGGACGAAAAAACAATAACAAGAAATTGGTTACGTAACGAACGAAAACACTTATATCGGGATTATCTTCTTGCAAATCTCTTTCGACACGGGAGGACGAAAAACAAAAATAAGAAATGGATTACGTAACGAGCGAAAACACCTATATCGACAATATATGGAAGCATTTATTCCAATGGAAAACTCCCTTGTGATAAAACAAACTCTTTTTCGTGTCGCTTATACAGTTTTGGTGTAAGTAACAATCCATATTTGGACATTAGAATGCAAGTTATCCAGTTCCTGTGAAAACCAGTCATGGTCCTCATGGACCAGATCAGACCTAGCGGCCACACAGGAATAGTTTGCGGCCATGCACTCAAAAATTGCGGCCACTTACAAAAATATTGTGGCCAGAGTACGTCAAAAAAATTATAAAGAATCATATTATTGACGAAGTCGAGAGCGATAATTGAAGAAAAGAAGAGTACATCATTGGCAGTGGGTTATTGTCTGGCGGAAAAACTGCGTAGCGAGGAGTTCCGTCCGGCAGACGGTGGAGGATTTCATTGCTAGGCACCAAAGTCTCTGAGGAAAGAAGAGTTTTCAGCCATTGGTAGCTACCGAGCTCAAGGAATCCTCTGTTTTCACTCTGTTATTATTATTATTTTTTTGTATCTGCTTTTCTTTTTAGTCTTTTCTCCTTTATGGAATCTCGAGTAGTACAAGAAAATGCTTGGATAATGCTGTGGAACTGAAAGATAAATTTGTTTGATGGCTTCACGAGCAAGAGACATGGGAGATTCGGGCATCGAATGGATGGATAGTCATTTCTTGTACATCTAGCTTTAAATTTGGGCAAGCAAAAAGAAGTGGCATGGTTGGGGAGAATAGTATTCGAATTCCTGTTTCTGAAAACATATACTCTATGCATTGATATTTGATACTTACCATAGTGGCCATTTGGTCATTGGAATTTCCAAGAACATCTGGCATCACTTTTGAAATTGTTACCCAAGAATGCAGTTCCAGCAGGTATTGGACAAGTGAGTCAAATCCATGCACACCATTGATGCTTCACAAAAGAATCTTCATCTTTAATCACAAAGTATGAGAAAATTTAATCAACATGTACTGCACCAAAATTTTCTGCAATTTCGCAGCTCCTGGAATTTGTGCATGTTGACACTAGTTTTTTTTTTTTTGAAGAGTTGGTGTTTGGTTTGAAAACTTTACGGGTTTTAACACATGCTTAAGATTGATTTGTTAAATGTTACCAGCCGATCTTAGGTGAGATTTTCACGAACCGAACACAAGTTGAGCTGTAATGTTCAAAACAAACAAAGAACACACTTTAGGCTCCGATAGCTTTAACTTGTTGCTTGCTGTAGAGTTTTTGTGCACTGAAAAGTGAAAACCAGTAATGGCAAATCACCATCTTTGAGAAACACCCCTGCTTGGTACTACTAGTGTTATTTCTGCTTTATTTTTCCAATTTTCATGTGCTGGACTCTTCGCCAAAATTCCTTCTGGAAATTCGGAAACACAAGTTTTGCGTTCCTTGAAAACACGTTGCCAATCAAGTTCAGAAAACTGAAAACACACGTATCCTACTTCTAAACTTCGCTATTTTTCCAGTGCTAAGGTACACTATCCACATTGATCAACTTCATCAACGAGCTGTGGAGACAAGCAAATCATTGTGCTCTTGACCAACCTCAAGGACTGTGTAGACCCGACCCAACTGCACCTTGACCGAAAGGATGCCCACATCCGCATGTCCAATTTGCACTCCTCGTGGCTTCAAAACTCTAGCTGCAATGTACCTTGGACTACAAAAACTACTCTATGTTGCTCTGAACTTCGACGAGGTTGGGGAGCAGCTGTTGAAGAGCAAGGACGGCCTGGTGAAGTTTCTCATCGAGGGAAAGTAAAGAAATGGAAGCACGAAAAGTCGAAGAAGAAGCTAGCACATAGAGCAAGAAGAAGAAGAAGAGTCCCCCAAATTAGTAGGGCAATTGGGCCGAACTAACTTTTTCCACTTGGGAATGATCACACAAGCCCTGAACTTTAACAAAGTCAAGATTTAAGAAATAGTAAATGGTCCGGCTAACAGCTGTAAATTGAGAAAATAAAATCCTCAGCTCAACCTTGCCAATACGGCAATTTATCAACACCTGAATCCATTAACCGTTCTGGCAAAAGTAAAATAAAAGCAGGCTTCAAGACAAGATGAGTTAGCACTCAATATCAAAGACAACTGGACGATCTCAATACCAAGTTCGTTCAACAGGACATTAGTATATGAAGCCCTTAAAAAGGTGCAAGCTTCATAGAATTAAGTAGAAACCAAACTCAAAGAGTTTGCAAGAGGGAAAAAAGATCCTCAAATCACCTTAGAACCAACATCAATATGTGGAACTAAAGGACTCTAAGTTCCTACATATATAATACTCGGGTATATCCCAGTATCTTCTGTCAACATAAGCTCCGGCAGCTGTGCCTGCATCATTGAAGAATTTTGCAGCCATATTAGATATACCAACAACTAAGATCATGTCCACAAGGCATCAAAATTTGGTGACAAAATATAAAACCTCAAGCATCTTATGAATGTAAACATTTCATACGAGGAACTGCAAATGGTTTACCAGTTTACCATACATGTATTGTCTAGAACGAATAAGCTTTATGTCATTGCCCATCACAAGAAATAGACTAGAGGCTAGAAATAGTTGCACTTGTTAAACTAAGTGTACATTACACCATAAATGCTGGTGTAGAAAGGACTGAAAGGTCCAATCGAACTCAAGCATCACAACTTGTAATGGATTGCAACACCCACCTAGTCAACCCCTGGGTCTAGTACACAATCCGGATTCAAAGTTTGGCTTTTCAAGAGAGACTCTTGAAAAGGTCCAATCGAACTCAGGCATCATATCAAAATGCTGGCAATTCAACCTTTATAGATGTAGTTATCCGTTAATAAGTATCAAAGTTAATTACTTGACAAAACTACCCTTGTGCAGTTTAACATTAAGAGGTTTGGCTGCGGGAGGAAATATGCATGTGAATCATTTGGTTTTTTTGGGGAAAATGTCGTAGCAGTTGGTAAGGAAGCAACGGACTTTGCACTTAAAATTCCACTTTTGAGAGCAGCAGGATAACCATCCCAGTAGAACACAAAAAATTCACGCAATATCATTATGGTGCACAACAGTAGCTTAAATTTCCATTTAGCGGAGTCATGGCCATTGCCAAAAGTCATGGTCAAAAACTATAATGGACATCTCTACAAAGGGCATACACTCTTAAAGGGATGAATATCATTTAGTAATAGTGCCATTCGAATAGGTTATCATGATTTATGAACTTTTGTGAGGCGTTCTTTTGATTAGTGCAAATCATTGGAGAAAATGCTGAAGCGATCACAAGTAAACTAATCTTGGGAGGACAGGTATGAAACAAAATGCTGAAAAAATCTGGTACTTGCCTAAAAAACAAGCAGATATGTTTGAAAGGAGTGCGGGTCTCTAAGTACTTTTCTACTGAACGGACAGTGACCTACACCGCCATTTTCATGCCTATCTTCTGGTGAGGTTCATAACCTATGAGTTCAAAGTCAGCAGCCACAAATGAATCTATATCCTTCTTCTGAGGATTGATCTTCAAAATCTGCATGCAGAAGTTCTTTTATTAAGAGGTATGTGGAACAAGAATTCTAAAAAACTAAGGAAAAAAGGACCCGGGAAAAAAAACCTTCTTCCAAACACAACTAATGTTATTAGTTAACTCAAAATGCCTAAAAGTGAAGTCAGTGGATGAATTACGCTTACCGGGAAAGGTTTAGGCAGTTTCTGAAGTTGCTCCTGCAGAGGTCTGATATGATTGAGATAAACATGAGCATCCCCAATTACATGGACAAAATCACCCGGAACAAGATCTGTAAAACAGATCAAAATAAATTCCCAAATCACATTACCCAACGTGAACATAGTAACAACTACTATAAGACTAATCCACAAAGGGCTGGGGGGCACTGATTCTCTGTATTATTTCATTAGACCCTGCAAGTTCTTCAATGTGATTAATACAAAAGAACTCCTTTGTGGACCAAGATATCAGATGTAAGTGTGCCATGCAGACTCCTCATTTTTAAACTATTCAAGAATTATTTCCACAAAACTTTTACTAGTTTTGTCATGAGCGCATACCACAAACATGAGCAATCATGCATGTCAAGAGGGCATAAGATGCAATGTTAAATGGGACACCAAGACCCATGTCAGCGGAGCGCTGATACATCTGACATGATAACTCCCCATCGGCGACATAGAACTGCAACCAAAAGATATTAATAACTAATCAAATAGAAAGGAAAAAAATCAACTTCATTTTCAAACAAGAAAAGGTAGATTAATTTCTTTGATACTAACCTGGGCAAACATGTGACAAGGGGGAAGTGCCATCAGCTTGAGATCAGAAGGGTTCCAAGCTGATAGAATAATCCGCCTGTCATCTGGTTTATTCTTGATCTTATCAATAGCATCTAACAACTGATCAAATCCTAGGCCAGTGTAGTCTGCATGCATGTTTGTATACCTGCATTACAAGAGTTCCACAAATGAAAAATGAAGCACTTGGTGAACCTAAAATCACCAAACTGAACCAAGTGAAAAATATTTGGTTACAAACCTAGCACCGAAGTGTCTCCACTGGAACCCATAAACGGGTCCTAAGTCACCTTCTTCTCTATCCGCCAAACCAATACTGAAAATAGAAGATATAACTACATCAACCAAAATTGCATAGCAAGTAACATCACACGATAGTAGCAACACCTCTGTACTTGCCTATCAAGGTAGTCTCTTGATGCATTGCCATCCCATATGTGAATGCCCTTCTCCTGAAGGACCTGTTAACACAAGATAATCTGTTAAAGAAAATCGCACCAATTTGTTTGCCCCACGGATATCTTAGAGCCTACGAGTAGAAAAATACGGCAATAGAAATACAAAAAACTACAACTCAAACATCCAAAAGATTCATTTTGGATGTGGTGGGCCCAAAGTCTTTGCACAAACTTGAAGTATGATAATACTATTTATTACCAAGAGAAAACTGAAGCATGATACTACCCGAAGCAAAATTAAACCATCCATTTGAACAAACAACAACACATTTCCATTACATGAATTTTCGAGTTGCATAATCGACTTCATTGGTGAGTGAAAAAATAAATGTGATCCTCCCTAATCTAATTATGCATATGATGGTGAAAGAAACTAGTATAAAAGGTTCAACAGTGTTACAATTACCTTAGCATTTGTTGAACCACTGATGAACCAAAGAAGTTCCTCAACAACACCTCGCCAAAATACTTTCTGTGAAAAAACAGAACAGAACATGTGTACATACAAGAGAATGAATACAAGCAAGCTATTCTATATTATACAAATCCAACACAATGTGAAACATACCATGAGCCAATAAAGAGCGGAGTTTCAAGAAACTACTATGATCATTAATCAAAAACTTGCAAATGTAAAAGAAAGTTGATAAGACATATATAGACGTGCCTTTGTCGTGAGAATTGGGAAAGATTTCCGCAGATTGAATCGCATCTGTCCAAATGACAAGAAAGACACATAAAAATGTCCTTAATATTTTCTTTATGAACATCCTCAAAAGTGAAAGGAGAGGAAACTTGATACAAGTTTCACAACCTGGCAACCAAATTTCGATAGAGTTCCAGTCCCCGTTCTGTCATCTTTAGAAATGCCATTAGAGATGATATCTTCAACGAGTCTCAGATACAAATACTCCTCATGCTTCTCAAAAATCATCTTAGGAAGGAAAGAGAACTTCTTCACGTCAAACTTAGCAGAATCTGAGCAATTATCAGATATCTTCCCATTGGTCCGACTAAGGGGTTCAGCTGTAGAATTCTTCACGCGAACATAGGTCGTGAAAGAATAGCGAATGTTGTTTTCCACAGATGGGAAGGATGAATACCATGGGAAAAATACAGATGTATCAACAGCAGGGATGAAAGTGTCACATTCAATGCTGGACTCAATTTCTGTCATGTGGATGGCATCACATCCAGGAGCATTGAGGGCTTCCCTGCATTAAAAAGACAATAAGCTGAAAACAATAAAAAAATGAAAAAATAACTAAGGAACTCCGGCACATCAACCCAAAAAAGAAAGAGGAATAAACAACAAGCTATAGAACCTCAAAATCTGGCCGCCTCCAATAACAAACACTTTCTCAATTGACAAGCAATAAGGAGAAGCCGCTAACAACTCCAAAGAGGAAGTGATACTTCCACAAATCACAACATTTTCTGCAGTGGCAATATCAAAACTGCCCGAACGAGTGAGAACAACATTAAGGCGGCCAGGTAGAGGCCGATACTCCAATGGAATACTTTCCCAGGTTTTTCTACCCATAATGACTGCATTCTTTTTAGCAGGATCTGATGTAGTCAGAGTAACCTCCTTGAAAAGCTTCAAGTCAGAAGGCAACTTCCAAGGTAATTTCCCATCCTTCCCAATACCCATGTTTTGAGTTGCAGCCACAACAACTTGGTAAGTCCTCTGTGGATCGGGAACTGTATTAAGACTGCCGTTAGTAACAGTCCCGAGGGTTTCACCAGCCATAATGGAGCTAAGACCACAGAATGAACTTGAATATGATGACTCACGACCGAGATTACACAACCAACTCTTGTGGAAGTGCAACAGAACCTGATATTCGTAAACCAGTTAAGAAAATCCAGATTACTGCATCGATAGTGCAAGAGAAAAGCAAGAGCCTTAAACTAGAAAGCGGCATGTATAGTCACAACATATTATCAAACCAACTTAAAAGCTCAAAATAAGAAGATAAGTCAATGCAAGAAAAATTGAAAATTTTAGCCTACAAGGTAAACGAAAAAATAAAAGTAAGTCACAATTCAGCAAAGTGATGTTTGCTGGATCAAGCTCTTGATAACCTTTGATCATTGTTGCACCATGTAATTCACTAGCAAAAGAGTGCCAAATTAATAGATTGGCATAGGAGCTCGCAAAACCAACATCCTTTCTTCTCCCCCAATTTGAAGCAAAAGAATGGAACTGACAAAAATATGAACTAAATAATAACTTGTTCATCGAAAATATTACTTGGTTCACATCGTATAAACTCCGGTTAAAAGACTATACACCCAAACAAAATTCAATACATCAAATGAGGAGGGCAAAAAACTCTCAACGCATCGAATGGACAACAAAACAGTAAAAATAGACGATTAAAAAACAGCGAAAAAAATGGGGTTAAAATGACATACGAGCAACATAGATGTAGATAACAAAATTTCCTTTAAATCATCAACCAATCAACATTTCCTTAGGGTCCGGATGATTAGAAAGAAAATTATGCAAGAAAGTAAAAACAAGAGGAAGTGAAGTGAAAGAAAAGAAAAGAAACCGAAGACAAGTTATATTTTCTTCTACCCGTTCGAGTACAATGAAATTTTTTGTAAGAATTTTATTAGAAAATATTTATACTCCACCATCAATACTCAATATGAACCACGATTGAAAAGGGAAATATGAGCACAATGGAACGTGTCAGAAGAGATTGACAACTTTAACTAGAAACTACAATTTCCTTGTTGTTTTCATAAAAGAAAATTCACTTTCTAACCCATTCTATTGTTTCATCCCAATCGAACACCGGAAAAGTGTGATTCTTTTGTCTTTTCTTACGTTTTCTATCATGTACACTATAATCAAACGGATCCTAAGGCAACCATCACCAAATTGACCATTGCTATAATACTAACATTATAGTTGATCAGATATACATGCATGTACATTTCAAAGCAACGAAGGCAAACAGAAAACAACCCCAAATAATGCATCAATTTCAGAGAACTAATCGAAATTTCAAACAAAACAGAGTTCATAAATAAATAAATAAAAAACCCTAAAGATCGAAAATGCCTTCAATTTTACCGATCGGCGAGCGAAACGGGCGGCGAACGAAATCTTGGAAGATTTTTACAAATCGGAGAGAGTGGATGAAATTAGGGTTTGCAGACGAAGTGAGAGTGGGTTAGTTCTTCGGTATTTATGTGGTTCGTGTATACGGGGAAAACTGTATCTGTGGGAAAAAGCGAAAAGGAGTAGTAGCTCAGATACCGCTTTCAAAGTTTCATCACTCTCTCTCTCTCTCTCTCTCTCTGGAGAGAGAGAGAGAGAGAGCGAGGGGGGGCGGGGGGCGAAGGACACAAAAATCCAAAAGTGCGGTTGCCGCGGGATGCCGCCAAAGCGAGGGGTGTGCGGGGTTGAAATACGAAAATGTCCCTAGTTGGTTTAGCATACACTACTCTCCAAGCGTTTTCGATCAAATTCGTTCCCATTAGTGATTTTGCACCACAATTTTGGGTTTTTTTTCCTTATGCACCACAAATTTTGGGTTTTTTTTCTTATTCAAACTTTTTTTTTACTTTTGTTAGTTTTACGTGAAACTTTTATGTAATATGGATTCGTCGCGACGAGAGAAATCGAAAAAGTAAAAAATTATGATTTTTACACAAGTATTTTGGGAAATATCCAAGAAAAAGTCCAAAAATGTCATAAAAGTTTATCGTAAAATTAACAAATGTAAATAAATAAATAAATGTGCTGCATAACTTAATCACTAGCGTAAATACTCCCGCGTGGTGGAATAGAACTGTGGAAGTGTGGACAGGTTAGTTTTTCTTCCACATTATATGCACGTATATGTTGGTCATGTCGGGTAAGAAAATCAAACCCCAACCCGACCGTTACAACAGATCGGAACCATCCGTTACCTCCATTTTTCGGTAGGGTCAGGTGTCGACCCCAACCCGACCGTTGCAACAGATTGGAACCATCCGTTACCTCCATTTTTCGGTAGGGTCAGGTTCTTGGGCGGGTCAGGTAAGTGGAATGGCCTACTTTTCACAAATATCAATGCACTTTTTGCACATTAGAGCATCCATAGTGGAATAAGCAAAACAAAAGATTGCTAAAGTTAGCAATATTTGTTCAAAAACATGCTCACATTGGAATAACTAAACTTAACAACCTCTTAGCAACTCATCAAATATTGGCTTTTGAATAATCAAAACTAGCAACCTTTAGCCAATAACCAAATTTAGTGATCCCCATATTTTCTCAATCAAGTACACCCATCAATACACAAAAATCTTCTCTCTCTCTCTCTCTCTCTCTCTCAACAATGTTTTCAAAAAATATTTATAAAAAACTATTCTTACTATTCTTTTTAGAAACTTTTTCTAAAAAAAAAAACTGTCTTTATATGATCTCATTTTTTAAATTTTTTTGGTAAGACCGTTTCTTCAATTTTTTAAAGCTATATTTTTTTAAAATTTTGTATTTACAAAAAACCGTTTTTTTACAAAATTTTTTAATTAACTATTTTTAACTTAAATTGATTTATTGCTTCCAAAAACTGTTTAATTAACTTTTTTTTCAAGAACAAATATTTTTTTATAAAAACTATTTTTAACATAAACTAGTTTCTCAAAAACTAATTTTTCAAAGATTTACGTGAAATGAAGGAGGAAATTTTGGAGAAAATTTATGGAAGGAAGCAATGATCCCATTGGTTTTGATTATGAGCAAAAAATAACCAATGTAAGATTTGACATTGCTAACTTTAGCAACCTCTAAATGGATAATCAAAATCTGATGTGGCATGATTTGATTATTCAATTTTGCTTATTCCACTGTGGATGCTCTTAACCATTATTGTCTAACGGCTTTGCTTGGAATTTTCCTTTAAAAAATCAGCAAAAAGATTTCAATTGTTGAGACATATCCAAGGAGATGAGGAATACTAATACTTACTTCTGGACCAGAGGTCCGTGAGGGGTAATAATGTGAATACACTCAAATGTTTGATAGATTTTATCGAAATTTATATTGTATATTTTTTGATTTCAGTAGGTCTATTATTTTTAAGTTTAAAAATTATAAATAAGTACTTATTTTTGTAGACCCAATCCGGAGCGGGGCCTTGAAACCATGGGCCGGGGTGATAATGCAAAAGGATAGGATTAGTCAAGAAGATTTCCTTTTCTAATGGGTCGCAAAGCTGTGTGCTAATTATGCCTCAAGGGCGGGAAATCCGCAATCGATGACCATTAGAATGACACGTGTTAATGGATTAGCTCTCAATGAATCTCAGCCGTGCACTTGTCTTTGATCTAGAAGACCTGTCAAAGTCCTTGCTTTACGGTTGGTGAGAGGTATATTATACTTGGACGGAAAATGATATATTAACACCCCAAAAATTGATACCGACACTCTAAAATTAGTGTAATTCCAAATAAATTAGGGGATGATGTTATGCAATGGTGTGCGGAACATGGTGCTTTGCACCTCCGAGCCGTCAGATCGTGCATCCGACGACTCAGATCTCATTTTAGCAATGAGCAACTCTTGATTGTTGGTTGCCGAGATGAGATCTGAGCCGTCAGATGCACGATCCGACGGCTCGAAGGTTTGCACAGCACCAACCCAAAAGTCCATTCTAAATTCGTTTATTTTCTGGAAGTGACTCCATCAATTTTTAGAGTGTCAATATCATTTTTCTTTTTGAACGTCTTATTTCTAAATTGGTGGGGAATGAAAACTGCGTGTAAGACGTGCCAACTGGGGGCGATTTGCGCACGTGAATGTGGTGTGAGATGGAAATAAATGCTCCTTTTCTTGTTTTCCTTTGGTGAGAAGGTAGAAGAAGCCATTACTCTTTTCTATCCCGTACTGAGGCCTTGCTCCAATAGGGGGACTTTTAGGACTTTTCTCAATTTTGTCTTTATTATAATTCTTTTTGCGTTCTTAATTTTGCACCTCACTTTTTTACTTTTCCGAGACGAATCGAAAAAGTAATGCGTAAAAATGACAAACAAGGAAAAAATTTGAATAAAGATAAAACCCAAAAAAGTTGAAAAAGTTAAAAAAATGTTAATAGAATGGGGTCTGAGTTTTATTTTTTTTATCAAACGAAAATAACCCAGTAGTGAGTTTGCGTGGTCTAGATCTCTTTCTCTCTACCACAGGGCTTATAGCCCAATGGTATTTCCTAGGCTTTTCTTGAGAGAGGTTAGGATTCGAGCCCCTGACGGAGCGTTTATAGTTCGTAAGTCCATTATTTTTAAACTTGAAGATAGATTCTTATTTTTTAAGTACTTATTTGATAATTTGGAACGAGTAACTATTCCTAACCCTGTTGATGTATATGATATGGAAAACAAATAAAAAATCTCTTTCTCCTTTCTTAGTTTGTGCGTGCCTTTCATTGAATTCAAATTTATTGAAAAGGTGGTGCATGCATGACACACTACTCTTTTGAATTCCAGAACCCAACCAGTTGTGTACTCTACCACTCTTTTGAATTCCAGAAGCCAACCAGTTGTGTAATCTACCACTATCTCATTCAACTAGAAAAAATTACATCGGGCAAAGAAATGGTGTATGAAAAGGTGTGGTTAATGGCAGAGGAGAGAGAAATTGCTTGTGATGCGTTGTGATAGTTTATTAGTGCCCCAAAATATATAACTGATACTTTTAGCGTTGTGACAGTCTATACTGTAATACTAGCGTTATTCCCGTTCGATTCATGAGACAAATAATAAATTATGTACGAGCTCGATATTTATGTAGCAGAACCAAACAAATGTTTTTCCCATCCATCGAATGTAGACGAAGCTAGTGGATAGAAAAGGGATCCGGGGTGTATGTTGTCTCTCTATAACAACATGCGTGCAGGGGCGGCCCACCCCCAAGAAGTATGAACCTTAGGCATTTTAAAAATCCCAAATTTTAGGAGCACTCAAATATTTTTACTATTTGGGTTTAAGTAGAACTCTTTTTAAGTCCAATAGAAAAAAAAATGTTCAATTGGAAGTAATGAGTTTGCCCAATAGAATTAAATATTTTTTACTACTTGGATTTGTGTTCGTATGTAATGATTAATAGAATTTTATAATTTTTTTTTTGATCGGCAAAAAAAGTTTCCAATTCATCTTAAATATAAAATTCTATTAATCATTACATTGGGCACTATTATATTAGTTTGATTTTCTCGTATTTGTGATGGTTCATGTAAACATTGTTAAGTATTAACTCTTTAAGGATACATTTTTTAATTAGGCATTGGGCACTAAAAGCCCTTGGGCCGGCCCTGCATGCGTGTTGGGGCAATTCAGACTGTCTATGCTCGGCAATGAATGACTCAGATTGCATCCCAGCAAACACAGCAATGGACGGTCGAGATCTATTTGATCAAGATGCAATCTGAGCTATTCATTGCCGAGTATGGACAGCCCAAATTGGCCCAACATGCATGTTGTCCTCTTAGCAGGCACCTCAAAAAAGAGCCCATCAGTAGGAGGTTAGGAGAAAAAAAAAGAGAAAAAGAAGAGGGAGAGAGTGATGTAGGACAAAATTCTGGAAGATTTTATGTTCTAATTTTATTATTCTAGAATTAGGTCTTAGTAAGAATTTTATTTTTAGCTTTAGAAATATCATGTTTCTTTATTTGAGTTAATTATATTTTCCTATTTCTTTAGGATTCTTAGTCTATAAGAATTAGAATTTTATTTGTAATTATATTAATAAGAAATTAAAAATGTGCAAAACAGGTAGCACAAATAATATTTTCTATTAATATAACTGCAAATAAAATTTCAATTTTTGTAGACCAAGAATTCTAAAGAAACAGGGGAAAGGAGGATTGATAGGAATCTAAACGCCAATTAAGGTGGTCGGCGACGAAAGGTCACCAGAAAAATACATCGGCGGCAGTGGGTTATTGTCCGGTGGAAAACTGCACAGGGAGGAGTTCCGGCAGACGGTAGAGGATTTCATTGCTAGGCACCAGAGTCTCTGAGGAAAGAAGAGTTTTCAGCCATTGTTAGCTACTAAGCTCAAGCAATCCTCTGTTTTCACTCTGTTTTATTTGTCACAAAAACATAATGGAGATTGGATATAAAGATGAGACACGCGAGATTCGGGCTTCGAATGGATGGATAGTCATTTCTAGTACATCTAGCTTTAAATTGGGGTAAGGAAAAAGAAGTGGCATCGTTGGGGAGAATAGTATTCGAAATCCTGTTTCTGAAAACATATACTCTATGCATAAATGCATTGATACCAATATACCATAGTGGCCATTGGAATTATACCAAAAACATTTAGCATCACTTTTGAATTTGTTACCCAACAAAGCAGTTCCAGGTATTGAACAAGTGAGTCAAATCCATGCACAACATTGATGCATTATTACCCAACACTTCGACCGACGACAAAAAATATTTATTCAGAATTCGGATCCGAACCCGATCGTTACAACCGATCGGAACCATCCGTTACCTCCATTTTTTGGTCAAGTCAGGTTGTCAGGCAAGTCAAGTAAAAGAAATGACTTACTTTTTACAAATATCAATGAACTTTTTGTACATTGACCATTATTGCCTATTGGCCTTTGCTTGGCATTTTCCTTTAAAAAAAACCAGCAAAAAGGGTTCAATTTTTGAGACATATCCAAGGAAATGAGGAATACTCTTATTTACTTCTGGTGGTCCGTGAGGGGTAATAGTGTGAATACACTCAAATGTTGAGGGGGCAGGTGAGAAGTTAGAATTAAAGCCATGGGCCGGGGTGATGATGGAAAAGGATATGATTACGTAGTCAAGAAGATTTCCTTTTCTAATGGGTCCCAAAGCTGTGTGCCAATTATGCCTGAAAGCGCGGGAAATCCTCAATCGATGACCATTAGAATGACACGTGTTAATGGATTAGCTCTCAACAAATCTCAGCTGTACACTTGTCTTTTGATCTAGAACACCCGTCAAGGTCGTTGCTTTACGGTAGGGAGTCCTTCTACTACCGCACTCATTCACACACCTAATCACACACCCACACTCACATCAAGGGTGAAGCCCGAATACACTACACATTCAGTGTGTGTGGGCCCCACCATTATTGTGAGTGTGGGTGTGCAAATGGGTGTGGTGTTAGAATTATTGTTACGGTAGGTGAGAGGTATTTCTTGAGTTGAGCACGCTTCACTAAAGAGGGTGAACATTACCCTCCTTTCTATTGATTGAAATGATATGGACCCCACAATAAAGTGATGTCATACTTACCAAAAAGTGCATTGCATGGTAAGCATGGCATCACTTTGTAGTGGGATCCACACCATTTCAACCAATGAGAGAGAGAAGGTAATGCTCACCCACCCTCTTTTAAGGAGGGTGAACAAAATTGCACTCGATATTTCTTGGCCTTCTTAGGAGTAATTTCTTGGGAAAATGACGCGTGGACGTGTTTTGATAATTAACACCCGCCAAGGACATGTTGAGAACATTTTTTAATGAGCAAAATGTCCTTAGTGGGTAATAATTATCAAAACACGTCCTTAGCTGTCATTTTCCCTAATTTCTTCTTCTTCCCAAGTAGGCGGGCCAGCTTACGAGCTTCTGGGCAGGACCGGAAACGAGCCGAGTCGAGCTTTAGCTCGTTTAATAAACAAGCAGAAAACTTGAGCTCAAGCTTGCAAGCTTGGCTCGAGTCTAAACAAGTCGAGTTAAGTTATTTATTAAACGAGCCTATTTAATTGAGCTGAGCCTCCCTTAATAAGTCAAACTTTTGTCAAACAAGCCGAGCTCCACTAGTAAACAAGCAGAACCGAGCTCATGAGTTACTCGGTTCGTTTACAATCCTACAGTTCTAGAATCCAATCTCATCGTCCACTTGTCAGAGTACAACTTGTATGGATTGGTGCAAAAGGAATTAATAGAAGCTTCGAACTTAAAATTTTAGGAGGAAGTAATAAATCCCTCAAAATTCTTCTTCAATGTTGTTTATTCACTTTTGATTGTACTAATAGAATTGTCCTCCTACTAACCATATACTATATTCCAAACTCTCATGCGAACAAAACATTTTCACATGAAATTCACGTGGATAAAGACTAAAAGAGAAGTGTAAGATTGTTAAAAAAGGAGCGTAAAAATTATTTCCCGGCATAAAAGAGGAAACATGGGTGAGAATAAAGGATCTCACGCCCATCTCCTTGTATGGGAATCAGGTTTACAAGGGTATGGTCCAACCAACATCACCAGAATGTTGATTACAATTGCCTGTGACTTCTCCACCTTCAAATCTTTTTCCTGAAGAGAAATGAATGACTTGAATTGACAAACCAACTAGTAGTAAAACCACAATGCACCTACCAAAAGAGGCAGTGTTCATTTACTAGCGCATACGTATCCGAACCGTGCGTTGAACTTTTCAGGAATGGATAGAGTTTTCAGATTTCCACAATAAGGCTTTCCAATTCCCCACGTTTGTGTCCGATCAGAGCAGGTATTTTACTGTGGAAAAGAAAAATGACTGACAAAAATCCGAAAGAGTCCTAAATTACTGACATGATCACGCCTCGTGACCTTCAACTACTTTCATGAGCAATAGCAACTATCATGATATCCAATGTTCCGATAACTCTGATTCCTGATAACAAGGGAAGGCAAATACAGAACAAGCAATACGAAAATTCAAGCCTCTCGCTACCCAGCTGCCACAGTGGACATCGTCAACATCTGGAACAATGCCATCTAAAGACCTTCAAAGCATCTGATGTGGTCTTCAAATGTCTCCCCATGTCGGATCTTGGCCACTGATCCACCTTCTTCGACCTAAAATGAGGACATCACAAATTTATTGAGGACATCACAAATTATGAGCCTTTGAGGTATGTCATGGCATGGCATGCATGTTCATCGGCTGGAAAGAACCAAGTTCATGAGGGAAACACAGTCAAACTTTTGATTCAATTACGAGTTACATCCTCGTATAATGAAGTTATCCACCTACCTGAAAGTTAGGTTGGTCCTTTTAGGGTTTCCCTTGGGTTACATCCACTGGGTGTGGATGCATACACACCCATCCAATGTCTTGTTTATAAAAATGGAGATAAAGTGGATGGGTTTGTGATCGCCCAAACCATGGATTATTTCAGTTCAAAGTTGAAACTTAAAAGGAACACAACACAAAAACAAAGTTCCCAAGTAGAAAGCAAGGGTTTCTGCTCCATCATCTGAGTTCTACTGAATAAACCGTAGCCAGATTTGAAACAAAAAAGACAGTCGGTGAACAAGAGAATCGGAACAACATACCCAGTATTCTGGTGGGCGCATCTTGAGATTGTAAGTTGAGGCCATGCTCATGCAATAAGCACCGGCATCATGAACTACCAGGCCAGCTCCCTGAATGATCGATTTCTTCTCAGTAAACAAAACATAAATTTATATCTCAAACAATTTCCATGTTAACTGATTCCGACATTACCCTATTTGGAGTTGGAAGCTCCCTATCCTTTCCCAAGAAATCGGCTGACTCACAGACTGGGCCCACCACATCAAAAGTAGAAATCTCAGCATCAGGCGGTGAAGGAGAAACCAGCTCTATATGCTGCACTCAAGTAAGTGTAACAAGCAATTAGTGAAGAAGCAAAGAGACATTGTTACAGAGATTGCGGCGTAGCATCAGATTAATAAAAAGGTAAAATGACAAATCAAAATCAATGAAGCCCCACCACAAGCCCTTTGTCTTTCTCTTTCTTCTGTAGGAAAGATAACTAGTGAACTCAAACGTGGAACATTAAGGTAAAAAATCTCTGGGGCTCACTGATTGCTGCATATCAGTAAACCTTACAAATTCAGTTTCCTAAATTTTACTTTAGAGTTGTACACCTAAAGGTTAACATCTAACAGAGATATCAGGCATACGAAATGATCTCAAGTAAAAACAAACTGCATTTCAATACGGAAAGCCTTCATCATCGATGTCAACAAGAACAACATCACTGAAAGTGCAACAAAAAGGGTCTCGAAGCAAATGGAAATACAATGGCAGACAAACTGACATGTTTGATTACTTTTCAGTTCTTCCGCTAAAAGCAGAAGAAAAATCTTCAGATACCTTTCTATTTGTTATTATAACTGGCTTTTACAAAGGCCTTTATGTGACTATTTCAGATCCAGTATTATCAATGCTTCAGGTATTATTCCTCTTTCAACAAAAGTCTCATTGATCACCTACCATGGTCAGTGGACACGCCCCTTCCCCTCTTCTTTAAAACCTACTTTTGAGCCTAATCCCACTTATGGACAGTTTCTTCTAATTTATCTGATGCAGCTGCATGGGATGCTATTATATCCCATGGTTATATCGTATATTGGCATAAGCTTGTTTGGTTTCCTAAATGCATACCTCTACACATCTTTATTTTGTCGATGGCCATTCAAAAAGAAATTAGAACTAAAGATAAGCTCAGTCACCGGGGAGTTAACCATCCTCATCAACTATTTGTTCTCTTTGCCAGTAGGAGGCAGAGTCTGGCAGACGCCGGCCAGACACTATATCTCATATTTTTTCCAAGTGCTCCCACTCCAAGAACATATGGAAGCAAGACTGCTATTTGAGTGGTGTTTCTAAACAACACCACAGTTGGGATGCTGAAATAGCATGGCTCATTGGCAAATTCAATAGTAAATCTAATAGTAGCATTGTCAGGAAGCTTGCTTGGGCGGGTATGGTTTATTATACAAGGCAAGAGAGGAACTGCAAAGTTTTTCAAGGCATTCGAAGGCTTTTTTCCTCTGTTTTAGACAAGATTTGTTTTGATGTTCATGTTAGAAGTACTCAATTTAGGTCTGTCAAGGAAATGCCCCTTGACTCCATGATTTATAGCCCTTTTGAAAATTCCCCATAGGGTTTTTTTTCTAGCCTAGCTGAATTCTGTTGTTGGAAGATATGCCTTCACTGTCCTCTGCAAGATTGTTTTCTTTTAATGAATCTCTCATGTACCCAAAAAAGAAAAAACCCTTCAGACACGATTATTATGAGAGAGAGATGACCATCTTGCATTAAAACGAGCATCTGTGGAAATTGCAGCAGATTATAACTTACTTGATAAGCACCATAAAGACTCGGACGGATAAGCTCTGACATGCTGCCATCGACGACAATGAAATTTTTTGTCCCATTAGTTTTGACCCCAGTTACACGATTAACCAGGCAACAAGTATTTGCGATTATTGATCTCCCTGGTTCAATGATGAGATTAAGATTTCGCGACAAGACCAGCTCCCGTACCTAAAACCACCACCACCCATGAAGAAAATTTGATAAAGAATTCAGATAGTCCAAAACAGTGGGCAGAATTGAAGACAAGGAAAGAGAATTCTTTCTCATTATTAGTCTGGAGTCTCTGGACTCCGGAACTAAAGAGGCCCTAAGTGCCTAGCGAAAGAAATGGTACTTACCGTGTCAATTAGATCTCTGGGAGTTGGAAGGACAGCACCAGTGTGATAATAGTCAATCCCCAGCCCACCTCCAATGTTTAAGTAGTCAATTTCAAAGCCTTGGTCCCGAATTTGATCAATGTAGTTCACCATAAGCACAGCAGCATCCCTAAAAATGTCAACCTGAAAATCATAACGAGATTCAGACTTCCAGGACACAGCGACGCATTTTATGCATCATGAGATGATCATAAAAGGCAGATAAACATCAGAAGACTAGGGATCAATGTTAGCACAAATATTAATGACAACGAGGAAAAAGAAAATAGCAAGAAAGATATATAAACAGCGAAGTAGAAATTGACTGAGAACAGCTATGACCCAAGGAAATGAAGAAAAATATGTGAATACAAGAAAAGCAACCAGCAAATGTAACCGAAAAGAAACTAGTAGTGGCGGACATGAAGGGTAAACCAAGTACTAGAATGATATCAATGAACAAACACTGTAGCTGTTGATTAATTCCATTTTTCAACGGATTATGTACACAAATCCGGATTCCTGAGCATCAGCGATTCAGCATTACAAGGCACATCCATAAATCAACAATAAATACAAATAGATTCACAAGCATTATACATTCTTCAGCAGCATACCTAAAACATTACTCAAGCATTGTCTTGATATTTGTTGACTCAAATATGCAATAGATCTGGGTGATATAGAGTATGGTAACACCAATATAGTAAAAATATAAAAATGCGGGGTAGGGGTTATGGCCTCAGGGAAAAGGAGATACGAAAATGATAAGATATTGTAAGGTCAAGGTCAGTAGGAATGGGCCAACCCAATAAAGTTCCCTTGTTTCAGCCATAAAAATGTAATGGGAAATTTCTTTGCTATCATTGCAAATGGAGACATAACACATTCAAGTACCATCAGCATAATCAGACAGATAGCTTATATGAATAACCCAACAGAAAAGCACAAAGTAATTTTTATTCACATTAGGGCATTATTCACATACAATGCTGTTTAATGTTTTTTGAAAGTTTTGGCTCCAACGATCCACCCATTTGATTAAGGACCAAAAGATTAAAATTCCTTTAGCACATAGTACATAAAGGATTGGAAAATTGGGAGAGTGTTGCCTTCTGCACCTAAAAACTTACCACACTCTCACCCACTAAGAGTAAAGGTGCAACATCGATGGCCTAACGAAACAAGCTAATATTGTGAGTAAATGATATGGAGAAAATGCAGCCAGCAACTAAATAAAACTATGTGCGTATCATGTGCATAACTGGGAGCCACAAATAAATGTCAAAAGATATACTACAGGGAAAAACTATCTTAACTTCTAAGGCAAGTAGAACATCCAACACATATATCAAAAAGCAGGAGGAAGCACAACGTTGATAAAGTACCTTGGTGATGGTCGAACCAAGATGGCAATGGGCCCCCACAAGCTTCAGGTCATTAGGATGTGCCTTCACAGCATCTAGAAACCATTGAAGCTTCTCATTTCTAATGCCAAATTTGGAGTTCTTATTACCAGTGGCAACATAAGCATGGACCTAAAGAACGAACACAACAGTTTTTGAGAGCCAAATTGACAATCGTACATCATTGCTATTGTATCCGGAAAAGAACGCAACATTAAGCAAAAGAAGCTGCCAAAATCTCCGGTAGGCATTTATAAAATACTCTTTATCATTGGTGATTGCTTGATCCCTATGCTTTTGTAGCTGAATATACACAAACCAAAGCCTCGATGCATATCCTGGAGTCTCTTTGAGTTGACTAAATTCCTTCAAGGTCTTGGTGAAGTTGATTACATCTACAGTTGGCTCTTACCAAACCGTAAACAGAAAAGAAAAAAAAAGTGCCATAATTATTGCCTCCCAAAAAATGCCCTCACCTTCAGCATTCACTACTATTCCGTTTTAAGTTGTCAATCCATGAAGAGATGATACTTGGTCATGTATGTTAACTCATGCATGTCATGAACTATCTATCTGGGAACCAGCTAAGTTTCCCTACATTGTCAAGTTAAATTATAGCACTACCAAGTCAACAACTTCAAATCACCTCTAGGTAGCCACATTACCTGAGGATCCACATCAGGATTAATCCGAAGCAATACATTAACCTTCTTCCCAGCAATCCTTGCAGCAGATACAATATTGTCCAAATCAAATTCACTATCAATATTGACGAAAACACCTTCCTGAGCAGCTAGTACCAGATCCTCTAACAGCTTTCCATTGCCATTAAAGATACACCTGTTATTAAGGAGTAAGTCAAATAAGCAACACTAGCAAGAGTTTTAACAGTCACAGCCACAATCAACCTTAACCCAAAAATGAAATTGCATGCAAGAAATCAAAAACTTCATGTTTACAAGTGTAGATTATAAAGTTAACTTAGTTCTCTAAATTAACATGAAAAATAAACTACTACCTTCTTGTTTCACGGAGAAATCAAATCATGGAAATTGTGCAAAAGTACCTACATCCTTTCATCTTTTCAAGTAAAAACGTCTAAGGTTGACACTCTATGGATCATTGAATGCTGAAATCAAGCGTACCTCCGCACGACCATTTCAAAACTTCACCAAAAACAACGGCTTTAAGGATCTACATGACTACACGGTACATTTACATTTACACGATACCATCATTGACTACCAAAAAAGGACCTCATGAAAGTCTAACTTAACAATGTCCAACAAATATCAAACACATTACGACTTATATTTGAAAATAAACTACCAATCAACAGCCATTTGGCAAAAAGCTCAGATCTTTTTCTTCTATTATGACGGTTCCAACAAGGAGAAGGCAGTTCAAGCTCCGAGGTTGAGTCTTAAGCCATTGCAAGTGTTCATAAAACAACTATACTGAAGTACCAGACATGAACTACCAAACAAAAAGTGCTTCCCAGTCAGTTGGGTGGGCTACACAAATCTCTCTCTCTCTCTCTCTCTCTCTCTCTCTCTCTCTCTCTTCTTTTTTTCACCATTCTACCATTTCAAAGGGCTACATGCTCAATAAATCTACTGCCAAAAATATAGCCAACAGAGGTAATTTCAGTTTTAGCATTTTATATTCTCTACAACTCATAAAAACACGATTTTTAACTTTTTAACTCCCAATATAAAACATTTAAGAAAAATAATAATAATTCAAGTGAATTACGAAATAGAAACATGCATTGTCTTGTACCTTTTGGGATCGAACCCAGCCTTCAGCGCCAATCTAAGCTCATTGCCACTCACCAAAACTGCCCCACATCCCAACATCCTCAAATGCTCCAAAATCTTGAGATTATTGTTGGCTTTAATTGCATACCCAATAATCGAATTCAAACCCCCCAAAGCCTCCCTATAAGCCTCAAAGTTTCTATTGATTTGGGGTTTACTGTAAAGATAAAATGGCCTCCTCTCCACTATATCCATGACATCCTGCACCCTAACACCCTCACAGTACAAATACCCATCATCTGATTTGGTGAAACAGTGCTTAAAGTTCTGGGATTTTGGCTCAGAGGCTGTTGTTTCTGCAGGGTTTCGGGACAGGACTGCCCTTAGGTTCAGTGCCCTTGAGGTATGTTTGAAGGGGAGATTGGGGTTGGCTGTTGTTTCTGCAGGGTTTCGGGACAGGACTGCCCTTAAGTTCAGTGCCCTTGAGGTATGTTTGAAGGGGAGATTGGACTTTAGGACATAGGGGTTTGGGGTTGGCATTGATGGGTAATTTAGGCATTTGGGAAAAGAAGGGGATTGAGAGAGAATGTCGGAGGCCGCCATTGATGGAGCAGAGAGGAGCTTGACTTTCCGACACAGTAGAGCAAAGGGGTTTTAGGTTTTGAAGTCTTTGGTGGATCTTCGAGCAAAAGAAGACTAGACTTGCTTCGGTTTTTTTGGACTCTCAAAGCTACGTGTAAAGTGGGCTCAAAATTTTCTGGTTTCAGTTTCGGTCTTCTCGGATCGGTTTATTTTTCCCCCCAAAACCGAAACGAACTGAAGTATAGAGTTTGACTAAAAATCAAAATCGAACCGAACCAATATTAAAAACCGACAGTTCTGTTTTCCGGTTAAAAACCATCAACTCTAAAAATTTCCATCACGTAAATGATCATACGATTCAACAGAAATCAGCTTTTGTGCAATCTCATTTGGGAGTCTTGGGATTGCACGGAGCAGTTTGCGTATGCCTGCATCCCTCCTTAATTGTTCGAGAGGAAAGCTTAGTCACATCGCATTTTAACACCGCTTTTTATATACTCCATAAATACTAGTGTGGTGGACTCAACAGAATTACATTTTGACACAGCATTTTCACCACTTTTTATATACTCCATAAATAAATACAAATACAAGTGTGGTCGGCTCAACACAAACATATTTTGACAGCCATTTTCACAGATTGTGTGTGAGCCTGTGTGTGGCAAAACTAGAGTAGATTCACGGTGGAATGAGGCTGTGAAGGAGTGATACTTTGTTTGAGGGTGAGAGAATCAGAGAGTTCGAGTTGAGTTCGGAGCTCCGGTGTTGGACGCTCCTCTTCCGGTGAGAGTTTTGTATATTATTTTTGGTTTGTAAAATAATGGAAATTTTCTCTCCGAATTTCTATGAAGTATCAAATGTTGTGTAAATAGCATTGTTGTTGAGAATTGGTTATAATACATGAATTATCAAATAAGACAAAAAAGTGCTTTTTGGATAGAGAATACATTGTAGAGTCTTGTCCCTGGTGAGTTTGCTTTCCATAGAATTGAATCTTAACCAAAGTTTGATTTTTGAGTCAAGTTATAAGAAAGTTATTTTCTTGTTAATTACTTATTAGAAAAGAAAGAAGTTATTTTTTGTGAATATCTTAGTTTGGCAGTGGATGCCTATCATTGAATGGACCGGAGATAAGATTAGTTGAGGTGTCCCTTGAACGTCAAAAAAAAAAAGGGAGAATACACGGTGGGAAATAAAATTTGGCGGGAAATGTATTAATGAGACGTTAGAAAGTGGTTGGAAATAAGGATGGAATCGGTTGAGGTTGCTTGCTTTCTCACGGACGATTAGTGAACAATCTGTTCACAAAGTGTCGCAATTTCAGCTGTTTATTCGCGTAATTAATAGCTAAGATTCGTTTTCAATTATGATCGGCCACAATTAACTCTTTACGGAAAAGTTTCGTTAACATCTTGACTGTGGAAGAATACGATTGAGTGCTGTAAAGAAGATTTTCTCTCTCACTCTACCTACAACTTTGAACGGACTGCCTTGCACTTCGCAAATCTCTCTCTCTCTCTCTCTCTCTCTCTCTTTCTGTGCATTTATTTTCTGAATCTTTCTAAATTTGGATTGTTGAGTTGCTGGAGTCGTTTTCGGCCTATCGCTGTATCCAGGCAGAGATTTATGGGGGCCCGACGATTTAGAGGACAATTCGGACATATAAATCTATCTCTCTCGCTCTCTCTCTCTCATTCTTTCGCCTATTCTCACATTCTTCTCTGGTAATTTCTCTTTCCAATCCTCCTCTTTTCTCTTTCTCTATCGGTCTTGGTTGATTTCAGGGGGAAAAATAACACATTCTCATCAATTCATGTACAACATTCCTATCAGCATTTTACAAATTTCCTGATTGAATTGTATTTGGCAAAAGTATGAATTCGTTTCCAGCTTGTAAACACGTTTTTGAAACACTAATTTGTTTTCAGCTTGTGTAATGTTTGATATTTAGTGTGTAAGTTTACAGAATTCTATGCATTCTTACATGATTATGTCGATGAACTCATATCAATGGATAGGACGAGTGGATGTTGCTGTAAAGGATTATAGATTTATAGGGATCGTTTGTAGATATACTCGATTATATAGCCCGTGACACTGGGAAATGGTAAAAAGTTGATCTCAAATGATTGAGAATTTGAGATATGCGGCTTCAGTTTGGTTTGGTTTGAGATGTAGAGGGAAATTCTTCGCATGCTTTCATTACATTGATGTTATAGTCTATTGATAACATTTTTGTGGATAAAAGAAGTTCAGATATTTGTTGTTCTTCCGAGATCAAAATATGAAGGCATGAATATTTGGATGCTAATGGCATCATATTCTCTTGATAGATTGCCAAAAAGTTGGGGATCTGTAGTTCCGATACCTACTTATATATTTCTCAAAATTGGGTTGCTTGAATTGTTGTGGTTTGGGTTTCGATGTCAAAGCTATGGCGTAGAAATTATGAATCGTCTGTTTTTTCTTTTCCTGCTTGTTTATGCAATTTGCTAACTAATCTGGTGAAAGTTGCAGGCAATTTTCGGTTTCATGTGAGCAGACTTGCAAACTACAACCATGAGTGACAATATGACTGGGCCTCTTGAGAGACCCATTAAGCCAGGTACATACTGTGGTCAAATTTCTTTCCAATGTAATTGCCTTTTTACAATCAATTCGAGACTAGTAATATTATCTATAATTTAGTAGAGTTTTTGGCATACTCTTTGACTAATCCTTTTAAATGTGAACTAAAACGCCAGAATTACAATTAAGCAGTCTGAATTTCAAGATTTTTTCGGTAGATTAATTTGAAGAATATAAATGAACCTAAAGGATCATGCATGCATATTGCTTTGATTATTTTAACTCGATTGTGATGCAAGCATCCGGACATTAAAGAGGTCCTCTCACGGGTGGGAAAACATTTAAAGAAGTCTGATGACAGAAGCCGGATGTCATGGAAGCATCATTTTAGAGCGGATTTCATTCTCTTATTTCCATGGAACACAATACGTGATGAAATATGTGAAAGATGAATTAAACATCAAAATTGATCCTCGGATGAATAATGCTGGTAGAAAATCGGAACATGTTGCTACTTTTAGATTGGTTGGTTCATTTGAGCCTCCATGGTTGAGACTGTCTAGATTGATAAGAAGTTCTATGTCCTTGGGATTTTTTCTCTCGGTGTATCCTTAGGATAGTGCATGAAGAAATAGCATCGACAACTAGAAATTGTTATCAGTTTGTTAAATGGCAATTCGTTGTCCTAAAGCATCCTATTTTCTGCTTGATTTGTCTGCAGGTCTGGAAAAATCTGACGTTGAAAACTCTGAGGATGAGAGGAAGACAAGGCTTGGGTCTCTCAAGAAAAAGGCGATTAATGCCTCAACCAAGTTTAGGCATTCTTTCGTGAAAAAGGGTAGAAGAAATAGTAAAGTTATGTCTGTTGCATTTGAAGATGAGCATGATGCAGAAGAATTGCAGGCAGTGGATGCTTTCCGTCAAGCTCTTATCCTGGAAGAGTTGCTACCTGCAAAACACGATGATTATCACATGATGCTAAGGTTTGTTTCCTTTCCTTGTTCTATGGAGAGTCTAGACATTATTTGGAATTAATTGCATGTGCAGTTATCTCTGGTGAATAACTATCTTGTGATAAATTGAGTTTCAAGTGACGTCGGGGACAAGCCTTCGGATTTACTTGATTTGATCAAGTTGCCAAGTTTTGAACCACCCATTCTTGAAAGAGCTATATGATAGCCGTGACAGGCAATGGTGGATGGTTTCCTCCCTCTTTTGGGATCTTGTTTACTAAAAGCAAAGAAAGCCAACCCGTAGATTCTTGGTAGTATTGCCACTTGTGGGCCAGGTTCTCTTTCTACTTTGATGTTTATAGAGGCAGCAGGGGTACACTTTGAAAAAGACCGTTCCATTTCAAACATTCCGCTGCATGAATGCTTAGTCTTTCGGTTTAATTGCTTTCTTGTAAGTTTTAAGTATTTTATCTGTTTCTCTCAGTGTACTCTTAATTCGTTTGGCATTTCATTGAGTGTAGCGACTAGCGGGAAGTGTATTTCTTTTCTTTCATATTCTGCTCCTGTTTTAGAACTCCCTGCTCACTTAACTAGCGCGCGGATCAATACTTTTAACACTTTCAGTGCAAAACCTCAATGATATGTAGCATTCAATAATGTGGAAATGGTTTCTGATTTTAGAAGAACGACATTTTCCTAGTCTACAGATATTTGCAGTGGACCTATATTAAAGGAGATGTTAGAAAAGTAACAAGTTATCCTATCAAGAAATGGAAGTAGAATATTCTTTCATGGGCCAACAATAAACTTGGGGATGCTTTGTAAAGAACGAGACTGCCTTATGCGTTTGATCAATTTCATTTTCTCCAACTGATATTGGGACGATTTAGAATTGATATGACTGCCACCTTTTTGTATGGTGATCAGATTTTTGAAGGCCAGGAAATTGGACGTTGAGAAAGCAAAGCAAATGTGGGCTGACATGCTCCAGTGGAGAAAGGATTTTGGCGCTGACACTGTTACAGAGGTACTTACTTAAACATTGCAAAAAAATAGGTTCAAAGTGCCTCCATACAGTGGAAAGAGAACTTAAATTACGTTGGCCACTGTTGTTTATTTGTACATGTTCCTTCTTTTTATAGGATTTTGAGTTCAAGGAGAGAGACGAGGTCCTGGAATACTATCCACAGGGACATCATGGGGTCGATAAGGATGGAAGGCCAGTATATATTGAAAGACTCGGCAAAGTTGATCCAAACAAGCTTATGCAAGTCACAACAATCGACCGCTACTTGAATTACCACGTGCAGGAATTTGAGAGAGCCTTCAATGTCAAATTCCCAGCTTGTTCAATTGCAGCCAAAAAGCACATTGATCAGAGCACAACTATTCTGGATGTCCAAGGAGTGGTATGTGGGATTCCTAGCAGATGCTATGAGCGGAAAAAACCCACCTAGTTTCCAAAATAACACCCACTTCGGAGTAGAAGAAACTAACATGCCAAAAGCCTAAATATGTTCGGTGTGGAGACACCATAAATATGAAAATGGAAAATAAAGGCGTCACTACTAATTTTTGGGTATATGCATACATAAACTGTTGATTACTATGCATATTTGTCATATTATGGGATTTTTTCCCATAAGAAAAGCAACATTCACAGCTCGAATATTTTCTTTTAAAAGGAGAAAATTTAGCATCTCTAAGGCCCTGTGATTGATGCCCCAGGGACTAAAACACTTCAGCAAAACGGCAAGGGAGCTTATTCAGCAAATTCAAAAGATCGATGGCGACAATTATCCTGAGGTACCCTCTTGTGATTGCCATGGTTATGTTAACTTCTCTTTGATTTCAACTTCTCATTTGTAAACTTTGCTCTTTGCAGACCCTTTGCCGTATGTACATTATCAATGCGGGTTCTGGGTTTAGGCTCTTATGGAACACTGTTAAATCATTTCTGGACCCCAAGACCACCACAAAAATTCAAGTAAGCCACTTTCTTCAATTTACCCCAGCTTAGGGTTGATTTTGATTCGTCAGCTAACTTTGTAAACTCTTTCTTTTTACCAGGTTCTGGGCAACAAATATCAGAGTAAATTGCTTGAAGTAATTGATTCTAGGTAATTGTTTTTCTTCACCATAGATTGTCATCTTCTAATCGAAATCGTTGGTTTTAAATTGTATGGGAGTCAATGTTAAACTAAGTGAGCTTTCCAAATCACTAAATGGGGTAACTAACTGTATGAAAACATGAGACTTGGCCGGCCTTGTTCTTGATTCACCTTTCATCTCACAGCAACATTTTATTCCTTGATTTGTATCAGTGAGCTACCAGACTTTCTGGGTGGTACTTGTACTTGTGCAGACAAAGGCGGATGCATGCGTTCTGATAAGGGCCCATGGAATGATCCTGATATATTGAAGGTGCTAACCTCTTTTTTCTTTTGTCTGCACTCCATTCTATCAATGGTGCCAGCGTTTGACTGTTTATTTGTTGGGTTCAGATGGTCCACAATGGCGATGCTAAATGTTCGACCAAGACCTTGATTCAAGCGATCGATGAGAAGACTATTTCTGAGGATGAAAACGCAAACCCAAAGGTATCCTGTCCTAATATGAATACAATTCTGTCTGTGTTTTACATTGATTTTAACTCTTCTTCTTAATTGCCTTGTCGGACATGGTGATTGAAGTTTCCGACTTGGCAAGGCATTTCAGTCTGCATGACACATTGTATTATTGACAGACCCTTTTTTTCGTACTGTAGAATGTGAAGAAATGTGACTCTCTCGACTCAGAAGCAATTTCGGATGTGCATGGTGTGCGATTTTGCTCTCCCAGGCTAAAGAAAGAGTACGCAGCTCATCCACAAGTTTGTGAAGAGGTAAGTTATTCACGTCCAATGACACAGATCACATGTAAATGAAGCATTGCAATATCAAAATTAGGCTTTAGGTGTGTGCCCTGATAAACCTATTCAGATTGGTATGTGGCATCTAGTAACCCTAATTAACAACAGCTGAATTTGCGTGATTCACCTAAGGTCATCATCCATTAATGCTTCTATTGATTTCCCAATCTGGTGCATTTTTGTTGTGTTTGTTTACCAAGCAAAGCACTTCCTTTTCTTTTTTTTTTTATACGGTAGAAAGTGGGCGAAGATATTTATGGCCCAAAGTTGTATATGAGCGTGGGCTTTTGGAGGCTCTTGGACAAGATTCTCTTGATTGATTGCACCATTGTTTGTGCTTAAGGCGCACCTTGTTTTGTTGTGATCCCTATGTCATGGATTTTTTGTTTTACCTCTCCACGAGGAGAGTATTAGAGCTTGTCCCACATTTTTTTTAAAAGTGTCGCACCTTGGTTATTTACAATCTCCATAACTAGCATATGAGCTTAAGAGGGCCTCTCCACTCGTTGCCAATTGATTTTGAGTTGGGTGCCTCAACGGGAACATAGAAAGGTTAAGGAGGACAAGTGTTTGAGGCAATAAGAAAGGACATTTATTGCTTAGCCTTGAAGCACATGCTAAAGCCTAGAGGAAAAAATGAACCTTTTAGCAGACCCAAGTAAATCAACAGTGTCCACCTTGGTTTTTACAATCTCCATAACTAGCATATGAGCTCTAGAAGTGCTTCTCCACTCGTGAGCGCCTTTGATGTGTGAGTGTGGTGTGCCTCAACGGAGAGAGAGAGGTTAGAGGAGGACAGGTTTGAGAGCAGATAGAGAAGAGAGAGAGATTATTGCTTAGCCTTGAAGCACATGCTAAAGCCTAGAAGAAAAAATGAACCTTTTAGCAGACCCAAGTAATTCAACAAAGGCTTGTTTTCTTTTAGTAAAGCTCTAGAAGTGGTTTCCATGATTTTTCTTGCTAGAGAGGGAGTGACAGATTACGATGTCAAATGCACAAGAAATTGAGGATTTTACTTCTGGTGCTAAGATTTGGCAACTTCTCGGGTTTTTTCTTTCATGTTTGGTCTTTGTATCTGCCTATCAAGTTGAGTTGAAATGGTTTCTCTGCAGGTTCTTAAATATGAACACAATGTGTTTGTTTCAATGGTGGATAAGACAGTGGATGCTCCCTGGCCTAAAGTACAAACTGACAAATTCGCTTTCTCTAAAGGTACATGCTGTATTCCTTACTAGGCAACAAGATGCTGTGGAAAGAGATGCCGATGCGATGATGTAACAAAAATGCATGATCCACCAACCCATATGTTCCAAGTTTATATTCAATGGTGGATAAGACTGTGGATGCTCCCTGGCCTAAAGTACAAACTGACAAATTCGCTTTCTCTAAAGGTACATGCTGTATTCCTTACTAGGCAACAAGATGTTGTGGAAAGAGATGCCGATGCGATAACCACTGATGTAGATCTCATTTAAAACCTTGCCTAAGATATAGTTATTGTTTGGTTACTCATAAAGATTTCATTCAGTCCAACTCTCCACACTTCATCGCAGGTGTCACCTGAGTTTAAGAGTTTTGAATTGGTAACTCTTTGGGGAATTTCTGTATGTGTACGGTGTATCATGTTTGTATATGCCATGCTTATCAGGAGTTTCTTTGTTTGTTTTTCCTCTTTTGAAGGCACATACGGTTTCCCAGAGCATGATGCTTGCAAGCCGTCTCAAGGAGTGAGCAATCAGATTTTCACAGGGGCCATGACCTTAGTAATGGGGATTGTCACTCTGGTCCGCTTGGCTCGCAACATGCCAAGAAAGCTTACCGACGCCACCCTCTACTCTAGTGCCATGTTTGGCTTTGATCCTATGATGAAACCCCATCAATTGCCCGCCCCCACTATCTCCACCACCGAATATTTGTCCATGATGAAGCGCATGGGCGAACTGGAGGAGAAGGTGACTCTTCTCAGCAACAAACCTGCAGTGATGCCACCTGAGAAAGAGGAAATGCTAAATGCTGCTTTAAGCCGTGTTGATGTCTTGGAGCAAGAGCTTTCATCAACCAAGAAGGTACACATATTTTTCTTTTTTGGCGGTTTTCGGGTGGTTTGAAACTTTGAATTGGAAGTAGCAGTCGAAATCGGGTAATTGTTGGAAATGCTTTGATAGTTATCAAATAAACATGGATAGTCTTTAACTGCAAATATGCCTACTACTAAGTAGAAGATTGAAATAAACCAATACTCAGTACGATGGACTGTCCAGAGGGAAAAATGATTAACCTTAAAAGTTTATCTTTGCAGCTAGCATCTGAAATGCAAGGCTGAAACGGGAAATTCTCTCAATTTAATCTAAACAAAAATGTGACTATTGGACTCCTAATTTAGAACCTTAGGTCCTTGAATTGTATAGTGTTTGGATCTACTTCCAGTTATTGGCCTCATGACAACAAAATGCTAGAGTGTCACTCATGGATGGCAGATCCATTTTACACTGATTATGTTTCTTGTGCAGGTTCTTGAGGATGCCCTAGTCCGACAGGGAGAGCTCCTAGCGTACGTTGAGAAGAAGAAGAAGAAAAAGAGATTTTTTGGTTTCTGATCGCAGAACCTATTCAACTAACCCACTCTGTATCGAAGACGCTGTAAAGGTTAGTCGTGTATCACGAATACGTTACTCTGATGCTGGTGGCGAGAGTATTTTCAGCCCCCCATACCTCGTATAGTTCTTGTTTGCTTTGGTTAAGACTCAAGTCGAAATCGTTGTATAGTAATACACACTTTGACATTCTTTTAACACTAGGTTTAACACAGTAACTAGAACGGTTGTGCATGTTTGTTTCGGTTTAACTTAAAGCTCATGAGTGTTATAATCAAAACTTCCACTCCTGAGATACTCTTTGCAGTTCTGATAAAAGCAGCTGGAAAGGGACACGCAAAATTTCGGAAGTTTCAAATTCCGGGCTTTACACTGTTCCTCCAACATTTTGGACTGAAATTAACTAACTGATGAGAGAGAGAGAGAGAGAGAGAGAGAGAGAGAGAGAGAGAGAGAGAGAGAGAGAGAGAGATCCCTCCGTTAAAAAAAAGGAAATCTCCCGGCAACTAAAGTTTATCAAGCAATGCCGTTGGATCAATCAGCACGAGGAAAGGAAAATTTGCACCCAAGAAAAAGGTTTGAAAAGCTTTTTAGGATAGGCTTCGTTCAAACAAGAGAAACCACAAACATACAAGCACAAATACAAAGCAGTATCTCCACACAATCAACACAGAAGTACTGAATCTCAGTAGAAAGCCATATCGCTTAACGTGGCACGCTCTCTCCAAGGTTAATGTTGGTGGGTGGGTTAACAAGTACATACAGACACCTTTCCAACAGCCAAACATATCTCCAGGCCGCATAGCCTCTCTCTCCTTCACATCATCTTTTACCAGCAAAACTTCTTTTTCTGCCGTATCAGCCACGAAATAAGCTAAGATTAGTGCATAAAGGGAGAATGAATCTAGATCATTCAGAATGCTGTCTTGCGCTACCATATATATATATATATATGACACGAAGATGATTAACTCACCCGAAACTCAGCTGCTTCTTGACTGTCTATGTAAGCAAGCAGTTCCTCCTGCCTCATTAGAGCCTCATGCAGAGCCTGCACGGGAAAAAAAAATCAAGTTATCAACTCTCTATTTGAAGATTTAGGAAATAAGATGCTTCTGTTCTTGTGCACATCTATGGACCCAATCCCGTGCATTGACATGTAACACATAGTGGTCCATGTGCACACATGCATTCATGATACACCATTAAAAGGGCAAGCTGGTTTACGGTAGATATCAAGAATGAAACAGATTACATTGAGGTCAAACTATAAGTAATTTTACAGCAGACAATCAGATTGAAGAAGCCTGCAGTGTTAAGTAGTAGTATCAATTGTATGCATAAAAAACTGTCAAGGAAGTGAACTCTTCTGTCATTTCTTATCTAAACTGTGTTAGTATAACTTACTCCCAGACCTTCTAAAGAAAGTGCATTAATACTTTCCCAGGCTGTACAACATGGAACCTCCGTTGAAGTACATTACAATCTAAAGTTTCATAAAAGAGATTTTCACAAGACTCGTGGTGAAGCAAGCATATGATTGCAATCTGCATCAAAATGGCCGTAATGCAGAGCTATAAGTACAAATTTTATACGCCATAAGTTCTTGCAGAGTAAGTTGGGGTTGCAAATCATAATGCTACTTGGGTCGGAGGGACCAGGCAACCTGACTCATTTAGAATCACAACAAAATTTCAAATACTATAGTTCTTATACCTTCTTAGTAGCAATTAACTCTGCTTCTAGGGCGTCCACACGACAAACAGCAGCATTCAGCAGTTCCTCTTTCTCATAAGGCATCTCAGATGGCTTTGCTTGAAGTGTGTCAACCTTATCTTCAAGCTCCCCCAGTCTTTTCATCACTGAGGATAGGAGCACCTCCTCTGATAATGGAGGAGCTGGGGAAGGGGGCCGGAACTCCTCCTTGGGTGCAACATCTAGGGATAGTTCATGAATAGCTTGTCCACCCTTCGATGAAGTGTCAGGGAGTTTCTTGGTCACATGGCGTAATACTGAACGGAAGAGCAGGGAAAGGGTCACGAAAAAGGCCATAACCACTGCCAAAAACCTATCCCGAAATCCTTCAGGTGCCTTTGGAACATCAGGTAGTGGAACAGTCCCTGCGTTGGCTATTTGGAAATCAAATTCATGTAATGCAAGATAAATTCCAGATCAAATTATAGAGCAACCAAAAAAATGTTAAAAAGTTTGGGACCCTCGGCTTCTCTGCCTAGCGGCTGCATCGTTGCACATATACGCTGCTTACAGTAGCAACAGGTTTAAAGGCGAGTAGATAGGCTACCTACATTTATGTGTGTAACACCAAGAATAAAAATAAAACATTCACATATAGAATATGAGATTATACAATTGAAATTGAGTTTTCATCTTTTCAAAAGCTTTGCCTAATAGTTCCTTCTAATTTCATAAAAAGATGGTCTATCTATGTAAACCATCAAGATGTTATTCACCAACTGGACAATCTGTGGTCCCAACAACAAGAGGCAAAACAAGGGAATAGAGATAGAGTTGTTATCTTCGAAGTTCTAGCGCCATACAAAAACTACAAATGGTTTTCACGAAAAAATAAGCATTTAGGGGGGTTCAACTAATTTGGATGGGAACATGTAACAAATTTTCGAGGGATAACCAATCAAAATAGTGCAATTACAGAAACTCGAGGAGGGGGCTAGTTCCCATGTGCAGCCGCCGTTGCTAGCAAGTGGAGAATAAATGAAAAACAAAATTGCTTTAAGTAGGTAAAAAAGTTCCAAGGAAAAAATAAATTTCACCAATGGCTATGCTAGATTTACTAACCTTTGTAACTAGAAGGCTTTTGAGAGGATGCTTGCCTCTTCCAAACAGAATCAACAGCCTTGTCGACCATGGGAATATATTCATCGTACCCTGAGAAGCTCCCAACATAGCTTGCCTTTCCGTTTACCTTAGCCTGTTATTTTGTGAAATGAACTCAATTATAACACAAATAGTCAACATAGCCATTAACTAAATAGTCAACATCCAGTGAGCATCAAGAACCTACTTCTTCACGAACAGGAGTTAATCGAAGCTGTGAATAAGTCCTCATTGCTTTTGGTGAAGCAATATCTTCAGCTTCAGAGCCAGACTCAGCAGTGGATGTATCGCTGCTTTTTATCTGGTTAAATAGCATTCCAAAAACAACAATATAACAGTCTAAACTGAAAAACCATAAATAAACCCTGGTTATGCTAAAGAGATATTAAAATACTCCCACGAGGTAATACCATCGGGTAATTTGGCTTAACATAAGCAACCACTTTCCCTTCACTGTCAAGAACTTTAACAACTTGTCTCGACCGCCGTGCTTCACCACTAAGAACCATCTGCAACATTAAGCCCCCACAAGCAAGCAGTTCAGCTAAGCAAAAATTAGGAAGAAATTCATGAGTGAAAATCTTATATGGAGTATTTTAAATCCCAAGGCATGCAAAGACCTTCAAGATTTCTGGGTTTTTCCATGGCCCTTTATCAGAACGAAGGCAACCCCCTTGATCAGCACAGGTACAGGTACCCCCAAAGAATTCTGGCAACTCACTGTTCAAGTCCCGCAATTGTCATTAAATTGAAGTAAACCATGGCAGTTATTCACAAGTAGTAAAATACAACAATGCTACAAGGAATTTAATATTATAAAGGGCTTTTTACCAACACATTAAAAAACATGTCAACTAGAAGTAAGTTCCCATTACCTCGAATCAATAATCTCAAGCAACTTGTTCTGGTACTTGTTTCCAAGAACCTAAATAGGAATTCCAAAACAGTTTAAGAATTAATAGAAAGGTCAACAGCTGTACCGTGAGATAGATAATAGAATAGTGGGTCCAGATAAGTGAAGTAAGGAACATCAACTTACGTGAATTTTAGAAGTTGTTTTGGGATCTATAAAAGTCTTTACAGTATTCCACAGAAGCCTAAACCCAGGACCAGCATTGATGATAAACATTTGGTGGAGAGTCTGCATGGACACAGTGCAAAACACAAAAATACAAGTTAACATTAACTGTCAATAACTAGTCTCAAAATTGAGATGTATAATTTTCCAAGGAAGAGAGAATTACTTCAGGGTAGTTGTCACTATCAATCTTCTGGAGTCGCGTTATAAGATCACGTGCACCCTTGGTAAAATTTTTCAGACCCTGAAAATTAACAAGAAGACAACTTTCATATCATAATCAACTTATACTAAAAGATTACAGCCAGCCACAATTTTGGAAAAGACAGGAGGCCTCATACCACGCCTTGAACATCTAAGATTGTCGTGCTTGAATCTATGTGTCTTTTCACAGCAATGGAACAAGCTGGAAACTTAACTGCAAAGCTTTTCTCAAACTCCCTGACATGGTATTTTACATACCGATCCATCGTGGTAACATGCATAAGTTTGTTTGGATCAACTTTCCCCAATCTTTCAATATAAACAGGTCTTCCCTCCTTATCCACGCCATGATTTCCTTGTGGGTAGTACTTCAGAACTTCATCCAACTCTTTAAATTCAAAATCCTGATGAAAACATTAACAAGTGCAGCACAGATTAACAGATTAACACCTATCAAAGAGAGTTAAGCAAAGATTAACTCAAAACCCTCGACAACGAACCAATACTGGGAGTCCAGCCGGAATAATCGGAGGCAAAATTGTCCAATGTTGTTACCTCCATGACAGTGTCCGCACCAAAATCTGTCCTCCATTGAATCATTTCAGCCCACATGTGCTTTGCTTTTTCAATATCGAACTTCCTTGCTTTTAAGAAC
This sequence comes from Rhododendron simsii, assembly GCA_014282245.1. Classification (NCBI taxonomy): domain Eukaryota; kingdom Viridiplantae; phylum Streptophyta; class Magnoliopsida; order Ericales; family Ericaceae; genus Rhododendron; species Rhododendron simsii. Next base: position 31,415,032 of record CM024963.1, read on the forward strand.
CTGCAATATGAATCCATCTATGACTCTCATGAATCGGAATAACAATCCGATCCGCAGGTTAAATATTTCTCTGAGCGGAAATATTTACATAGACACCACACGAATAAGATGAATTGGTGAAGAAAAGGAAAACCAAGAAGAGCTCCACAAAAACCAGAGAGTTTTGGATCAAAGAGTGAAAGAAAAGCATGCTGGACAGACAGAAAGCTAAAGATGAGCATGAAAGGCTTAAGCTCCAAGCCAACAATCTATCATGAATTCAAAATTGTTACTCTGGTTGTGCGTAGAACACTACACATGCACAAACTGGCGTTGAAGTTTCCTCATTTTCAAGGGGACTTCAAAAATGGCTTGTTTTTTCTTCTATATCCATTCAACTTACATACAAATTTATCCTGCATCCATTCCGAATACTGAGGATTTAAATCTCAAACGCATTCAATGGAATCCCCATTGTAATTGCAAACTAAGTATCTTGACCTATCCAAGAGCTCTAATTACCCTCTTGAAGGGAACCCCTCTCTCGTGTCTTTCAAATCATTTGCTTAGCCCAAATAGGCAAAGTAGTGCACCTCGCCATTTGGGAAGTTAGAAGAGGGAAAAAATTCCTGATTTCAGCAAAGTTTCTACAGCATAGCAGTCGAAGTACAATATCTACAGCATGAATATAACTGACTAGAAGCTGTGTTTGGAATCTTTGGACATATTAGTGGGAAACAAACAAGCTGGAAGGCAGGTTTCCACGAAATAATACAAATCGGTCCCTTCCCATCAAAGTTACTTGCGGTAATCAGCTTGATGCAAAATGCTGCCATCTCTTTCCACTAAAAAGCCTAATTATTTTAATTTACCCTCGACTACCTGAGGATAAGTTTTCAAGTCATTTGTAAACTAGATGGGAAGTATAAAAGAAAAACAGACCTCATATGACCCTCAACTTTCTCACCATCAATCAGTAGTCCATTTTAAACCAATTAAACAGGTTAGATATTGGCCACTGATGGGCATTCATAAACACCAGAACCATAATTCCCATCAATAATGACGACTGCACCAGGTTAAGTGGCGATACGAGTGACAATTGTTGTGTGGTGGAAATGGGTTTTTCGCCCGTGCAGTGGGGGGACGGAGAGTGTGGAGGTGGTTTGGTGAGGGAAAGAAAGAGGTCTGGTTGGTGACTTAAGGGTGGACTATATAATGGCAAGGGGAAGAAAGAGAGAGATGGTGGGATGTGCGGGAACTTGCTAATTGTTGAAAATCACATTAGTGGCTACTGAATGGGATAGAATACCTTAACATCATGTGATAATCATCGTGCTGTTCAGGTAGCAACTCATCCAATACTAAGGCTTGTCGAAATGCATCAACAGCCTGGAGCTCCTCAACATCCCGAACATCCTCTATTGAAACGGAGCTAACTCGACCATCACTCTTTCTTCTACTGCCCTTTTTCTTGAGAGAATGTTTGAACTTGGTGGATGCACTTAGTGCTTTTTTCTTCAGTGAACCCATTCTTGTTCTTCTTTCATCCTCTGAGTTCTCAAAGTCAGATTTTCTTTCTCTTCTCTCATCATTACCAGATGAGCCTTCAAAGCCTGTCTCATTCCAGAAGTTAACAAAGACATCACAAGCTAAAAATGGTGATGTGAAACCTCGAAGACATGAAAGGAGTTCCAGAAAGAACACAATATACACAATTCAACAACTGAAATTTCATGGTTTATAACAGAAATATTTACATCAATGTGCAAAATGCAAATACTTCTAAATTCGTCATAAGACGAAGAAAATTGTGTGCAAAGTCAATCAGGTTAAGTCCTTCAAGAATGTAGTGGCTAGTTGAGAAGCATCTTTTTGGTCCTTCAAAAGGAAGCACAAGTGAAGCAGAACATAAATCGGAAAAACTAAGCACAAAAATAAACACAAGTACATACTCCATAACCACAAGAATAAACACAAGTAATAGCAAGACATGTCGCCTGAGCTACAACAGTATCCAGCACCAAAATTGCAAATTACCCTACTGTTCACATTAACATGACGTACTGCTGTCCACCCTCTCATCAGTACATACTCCATAACCAAAAATAGAAACACCCGAAAACAAAAATGTTAAGGAGAAAGAACAACTTGCACCACAACAATCCCACTACACGCAAATGATTGAACGCTGAGAAAATCCCCTTAAGCTCATAACCAGATGGTGCAAAACAAGGTCGCTAAGTCCTAACATTGACCACCTGAAGACAACAAAACCTTGAAAAATAAAATGCTTCACCCTAGCTTTCCAAGTGAGGCTTCACAATTTCTTTACGAAAATCTCTGGCCCAAAAGAATTCATGGAAAATTTATCAGTTACCTTCCCTCAACTTCAAAACGAAAAGACTCCTTTTTTAAAAAGGACATAACATCTCTTATAATCTCTTATAAGACTCCATAAAACATTTTATAATTAGGAACAAATTTCCGTCCAACTTATTACGTATACAGAGAACCTAACACACGACACGATCTAACAACTACAAATGCAGAAAAATGAAAGAATCGAAGGCATGAACACAAGAACACAACACAAAAAAATAACTTGGTTGAACCAACACCGCATCGGTGGCAACATCTACAGTCGGTCCGGCTGCTGTTTCACTGCAAAAGTATCATCAGGCGGGTTTTAAAGAAAGGCCGTTAAGTATCGTATTGGCTACTTTGTAATGGGATTTCGGCCCTCTGATACCGTTATTTACCTAAGGTTGATATTGTCCCATATCGGCGGTCTGCATCAGGCTATAGGAAACCATTTCCCAGATTCTCAGCACATATAACATTATAACTACACAAGAGCTGATTTAGCATGAAAGTCGCGAACATATTATCTCAGGTTAAAACCAAAACCCTAAAATCACACAACCCTTGACATAACACCAGAAACAGCTCAAAAACAACTCCTTTTTTTTGCAAGTAGAAACAGCTCAACAACAGCAACAGCGATAAAAAAGAACAATAATCATCAAAGAAGATAAAGAACTCACAAGGCCTCGCGAACCGATCCAAGGGGCCCGACATGGTGAGAGGAACCCCAGAAAGTGCAAATCTTGGCGATCAGCGAAGCATCCAACGGCGAGTTTCGCGCTGCAAAACTTGCATTACGATGAGAAACCCTAGGAATCGCGATTTAGGTGCAGACGAAATGAAATTCTAAGCTCTGTGTATGTAACTATGTATACCTCTGGCCGCGAATCTCGAGGTAGATCCAAGGGCAATAAATGCGTCGGCTGGGGCGCTTCCCTTTGGATTGGACTGTTACTTCTTGGAGGAATAAAATTCGATTTAAACAGTTTTAACGGGAAAAGGAAAAAGGTAGTAAAATACTTCTGTGCGTGCAGATATTTCCGCGGTGTCCGCGGATTGGCCGACGCCGATGAGAGAGAGGGAGGGGGGAAGAGAGAGAGGATTTGTCGTGGAGCTGTGAATGACACGTGGCGGTTTAGGTGGATATGCTCTTATTAGGAGAAGGAATCTAGTGGGTGGGCTGGTTGGAGTAAATGCCTGAAATTGATTTGTTGGGTGATGATTTGGTTCACTACTTGATGATAGGGTAACTATGTGGGGTCGGGGTTTTCTGAAATTGACCGCAGAGAAGGATGTGTATAGTTGAATTTGGATCGTTTATATTACTCCTTCCGTCCGGATTTAATCTAGTTCTATTTTAATCTGCTAAAAGACGGGTTATATCTTAGAATTCGTAATGAATGTCATATCGAATATGGATCTTGTTTAATAGATCTCGATTAGTTTTATAATATAATATATTCGAAATCACGTAAAACATTATAAATTGAAAGATATAATCGATTGAAAAATGACACGAACTCCCAAAAAGGACTATTAAATCCAGACGGAGGGAGTAATAATTAATGGTTTAAATTTGTTGAATAAATTACCGAATAAAGGTATAGTATATTACCGATAAAAAATTCAAAACAAATGTGAACCATTTAAAATGACAACCAACAATTACGATTACTTAAACCGCACCTCAACAATCGAAAACTGAATGTTAGACAAGCCATATTCATTATCCGGGTGTTGGAGGGTATGGATTAGCTGGCATGTGATGAGTGGGATTTGATGAATTACCTTAAAGTTCACTCCAAAATAGTAGTGCAACAACCTTTAAGAAAAATTCCGCTTAAAATTATTAGATACTCACAATTATGTCGATCGCTCAATGACCTAAATAATGCAATTCATGTGATGTTTTATTTGTCGAAGTTAACACTCGATTATGGATTGAGTATACCATGTGAATACGCCACCTCATCATTCTTTGAAAATAATCAATAATTGTTGAATTGAATACATACATAAGACAACTTATGTGTATTTAGCAATTCTATTTCATATGGCAAATACTTACCTCTTTGATTGTTTTCTTCTTTTTTCTATGTAAATGTAGCAATAACCTCACTTTCTTTTCAAATTTATGAGCTAACAGCCATCGATAAACGTTAGAATAATTAAAAAGTGGAAAATCCAATATGTTTTACTCTATAGATAGATAGAAACACACATTCACGTGTTTAAGTACATATTCAAGTACCTTTACACATTTTTCCCATTAGTAGTTTGCGTCTTTCTTGATTTTGTATCTCTTTTTACGCATATTTAAAATACTATATTGACGTGTTGAAAAGGAAATACACGAAACTTACTAATATATTTTCTCCAAATAAATAAACATATATAAAAAAAAAAAATGGGAGCAGCTGGAAAAGGTCTTACAATTGGAAGCTTTACTCCAATTGACTGTTTCTAAATTCAGTCAAAAACTCAAAAGGGCCCAGCTGGACCTTCAAAACGGGGCAGAATTTGTTTGTTCATAAGCTAATTAATGCCAAAGTATTCAAAGTAAAACTAGTACTACTTTTTTCTTTATTCTTTTCATCATCGTCGGTAGTCAAAAGGGGCTGGATGTCTTGTGGAGTAGAATAATTGTGACCGAAATTGATGGCAGAAATGATGCCAATCAGTGTAAACAACGTGTTTGAACAATTAATAATGCGCCTCAATATTCATAAGAGTATCATTACTTTAAGTTTATTGAATTCATACTTAGTACAGTAGTTGATTAAGTCGGTCGATCTCATAAGATTGAATATTTCACTCTCAACCTATTTGCATGGGTTGCTTTGACACTCCATTGCTTCTCAAGTATTTAATTCAGATTATTGAATACTACTACTATATGATCTTTTCAAAAATTAAGTCTGTTGTCCGAATACGAATCGAGTTGGATTGTCGGGTTTTATTTTGGAAGAGCGAGAAATTCAATAAATAAATAAGTACGTTTACAAGGGCGAGCAGCGCAAAACAATAAAGTTACAGTTGAAATAGCGAATTATGTGCACTGGTTGTATCAGAAAGTGTTGATCAACAACACCAGTAACTGAGGAATGCATGAATGATGTCAAAACCGTTTTGTCAAGACAATGGGCATGATGGACATCTTTGCGCTCGACCTCCGTAATCCTGCATAAAAGACAATATCAAAATCTCCTGTCTGATGGTGCGCAATAAAATCAGTCAGTCAGTCGTTCTTCAGCCTTGCTTCTACTATTCTGTCAGGAAGAACAGTTAGTCCAGGCCCAATTTTTATCCTGGCATTGGGTCATGGTTCGGTTCGAGCCCAGGCCCAGTTTTTATCACTTTAACTTGGGTTTGCTTAACCAGGTGGGCTCGAGTAAGATGAGCAGTTAGTCCAGGCCCATCACAATTGTGAATTCCTGGCCCAGTTTGCTATTTTCTGCCCTTTAACGGCCCAAAAATACTACACTATTCACGCTAATACTCCATTAAGAATGACTTGCAAAATGATACTCCCCGTCCCAAAAAGAATGATAATTTTTAAAATTCGTGTCATTTTTCATCGTTTATATATTTCAATCTATAATATTTTTCATGAGTTTGAAAATTTTTTATAATAGGATTAATCGAAAACTATCAAACAAGATTCATATTACATATTTTTTGAGATCCATATCGGAAGATATAAGAAATTGAAATTGGCATGAATATCAAGAATTGACATCTGAGACGGAGGGAGTACGAGAATATTACTACCATCAAACTTCAAAAGGTGTAGGATTTGGGCTTTTCATATCATATCGACTTTGAACGAGTTTTCAATGAGTCGAACACGAGTCGAGATTGAGTTACTTGTTCCCATATATAATCCTACCTCCATCACAGAAAACCATCTGAATTGTCATTATTCCATGGCAAATCTTCACAATATAAGATACAAAGCCACAAATGCCGTAACTTAACAATAAATAAAAAATATATATTCAATATATAGTACTAAGTATCTTTCTGTTGGGTCAAAAGTCAAATTTTATTTTATTTTATTTTTGCTTATCTGCTTCTAACGATCGTATTCGAGTCTCTCTTTCTCATTCTCGAAAAAAAAAAGAAGAAGCTTTGTGATTTGGACGTTGTTAATTTAATTAGACTAATTAACTCCATTTATTGAGACTGTAATTGGATCGATGCCTCCAACTCCAAACTAGAAGTTTCTGCTGAAGTCAGGTTTTGGCCTGACACCATGATTTTCACGGCCTAAATTCATTATCAAATTAACAACCACCTTTCTTTTCAGTGGGGTACAAATTTAAAAAATGCAAGGTTAGGTACCCATGCTAACCAATGCACTCATAATAAAACATATAGAAAAAAAAGAAAAGAAAAAAGAAAAATTAAAATCTAGCGACCTCTAGAAACATACTTGTAAGATGCGAATGCTGAAAAATTACCCGGCATTATACCTAGGGCTGCAAATGAGCCAAATCGAACCGAGTTTGAGAATGTTTACGTCCGTTTGATATGCTTTTAAGCAAACTCGAGCTCCACTGGCGGCGGAACATGTTGGCTGGGGTATTGAGGGGGCGTTTTCGCTAACCAATAAGTTATGGACAACTTCTTGTTGTCCCAAAATGTCAAGTTTGTTTACACTAATGCATAAGTTGTAGATGGTATATGAGTGGGTTAAGGAAAAATTAGAGGAGAAAAATAGAGGGGAAAATGAAGATGAAGAAGTTGTGGGTTAATTAGTGTGAACAACATGACAGAATATGTCCATTAGTTTATTTGCATGTGAAATTACACGTAACATATGATATGGCTACAACAATTGAAACAATGTTTTTCTTTTATTGGCAAAAGTAATATTTTATTAGGAAAAAGATGAGTGGATCCAACCGCAAGTTGGAACCAGATAGCAAGAGGAACAAAGTCCTATAACACCTGAGTACTTAAAATGCCCAAATAAATGGACAACATGCACATACAACCCAAAAGGCCTACGTAGAGATTATGTTATATATGGAGTATAAGACAATTGGTAAACTTTCACTGACTACCCTACCAAATTTTTTTTGAGCTGCCACTATCGAGTTCAATGAAAATTCAATGACCTGAGCTTGCCTAGACTTTGAGTTGAACTCGAATTTGTTCACGAGTCTTAATGAGTCAACAATATTAGATATTTATACTCTCGTACAGATCCAAAACTGCAAACAATGTACATACATATATGAAATTATAAACAAATATTACAATTTAGGTTTATAGTACTTTTAAAGTTTATATATACACATCCTCATGTGATCATATACATAACCAACGTTCGCAAGCTTAATCGAGCTAGCTGAATACTACAAGATTTAAGTTTGACTTAAGTTCGGTTCGTATAGCACCCAGCATCAAATACAAACATGTATTTACCGAATTGAGTCTCGAACGATTTATGAACGGCTCTTTTCATTTGTTGCCTTTAGCCGACGCTTTTCTTTTCCCACACGTTTTACTTCACAGTGAGGGTAAGTTGGCGACAGACACTTGACAAGAACCCCATTTGCAGGAGAATTAATCACTCCATTTATACGTTGTATCTAACCACATCACACACACACACAGAGAGACAGAGAGAGGACGATCGATAAACTGCAAATTTGTTTACTAGGAAAATGATGGTCAATAGACGCCCATTTATTGCTTTTTCTTTTTTCCTGGTCTGATGGGCGACGTTCGGGGCATGATCTTTGGAGATGCTTTTTGGGCAGCCCTAATAAAGTTCAGAATAAAGTTAGCCACCCGTTACATGACTCATTTTAAGTACTTATTTTTAAAAAGAGTAATATTAAGCTAAAAAATAATGTATTTATGCGAATAATTTTTTAATAATCTGGATCTTATTTGATAGATTTCATTAAGATTTTTTGAACGGTACAAAAAAATAATAAATTATTTTCTATTTACATTATTTTTGAGTTTGAAAAAGTGAAATAAGTATTTATTTTTTAAGAAGGTGTTCTGGAACAGGCATGCCCCTAGTCTGATTGGGCCAGTCATGTACGAGTACATTTGTGGGCATTTTTTTTGAAAAATGATATTGGTACTTCAAAAATTGATGGAGGCACTTCAAAAAACAAATGAAAGTGGCTTTAGAATTACGCTGATTTTGGAGTGTCTGTATCAATTTTTGGAGTGCCAATATCATTTTTCCTTTTTTTTTTTCCCTTTCCAATTTGATGATTTGAATCACTCATTGTTTAGTTTTTTTTTTTCCAAAACACCAATTATACCAAAATCATGTTGATCGGATAGTATTGAAAATATTCTTTACAAAATCATTATTATTGAGAAAAATGAGTTCCGATCAATCTACTGTTGTGATATGGATTTCCTCAAGATAATTCTCTGTGTGATTAACATTCTTGATACTGTTTAAAATCTGAACGATTTCGATCGTTAAAGTAGTCGCAAAGGGCAATGGATGAACTAGATGGTCAAGTTTGATGGGCGAACTAGGGGTTTTGTAGTTACGTCATGACCTTATACTACTCGATTTCAATCATGTTTTTATTGAGACTGTAATTGGATAGATGCCTCCAACTCCAAACTACTTCTGCTGAAGTCATGTTTTTTCCTGACACATGTTTTCCACGGCCTTGGTTCATTCTCAAATTAAACAACTTTTCTTTTCAGTGGGGTACAATTTTTTTTAAAAAAATGCAAGGTTAGGTGCACATGCTAACCAATGCACTCATAAGACATACTCCTAGAAAGATAAAGTAAAATCTAGTGACCTCTAGAAACATACTTGTTATAAGATGCAAACGCTGAATGATTACTCGGCAAACGATCCCTTTATCTCTAGGGCTGTAAATGAGTCAAATTGAGCCGAGTTTTAGAATGTTCAGGTTTGTTCGTTATGTTTTCAAGCGAGCTCGAGCCCACTGGTGGCGGCACATGTTGGCTGGGGTACATTCAGTTGAATACTCTGGACTCCTTAACTACAGAATTAACTATGCATATATTGGTTGTTTAGGTCATTCGTTACATGAAATATGAACAGCAGGCCACTCACAAACTTTGCACACTCAGCCCAGATCCAAAGAAACTTCTTGGGGAAAAAAATCTCTAAAGAGGAAAGAAAAGTTGTCTTAAGTCACTGAGTTCGGACAAAACATTAAGAAAGAGACTACTTGACACCTGCACATCCAGCCAAGATCCAAGTAGTGATAGTTGGTAATGTTTCACTGACTACCTACCAAAATTTCATTCAGCTGTCACTGTCGAGCTTAATGAAAATTTAACGAGTCGTGCTTGTCTAGATTTTTAGTTGAACTCAAACTTGTTCACGAATCTTAAAGAGTCAATCATATTAAATATTTATACTCTCATATAGGTCTAAAACTGAAAACAAAATTTTCATCGATCTTGTACAAATACGTAAGTTCAAACACATATAAAATTATAAACACGTTAAAATTTAAGTTTATAGTACTTCTAAAGTTATAAACTTTCATTATATGCATGTACAAGTTAATTTATACATATTTAAGTAATTATATGTAAAATCCTTATATGAGATCATATACATACTTCACGTTCGCAAGCTTAATCGAGCTGATCGAATTCTTTAATATTTAGGTATGATTTATTTATTAAATGAGACTAAAAGTGAGGCTTAAGTTCTGTTTGTTTAGCACCCAACATCAAACACAAACAAGTCTTTTATTGAATCAAGTCTCAATTAACAACTCGCTTCAATTGTTGCCGTACGGTACCTATTCACAAAGATATTTCAGCCGACGCTTTTTTACTTCACACTCACAGTGAAGGCAAGTTGGCGACGGACACTCGACAAGAACCCCATTTGCAGAGAGAGAGAGAGAGAGAGAGAGAGAGAGAGAGAGAGAGAGAGAGAGAGAGAGAGAGAGAGAGAGAGAGAGAGAGAGAGCAAATTTGAAATTTGTTTAGGAGGAAAATGATGGTCAAGAGAGAGAGAGCAAATTTGTTTAGGAGGAAAATGATGGTCAATAGACGCCCGTTTATTGCTTTTTCTTTTTTCTGGTCTGATGTGCGATCCGTTTGGTGCATGATCTTTGGAAATGCTTTTTGGGCAGCCCTAATAATTAATTAGCCCAGTGGGTTTTTACATTTTTTCCTATTTATGGAGAATTCACATCCTTTGTTTGGGACTTTTCGTATCCCCAGTCATATAGGAGTACATTTGTGGGCATTTTTTTTTCCACTTTGATGATTTGAATCTCACTGTTTAGATTTTTCTTAGAACACCAATTACGTCAAAAATCTTGTTCATCGGATGGTATTTAGAATATTCTTTACAAACTCATTATTATTGATAAAAATGAGCTCCGATCGATCTACTGTTGTGATATGGATTTCCTCAAGATAATTCTATGTTTAATTAACATTCTTGATACTGCTTAAAGTATGAACGATTTTGATTGTCAAAGTAGTCACAAAAGGCCAATAAATGGATGAACTAGATGGTCAAATTTGATGGGTATTTCCGATTTATTACCAAAAAATTAAAAAAATAAAGCAAAGCCTGAGCCTCATCCATCCATCTCCCGTTAGTCTCAGATGAAATTGTCTTTTGCATTTTTTCTTTTTGGTTTCATTTTGAGAAAGAAAATATGAATTTAAGGCATTCTTATAAACTCCCAGACCCCTATAAACTCCCAAACCCCTATTATGCTCATCTACCTTACAGAAAAATAGTGTACAAAAACATAACTTTCTGACCCAACTGATCTAAACAGACTAAACGACACTTGCACTCTTAGCTGTTCGATGTACATGTATTGTCATCGATCGGATGACTCTAACACAGTCGGATTCGGAATTGTGTTCATTTTACCTTGACCCTTCCTTCAAATATGTCTTTTTGCAACCCCGATAAGACACCCTCTTAAAAGAAGCTTTTTATACATGGTGATTTTATTTTCACCTGTGCATGCAATCATGCACGTCCCTTTATCACCAGAATTTTGCTTAATTGGTTTAACTTACCTTTTCAATACGCAAAGCCAACCATTTTAACTTTTTCCATTACAGTAAAAAGTTGGGATCGATCCAGCTCATGTCATGTGAGAGAGAGAGAGAGAGAGAGAGAGAGAGAGAGAGAGAGAGAGTTCCAGATCAAACAAGTACTATTAAAGTATTTCTCGATCTCCACTTTAGTTTGGCATTTTTCCCTGATCACGAAAGCATGCAGTGAAAAACGTACACAACTTCCACCCCACCATCCCACTCTTAACTCGTTGACAAAAACATTTCGGACCCTACCCTATCCAACCCTACCCTACCGTATAGTATTTATTTATTTATAACTGGTGATAAATAAAACATCCGTCCAAAATAATGAGGTGATTCAAAAAAAAAAAAAAATTGTTACGACGTGCACGTGTGAATGTAAAGTCTTGAATAAATGGAATCATTATATAATTAATAGTAGTACTATTGAATGAGTTATCAATCACGAGTGATTTCTATATGCAAACCCATAATCACAATTGTCTCTGCTCCCATTCTTTAGAGTACCCATGAAAGAAGTTCTAATATTAAAATGCCCTGGTCTTGAATACATCCTTTAACTCCGTTCCACTTAACTTTTTCTAAAAGTTAATTAACATTTTGTCCTTATTTAAATTTTTTTTACATTTGTTTGTTTTGCGCCAATTTTTTTTGACTTTCTAATTCGTTTTGATGAGACGAATCGGAAAAATAAATTTTTTTTGTTTTTACCCAAATATGTTGATCAATGACCACTTTTAAGCTCAAAAAGTCGACTTTTGATCCTTATTCAAAATATTTGGGTAAAATTATTATTTTTTATTTTTCTGATTCTTCTTAACGAGACGAATCAAAAAGTAAAAAAAATTGACACAAAACTAAAAATTTAAAAAAAAAAACTTGTTTCTATATACTAGCTAGCCACCCCACCCTCGTTGTGTAGCTGTGTGCCATCATGTTCCCATCACCCAGAATCACCACATCTCTCTCTTCATTTTTTTTTTGGTAAACCAAAGATGCATTAATAAAACATACTTTAATTGCTTACAATTCTGGGATATTCCGTCCCAATCCAATCCGCATAAAAAACAGTAGCAATACAACTTGGAATAAACGGGTAGATATGAAAATCTCTTCCACCATAACCGGAGCATCATTTGCCAACGTATTTGCACAATGGTTTGCCTCGCGATAAATATGCTTGATGGAGACTAGGGATGGCAATCCCGCCAGCCCCGCCCCGCCCCATTCCCGGCCCCAAATGGGTGGGGGATTCGGGGATTTTTCGGGGATCGGGTAGGGGATGGAGATAATTTTTTTAAAAAAAAGGGGAACGGATAGGGGATGGGTATGAGTCTATCCCTGCCCCTCCCCGTTTATATATATATATATAATAAATAAGTTATATACATAAATGAAAGTTATATAGGAGTACTATATATACATGAGTGAGGAAGAAAGAAAGAAAGAAACTAAATCTCACTGTCAATTAACATAGAAGTAATTGAATTCACTTACTACAGATAGAAGATTAGTAGAAAGAAGAGCTTAAATCGATAGTTCTAGTTAGATAAATATTGTTCACGTCGGAAACATGAAATAGCGTCGTATTGAGAAACTGAAGCTTTAAAGAGCTCTGCGTGTGTTGTTTGTTCTTGCGTCTTGCTGGAGGGATACCGGATTAAGAACACCGATTTTGCTTGTGGTTCCAGTTGGATCTCCGATTCCCCGTGGGGATCCCCGTTCCCCGTTTGGGGTGGGGGGATGGAGAGTAAAAATAATTTCCCGATGGGGACCGGGGAGGGGACGGGGATGGATTTGGATTCGGGGATCGGGGACGGGGATAATGGTATCCACCCCCTACCCGCCCCATTGCCAACACTAATGGAGAGAGCTTCAAAGTCTTGCATCAGGTGCCTGCAGACAAGTAGAATGTTACCAAGAGGATGGTTTGCTGTATTAGTATCCTTAAGCAGTTGAATAACACCCATTGCATCCACCTCAATTTCCAGCCTTCGAATATTGTGATCCTTTGCGAAAACCATTCCATCCCCTTAACCCCCAAATTTCGGCCTTTAAGGCGGTGAGTGGTGGTCCGGCAAGCGGCGGACGATGATGTGGTAATAAGGTGAGGTTTGGAGTTAGGGTTTTGTTTTTCTCTTTTACCAGCCGTTTGGTTTGGTTTCTACCGGCCGCTGGTCCGGTTTGTATTGGTCTAGGCTTCTAGATCCAGTGGGTGTTGGTGGTGGGCAAATAAATTTAGATTTGGGTTTGGTGTTGGCCGGAATTTTCAACTGCTGTTCTGCCCTTTTGCGTGTCTGGGTTGTGCCGGCGGTTTTGGTGCGCGATTGGGTTGTAGTTGAAGGTTTTTGGTGTTCAGGTGTGGTGTCCGGTGCCTTCTGGACATCGCCCCTGACCAGATTGCATCTTGAGCGTAGCTTTGGGATTGGACTGTTGTCCCTTGGGACTTCTACGATCACTTTCGACGACTGGCTCCTAGTCCGGCAACCAAGTTGCAGGCCTGCTCTGGCAGGGGTGTCAAGAGTAGTGGTGTCTGTTTGGCATGTACTCGCGTCTAGCTTGTGTTAGTTTTGGTTCAATCCTGTATTTTGCGATGTAATCTGTATTGCCTTCGGGCTTTTCCATTGTTTAATGGATTGACGCTTCAAAAAAAAAAAAAAATTTCGGCCTTAATACTGGAACCAGCAGTAATATTCCTATGGAAACCCCCTATCCAATTCCCACAATGATCTCGAATAATGCCTCCAGTGGATGCATTCCCGGTAGTTCCACTGAAAGCTCCATCCGTGTTCAACTTCAAATAGTCCAGCCTTGGAGGAACCCAATATCCCACAACACTGTCACTCCTTTGGGGGGTGGGTTTATGCTGAACAAGAAAGAACCATTCCACGGCGCCTTTGCTCGTAATGGTAGCAGCCATTCTAGAGTGGTCCAAAGTACTCGAGTTGGAGTTGTGCTAAAAAAGGCGTTGATTTCTATCCAGCCAAATGTGCCACAAAGCAAATAGGAAAATTGTATTTAAAGGGACACCGACATCTCTCTCTCTCTCTCTCTCTCTCTCCATGACTTTCTTCTCTATTTAATCTTTCCCCGGTGAAGCTTCGAACACACGACGAACGGTCTAAAACAACTAGAGACGCCATTGGTGAGAGAAACAAAGGTCAGGTTGTTGGTCAAGCATAGAGAAATATTACGTCTAGGGTTTGTTGAAACTTGAAAATGAGAGCGTTTTGGTCCTTTTGGAGTTAAAACGAGGCGATGTGCATCCAATTTTTGGTGGCATCGCTCTATCTAGCTAGATGCACCGGTACATATCAGAGAGCTGAAAAACCACTATGCAGCGGCTGCTACTTAAATATAGTGTGATTGAACCGCTCTGCACAAAAGTTAGTTTTCTTGTAATGGTTCTATACTTTTTTGCGTAATAAAACGAAAAAAAAAAATTTTTGACTGGGAAAACGGGAGGGAGAGGGCGACCATGCCGACCAGCATAGCAACCCTCTTGGGCGTAACCATAGGCTACCCGCTGTGGAATGTCCTGTTTGAGCCATAGCTACTGTCCGTGAGAACAGACGTCATCGCAATACCACCTAGGCACAGAATGGCAAGGGAACAAATCTCTCATTTTCTTGCCACAAGACTCGAACTTGAGTCTTGCCTGAGAATGAATGAGGCCTTTGCCATTTAGGCTGGTGGTAAACGAAAAGAAATTGAAGGAACACCTTTTGTTTTTTGTGTTTTGAAATGGAGAAAAGAACAACACTTGAGCCAATGAGATTCTAAAAACCGGGGAAACCACCGGCCTACGTACATCACTTTTGTTTTGTTTTTTTTGTTTTTGTAACCCCACCATGCATACATCCTTTTCTTTCTCTCTCTCTCTCCTAATTAATTTGCTCATTATTGGGCGGACGAGCTAAGAAAGGGATCTCTTCTTCTTTTTCTTATTTTTTCCCCTTAAAAAAAAGAAAAAACAGAAATCTAAACCATATATATATGTAGGGCGGTTTGTTTCTTTTTCCTCCTTTCAAAGTTTTTGTAAAGAGGGGTATTGATATACGAACAAGAGAATAAATTCTTTTGGAAAGAAAAAATGGGCTTTTCCTCCAAACCAATACCCTTTTGCCGAATTTCCGTTTGACCAAAAAAAAAAAAAATCCCTTTTGCCACATTAGACTATGGTAAATAACCAAAGGATAGAGTGTATGGTACAAAACCAAAGCATACAGTATAAAACCAAGGGGAAAATCACGTGCTGTGCTTGGACTCTACTTGGGTTAAAATTAAACCAACTCCTCTTCTACGTCATAAAACAGTACAACTGTACAAAACCTTTTTTTTTTATTTTATATTTTTATAGTCATAGGTGTGAATTTTCCGATCAATTTACGTTCAACTCTACCATTTCCCTCTTAAGCAGGTTAGGAACATTTTGAGCCAAATTGCTATTGATCAACAGTACACTTTTTCCACTCTACATACTTTTAACCCCACACACTAATACTCTCTATTTTACCTACTCTCTATTATTTAAATGTTAATTTTTTAGACTGTTTATACATTAAAAATATGATTAAAAATTAAGTGCTCTAATTTTTAATTCGTTTGAATCGGTGGGAAGATCTTATTTTTTGATCATTTATCCTAAGAGCATCCGCACCAGACTCTCTACATTTTGGACCAATTTACACCTCAAAAAGTCACTTTATTACTTTAGCTATCTACTTTTAAAATAACTACTGCATCAGACTCTTTACTCTCCCTCTCCTCTCAATAAATAATCAAACCCACCTCAATTAAATACTCCATTTAACTCTTCCTTCTGATTAAAAAAAAAAAACTCTCCCTGGACCCTTGCCTGACTGCTGACTGCTGCCGCTGAGAGAGAGAGAGAGAGAGTCTGGCGCTGGTAACAAGAGAGAAAGAGAGAAATAATATAAAAATTATAGGTGAGTGAACAGTACATTGTCTATCCAAACGAGGTACTGTAGCAAAGCTAAAATTTCTTCAAAATAGAGAGGAAGAAAGAGAGGCTGATAAAGGAAGGTTTTGGATGTTTTTTCTTGTTTTGGCTCTTTAATTTAGTTTAAAGAGGAGAATAAAGAGAGAGATGTGGATGCCCTAAAGGGTTACAAAGACTTCTTCGGCTAAATAAGCCAAATGACTTACTCCCTCCGTCACTTTTTAAATATCCTGCTTCGTAACTCCAACTTATTAAAAAGACATCATCATTATACCTTTCACATCAACTTTTTCCTCCACTTTCCCTACTTACCCATTATCATTACACTTTTACTCACTTACTTTTTAAAAAGGAATCTACTTTTAGGGACAAAATAGACAATACATCAACTTTTACCCACTAACTTTACAAAATGGACACTTATTAAGGGACATCGCAAAATGGAATACTGGACCTAAAAAAAGGGACGGAGGGAGTATTTTTTTGTCCTTATTTAAAATTTTTTTGTATTTGTTAGTTTTTTCTCAACTTTTATAAATTATTGCTTCATCTTGACGAGAGAAATTTAAAAGGTATAAAATTATGATTGAAACTTAAATTTTTTTGAATAAAGACAAAAATAAACCAATAAGCCATTTTTTCGTCTTTAGTCAAAACAATTTGGGTTTCGATTATAATTTTATATTTTTTTAAATTTCTCTTGTCATGACGAAGCAATAATTCACAAAAAATTGAAGAAAAACTAACAAATACGAAAAAATTTGAATAAAGACAAAACATTGAACCATTTAGCTTATTTAATCGAACAAAATACAAGCGTGAATGTGCACAGGATGGAGCCAAAACATGGGCTTAAAAGTCTAACATATCACTTTTACCAACTTTGTGGTTAATACAAACCATACAAGGGCGTTCGGCTAAATAAACTACTTGGCTTATTTTTTGTCTTTATTCAAATTTTTTTTTTTTGCATTTGTTAATTTTTTGAGGATTATTGCTTCATCATGACGAGAGGAATCTAAAAAGTAAAAAATTACGATCGAAACCTAATTTTTTTGAATAAAGACAAAAATAAGCCAATAAACCAATTTTTTCGTCTTTATTCAAAAATAATTAGATTTCAATTGTAATTTTTTACTTTTTAGATTCCTCTTGTAATGAAGAAGCAATAATCTCCAAAAAATTGATCAAAAACTAACAAATACGAAAAAAATTTGAATAAAAATAAAAAAATATACCAAGTGACTTATTTAGTGGAACTCCCTATAGAAAAGTTGATCGAGTTTTGAGTTTTACACAACCAAAAACAGATTAATTTATACAATTATGGGCGAGTTTTTGTAGAAGGAATATCATTGTCTTCAACCGAAACGACCACAACATCCCACCATAGCATCCTTACCAATCTCATGAAATATGCTTGGACACAACTCTTTAGATGTATGCATATTCGGACACAAATGCGTTCAAATTTATTTAATATAGGTATATTTCACTTTTACTCCATATTTCATAAAAATTATGCGAATCGGATGACTTTGAATGTATCTATATTTGAATGAACTTTTAGGGCCAGCAGGGACCAGCCCACCTAAATTTAGAACTATTTTTACTACTTTGATTGATTATTATATTCATATGATTAGTCTAGAACTCTTTGAAAATTTAAATAATTTTAAAAATTTTTTAAACATTTAAAATTATTTGACATTTTCGTTTAAATTTTTTTCAATTTCTTCTAAAGGCAAATAATAAACACAAATGGATGTTGGAGATGTTGACATAAGAACAAAATTTCATATCATTATTGCTGCAATAAATCAAAGTAGTATAGTACTTTAATTTCATATACTTTTCATTTAGTGTAAAAAAATAAAAAATAAAAACAATATATTTTTTGAGATTTGAAAATGCACGAATTATCATAAGGATATTTAAAATGGGACGAAAGGGTATATTTTATGCTAAATTTTCGAGTAATTATTAGAGAGTCAAAAAGTGATTTGGAGGTAGGAGAGTTTGGCAACTGTGCCGAGCGGCAGGATTGTCGTAAATCAACGTCTTGTATCTCAACTGAGTAATAGACAATTTAAATCTGTATGTTTTTAAATTCAATCTGTACCATTCGTATCGAGATAAACGATCGAATATCGCCTAACACACCACTCGGCACGGGAGTGTTCAGCAGCATCCCGGGGACCATCGAAGTGCATTAAAATAGTGGTACGCAAATGAAATAGTTGCCCTAACAGCAGCAGCATCTCGAAGATATTTTTCAATTCTCAAAGTGACTCGTGTCAGTGACAGCATCACTACTTCTTCGAGATTTATAGTAAAAGCCAAGATGACGACGTCTTTTTGAATGAAGTGGTGGCTCCCACTCCAACCAATCGTACGATTTACAGAGAGAGAGAGAGAGAGAGAGAGAGAGAGAGAGAGAGAGAGAGCCAATTTCTCGATTTGCTTATACCACGTTTTTCGTTAATTAAAAATCCTATGTAAACCGCATCAAATACAGTATGGTGTTTGTTTCTCGTGCGGGTTCATTTTTTACTAATTTTTTTTAAATTTTTTTGTAATGAAAGATGTCTCGGACCAGTTTGTACAACTAAAAATAATTCCTTCAACCCCTTTAACAGCTTTTTCATTTGCATTAAATAAAAATTTCTCGAGAAGCTACACGCTTGAAATAATAGTACTTATTAAAAACCGTTCCGCTAAAATTTTTATTTTATACTTATTTTTTAATTTATGAGATAAATCATTCTTTTATAATATATCACTTTTAATTAAAAAATAAATACTTATTTTAATTGATGGAATACACCCTAAGTACCAATAAAACTGAAATTATACTTTTCATTATTATGCTTTTTTAGTATGCAAGCTTTCATATTGGGAACATTAATAAATATGCAAAGGTAGATTCCCACGAATTGCACGCGCTCTAGTGAGCCACACTCATTACTATTCCTTCCCCAATAACAAATAAACAATTACTAATATGAAGTAGATTAAATTCCTAATACCATAGTGTGAGATTGTTTATCCCATTAGTGATAGAACAATTCAATCTTATATCCTTTATTGTGAGAGATTATTCAGTCTCCCGAAAGCACGATGTGCTTCGGAGTTCGGATTATTTCGTTATCACACATTTATATAGATAGCACTCATTACTATTCCTTCCCCAATAACAAATAAACAATTAATAATATGAAGTAGATTAAATTCCTAATACCATAGTGTGAGATTGTTTATCCCATTGGTGATAGAACAATTCAATCTTATATCCTTTATTATCAGAGATTATTCAGTCTCCCGAGAGCACGATGTGCTTCGGAGCTCGGATTATTTCGTTATCACACATTTATATAGAATATACGGAATCCAATATCACCATGCAATGGTACAGGGAATTAGAGCATGACATGACGCTATTTCAAGGACACAGAATGCTCGTTTGGCATGTTATCAACGTTAATGTTCAAATTAAATTTTTACTAACAAAAACCCCACCATAATTAAACGTGACATAATAGATTTTTTACCCATTAGATTGTAATCAACGATTGTTATTGCTTCCCAGCTGGACCTGGATGGCTGTAAACGCTTCTGGCCCCACATGTCTCCATCATCTTTTGTTTTTTCCCCAGGGTAGCAGATTCGAAAGTCCTTTCTCTCCACTTTAATCTCCAATTTCCCTATTTCAAATTCACATTTTCATGCTTTTTCCTCATCACATTTCGCTATAAAATCCTAACAAAACCCACATAATTCTTCCCCCTTTCTCTCTTCTCCCTCTCTCTGCTCAGCAACATTCTGTGCTCTTCTTGTCATCTCTGAATCTCTGCCCTCCCCTGTTTCTCTCTCCTTCTATATTCCTCCTCCTGCTTATATAAAGCTTCCTCTTTTACGCCTGAATCAAGAAACCCACTTCTGGGTTCTCTCAGTTCCTACCAATTCTCCTGCAAAAATCCGACTTTCTCGAATCGTTTCCATCCGGGTTAGCGTTTTTCGCTACTTCTCTGTTTTTCAACTACCATCTCCTCTGTTCTGAACCTCTTGTTTCTTTTTTCAAAGATAGATTAATGCTCAACTTCTTGTTCTTGATGTTCGAAATTCATGTCTCCAATTCTCAGTGAGCTCTTCCTCTCGGGAGTCATAATTAATTCCACATATAGACGCAGGACCCACCTCGTTCAATCCTTCTCTGTTGTCTTCCTCTACTGGTTCTATTTCATCTCATAATTATAACCTCGCCCTATTACTATATACCTGTAGCAGTATTATTATAAATATATATAACCATATATCTGAATTAGTCCCGAATATTATTACCTGGGTCCTGCTTAATTCCCAATAAATCTCTCTTAATCCAATATTATTACAAAAATAATCCTGTGTTTTCGTGAGGTTAATAATTCAAATCCAAATCCAAAACCCATGGCTTCCTCTAGCGGGTCCCCATCGTCCGGTTCAACGTCTCTGGTTCAAAACTCCGGTTCGGAGGAAAATCTCCAGCTACTGATGGACCAGAGGAAGAGGAAGAGGATGGTATCGAATCGGGAATCGGCGAGGAGGTCTCGGATGAGGAAACAGCGACACCTGGACGATCTGACGGCCCAAGTTGCCGAGCTGAGGAAAGAGAACAATCGGATAATCACGAGCGTCAGCGTCACGACGCAGCAGTTTTTGAGCGTGGAAGGTGAGAATTCGATACTCAGGGCTCAGGTGGCTGAGCTCAGCCACAGGCTGCAGTCTTTGAATGAGATTGTGAGTTTTGTGAATCTGAGTGGCGGTGGGAATGGGTTATTGGGCACAGAGGAGCCTTACTGCACTGAATCTTTTGATGGGTTCCTGAATAATTCGTGGAATTATGTGGGTTTTAACCAACCCTTCATTGCATCTGCACAGATGTTGCAGTACTGATCTCCAATCACCATTTCGCGCTCTTGAAACACCGCTGGACACTGTCACGTGGGGTTCGAGATTAAGTGTGCGGATTCCACATAATTGTGCGGTGTGTAATCCAGTTGGGTGTTTTAATTTTCTAGAGAGAGAGGGAGAGAGGGTATATATTATCATGTTTGTAAGGAATAATGCAGGGAGTCGTTTAGCATGAGGGTTGGAAATTGGTAAGGATTTTCAAGAGCTTCTTGCGATTTCTCTCTCTGGTTATGTAATGGTTATCGATAAGTTGTTAATGGTACTTGAGTTTATCTTCTTGAATTGCTCATGATGAGAAAATGCTTTTTGCTTGTGACATTTGTTATTGCGTTTTGACCCGGAATCATTGGAGAGAATTCAAACGATTTGAATAATGGTTCATGTGGTTGTTTAGATAAGTCAATCTCAATTCGCAGGTGACAGAGAAAGCACGAACGAAGCCTTGTATGAGTGATTTTTGTTGTTTTTCTTTCGTTGCATTACGCTTGATCTCACAACTGGTTCACCTCGGTGAATAGACCGTTCATCTTGAAGAACTTAATTTTGTATGCGATCTTGCATAAAATGGTAAATTTTTTTTTTTTGATAGGCATAAAATGGTTTAACTTTGCAAGTATTGGATCGAATATCATTTGTTTTGGTTCGATCGAAATTTAGTCTGGATGAAGTGTTGGATGTCGGATCAAGTAATTATCAATATCCAATTTTTTTTTTAATAAGTCAATCCATCGACATCTAATTTAGTTTTAAGTCTTTTTTTCACATAATACTAGCTAGATAAGCAAGTATCTACAAAATGATTAAAAATCTTAACACTTGAGTAAATGAACAAAAGTCCTTCCGGTTAGTGCGCGACTTGAGCCGGCTATATCCCACATGAATCCTAATATTTTCTTTTGATTCATTTTTTGTTCAACTGGCTATAACCTGCAGCATTTTGCCAAAAATTTCGAAGTATCCAAAAAATTGTAAAATTGGATCTAATCTGTCTTTCGTTCTTGCTTTCTTGGGTCTACAATATCCTTTCAGTTGTGCCACATCTCAGTCACACCTCTTTCACGTACAGGTGGGACTCGTTCCAGTGGGATCTACCTGTGTATGAGATGAGTGTGGCTGAAGTGTAGCACAACTAATGTGCCTCTAACATTTTTGTTTTCTAAAACAATGAAAGTGGCTCCATCATTCCTTCGTTGGGGCCCCTTGGCCCTGAGCACCCAGCTAGGCTTTTTCAACGGAAGACAAAAGAGACTGATGAACGAAATTGATGTTTAGTTGAATAAGATTTTTGGACAAGGAAAAACGGGTTAAGGGCACAAAGAAAACAAATCCATGGGTTGAATCAAGACAATATAGGTGCTGTGGCGTGGCCCGTGGGGAGTATTTTATTTGGTGGTGGGTTGGGTACTCAATTATTATTAATTTTTTCACTGAAATAAGGGTGGAAAGGAACAAACAATGTAGCAACTCTATTGGATGTGACCATAGGGACTCCCTATTCTCTGTAAAATGTCCGATTTAAATCATAACTATTGTTCGCGAAGACAAGCCGTTGTCACAACACCACCTAAATATAAATGGACATAAGTGTTTACCCCACACCCCTCGCCACTTATAAGACTCGAAGTACTCAATTTGACTACAGAAACAAATAGTACTAGTATACTACCACGTGCACACTGTTATCGGTTGCACATATTTCACCAATAATTCTACAACCATACCCATTTTGCACACCTGTGTGGGTGTGCATTTGGGTGTGCAAAATGGGTGTGGTCCTAGAACTACTCAGATTTCACAGTTTAAAGGGTAATCGTGTACATAGCTGCCCAGCTAGATTCTTTGGGAGATACCTAGGGAGTGCAAACCCCTAGTGCATACGAGTTGAGTTGAGCTTTACAGGTTCGAGTTCAGTCCATTCATTAAACGAGCTTAAACTTGTGTAAATGAGCCAAGCGAGCTTTCGAACGTTGGGGTTAGCTCGTTTATGGTCCGTTTAGAATGTAGGTTATGGAAACCTCGTTAAAAAAAAAAATTTGCAACTCATACTTGAAATCAAGGAATGGCCAAATACTAGGAACGTAGGAATTGGTTTTTGACTTGGCAATCTTGCAAATTTTAACAAACCCTCATAGAAGACATTGCCGATCTATATTAATTTTCAATGTTCTTAACCAATTGGGGATGGTGTGTGCAGTGGTGTGTTGCGCACTTTTGAGTTGTCGGATCATGCATCGGACAGCTCGGATCTCATCTCGGCTATAAATGACTCTCAATCGTTGATTGTCGAGATGAGATCCGAGCCATCAGATGCACAATCTGACGACTCGAAACCTTACTGCACAACATCAAACCCGAAATCCGTTTTTCACAGCCAAACCCACTTGAAGTAAAAACTAATTGCATAGCCAAATATAAAGAAAAAAAAGGAAGAAGATGCCCTCTCTACTAGAGCTGTAAATGAACTGAGTCATTTGTGAACTGTTCGAGGCTCGACTCGGTAAAGACGCGATCGAGTTTGATTCGTCTACTAAATGAATCGAATCTGAACCTCAATTTTAGACACGTTTCATAAATGAGCCGAATATAAACGCAACAATATTCGGCTCGATTAGGCTTGCGAACCTGGAATATATGTGTATCATGGGGATTTTATATAGTTATATAGTGAAAATTTTAAAACTTGTACAAGTCTAAACGTTTACAATTAGTAAAAAAATTTACTTATGTATATGTTTTTATCATTTTATATGCATATGAACATATTTATATACATAATAAAAAATTTATTTGTAGTTTTGGACCTGTATGAGAGCATAAAAATATGATATTATTGGATTGTTATGGCTCGTGAACAAACTCGAGTTTGACCCAAACCTAGGCAAGCTCGGTTCGAGTTTGGCTCGTCATAATTTTCATTGAGTTCGGCTCAAGCTCGAGTTCACTAAAAAACTTAATGAACGAATCTGAACATTCTAATTTTCGGCTCGATTCGGCTCGTTTACCGACCTACTCTCTACTACTCCCTCCGTCCCTAAATAAGTGTTCGACGCGCAAACTTAGGCCTTCAAAAAGATGCATTTATTTCGTTAAAAAAAACAAATTTTTTTCACAAATCATTAGATAGCAATGAGTTCTATCAAATTGTGAAAAAAATTTAAATTTTTTAATGAAAAATACGCATATTTTTTAAGGCCTAGTTTTACGCGCCGAACACTTATTTACGGACGGAGGGAGTACTACTTTTCATGTGAACAGAGTGCCAAGATTTGCAACTGGGAGATGCAACTTGATATATGTGTATAATAAGAGAAATAAAGGCTTTGCTTATCTTTAGATTCCAATATTCCATGTATCTCTATCTTAGGTAAAGAATATTAGAATACAAACAAAAGTAAAATCAATTAAAGGTTCTTCGTAAAATCAATCAACCCCAACTTGTCCTCTTATGCCTCACATCTTTTTTGGACGGTTAGGAGTGTCTAGGACAATGTACGCGCACTTCAACTAATTTTATTCTCAGTCCAATCAAATGCATGCCATCTACACCAAAACTAGAGAATTCACAAGATAGAATCGAACCCTATTCTATATGAAACAAA
The DNA here is from genome assembly GCA_014282245.1 of Rhododendron simsii. Classification (NCBI taxonomy): domain Eukaryota; kingdom Viridiplantae; phylum Streptophyta; class Magnoliopsida; order Ericales; family Ericaceae; genus Rhododendron; species Rhododendron simsii. Next base: position 31,439,947 of record CM024963.1, read on the forward strand.
CCTATCAACCAACTAACCGGACTAACCCATTGGCTTTTGATGCCTAACATTTCCTCACACACACCAATGAAAAAAAATTCTGAGTATAGAAAAGATTGCCATCGGACAAAGGATGTCATGTTTTAGTCACAATCTAAATGCTTGGAAAATCTCATTGTTTTCTCAAGCACTTACGTAATCACCACTTTCCATGAACTTTTCCCCACGGCACCATCTCAGGAAGTTAATAATCACAAAAGAGAAAATCTTGTTTACAGAGTATACTACTAGCTGTAAACAAGTGTTTGGATGAACTAAATATAATCTGCAACCGTTAAGAGATTATTTTTAATCAGGACTGTCCAATGCTGAAACGGACAACTGAGATCACTCCGCTCCGTAAAGAGCCGCTTTGCAGCGGCTCTGTGAATAAGTACATCTCATCACAAAATATGTTCATCACTAGTGCTGACATAATGTGTAATAAGTCATAATGGAACAATGTGATCGCTACGCCAAGGATCGACCTTGAACTTCACACGATTAATTTTCCATAAAACAGATTAGACCACAGTCATTAATATTATTATTTGCTTGTGGAATTGCTTTGCTTTGGATGATCTTTTATGTCACATAATTAAAGCAAAAGAAAAAAAAATAAAACTTTAGAGGTCTTTTTATCTGGTTGTGAGTTAAAAATTAAAGGGGATCGAAGAACGTTTCACTGCAGATGAGGTCATGTAGTACGCCATTTATCTTCTTTGGTAAGAAAGCATCAAAAGGGAAGAGAGAGAGAGGGGGAAAAAAAAGGGGCAGAAAATGAGAAATAAAAAAGAAAAAAGTTAGATAAAGGTGATGCTTATTCTTTGTTGATATTAATATCAGGAGAATCATTAAGTTGATCAACTGTCACCACTACCATTAATTTCTGCACATAGATTTGCTTTATTGGAGAAAGTTGGAGTAAAATTTGATCAAATTTTATTATAGAAACTTTCATGCCCATTGCACTATTTTCCAGCACAATGATCTGTTCAGTACTTTTGTTGAACAAGAGAGAAATTAATAAAGCTTGAGACGCAGATATCCGATTTTAGATGTGCACAAAGTCATCCGATACCAATGAATTTTTTTATGTGCATGAGACGATTTTGAACAAATTCGTTTCCGAATCTCTCTCTCCGCGAAAGGTAATCAATCACCTAATCCTTCAAGTACTTTTTGAGCAGTTTTTGCCAAGGGCTTTCCACAGAATTAGTTCAGTTAGTTATTCAAGGGTTCAAACATTTATATATCATATGTAATATTATGTGAACATACACAACAATACAACGTACACTCCTATCGATCACTCATTTCTCACATAAGCATGTGTCGGCTCCACATATTTAATTGTGAAGTCGGCCTCACACGTATGTAAAAGAGGAGTGGTTGGAAAGTAGTCGTTAGGAGTGTACGTACAACTTATTGCAAAGATTAATCATTTTCATAGGAGTATAGTGCTACATGGCCGCACCTTATTAGACTTGCCTTTTCTAACTACATCAGTACCATTCTTTTCAAAAGCATTAATTTGATAGATACAGATCAACCACTAAAAATATTTACACTCAATTCCGGTTTTAAGATTTCAGGAGCGAAAATTTGTTATTTAAGGCTAATAACTTGAAATTAAAGAAGCTACATGTCTCAATTATATTCAGTTGAATTAGGGAAATGACATAAAACCCATCGGTATTTTTATTAATTTGCTTATTATTCCATAAAATGAACGTGTAATGCTAGTTAGATTTATTTTCAAAAAAAATAAAAATAAAATTAACATCCTAGAAATGAGGAGATTTCTTTTCCTTACCAAAATCCACAGGGAAAATTTTTTACTTGACAGTCTTCAGTTCTTAATTAATGCTAGTGATCAACTGAAAAAAACATATTTGAATTTCATATTTGTTTTCTTCTCCTTATCATACAAAATAAACAAAATTATTTCACTTTCTTTTTTCGTATACATCAAAGAACATTTAAGCTTTGAGGTTGTGAAAGCATGTGGCCAACCCATACTAATGAATGGTTCATATGAATTCAAAAAGAATGTCGGCCCCTGTTGAATATGGTGATTAATTACATTTTGAATAATTAAAGCTTGATTGATTAAAGCTAATTATGGTGATGATGCTAGCCATAGAAGGATTAGGATTCTTGTCCCCTCAAAGATGACAAAGGAAAAAGAAAATAATGAAGAAGTTAGGGTTAGTAGTTGATTACTGGTGGAGAGAAACTACAATAACAAGTAATTAATTCAATATTAAGCATCTTGTACAGATGGAAATGGAGGTTTTCTTAGTGGGAAGAGATTATGGCTCTTTTTAAATCTTCTTTTGCTAGGATTTGTTGGGGGTATTTAACACAATAAAAGTGCAGTGTACATAGATTTTTAAAAGTTTTACTTGATAATGTGCGTGCATATTTATGATTCATCTTTCTATTTCAGTTGCCTTTTAACACCGCATGCGCCCTGGGACCATCTGTACGAAATTACCAAAATTAACTAGGGTTTTCCCCGGGCTCTTGTCATAAAAGAGAAAAAGAGAAAGGAAATATGGTTGAAAGGCTAGCTAGTGCTTGTGCTTTGATCATCATCTTCCCACCTCAAGGAAAAAAGGGAACTTCAAGGGTAGTTCTATCATTCTATGGACAACGCTCTCCTTAGTCATGGTGTAAAGTTAAATTTGGTCAATTAAGATCTCAGCCCTGAATTTGAATTTGGATTTTTATACAAAATTTTATATCTGAATTGGTAGAACATCTTAATGATTGGCAAAAAAAAAGAAAAAAAAAGAATTGGTTGAACATTTTTGATCTTCCTTTTCGTTCATTAGTAGTTAATTAAGTCAAGCCATATTTTGCATTGTATTAATTAACAAATTTGTAAATCCGAACATGGTTCTCTCCTTTAATTTACTAATTTGCACTGCTTCCTATGGTTGACTAATCCTTCCGGATTTCTCTGCGAGTCTAGAGTCTTTGTAGTCCTGCTCGCGAAAGAAAGTTACACCCGTGACAATTTTCTTCCTTTTTAGTAGAGGAGAAAAATAAAAAAAATTGAAGATCTAATTTGGCAACCGTAATAAGTTCAGATGCATACCCACACCCACCTATACGTACCTATGGAGGGAGATTCCATACCTCTAGGCTGTGAAATTTAATCCGGCAAAAAGAAAAAAAACCACAAACACTCTCACAAATGTTTTTATTGAGTGCGATTTAATCAATCAATGGAATCTATATAAGGCCTCATTTCCATTAAATTTTTTATACTACAATTTATTGACTTTTATGTAGTTGTTCATACTAAAATAAGAATTTTTTTTTTTTTTGGTCAAAAGTTAAGTTGTTTCCATTTAACTAAAACATTCAACGCATTTTCTTCCAAACACCCTGCACATGTTTTACAATTTTTATTTTTTTGAAAACAACTTAACTACAAATAACAACCAAAAATTATTCACAATTTATAGTTTCATGGAAACACCCCCTCAATGTCATAGAAAAAGTTAGGATTATCATTCACTTTCATGCATCGGATTTATTTCCCTTTTCTTCTCCCTTTTGTATGAGCAGAACAGTACCGTCAACTTTGATGAATGTCTTGTCTTGATCTTTTAAGAAGCCTCATTTTGGGTCTTAATTACTTTTAATAAAACTTGAGCGATTTGGGCTAGTTGTTAAGTTTCCTAAACCAATTTAATATTCGTCCCTTTTGATGAACTTCACCGTGTTGTCGGATTTATTTAGTACTAGAAGATTACACTTGTGATTGGAAATGTCCCTTGTTTATAGTTGGTCGAGAACATCATTTATATGAAACCCATATTAATCGGATATTAATCAAGATTAAGACACACATAAGAAACAAGTCTTAGGATTTTAGAAACACAAGTGGCTTATTTCTTGCAAAACCCAACAAGAAAGCTTTTCTAGCCACAACTTTTTGTCATGAAGAAGAGAAGAAAAAAGAAGGTGGGCTTAGATATTTTGAACCAGGCCATAGCATTTTGCTTCTAAAAAACAGTGACAAAAAGCAAATCTCTCTCTCTCTCTCTCATGGGGGACATAAAGCAAAGTTGGGATAGGCAGGCCACAATTGAAACACAATGTGAACAAGCAATTAATGCTACCAATACAAATTTAAAACACAATGCGAACACAACTGCGTTCGGAGATGTTCGATCCACATGGGTTCACATGTATCGAACGGTTTCGGGCGCAATTGTTTTCGGAGTTGTGTTTTGATTAAAATTGTGTTTATAGGCTTTTTGTTTTTCGTGTTTCACAAGGGAGAGGCTGTTCTCACAATTACATGGGCTGTCGGTTCAAATAAATAGAGTTGGACTCGGCTAGTTTGGTTTGAGACTGAGATGATTGGGTGCCTAAAATGGCCCATGCTCGACCATATACTTGACACTTTTGCGGGAATGTCTTGGGCCTTTCTTTTTCTTTTTTTTTTTCTTTCTTTCCGGTGAGACGTGGAATAGATGGGGCTAGGCTTAGCAAAAAATAATATGTGGAGCTTTGAAAAATGGTCCAAGGCCTACTTGAACCTCAGTCAAACGGCGCCAGATCCTTCATGCTGAAAATTCTTGTGCGTCTGTGCCGAGAGATTTTCGGCCGTTGAAATGTGTGTGTTTTTTTTTTCAAGGCCCGAGATCCAACGGCTGAAAAACTCCTTGGCACAAAGGCACATGAGTTTTCCGGCACAGAGGATCTTTCCCTATCAAACCAACCCAATCCAAACCGTAGTTTTTTTTGGATAAGCACAATCCAAACTGTAGTTGCATGTGACAAATGAAATTATTATTGTTACCATTTGAACTGTTTTCAGTTGATACCGTAAAAAAGAATTGCCACGCATTGCATAGTCACCGATCCAATGTAGTGGCCTCTAAGCCCAGTATAGTTAAGGAAATTTTTTTTGTACAATTGTTTTGCATGTTTCTAAATTAGTTTTGGATAAGATTTAACTAAATATTTTCTTTCTCGATCTTATGGTCTTGATTTGCCATGTTTTACTTTTCTTGACCTCCCCTCGCTGCTACTAGTATAAATAGTGGTGTAAGCCTGCAGGAGACAAAAGCATTGATCGATTCAATAAAATTACCAGAGATTTTAATTCTAAAGCCGTAAAGAAAATTCTTTGCTTCATATATTTAGTTCAATTAGGAAAGCCAGCCTTAGCACATACTCCCTCCGTCCCGGTTTGTTTGTCTCTTTTTTGACTTTTTTAGAGCATTTGACCTCTCAAAGAATTGACTATAAATTTCAATTCTTAATGTTTTTAATATGCAATATGGATCTTGTTTGATAGATTTCAATTAGTTTTATTATTCAAAATCTTCAAAATAAAAAAAATATTATAAAATGTAAGATATAAATATATTTTTAAAAGACACGTATTTCGACAATTAGACAAATAAACCGCGACGGAGGGAGTAACTAGCTACTTAAAGACTTCAGAGAGGTAAGTAATGCTTGAGCAACAATTCTTTTTCAAAATCATTGCATGGGTGCTAGAAATAAAAGCACTCGTCCATGTAAAATGCCTTTTTCCACGGAGAAATTAGTTTCCGGTGTCCTTCTCAAGAACTTGGGATCGATTCCTCCCTAAATGTGGACAAAAGGTTCTTAATTTTTTCTTACTGTAATGCTACTATTTAGATGAGAGTGCATGGTTTGTTATTGTTGTCCTAATTACTACTCAATGTTTTTTTCCAGGTTTATAGTGCTTTGCGGTTCCTCAGGGTTCTACTGGTATGCCATTTGCGAGCATTTAGGTTTGCCAGAATGGCCGGCTTTCTGCCTTAATGTGGCCATGAACGCATTTGTGCTCACAAAAGAGAAGTAGAAACCATTCTCCTACTCCTACTCCATCTCTATCTTTGTTTGGTCATTTTATAGCACAAAATAGTTTCCTTTTCGAAAAATATGGGGATGGAATGAAAGTATCAATGTTGTTTTGAACTGAGGGATCCTGCACAGTGCTACTGTGTGAGACTCTCCTTTTCCGATTGAATTGCAACGATCCGAGCCGCTCAAAGTGATCAGAACGTGATTTTAAGGGTACCCGCGAGAAATCAGAAAAAAAAATGATCGGGAAGGGCTTGATCTGAACAGTTTTTTATTGAACGGTTCAGTAAAAAACTGTTCGGATCAAGCCTTTCCCGATCATTTTTTTGCTGATTTCTCTTTACTACCATTAAAATCACATTCTGCACACTTTGAGCGGCTCGGATCGTCGCAATTCAATCTGGAAAGAGGAGTCCCGCACCATAAGACCGCAAGAGATCCCTCATTGGATCCGGTATATATATATATATATATATATATATATATATATATATATATATATATATATATATGTGTGTGTGTGTGTGTGTGTGTGTGTATTTCACTACATGGCAGTGGCAGATGATAGGCGAAGATTTATGCCATTGCCAGATGACCGGGACCTCAAAAGATGTCAGCCCCTGGTTTACAAAGAGACAGTACTCCTTGTCAACGCTTTAGAGCTCGAGTTCACGACGACAAGTAACACTTCCCTCATTTCCTATGCAGCTGATTTGCTAAATACGGACCAAAACTCATTTTTGGAGCTCATTCCGAATTCAACTGAAGTATTTACGGAATAAAATACCGAGTGATTGTGTGTGAGACTTGTCTGGTTAGTCGTTAGAGGACAACTAGTTCAGAGACACGTCTACTATGCTACCATAAGTAGCTTTAATTTGATGTGTTTTCACAAAGTGAATGGTTGAAGTCGTGAGACATGTACTATTCATGTATGCAGAAACCTTCTAAGAGAATCAAGAAAACTTATTTTTTATTTAAAAAATGGTGGGAGATTGTTAGAGATTTTCAAAATAAAATAGATTTTGGTTGGGATTTTTGGAAAGGTATTGAAAGATGTTTTTGTGAAAGGTTGTTATACCTTTTCACATGAGTTGTGACTTTTTGTGAATGGTTATAATACTCATTAGTTTGGAATGTGTTTATTAGAAAGGGATGTGATTGTTGAGAAATGATGTGAAACATGGGGGTGCCTCAAAGAGGCATGATCCTTCTAATTAAATGTTCCATGAAAGGGTGCTTACGAAGAGACATGATTCCTTTTGATTAATGTCTTCAATAGACATGACCTTTCCTGACTAATATCTTTAAAAGATATGATCCTTCCTAATGTGTCTTTACACTAAAGACACAACCTTTTACGTAAGGGTGCCCATAAGTCTATAAATAGGCCTATGGTTAAGTCATTCGTTATACCAAAAATTCCATATTGGATTGCTCTCTCTCTCTACACACTCTCTTCCTAGAATTTTAGGTATACTGGTATTCCGTTATTCTGCAGAAATAGAATATCGGTTCTTGGTCATTTTCAGATCAATTCAGCGAATATTCTGTCTGTCTCTATTTGTGCAAACGCAGACTGAAAGAACTTAGAGTTCTGATTTGATTTATCTTGAAAGGGAATTTGCTGTAACTTGGTGCACACCTTCTGGTGGGGGCAAATACTGTCTTTAGGAAAGTGTTCTCTTAACACAACTTGAATTGCTTTTACCGTTCCGGATTTTGAAGAGACGACGCCATCACATTCATTATTTTGAAGATCAAATTTCCAACAACACCCACCAATTATCAAACAGAACCAAAATGAAGCTAAAAACTTCAAACCAAAGTAAAACATGAAGGCACTAAAACTATGAATCAAAGTAAAAAAAATAAGGCATCAAAGCATTTAGCACCTTCCCATAACAGAAAGAGGCATTTAGCGCCTTTCCATTACAGAAAGAGTATTTCATATTTAACATTCCTGAAAAAAAAAGGGAAGAGTATTTGAGGGTGGGGAGTAAGCACTTAATCTACTCTATCTTTAGGGAGAAATTTTTCAGCGCCGGGTAGGTACCACTTGGCACCCTACGTGGTACCCACCAGCCAATCATCTCGTGCCACTTGGTTCTCTTTCCACGTTGGTCAAAATAAAGTTCCCGTCTTCTTTCCGTCTTTCGTCTGTCTAAAATTGGGGAGAAACCCAAATTTCAACCCCCGAAATTTTTGAAACCCTTTTCATCTCTCTCGCTCTCTGCCATCCCCTAAAATACCCGAAATTCCCAATTGCGCTCTCTTTCTCTCTCTCTACCCCATATCAAGGAAAAATACGAATCAAGCTCAGATTAATAAAGCAGCATAAATCAAGGGATGAACTCAGTGGAAGAAGAACCACCTACAATGGAGATGGACCAAACACCGAGATCAAATCAAGAAAGGGGTATGTTTTTTAATCTTTGCTCTCCATATATGAATTTAATATAACAAGGGGGACAAGAACGTGGTTCTTTGTTGGACTTAATATGTTTGTCTCCTTAATTTTTTATTGGATGTATCCTTAGTTTATTGGTTCTTTGTTGGCTATTTTATTCCATACGCAGATACCCTTTTAACAACTCAAAATGCTTGTTTTGAGTTAAAAATTGGAATGAAAGTTAATAGTGATCAAGAAGCTTATGACATGTACAATGGATATGCATTTGATATGCATTTTAGCATTCGGCGAGATGATTTAAGTTACAAAAGAGGAACGAAAGAGCCCCATATAACACCAATCTGACTCCAAGATACAAAACAAGCTTACATCCTTCTGTATCTTCTTTATAACCCCTTACGTATCCAGCTGCTTGTGCTAAAAAATTTGGAGGTTTGTCTCCCCAGAAATCATACACTGAGGCAGAGAAATCAAATTTTAAATGTCCACCCCACGCCCCACCCTTGGGCGCCTAACGAGCTAGTGGATGGTGGAGTTGGTATTCAAATACACAAATAAGCCCACGCCGGGTGTTTCCTATCCTAAATTACCATTCACAATTGAAATACACAAATAAGCCCACACCAAGCATTTCTTCTCATCTTAAATTACCATTCACAATTCAAATACACAAATAAGTTCACGCCGGGTATTTCTTCTCATCTTAAATTAACATTCACAATTCAAATGAACAAATAAGTCCACGCCGGGCATTTCTCATCCTAAATTACCATTCACAATTCAAATATTTCAAAAAGTATATTACAATAAACTGAATCGTGACATGTGAACAGTCCGTATCCAACTTCATTTTTTGTTTCACTTGAACTTTCTTCAGCAAATTCCTACAATGGAGGGAACTGTACTTGCTCAACTGCTGTTATGTGCCTGCTGTGCCGCACCCAAGCTATGTGTGCACATTATTTTTTCGCACGACACAAGGAAATCCAGTCACTTGTTCACTACAAGCTGGCTAAGATTCATAAGAACCACGGGTCCTACCCACAAACACAACATAATAGTTTTTTTTTCGTGCCATTTCTAAAACATGAAAGAAAGTTAATTTAGAAACAACTTATACCAACAACAAGCATAATAAACATGGAGTAGTAGAAAATGTCAAGTTTGTATTAGTAAACATAATTTTCATAATCAAGAAGAACATGACCAACGTAACAATCAAATCTTCAGGCCTACAGTTGAAAATAGAATTAAGTGCTTAAATGAACAAATCAAGTGGTCTAACTAATACATGAGGGATATTGCATAATCACCTACCACTTGATCTAAAGTCAATAGGAAACTAGGTTTTTGTTTCACTGCCTCTCGAATATACTCAGCCAAGCACACTATGCATTTAATTGTCAGTGATACTTCTTATACCATTAAAACCTAATAAACTTTACATCAATACAAATGAAATTCCATAACACAAGAGAAGATACTCCAGGATACTTGTGAGGAATACTAGTCGCGACCAAAAAAGTGCAGTTCTATTGCCATGGTAGTATCTTCATTCAAAAATGGTACTCTAGCGGAGAGGGGATTGAGGGAGACAAACTTGTGAGAGAGAAAGGTCAATAATTGGTGGAGTCTGATGGTGGCGGTGGTACCACGTAGTGAAGATCTGAAAAAAAAGAGGAACAAAATAGTGAAGAGCAAGAAAAGAGAAGAAAGAAAATTAGGGCTTCGAAATTACATACACGAACCCATACCAGCGAGGCGAGAGGCTAAAAGATTTTGGGACAGTGGTGGTTGTGCGTCGGTGGTGGTAGGGGCGGGGTGGCGGAGATGGAGAGAGGGGGTGAGATTTGGGTTTTACCCCAATTTTTGACGGACGGAAGACGGAAAGGGGAAGGGAAACGTTACTTGGGCCAGCGTGGGAAGAGGACCAGGTGGTGCAACGTGATTGGCCGGTGGGTACCACATAGGGTGCCAGGTGGTACCCACCCGGCACTGAAAAATTTCTCATCTTTAGGATTTGGGGAGAGGGACGGGTGCTCATCAGAATCGAATCTTGCCTATGTGCCTGTTTCAGAAACGAAAATAAGTACTTATTGTTTAAGAAGGTAATTTCAAGTTAAAAAATAATGTATTTACAAAAATAATTTTTCTAACAATATGGATCTTATTTGATAAATTTTATTGAGATCTTTTGAACGGTGCAAAAAAATTGAAAAATTATTTTTCATTTACATTATTTTTGAATTTAAAAATGTGAAATAAGTACTAAGGGAGGCACAACTGTACTCCACTTTATTTGTATTTTGCATTACACTTGAACACAAACTTTTTGGCTTAGTACAATATGAATAGAATCCATCCATATTTATAATACTCCATGGAAGATTCTCAATTTCTTCTTTACAAGATAATATATAGGTAAGTTCTAGATTTTACACATGTGAAAGAATACTTACAACAAATATCTAGAATATTTCTTAAGACTTTTCTAGACATCTTCAATAAATCTAAATATTCTAGAACTCTTCTAGAAACTACATACTTATATCTCCTAACACAATTGTCAATTGATATTTTTTCCTTGAGCAATTAATGCTACCAACACAATGTGAACACAAGTGCGTTCGAAGATGTACGATTCAGATGAATTTACATCCATTCCAGTGAACATGGTTGTCTCACCCTCCCTCTACAGTGGAGGCTGAGGTTCGAGTCCCACGGGAGACGAATTTGGGGTTCAAGGCTATGAACAGCCTCTAGATCTCTTGTTGACTAACATACTAACACATCGCTAACTCCCACTGATATATACAATATTGGGCAAAAAAAAAAAAAAATAGAGCTGTACTCAGCTAGTTTTGGTTTGAGACGGAGGAGATTGGGTGCCTAAAATGGCCCATGGACCGACCATGTATAGTTGACTCTTTTGCGGAAATGTCTTGGGCCTCTGTTTAGAACAGTATTTTTTCTGGTGAACCTCAGTCAAACCAACCCAAACTGTAATTGCATGTGACACATTAAAATATTATTGTTACCATTTGATATATACATACAAATATACAATGTACAAACAGACTACATAGTTGATAAACAAGAATTGCCACGCATTGGGTAGTCGCCAATCCAATCTCGTGGCCTCTAAATTGAGTAACAAAATAGTTGAGGACTGGATCGAGTACTTTATTGTGGAAGTTTGAGGAATAATATTATCATTAGGATGTTTTATTTAGTGCTACTTGTTTTGCATGTTTCTAAATTAGTTTTGGATAAGATTTAATGTATATTCTCTCTCTCTCTCTCTCTCTCTTAGTCTTGGTTTCCATGTGTAACTTTTCTTGAAGTAGTGTATAGTCCGACTCTTTTGCGGGACTGTCTTCGGCCTCTGTTTCGGGCTAGGCTTAGCACAAAAAGAATAAGTGGAGCTTTGAAAAATGGGCCAAGGCCTACTTGAACCTCAGTCAAACCAACGAGAATTTTTTGGGTGCAAATTGCGTACCATGTGGTGGTACACAGCGCTCATTCGAGCCGTCCAAAGGTATTTTGGACGGTTCAAATCAGAGCACTCTCTCTCCTCTTTCCCTCTGCTCATATCTGAACCATTCAAAACACATCCAGACGGTTCGGATGGACCATTGGATATATGTAACACGTGCACTATACACAATTTGCACCAAAAAATTTCTCCAAACCAACCCAATCCAAACTATAATTGCATGTGGAAAATTAAGGTATTATTTTTACCAATTGAACTGTTTTTAGTTGATAGGAAACAAGAATTGCCACGCATTGCCCAGTCGCCGATCCAATCTAGTGGCCTCTAAACATAGTAAGAATTATAGTAGAGGATTGGATCGAGTATTTTATTTTTGGAAGTTTAGGAATGGTATTATTATTAGGAATTATTTTTAAGAGTGTCCACAATGCTATAATCAAAAATTGATAATCAAAAGTTGCCACATCAGCTTTTGATTATTCATTTAAGAGATTGTTAAAGTTAGCAATGTAGATGTCTACAATGACATAATCAAAATTAGATAACCAAAACTTGTCACATCATTTTTTCAAACTACAAAAAACTAAAAATTATGAACAGTAGGGAATAGTTTTTTGGAAAATAGTTTTGAAACTAATAAAAACTATTTACTAGAAATAGAAAATAGTTTGTGAAACTTTTTTTATTGGGGAAAAAACTAATTTTAAAAAAACTGTTTTCTAAAAAAAATAGTAAAATAATTTTTTTTCCCAAAAATATTGTTCGAAAAGAAAGAGAGGAAAAGGAAAGAAAGATAGAATAATTTTGTATTATGATTGGAGTATTTGATTGAGAATATGTAGGATCTATAAAATTTGATTATTGTCAAAAGATTGCTAATTTTGGTTATCCGAAACTCAAAATTTGATTATTTCTAAGGATGTTGTTAAGTTTGATTATAGCATTGTGAGCCATATCTAGTGGCCTCTAAACATAGTAAAAATTATAGTTTGAGGACTGGATCGAGTATTTTATTTTTGGAAGTCTAGGAATGGTATTATTAATAGGAATTTTTTTTTAAAGTGCTACTTGTTTAGCGTGTTTCTAAATTAGTGTTGGATAAGATTTAGTCTATATTTTCTTTCTCTTAAAGTCTTCATTTCCATGTTTTACGTTTTTTGACCTCCATTCCGAATAAGTTACCTTATTGTTGGGACCGCTCCTACTAGTATAAATAGGGTGTAAGCCTGGAGACAAAAGCATCGATTCATTCAACAAAATTTCTAGCGATTTTCTAAAGCCATAAAGAGAATTCTTTGCTTCATATACAGGAGTATATTTTAGTTCAAGAAAAGCCTTAGCACCAAACATAGCCTTTCACGTACCTACTAGCTAGCTAGATACTTCAAAGACTTCAGAGAGGTAAAGTAATTGCTTGAGCAACAATTCTTTTACAGAATCATTGCATGCATGGGTGCTTGAAACAAAAAAACACTCGTACCGGTTTATGAAAAATGCTTTGTGCCAGAATGAAAAATTTTCCCCTTATATATGCAGGAACCAGTGGGCATAAGAATGGGTTCTGGATCAATGTCGCCTCCGGGGGTGAAACTGCAGATTCAAGATCGCTATGTAAATAACTTTCCTTTGCTACTAACTTTAATTTGTTAGCGCGCGGTTATTGATATATAGTGTTGTTCTGATGCTTAATTCTAAGCAATGGAAACGACACAACTTCATTTAAGTATTTTTTTTAACCGCGAAAAAAGACGACTTCTATCAATATTTATGTTGCAAAAGTCATTTAACTTTTCCCACCATCTGATTCAGGTGGTGATCGATAACGGCATCCTTCAAGTTACACTATCGAATCCTGAGGGTATGGTCACTGGAATCAGTTACAAAGGCATCGATAATTTGCTCGAGGTCAAGAACGATGAAACTAAAAGAGGGTAAACAAACTGCTTCCTAAAGTTTTTTTGACTCGTCCATTGTTAAGTACAAAGATTTGCTAATTCTTTGTGTTTTTTTTTTTTGCTCGGCAAACGAAACGATTTTATTAACTCGACAAGGGAACATCGAGAGGAAAACAAGGATGAGACAACACTTACTCACCCGCACAACAAGGAAGAAAAAGCAAAAGAAAGAGCATCCAACCGAAAGTTGGAAGCAATAACACCTCAAAATCAAACTTAGAGCTTCGATCAATATTTATGTCCACCAAGAAAGTCATCCGTAAACTTTTCCCACCGAATAAACATTGATGTCAAACTTAGCTTTCATCCACATAGCCACCCTTGTCTTAACGGCCTCCCCAACCTCATCTGCGGACCTTATAACATTGTTGAAGATGAGGTCATTCCTCGCAAGCCAGATAGACCACAAAGTAGCAAAGAACGTCACCTCCCATATATTCCTTTCCAAATTCCGAAAACTATTGCCAAACCACCAACTTGCTAGGTCTGCCAAGTTTTTTTGACTCGTCCATTGTTAAGTACAAAGATTTGCTAATTCTTTGTGTTAAACATGTAGTTACATGGTGGTTGTTTGGGATTCACTTGATGGACGCAAACAACCTCCGCAATGGTATGCTCTCTCTCTCTCTCTCTCTCTCTCTCTCTCTTTCTCTCTCTCTCACACGCAAAGGAGGTATCCAACGGCCAACGGATCATTGTGCAGGATTTTCGGAACAAAGTTTAAGGTAATAAAGGAAACAGAGGAACAAGTGGAGGTGTCCTTCTCAAGGACATGGGATCCCTCTCTCAAGGGCAAGCTTGTCCCCCTGAATGTAGACAAAAGGTTCTTTCTTCGTACTGTAATGCTACTAAATATTTAGATGGGAGTACGTGCATGGTTTGTTACTATTGTCCTAATTACTACAATGTTTTTTTTTTTCCAGGTTTATAGTGCTTCGCGGTTCCTCAGGCTTCTACTGGTATGCCATTTGCGAACATTTAGGTTCGCCAGAATGGCCGGCTTTCGGCCTTAATGTGGCCATGAATGCATTCGTGCTCCTAAAAGAGAAGTAAAATTAACCATTCTCCTACTCCATCTCTATCTTTATTTTGTCATTATATAGCACAAAATAACTCGCATTTTATTTTCGAAAAATATGGGGATGGAACGAAAGTAATGTTGTTTTGAACTATATATATCTAGGTTTCACTACATGGCTGTGGCAGATAATAGGCGAAGGTTTATGCCGTTGCCAGATGATCGGGACTTCCCAAAAGGCCAACCCCTGCCAGTCAAAGAAGCTGTCCTCCTTGTCGACCCTATAGAGCCCGAGTTTAAAGGACAGGTTTAATTCCTATGCACTTGATTTGCTCAATACGGACCAAAATTTATTTTTGGAGCCCATGACTTCAACTGAAGTGTTTACGGAATAAATACCGAATAGTGCTTGAGTTGGTGTGGTTGGTCATTATCATGGAATACATACATACCCATTCGAATTTCTGGTTCGCTAAAAAGCAACAAAAATGAACGTTGCGACTGATAACTATAATATGTATGCTCACAGGTGGATGACAAGTATCAGTATTCATGCGATAACAAAGATCTCTGTGTCCACGGTTGGATATCCATGAAGTCTCCTGACTCTCCTCCCGTGGGTTTCTGGCAAATTACGCCCAGCGATGAGTTCCGGACGGGTGGGCCCCTCAAACAAAACCTTTCCTCCCATGTGGGTCCCACTTGCCTTGCTGTAAGTAACTTTTACTTGATTATGGAGATCCTTAATTTGTTCTGCTCTAGGACCGAAGAAACATATCTCCAAGTTGGTTACCTGCACTATTAGGAGTTGTGGTTTTATTGACAGGAAATTAATAACGGTTAAAACATACATAGAATTTATGAATTTGGCCTTTTAGGGGATGACCTGACTACACCAAAGTTGATGCTATTAACAGGAGTTTGTCAGTCCTCACTATGCTGGGGAAGATCTCGAGCTGAAAATTGGACAGGGCGAGGCGTGGAAGAAAGTTTTTGGTCCCGTTTTCGTACATCTCAATTCTGTGGAGGGTGGAAAATCTGGGGATGAGGCACTTACGCTATGGGAGGGTGCCAAAAGACAGGTTTGACTTAGCAAGTTATAAATACATTGATATCTGATAATATGAGACAGATAGTAGATTTTGATAGACAATAATTTTCAGATGATGGCCGAAGTCCAAAGCTGGCCCTATACTTTTCCAGAATCCGATGACTTTCCATCATCAGATCAACGCGGCAATGTTAGTGGTAGATTAGTCGTACGAGACAGGTACATAAACAAGGATTATATATCAGCAAACGGTGCCTATGTCGGGTTGGCCCCTCCTGGGGATGTTGGATCATGGCAGAGAGAATGCAAGGTGATGACTTGTGATGCTTAACTATATCATACTACAATGCTAGCTATAATACTGAGAAACATATGAACTACCCTCAACCGAAATCGCATCCAAAGTCATAATAATATCTTTATTTGCAACAGGGCTACCAATTCTGGACGAGAACAGATGAGCATGGCTATTTTTCCATCAACCATATACGTGCTGGTGACTACAATCTTTACGCATGGGTTCCTGGATTTATTGGAGATTATCGAAAAGATAATGTTGTCACCATAACACCAGGTTTCTAATAATTTCTCCCTTTTTCTTTGTCGTGATAGATTAATTATTACAATTTGCCTTAGCATTTTTATGTCCATTGGAAAGCAGGCTGTCACATTCCCTTGGGTAATCTTGTGTATGAGCCTCCTAGAGATGGACCTACGTTGTGGGAAATTGGCATTCCTGATCGCTCTGCTGCAGAATTTTACGTACCCGATCCTGATCCAAAGTATATTAACCCGCTTTTTGTCAATCATCCTGACAGGTTAGTTTATATGAATCGATTATCGAACGATTTCTATAGCACAACTATGAAAAAAAAAGTCTCGCTTAAGCTAACTCTTATCTACGTTTTGAACCTTGAATCAAAAGCACCATCTTTGACATGAAATAATCAGCTGCTTCTTTGATTTTCTTGCAGGTTTAGGCAGTACGGATTGTGGGAGAGATATGCAGAGCTATACCCTAACGAGGATTTAGTCTACACTGTCGGCGTTAGTGATTATAGAAAAGATTGGTTCTTTGCTCAGGTCACCAGGTATGGTTCAAGGACTTTCGGTCATTGCAATTTCCTCCAAATTTTCTGCTATTTTCCACATAAAAGTTCTCCGGAAATTTTTAAGCACTAGCCCACGCACTCCCATGACTGATTCTACGTAGTCCGAATAAGCTTGCTAGAAATTTTTGAGTAGTGAAATACACGGGTGAACATGTAAAAATAGTCTTGAATAATCATCAAACGAGGCACAACTTGTCATTTTTTTTTAGCTCACAGTAGTTCCAATGATAAACAAAGATGGCACAATGTTCCGTTAGCAACGGCAAACTAGGAGCAATCTTCACTTATCTTACTGTTTACGTTCAAAAATTGGCATTGGCATTGGCATTTGCATTCGCAGGAGGAAAAATGACAACACATATCAAGGAACCACATGGCAGATCAAGTTCAAACTCGACATGGTAGATCAAACCGGAACCTACAAACTAAGAGTGGCACTGGCAGCTGCAAATCTCGGCGAATTGCAGGTTCAAAACGTCAACTTAAAACCACTGCCGAATATCTCTCTCTCTCTCTCTCTCTTCATGTATGATTACCTCTTTACTGAATAAGAATAACGCTTCTAGGTCCGTGTTAATGATCCAAACACAACACGACCTCTGTTTTCAAGCGGACTAATTGGAAGGGACAACGCGGTGGCTAGACATGGCATCCACGGACTATATTGGCTGTTCAACGTGGAGATTCCAAACGCTGTTTTGGTGAAAGGGGAGTACAATACGATTTATCTGACGCAGCCAAGGGGACAATCATCTTTGCAGAATCTCATGTACGACTACATTCGCTTGGAAGGTCCCCCTACCAAAGGCCACCATATGAGTTACCTTTAGAGAAGTGCTGAAATGGGACCTAAGAGGCTGTTTGGATCAGCCCTTATATATAATATAGTAGTTTTTTTTTAGTATTTGGTAACAATATATATATATATATACACACACACACACACTCCAATATAGTTGTTTCAGGTTGTTTTCGGTTTTGCTTTAATGCTTTATACATACATAATATAGTTGTTCCAAAACAGTGTTATTTCCAGTTTTAGTAATGACATTAACACGTCTATATGTGTTCTCTTAGTGCTTTTTGTTTGGGGAAGCGTTAGTGAATTTTTTTTTAACCGGCACATTAATGCGTAGTTAGATTATACTAGCTACGAAGGACTAACTGTTGCTCCATCAAGTTTTGCTTTAATGCTTTATACATACATTCCAAAACAGTGTTATTTCCGGTTTTAGTATTGACATTAACAGGTCTATATGTGTTCTCTTGGTGTTTTTTGTTTGGGGAAGCGTTAGTGAATTTTTTTTAAACCGGCACATTAATGCGTAGTTAGATTACTAGCTACAAAGGACCAACCATTGCTCCATTAAAATAATTTTTTTTGAAGTAAATAGAGGATAAAATACAAAATCAACATCAATATGTCACTTTCATTATCAATTAGGAGTTTTAATTGGCTGAATCTAGGTGCTGTGGGGGAGTATTTTATTTGGTGGTTGGTACTGAATTTTACTAGATCACGGCTTGGTATTAACTTCACATTTGTTGGCCTTTCTCCCTTTCGGGCAAGGGTTTAGATCAGTTGGTTTCCAATTAGTTTGGACCGTTTGTAGACCCCTTTCGGGCTTATGATAATGATCGAAATCGTCCACTTTTTAGAAATCGTCGAAAACATTGACCCCACCAAAAATTACATTGATCGGATATCGTTTGATATAATATCGAAATGCATTAATTTTGGAAAAAAAAAGTGTGCAACACTGGATTGCAACCCTTTTGACACAATTATCCGAAGATAAATGCATTTCGATATCATATCAACCGATATTCGATCAACGTGATTTTTAACGTGGTCAATGTTCTCGACGAGCTCTAAAAAATAAATGGTTCTGATCATTGTTGTGGGCCCGAAAAGAGCCCACAAATAGTCCAAAACTGGACCAAACTGGTTGGAACTCCAACTTATTTAAAATTGGAAGAACTTATTTACCCTTAAAACAAGTGACAATCCAATCTGGGGAATAAAAAAAAATAAAAAAAAAGAAACTCACCAAAATGCTAGAAGGAAGAAACTCACCAAAATGCTAAAAAAAAGAAACTCATTCTCAATCTCTGCTAGAAGGAAGCTCACCAAAATGCTTGCCCACAGAAAGAAACTCACCAAAATGCTTGCCCACATATGCAGCTCACCAGGATGCAGCTATACCGTTCTTCTCAACCGGTTTGTAGTAATCCAATTAACTGTCTCAGACTCACAACGACACTTCTTGGTCCACAGCGCCCACATCAAACACGAACAGGGTGAGACCCCGTTACGCTTTCTTCCAAAATATTCTATTTCAAAAATAAGGTAATTTTAAATTCAAATACAACGAAAATGAAAATTAATTTTTAATTTTTTTTACACCGTTTAAAAGATCTCAATGAGATCTATCAAACAAGATCCATATTCGTAGGAAAATTATTTACGTCGACACATAATTTTTGACCTTGAAATTATCTTTTTTTTCCCAAAACCTTCTTTTTAAAAAAGTGGAACGCTACTTGAGTGCGCATCAGTTAAGCAGCTGAAACAAAACTGTAAACCACAGGAACATTCAACCTCGCAAAATTCATCATCTTCAACACGAATCGACTTCCCGTACCGGGGAGTACGTGGGCACCATCTAACCATTTTATTATCCTCGATATACGACTCAAGCAGAAAACGATCAAATTTGTCTGCTAAATCAGGATGACTCATCCTAACTAGATTTCTTATAATAACTTCATCATAGATAGCGTTACATTTGTGAGCCATGCACCTAATACGCTTACTCTGACCCTCATCTATCTTCACAATAAAATGCTTCGTCCAACCTAAAAGCAAGAACCTAAATATATGACACATAAACCCCAATACAAATTATATGTTTTAGACTGATATTTCCGCAATAAGTTATATTTCTAAACAACCTAGTAGTAAATTCAATCCCCAACAAGAAGTTTAAAACTCCCGAGGAAGGTAATTCCGAACTATCGAGTAAGTAGAATAGTAGCAGATTAAAGCTAGAGTTGGTATGTGAATAAAGGCAAAGTTCAACATTAAGGTGTACACGGTAGAGAAATTTAAGATTTTTTTTTGGGTGGAATTAGAATGTTGAAACTGTAAAGAGTGTTTGCAGTGGTGTATGAGGTGTTTGTTTTCCTCCAATTTTCTGTTGGAAGTCATTGTAAGGGGCATGGTTTTATTTTCATTTTTTGCTGTTTGAATGTGTAAGTTTGTTTAGCTTACATTGTTCGAACCCCCTCGATGTACCCTTTCGAGTTAATATATATGATTCGTTTTGCCGAGAAAAAAACATAGTAGCAGGATCCTTAAATACAATAATTGGATCCTTTTTTCTCGTACCGAAAATTGAAGGCTGAAACCGTCATCTAAAACCTGCAAAGTCCGTGGGCCTGTGCATTAAAGTGGCCCATAGGCTAGTCCATGGTTTCGGAAACTTCCTTAGATTACTTGTTTCAGGATCAGATTTGTGACTTTTGTCATGAGGCTCTGATATTATAGGTAACATAAAACCTTAATGTAATAGACCTCAGTTAAGACTTGAAATTTTGCATCTTAATTTTTTTTAAATGTAACCATAGTTTGTTGGTGTTATTAAGTGTATCTACTCCTAAATTATATTTTAATTATGATTAACATTGTTGAAACATAAAGTAAATTTAGAATTTTGACAATGCTTCAGTTAAGTAACCCAAATATGATAGATATTATCAAAAAAGATATAAATATCTAGTTTTTAGAAACCCTAAAATATCTAGCGCTCTAGAATATTCTTGTGAAATATCTAGAGTTTTTTTTGTGAGAATTTGTTTCATGTGTAGTTAAGTAACCCAAATATGATAGATATTATCAAAAAAGATACACTACAAGAAAAATGGTCATTCCCGGCATTTTTATTACCGGCATTTTACTTAAAGCCGGAAAAGCCATTATTACCGGCATTTCTTGAAATGCCGGAAAAAAATAATTATTACCGGCATTTGTTTAAAAAAATGCCGGCAAAAGTCGATTTTTTCCGCCAAAATAATACCGTTAAACTATTACCGGCATTTGTTGAAAAAAATGCCGGGAATACTCTCCATATAATATAAATATTTTTCTTTGTGCAAGGGAACTCAATATGGTGGCTAGCCTAGATGGTAGTTCCACGCGCGCGCGAGCCAAAGGTCACGAGTTCGAATCTTGGGAAGGACAATTTCTCCACAAAATTTGCGTGCCACGTGGCGGACACGTGGGCGACAAATAAGCACCACGTGGCGGACACGTGGGCATTTTGTCTTATATGTTATAGTTTTTCCCGGCAAATGAGTCCAATTATTCCCGGCATTTATAGAGACCTTTCCCGGCATTTGTACTTTTACCAACACTCTCCTAGACGGCATATGTAATAAATGCCGGTAATGCCTAACAAATGCCGGTAATACTCTTTACCGGCATTTTTTTTAACTTTTAGCGGCATTTATAAAATGCCGGAAAAAGCAAAATTTCTTGTAGTGATATAAATATCTAGTTTTTAGAAACCCTAAAATATCTAGCGCTCTAGAATATTCTTGTGAAATATCTAGAGTTTTTTTTTGTGAGAATTTGTTTCATGTGTAATTCTAGAATTACCTTACAATTTATCTTGAATGAAAATATCTTTATACTAGAGTCTTCTATAGAGTAGTACAAATAGGGATGAGTTCTAACCATTTTGTACCAAGCCAAAAAAGAGTTTGAGTTCAAGTGCAATACAAATATTCTTCTTCCCTATTCTTGTCTTTAATATTCCCCCTCTTCCAAAATTTGTTTTTCAACTGCACAATAGAAACTTCTACTCTTCCAGCAAACGGATCTCAAGATACATGACACGTATCTCGATACAAACTATACAACTGAAAAAATGATACACGATACGTATTTCGATACAAACTATACAAGTGAAAAAATGATAAAATATTGCTCTTGATGAGCTATGATTTCTTGGCCACCGCATGTGGGACCTCAAAGATCTCACCGTCGGAGCTTCGGAGGAAGATACTTCTTGAGGTCAACATGTTCTGGAACCCTAGCAAACTGAGAGAGAAAGAAAGAGAGAGAACCAGTAACTGATTGACAGAGGAAGAGAAAGAGAGAGAAGATGGGTATGGTAACGGTTACGGGCGGTGGCAGGGGAGGACACAGGAAAAGTTGTTACTATTTAGGTGAAATTATACAATACTTCAGGAGTACCACGTGATGGTATTCCGGAACACTTTATAACCATACATTTCTGTGGGATCTACCACTAAGTGTACTATGGACATCATCCGGCAAATATGGGTTCAAAGCTGGAGTTGAACGAGGGGTGGGGCATCGCTGCCGCAAAGGGAGAGCCAATATCACCAAACTTTGGTTTGCAGCGCAAATGAATCTTGTTGAATCCTAAAAAAATTATAAGTGCACTATAAGTGCACACAAGTACAGCAAATGTTCAAGATTTGTTGCAATAAAACAAGGACAAGAAAGTGTGGGTAAAGCAAGTGATTTCAGTTTAAGACATACCTTAAGACCAGGTACATAATCTTCAGTAGTATCCTAAAAGACACAAGAAAGCAAAGTGGGACATTCAACCTAAGACACAAGAAAGCAAAGTGGGACATTCAACCTAAGTCAAAGGTGGTGTCCAGTTTAGGAAACATGATACAAACAAAATTCTGTTTCCAATACAAATTACAGAATCCATCATTTCATCAACAATTCAACCACAAAATATGTACAGCCAAACATTTAACTAAAAAAATTAATGCCTTGTTTGGTTTGTGTTTTGAAATATTTTTTTGAAAAATAGTAGGGGTAATAAGTGAAGAGAGATAAAGAGAGAAATATTGGAAGTAGGGAAAATTTAGGGGAAATTTTTGAAAAATTCATTTTGAAAATGGGAGAGAACAAGGCATTAAAAAGCACTGATATCTTAAGCAAACCTTTCAAAATCATCTATCCCGCAAACATACAAGCAACACCAAAAGGAAAAGACATGGCACAATTTTCCTCAAAAGAAAAGCATCCTTGGTGCGAAGCCTATCTCGTACCCCAAATTAATTTCAATGAAAATATGGCAATGGAACTTTTCCGAGGCTATGACATGCGATGATATCAAACATAAAATACCTTGCAACATTCAAATGCCACATTCATCTCCTTTCCAATATCAGCCAGACCATCAGAATCGGTTTGGCAATTGATGTCCTCACTTTGAATATCATCAACATAAACACCTTTGTACTCTTCCCTTTCGTGGTCTCAGTTACACAAGCAAGTCTTCGATCATCATTGCTCAAACTTTGGTTCTGGGCCCAATCCCTATCCTGTGTACATAGTATATTGTTGTGACACCCACAAGTTATCAAATGGAACCAAAATGAAACTAAAAACTTCAAAACCAAAGTAAAACCTGAAGGCAAACTATGAATCAAAGTAAAAACATTAAGGCATCAAAGCATTTAGCACCTTCCCAATACAGAAAGAGTATTTCATATTTAACATTCCTAACAACCGGAAATAAACTTTTTTTTTTTTTTTGAAGTGACAATTTTTATGGTTAAACTTTACATCCAAACATATGTAAACAATATGAAAAAGCAATGACAAGCAGGATGAATTACTAACCTTTCCAAAAGAGATTTTTCCTTGTTCCTTTTGATCCAGAAATTTTCGTTCTTGAAAACTATGCTGCTGGCAATTGAGTAGGAGGCAAACAAATTAAAGGCCATCATAGTTATGAGTGTTAGAGCATTTAGTGGAATTTATAGTTAAAAAGACCGTTCCAAAACAGTGTGAAATGAAAAAATTATTTTCGAAAACTCTTTCCTCAACTGCAAAGCATTTAAACAACTACCATGAGCCTATGAGAAATTCATGGAACCATACAAGGAAAAACCCAAGGAAAATTTTCTAAAATCAATGAAGAAAATTATTAGCTATACCTTCTACAAATTTCTTCATATTGCGGTGGCATTAACAAGATCAAAGAAGAAAAGTTTACTGGTCGTCAGAATCCAACTTTCTCTTCATCCCCTGCTTTCCGACATTTTCTTGATTTTTCTTGAATGCGATGCAGTAGTGCTCATTGTTAAAAACCTACAATACACGATACGTATCCTACGATTTGTATCGTCTCCTTCAGAGAACAATACGTATCCCACATGTATTCTTTTTGTATAGAAATCCTACGATACGACTGCGTATCCTACGATTTATACGCGTATCTCAATTCGGTACGTATCCTACGATTACTTATTGGGAAAAAGTCGGACCTTATTTCTGGAAGTGGAACCCCAAATGCATTAATCTAAGCCATTTGATCTAATTTTGACATCTTTCAAACCATTTGATAAAATTCAACCTCAATATAGGGCTTGTATAGAAGAAAGAACTGTACTTCGATTGTGTTTTGTTGCCTGACTTTTCTTTTCTTTCCCAAAAGAGAACATGAGGTTTTAATGTAGTAGGCTCCAGTTGAGAGACTTGAAATTTTGCTTCTTAAAAACTTTTTTTTTAAAAGTAAACATAATTTGTTGGTGTTGTTAGGTGTATCAACTTTTTAATTATATTTTCATATTAATTATGATTAACGTTGTTGAAGCATAAACTAAATCTAGTATTTTGGCACAGGAAAGTTAAGTCCAAACAAGTCCAATTAACAAAATCCAAAGATGGAAGATATTATGGAAGAAGATATAAATATCTAGTCTTTTGGAACACTAAAATATCTATATCTAGAAACTATAGAATATCCTTGCGAAATATCTAGAGTTTTTTTTGTGAGAATTAGTCACATGTGTAATTCTAGAATTACCTCAAAGTTTATCTCGTATGAACATAACTTTATACCAGAGCCTTCTATGGGTAGTATAAATAGGGATGGATCTAGCTATTTTCTACCAAGCCAAAAAAAGTTTGAATTCCAATGTAATACAAATAGTCTCATTCCCCACTTTTGTCTTTAGTGTTCTACTCTTCCAAAAATCCTGTTTAACTAAACAATAGAAACTCACATATCTTAAGATACACGATACGTATTCCAATACGAAAATTTCCATCATTCTAAATATCCTCAGATGATGAATAAAAGCCCAAATTACATGCTAGAAAGCACATTAAACAGATTAACAATATCAGAATTTAAGAAGATTAAGAGGCATTACCTATTTTTCCGTTCCCTAATCTTCCTTTGGTGTATACCTTTCTTCTATTGTAGTTGCCTGGCAAATTTAAGAAGGAAAAAATGAACACAGAAATCAGTCTACATAGTTACACAATTCAGACAAGAAAAGTTCATCATGTTCTCACAATAGTTCAACCTTTTCAAAAGAACTCCACAAAGGAAACCATAAGAAAAACACACGAGCATCCACATACATCGATCAAAGCTCTGAAAATCGGCTTTCATTTCCGGTTCGCTGCTCTAGTATTATTACATGATACCACACTCGCTGGAGCCATTCACGTGCCTCGGGCTTGGCAAGCAGGTAATCTGGCAAATCCATCTCCTTAAAAAGCTGCCAAAGAAAAATAGTTCAGTGGACATAGATTAGAACAATCTGACATTGATTAGAACTGAATATGCAACATACATGCCTGTTACTCCGGGAGGCAGAATTGACCCAAGCGCCTAAAAATTTTGAGACGGCAATAGGTGGTACGCAATCCTGAACTTGCGCTCCTCTTGTAGATGGCTGATCGATCTAAACATCTTTTTAGAAGTCAATTGAAGCTGAAGATGTTGTTTCCATGGCAGCCAAGTGACGATTCTCCGGATGACATCATCTGGCAAGTACACGTCGAATGCCGGAGTTGTACGGCGAGGGGCGGGCTGCTGCTGCCGGAGAGAAAGGGGCAGCTTCAGCATTCTTCTATTTGCAGAGCGAATGAAGCTAGCAAACTCCTAAAAAAATTGAACTACAGAGATTAGAACCAACCGCAAATTTAGTTAGTGAGGAAATGGCAAAAGCCAGAAATTGGATTTCTTGAAATGAATGCTTTCCAAAAATTCTAATTCTGGTGCATTTAGTGTAGGCCATTGGAATCCAATTTTCTCTCTCCCTGCTTTCCTCAAGAATGCTTTCCTAAAATTCTGGAGCATTTAGTGTTAGGCCATCGGAATACAACTTTCTCTTCCCCCTGCTTTCCGCCATTTTTCTTGAATGCGATGAGAGAGAGAGGGGGGACTGTGTCGTCTGAGTGAGAGAGAGTGTATCGTCTCTTTTATAGTTACTTTTACCATTAACACACGGTTAATCCCGTCGGATCGAAGATCTATTTTAACCTTAGGAAAACAGACATAATATGATTTACACAAAAAAAATAAATAAACAGACATAATAATCTCTCCCTCCCTCCCTCCCTCCCTCACTTTCGTTTTCCTTTTCCTTCTTTTTTTTTTTCTTTTGATTCTATAGAGTTTATCCTTTCCACGTGTTATGCCATGCACACGCCTCTCTTAAATCATTTCATGTGCACACACATTCTCCAAAAGAGACACTAATAAGGCCCTTCCAATTTAATTACAATCCCAGTTCAAGTCCACAAAAATAATGCTACATGGCATTCGAACCCTTACCGATTTCTACTATCACATTTATGTTTTTCACCTACTCCAAATTTAACAATGTTCGGGCCTCACAATACTTTCCTCCTTCGAAAATTTCGTCCCAAAATTTGGCTTACCATAATTAATCACAAAAATTTAACTCATCGGGTTCTATATTAAAGCATAATTACTTGAATCACTTTTAAAGGACATGAACTTCGTAACCACGCCAGCATTAATGAAATTCACAGGGAATTAGGGAATTGCACCTGATTCAAAGAATCGAACCTTGATTTAGATTAATTGTGTGGGGAATAAATACACTAATAAACCAGACTAATTCTCGAGCTGTTGACATTATTGTTTAAGAGAATGATGAAAAGTGATTGGAGAACAATATATGAGGTTACGGCTCTAAACGACGTCGTGGAGTCCTGATATACCATGAAATGACAAATATTTATGGGAAATTCTATTTGCAACAACATATTTGCTGCATACAACCCCTTGCTAAATAAAACCCACCCTTATGTCATACCAACAATTTGATACATACAATCTAAAAAGGCATTGATAATGCCGCTCCCCAAATTTCATACTCCTTATATAATGTCACTCTACAAATTGATAACCGCACTTCCCTTTGGGAATGACATTATAAATTTGGGAAGTAACATTATAAATTCCCTCTAAAAATATTTCTTTTTTATGAGCATTATGAAACCCGAAAGCCAGTGCTATCGCGTCTCCGACAAGGTATGACATTTTGATCATCAAGTGGGTCCGAGTTCGGGTCAAATAAAAGGATACTGCCTTTACGTCTCATCATTGCTAAGTGGTATTTCGCGAATCATCGTTCGGCTTATTGATCTTGACACAATCGTCGCGCATACGTTTGGAGGAATGCTAAATAGACTTGGTCACTCTCAACGGTCTCGAGCGTTGTCAGAATAAAGTGACCGTTCTGTACCGATTTGACGTCTTTGACATTGACTAACGTGGTTTTGCGAACCTCGAGGGTGGCGTTCGTTAATGATTCTGACACATGACGTCAGCCGAACAGTACGTCGCACGTGGAGGAAGTAAAAGACTTGTTTGTCACTCCAAGGTTGGCCTATAAATAGAGGACCACTCCTTCCTGGTAAACACTCTAATATACTTCTTCTTCATACTCCTCTCCTCAAAAGCATACTTTCTTTTCTCTACCTCACCTACTAACTAGGTTGTCGGAGCTTCTTTCTGAAGGTACACACTCCTTCGGTTTGCAGGTTTCCAGCTCGCGACCGTTCAACTTCTCCGTTCGAGTCAAAGGAAGGAAAGGTTCAAGAGTGGATTTCCCCACACCCACACTTTCTCCCTCTATGGTCATCTCTCTCTGTTGTTAATTTAGATGCTTAAACGTACGGTTTAGTCCGTAAAAGTATTGAACAATCAGGGCTCTTCGTTTCATTAAAGCAACAAGAAGGAGCGGTTCCACATGCTGCTGGATTGCTACTGAAGAATAACCTTGGAACTGCCTTCAAGTCAATGGCTCCTCCATACCAGCGGTATATCAAATTGGAGGTTTGAGAGCAGCTGATAGGCATGT
The DNA here is from genome assembly GCA_014282245.1 of Rhododendron simsii. NCBI lineage: Eukaryota > Viridiplantae > Streptophyta > Magnoliopsida > Ericales > Ericaceae > Rhododendron > Rhododendron simsii. The sequence continues at coordinate 31,468,062 of CM024963.1, forward strand.
AAGGTGTACTGCTATAAGTGTAGATAGAAATAGAGTAATGATTAAAAACATGGTTAATGATTGAAGAGAAATAGAGAGAAAAAATGAGAGTAATGATTGAAGAGAAATAGGACAATGATTAAAATCCAAATTTCAAAACCCTTAAACGCGAAGAGGGTCGTTGTGTCACTTCAAAAAGAAAAAAGAAAAATACTCCATCCATAAATTCTAGTAACATAGGAGTATTGTTTTGGCTAAAAAACTGTTTCTCTTTTTGAAAAATTCTTTTAAAAAACAATTCAAATCCTTTCTTTTTTGAAAAACTGTTTTTTTCTTTGGGGGTCAAAAACTGTTTTCCGTTTAGAACAAGTTTTCCTTCAATAATAAAACCTTTTAAAAATATTTGATTTCAATAAATTATTTATCCAAAAGTATTTTGGAAAACTATTTTCTGTTTTTAATATATATAGTTTTTATTTGTTTGGAAACTATCTTTGTAAAAAAATTATTTTCTATATTAATAGTTTTTAATATCGTAGTTTGAAAATGTAATGTGTCAAGTTTTGGTTATCAAATTTTGATTTTTCCATTGTGGACCCTCTACGTTGCTAACATTAAAGCAATCCTTTAAATGGACAATAACCAAAAGGTGATGTGGTAACTTTTGGTTATTCAATTTTAATAATCTTGGTCTTAGTCGTTAACCCTTTGGACTAGTTTGTGTTCAGATTTTTGGTATGCAAAATTGCGAAAAACAAACCCCTTCTTTGGTGCTATCAATCAGATTATGCGGAGCAATTGATCTGGCTCAATGTGGGGACTCGGCCAGTGGAGGGTGGGACTATGGTCCTCATAATTAGTTGAGGTGCACGTATAAAAAAATGATAAGAACAACTCCACTCAGCAAAAAATTCACCCCCTTTACGCTATTTATATTCATGTAATTTTTTGTGTTAGTATTATACACTATATCTTTAGATGATTTTTTTTCAAATGCAGGGAAAAAAATAGTGAATGCGTACATACTGCTTGTCTATAAAAGTGGAGTAATTCACAAATTTTCGTAAGGTGAATTAATATGATTTAAATTTAAACTAGATTAAACCATACATTACGAGATAGTACTAGTACAAAAAATTAATAGTACCACAATGTTTGGGTTCCTCATAATTAGTTGAGGTGCATGTAATAAAAAAATGATAAGAACAACTCAACTCAACAAAAAATTCACCCCCTTTACGCTATTTATATTCATGTAATTTTTTGTGTTAGTATTATACACTATATCTTTAGATGATTTTTTTCAAATGCAGGGAAAAAAATAGTGAATGCATTCATACTGCTTGTCCATAAACGTGGAGTAATTCACAAATTTTCGTAAGGTGAATTAATATGATTTAAATTTAAACTAGATTAAACCATACATTACGAGATGGTACTAGTACAAAAACTTAATAGTACCACAATATTTGGGCATATACCTAATATGGTATCTTACAGAATGTGTGGGGCCAGGAGCCCCGCCTTGTTAGGTTATGAAGACCGAATAGATTTTGTGATTCTCGCCTAGACCATGGTGAATGTGGCGACCTGATTTCCCTCATAAATTCATAGCCGTTAAATACGTTAGCCCTACTGCCATGAACACTGTATTGAAATTTCCCCCAGTCATCAGTCTAATTCCCTCCAACACAGAACTCCCTCCTCCTCTTCTTATTTAATTTTCGTTTTCCTAAAATTATTCCCCTCACCAAACTGTGAGAGAATTCCTCCTCTTTTTTTTTTTTTGAACAAGAATTCCTCCTTTTTACCTAGCTAAATTTTGGGTAAAGTAAATTCTTTATTAAGAGCATTAATTACCAAAACCAACGACCAAGGGAGGATCCTTGAGAGCCTATACATACTGCAAACAAGGCTAATGAGATCTAATGAGATACCCAAGTGCTAGGCATATTCCAGGTAGTGCCAAGTCTGGTGTTTTCCGCAAAAAAAGGGAGCTTCTTCCACCCCATAAGACCTGCCCTCATATTCCCTTCAATGGTCAAGATAACAGCTTCGACAGGACTTCCCCTATGCTGAAAAACCCTGCCATTTCTTTCCCCTCCATAAGTGGTAAACCATAGCTGAAAAAACCAGTCTAAGAACAATTTAAGAATGCATTTGCCCCCCTAGTATGGTCAGCCATCCACATCAACATATCATCCCACGGTGAAGTTACTATATCCACATTTCAGCAAAAAAATACCTCAACACATAGAACTGCTACTGAAGAATAACCTTAGAACTGCCTTCAAGTCAATGGTTTTAGATAAAATGGAATTTTAATTTTTAAATTAAAACCATTTCGGAGTGAATGAAAATTGACTTCAATACAATCACATGATTTTTGGTTGAAGTTGGGAAGGACTCACATAATCTCTTTTATAATGTGGGAAACAAAGAGTATATATTTCCTAGGTGTGACAAAGAGTATATATACAATAGTCCGGAGTATCACGTGTTGGTACTTCGGATCACTTTATAACCATACATTCATGTGGGGTCTATCACTAAGTATATAGACCGCACAAAAATATCTAGTTGTAAAGTGGTCTAGAGTACCACGTGACAGTACCCTGAACTACTGAATAATTACTCGTCACTATGTACGTATTCTGTTGGGTATCTTGTATTCCGTATTCTTGTATTTCGTATTCTTTAGTTAGTAATTGATTGAGGTTGCGTTTTTGTAGACTTATAAGTCTTGAAACTTATAATTGATTGAGGCTGCGTTCTTGTAAACTTAATTGATTGAGGTTGTGTTCTTTAGTTAGTTAAAAGGGAATAAATAATTTTTCTGCCCTAATTTTTCAACACAGTTCATTTTTAGTCCTTCCGGGGAAAAACTTACAAATCTGAAACCTTTGTACATATGTCCCATAGTCAAATTGCAATAAAACAAAATAGAATCAAAATCAAAATAAAATAGGAATGGATAGATTCTTTTATCTCAACCAATATTGTAACTGTCTAATTTCAAAAACTTCACCATATCAAATAGTATAGTCGATGTCAATGGACGAAACATTGATAGGTTACTTTTGCCCCATAAAACCAATTAAGTAAATAAGACAATGACAATGATGTCGTATGATATAAAGCTGGTGTAGACACCTTATTCTGGACTGTCCAGATTAGTTTACTTACGGTCTTTGATTCCCTGATTATGATCAAGGTCAAAAACATCCCGAGGTTGTTAGTGTGTTTGAGTTTTGAGCGTTCCGAACCTCATTCAAAATCTTTCGAACTCCATTTCGATCAAACCCTTCAGGCCAGAACAAAACGGCCTTAGCAAAACGCTACTGGCATACGCTGGTACTGTGCTGACGTGCGCTGGTGAACTACCACGTGTCAGTCATCGGCCACTGATCGAGCTTCAATTGGCGCACGCCAGTCATCCATAGGCGTACGCCAGTCTATCCCCGTCAAATCCTCCCTATTCACCCATGTGCACGAGACTTTTGTGCCATCCAGTACACTGTTTGATCGGCTGAGAGGTGACCTCGAGCAGAGGATGTTCCCCCACTCTCTCACACACCTTTCATCAACTCGTCTCATTCATTTAATGCATGGGAGGCTCCCTCACTAACCCAACCAGCTTTAACCAGCCTAGTTACTAGCCCCCTTCACTCCCTCATCTCCTATAAATACCTCCCTCTCTCACCCAAGCAAAAGGTTACAAAAAGGGGTTAACCACATTGAAAGTCTTCAAACCCTCTTTCCCTCTTTTCCAAGTTCTTTGTCTTCTTTTTCTTTCATCCATTGAAAGAGTAAGCAAAGAACACTCCCACACACACCACTTATATCCACACACTCATATTCCATCCTTCAAACTCCAAAGTTCAAAGCTCATCCACTCCGTCAACCTCAACCCAAAAGGTATACCACCTTTTGTTCAGTAGCCTGTCCTGACTCCTGAGGGGGGTTAGCAGGGCCAAGGCTGGTTTTTAATACCAGTCCTGGCCCTAAAGCTGGCAAGGCTTCAAAGTTGCGTATAGTTAAGCAAATGGCGCACGCCAGTAGTACTAAGCCATATGCCAGTTATAGCTGTACGAGCAGTACTGGTGTGGGGATTAGTCTTAGCTATTTTCTGTCTTCTTTTCATTAGATCACCTTATAGCATGCTAATATCCAGTTTATATCTTTCTGTACTATAGAGCTATGTACTTGTGTACCTGTTATTTCTGTTCTAGAATGCCCCTGGGATTCTTCTGGTCATGTTCCAGAACCTAGATGATGCAAAGCCAAACATTGGATCAATGACGTAACTGGCGTACGGTCCCTTGTGATCGGCGTACGGTAGTTACTCCAAGGTCCAGTGGCTGGCCCTTGCATGACAGATAAGCCCTGGCCTTTGATTACATCCCCACACTGTTTATGGGGTATTCTGTCTATTTCTTTGGCTTTAAAGCCATTTGTGCTGGCTGTAACTGTATAGATGCTGCTATATAAACTGGATGGTTTGTCCTGGGTGTGCATTGGTTCTTTCCAGAGCCCAGAGGGTTGATGACAAGAGATGTGAGCTTCAGCTTACTGGAGTACGCCGGTAGTATGGTAGCGTCGCACTAGCATGCAGTGGGCTGGCCAGTGCATGCTGGTATGCTTCCTGCGTGGATTATCCCGAATCAGCGTACTACAGTCTGTTTGAAATGCTCACAGGCGCTTGTTCTCAATCTATATTTGGCGTTATTGCTTTCGTAAATCATCCATACCATTTTTTGTCACATAAATGCATTTTGTCACAGTTTTAATCCCCCATTATCTGTTCCCCCTCCCTAACTGGCTGAAAAGTGATCAATGAGAGAAAAATGCAAACGTTTTACAAAATGCCCGTGTAGAGACCGATTTCCGGATTGGGCGAGAGGTGTGCCATAAAACCTTTCCCTTCTTGTAACATGGCTCCCGAACCTCAGATATCGAAGGTGATGACGGACCAGTCTACAAGCCTTTTTAAAAAAGCAAACGTAGAAAACGTTTTCAAGTTCGGTTCCTTGGGTGCACATCGCAAAACCCGAGTGGCGACTCTGAATTGTAAGCGTTTCGCCACGCTTTCCAAAAAGGGCGCACCCAATTTTAAAAGGTAGAATTTTGAAATTTTAAGGCGTGTGCCCATAGCTGGAGAAGCAATGATTTTACCAACATGATATGGAGTAACAATAAAAAATCTATAAAAGATATATGCGTCATTTGTGCCCTGAAATAGTTATGCGAACTCCATAATGGTACAAACTTTCAAAATGAAAAGAAAAAAACAACTTAACATATGGAGTTTCTAAAAATAAGTTGAAACTGATACATTATGACTCAATATATCCTCTCTTTTTCATTGTTATTTCTGAAATTACTTCAACCTTCTTCTTTTTCGTTTTGTTTGGCAAAGAAAAATTTATTAATCCAAGAACCAAAGTTACAAAGATTAAAAGGAAACAGAAAAAAACGGCATCCCGCTACCGACCAACTTACATTCCAACGATATTGACACTTAGGTTGAAGACAATCATATGCCTACCGCTACCCGAGGGACAAAGTCTCGCCAACCAAAAGGGGAGAATCGGAAATACAACCAAAAGTTATACAACTAGACATCAAAACAGTAAGGAACATCCTGGTCTAGCATAGCAAAATCTCCCTAATAGAGTAGAAATGATCCTGGCACCACGTGCAAACCCAAAGATCCAGTTCCAGCAGCAACATTTGATACCACAGCGTAAGGTACCAGAACTTCAACCTTCTTACTTCTTAGAAATGCGAAAAATACAGAAGTCACACATAAAAATGAGTTTCCCTTTCAACAAGAGAACTCTTGGTACGGAAGGCTTATGTAGGGATAATAACTGAATAAGGGGATTGCAAATTAAGTAGCAAATGGAGCAATTTATTGCTGTGTCGACGTCCTTTTAATGGTTGAAAAGAGAATGACGATATGACAAAATTAATCAACGTACAAATTTATGAAAATGGCTAAATGCGAAGACTTCCACTATTGTCGTCGGCATTTTGTCCGCGTTAATAAGAAAATTGTTCATGTCAAAGCAAATGAAGCATGTCAAGTTAGAAATATTCCTGCGTCTTTAAGTTGAGTCGCATGGCAGCCATTGTCTATTGCATGAAAACTTATGTAATGTCATAAATTGAGATGGAAGAGATCCTACAATTACAAATTCGCAAAAAAAGAGACCTATACCTGATTTTTCTCCACTTTTAGAGTCAAGATTGATACCCACGACTTGCATGATTAGTCCTTCTTGATCCTCATAAAAACTAATTGCAAAAGAAAAAGATTGTAAGACATAAAAACGTACGCAATCACAAGAGAAGAGATCATCCAGCTAATTTGTAACGACCCTAATTTAATCTAACCAAACCCAATTCCCATAACCATCACCTCTATGTTAAACCATTTTTGGTCTTCTCTTTTCTCTAGCCTACATTACATTAACCAGGAGATTTAAACCTAAACTTCTCTTTGTATTCACCTTCAAAGATGAATAAGAAAAAAATTTCATAGCTCAAAAAAAAAAAAAAAAAATCTCTTTGAGGGAAACTTATTCACAACGGAACTGTGAACAAATTCTTTACGACAATAACCAATCGCAATTGTCTAAAAGTATTCTGAATGATCTGTATATTAATGAAGCTTGTTTCAGGGTGGAATTTTTTTACAGTCAAGTCCGGCCAACCCATTTTGTCACGCGTGCACCATGGAAATCAATTCGGTGGATACATCCAGGATGGGATGGATGATGGAGTTTCTTCCCATTTGAAAGCACATTAAAAATTAACTAATGGACAAAATGGTTTCATTGGAAGAACGTTCTTTGAAGTTCTCCATAATGGACTTTTCTTGCACAATTAAAAAATGGAAAAAAGAACTGCTCCTGATGTGGGAAAGTCCAAGGAAAATGAGAAAGCTATAATGGTACTAGTAGCAGACAAGTGAAGGACGAGAATTTATTACTGCACTGTTTCAGCTGTCACTTATGTGGAAAAATTGGGCTGAGTACTCCCACGGTCAAGCCTCTTTTCACATTGCAACAATGGATGTATCAATACAAGTGTCAGAAATCCAAGCCTTCTTATTCCTCAACCGTCCAGTTCTCTCTCCAGCTCAAATGTACGCACTACACCAGATTCGGACTCCCTCTCAGCCTCTTATATACCAACGTACATGTGTATCCGCCCAAAAAGGGTGTTGTTGAGAGCAAAATTCTAAAAGCGAAAAGATAGATATTTATCTCAGAGATATTTCCTTCGGTCTTACTTTCAATAGTCAGGTCACAACCATTAAGGACGGTGGGATCAGAGGCACGCCAGTACGGTGCAATTAATTTGTGGTTCGGCCATGTATCACCAATATGGTCTTGCCACGTGATGCGGTCATAGGCACATTACATCTTGGCTCTCAAGGCAGTCACTCCCGTATATATGCAACATGGATCTTATTTGATAATTCTCAATTAGATCTAAAATATGATGTTTTCAAAATTTTGTAAAACATTATAGATTATAAGATATAAACAATTTTTTGAAAAACAGATATGTCAAAATTGGACAAACAAATTGGGACGGAGAAAGTATCAAATAAGAGAAGTTTAGGAGTTTAGAGTGAACACCACCCCAAACAACCACAAACTCCATACCATTCGCCAAATTACTGACGTGCATTTACAACGTGTTAGATCTGAAGTGCTACGTGTGTTGATTGCTCTGTCTTTTTATTGGGAACAAGGAATTTACAAAATTTCGAACGCTGCCACTGAGGCCTAGCTTAAAAAAAAAAAAAAAAAATTACGAGTGGCATGGCCTATTTAAATAAGAAAAACACAAGACTATTTTATGCCATCGAGGATACAACGAGAGAGAGAGAGAGAGAGAGAGAGAGAGAGAGAGAGAGAGAGAGAGTGTGTGTGTGTTATATTGGTTTCCTTTAATTTCTTCTGTGCTTGAGATCATGGCTTTCCCTATTTGTATGGGTGTCGTGCCGTTGAGTTTCCAAGGTTATTGTTTAGGCGGAATGAATGGCTGCACCCCACTGAGCCAGGGGAAGAGGTACGTGTTGGGGTATGATGACCCCTTTTTTTTTTTTTTTTTTATCAATAAGATAAGAGATACTTTATCCGTTCTAATTTGTTTGTCCAATTATCGAAATTCGTGTCTTTTAAAAATATACTTATATTTTACATTTTATAATGTTTTTTTATGATTTTGAAGATTTTGTATAATAAAACTAATTGAGATCTACCAAATAAAATCCATATTCCATATTAAAAATATTATGAATTGAAAATTATAGGCAATTTTTTAAGAGGCCATACGCTCAAAAAAAGTCAAAACGGGAACAAACAAATCTGGATAGAGGGAGGCCTCGTTGACGCCAGTGATTAACTTATTGCCACAACTTCTTTGTTTTGTTTTTATTCAAACGGATTGGGGGTGCTATAGTGCACCCCTGTATAGTGCACGTGTAGGACGGCATATAGTCGTCAATTCCATCAATTAACGGTCTACATTAAAAATCAATTATGACCGATAACAAATGATTCTTACCGGTCATAATTAAAAATCATATTTCAACCATTCATTGTTAAGATCGATGACCCGTGTGTGGGTAGGGTGCCTTGCAGGGCCTTCCACTGCAGGATTTCCCAATCCTATTCAAACTTTTTTTTTTTTGCGTTTGTTAGTTTTACGCTAAATTTTTAAGTGATATGGGTTCGTCTCGACGAGAGAAACCAAAAAAGTAAAACATGACTTTTATAACAAGTATTTTGAAAAATATCCAAGAAAAAGTACAAAAACTGACAAACGCAAAAAAATGTTTAGTGTAAAACTAACAAACGCGAAAAAAATTTGAATAAAGTCAAAACTAAAAAATCATGGTGCATAAGTTTATCACTAGCATGAACAAAACCTAAATTTCCTAATCTATGAATTGTATCAAATTTTTTCGCCGCTGCATGCGGTTACTCGTAGAATAATTTTCCTAGTCTATCGTAAAAAAGAAAAAGAAACCAAGTGGGCAAGAAGGGTAGTCCTATGGTACACGCCTCTTATTAGGGGGTGTACCATATCCACCATAATTTTAAACCCTTGGATTTAGAGTGAATAATCCGGACCACTCATTTATTAAGTCAATTAATAAAATAAAAAAAGGGCTTAGCAGGTAACAGGTTGTTCTCTCTTCATTGACTTTCTCTCCCTCTCCCTCATACGTAAAATACTACTACCTCCGTCCCAATTTAATTGTCACTTTTGAGAATTCGTCCCACTTTTTAATTAATTATATCTTGTAATTTATAATGTTTTAGGTGATTTTGAAAATATTGTATTTTAGAACAAATCGAGATCTATCAAACGAGATCCACATTAGATATAAAATTCATTACCAATTTAAAAATATAACTAATTTTTTATCCAGTTAGAATAGAATTGAGACAAGTAAATTGAGACGGAGGTAGTACAAATTATATAACATAACCACAATTGTTATGACAATACAAAAAATTTGCACTTTCTTACCACAAAGTGTCATATCAAAAGAAATCGATTCAAAGATACTAGATACAAGACCAAAATATATCATAGCACAATCAATAATTATTATACCCAAGCAAGATACATGTCTAAAATATCAAAAATAAATATTGTATAACTTGATATCCTAACGGCCCTGATCGATCATTCTAAAAATGTACTCACTGACAACATTTAGATTGTACATTCAATTTATATTTGATATAAAACCTAGTTCTCTGTTGTAGTTGAATATAAGGTAGTCATCCAACCATGACATAATAATGACAATTAAATGCACCGCCCTGAATATTGAAAAGATTGGGTAGTAATATAATTAATTTCACCAATTACAAAAAGGGGAGTAATTTTCACACTCTATTTTTTTATATTCACACCTATTTTTTTTTTTTACTCCATTTTAGTGTTGAAAGTGTATGTATTTGAGATAGTTGGATAATTATTTTTTTTAGTGACATCTCATTTGTCCACGAAGGAATTTTTACTGTCTGAATTACATTTTGTAGAGAAAGAATTTGATTTAGGCTAATATTTTGAGAGGAAATTGTAGTTGTATTAGAAAATTTGGGTATAGTACTTACTTTTTGGTGAATTTCTTGGATGAAAATTTTGAGCGAGAACTTCATTTTTAGTTTAAATTATTGAGATATTGTGTAGGAAAAATTAAAATTTGGAAAAATAGTGTGGAGGGAATTGAAAATTAAGATAATATGGTGGAAATTTTTAAAATTTAAAAAAATTATGTGGTGGGAATTGAAAATAATTAGATTAAGTTTCTTACAACACATCGTGCTAAGGTAACGACAATCTATAGTATTGTTATAATATTTGTGATTATTTTATTCAGTATTTGGTATTTAATTTACGCATATATTTTGCTTCGGTATAACCATTGTGGATTTTTTACGACATATTTTTATTTTGTTATGGAATATATCATCACAAAAAAAATACGACAGGTTGTGTTAAGGTAACGCTACTTTATGATTTTATTATAACAGTTATGGTTATATTATTTAATTATGGTATGGTATTTTGCCGATTATAACTATCGTTACCTGAACAAGCTAATTGAATTTTTTTTATACTACACGATGTGGGTATGAAAACGTCAATTTATGGTATTGTCATAACAAATTTGATTATATTACTGAATTTGTGGTATTTTAGATATGTCTTATTATGAAATATTTTAATCAATTTCTTTTGGTATGACATATTGTGGGAAAAAAAAAAAGTCAATTTATAGTATTGTCACAACAATTGTGGTTTCTTATATAATTTGTAGTATTTACATATGTTTTCTTTTGATACGATACATTGTGATAAGAAAATGACAATTTTAGGTGTTGTTATAACAATTGTGGTTATTTTATAAAATTTGTGGTATTTTATAAATATTTTTGGTTTGGGTATGACAATTGTTAATTCTGATACGACAATTTTTGATTTTGTTACGGAATATCTTATGAGTCAAAGAATTTTTGGTATGACTCATTGTGGTAAGATAATGCCAATTTATGGTTTGTTATAACATTTATGAGTAACATTATTTAATTTTTGATATTGTACGCATATTTTTGATTGGGATACAAGTATTATGGATTTTGGTACGAATAAATATGGTTACATAATAACAATATTTTTTAATTATAAATAATCTGCTAATAACTTGTTCAACAAGAAAATTTAAAATACAAGTCGTAACTAGCATCATAAACATGCATTAGAAAACAAAAAATGGGCATAATGAAAATCACAAATTGTCGTAATTTAGACACACGATATACCATGTGTACCATAGCTTTCCCCCGACAGGAATCCAACCTGCACAACCCCTAAAACTTGAACCCCAAAGCTAATCCAATGCAATGAGAGACAATCCCAGAATCCCACAAACGCTAATTTGGACCCAAAGTGTTTTCACACGTTTAGGGGTTGTCCTAGTGGTTCGGGCGGATCTCCAAACTTTAAAAGTACTCCAAAATGTATGAGGTTCGATTCCCTACTAAGTGAGTACCCTGCAATAAGTAGAGGTCATGACTGTTATAGCCGCGCTAGCTTCCGCAAAAATTAAAAGAGTAAATTACACTAAGCCCCCCCTCAACTAACTCGTATGTTCACTTAACCCCCTCAGACTACAAAACCCGATATTGTGCACCCTCTAACTATCCAGAGTTGACACTTAACACCCTTTTGTTAGGTCTCCGTAGGAAAAATGCACCGAAGGCCGTCTCCGGCCACCGGACGGCCGATCCGAGCTGTCCAAATTTTTTAAAAAAAAACCGAGTGGGCTAATGCGGGAATCAACGGCATTCGTCTTGCGTAGGTGCTCGATCCAAACACCCCATCTACGCAAGACGGATGTCGTTGATTCCCGCGTTGGCCCACTCGATTTTTTTTAAAAAGTTTTTGGACGGCTCGGATCGGCCGTCCGGTAGCCAGAGATGGCCGTCAGTGCATTTTTCCTACAGAGACCTAGCAAAAGGGTATTAAGTGTTAACTCTGAATAGTTAGAGGGTGCACGATGTCGGGTTTTGTAGTCTAAGGGGGTTAAGTGAAAATACGAGTTAGTTGAGGAGGGCTTAGTGTAATTTACTCAAATTTAAATTGTGCAGTTGAATCCATATAGTGACTTGGCTTGCTGTATGACAGTTCCTCCTTTACAAAAAATAAAATAAAATTAAAGACTCCCCGCATGACTACATTAGCCTGACCCGTTACCTACTTACCGTATATTTTTATGGGTCGCGGACTACGTCCGCTTGACCAATTTGTAAATAGAGTAATTGGGCATTCATTTGACCGGTAAGTAACTAGTGGGTTGGTGTTTACTGTACATTTGTGACTCGAGCAGGGTCCAGTATCAATAGGTCCTCATACGCATCGTGTATATGGGTCACGCGTCAGGGATGAGT